>JAWWES010000081.1:7001010-7097909 GCA_035583135.1 Lophotriccus pileatus | reverse complement strand
AGGGGGGCGCCGTGAGGGCGGAATGGCGGCCGGGATGGGGAGGGGAGGGGAGGGGAAGGGAGGAGAGGGGAGGGGAGAGGAGGGAGGAAAGGGGGGGGGATCAGCCGTCCCGGCTGCGTGAGGAGGGGGACGAGCAGGGCCCATACCTGCCCGGGATAAACAGTGGGCAGTGGGAATGGGAGGCTCCCACACCTCCCTGACGAGGGTTTACAGGTGTCTCTTGCCAGCGTGAGCGGCTGCTCGCACCGCCTGTGGGATGCCTGGCTCGCGTAGAATCACAGAGTCACGGAATCAGTTAGGTTGGAAAAGGCCTCTGAGATCATCGAGTTCAACTTTTTACCCAACCCCACCGTGTCAACCAGACTATAGCACTATGTGCCGCATCCAGTCTTTCCTTGAACACCTCTAGGGACGGTGACTCCACCACCTCCCTGAGCAGCCCATTCCAATGTCTAATCACACTTTATGTGAAGAAATTCCCCTGATGTCCAACTGAAACCTTCCCTAACCCAGCTTAAGACTGTGTCCTTTTGTCCTATCACGGGTTACCTGAGCGAACAGACCGACCCGCACCTGGCTACAACCTGCTGTCAGGGAGTTGTGGACGGTGATAAGGTCATCCCAAGCCTCTTTTTCTACAGCCTGAACACCCTCAGCTGCTTCTCACAGGACTTGTGCCCCAGACCTTTCACCAGCTTTGTTGCCCTTCTCTGGACATGTTCCAGCAATGTTATTCCTTAACTGAAGAACCCAGAACTGGACGCATTGAGGCTTCGTTGGGTTGTGGGTCCAGCATGAACACCCAGGTTCAGCTGCCTGTTGGGTCAGAGAAAACCCATGAGTTAACAGAGTTAAAATACATCATGAAAGGGATGGTTTGGGGAGTGTTACATAGATCTGTGCTCCCCCATCTTTTAAGGCTTGAGTGTGCAGGGGAGAAACACGTGTATGAACTGAGCTAAACCAGTTCAGGCCACGTGGTTCTTGCTTCTCCACTCAAACGTCACCTGAGCACACACTGTACAGGTTCACTGTTCCAACTTGCTCAGTCTAGTTCACTGCAGGCTGTGAGTCCTCCTCTGCTGTCCCTCTAAGCACTTCCCTCCTGGCTGCTTGGCTACTTGCTCCCCTCTCCTTTCCAAAGGATCCAGTGATCGTGTGCCTGCCAAGTGTATCACTTCGGATCACTGATCCCACAGAAAATCAATTACCAAAAAAAATCTTCCTTTTGAGTTTCCTTGCTGCCTTCTCCTAGTTTTAAAAGGGGAAATAAGGACTTGTGGCATTCTGCATAGACCAGGTTAAGCACAATATAAAATTATGCCACTGCTTGTGAAGAAACCAGATCTGATCTAAACCAGTTTAACGGAGCCTACTATAACAAGGCTAGTTCAAGCAAACGGCAAAACTTTCCCAGGTGGACAAGTCCTCATGGAAATAATTAACAATGTTAGTATTTAAATTATCAGCGTTATCTGATTAAACCCTCGCTATGAGAATAGGGAAGTTCTCATGTCACTTTGTTCTGTGCTCCCTGCAGACTTGTCTCTACATTGTGTTTGATCTCATTTTTCAGGTTTCCTTCACAACTACAGAAGATAGAGGTTTATTCTGTATGTATTCCTACGATCTCACAGCCAAATTCTGTCTTTAATTTAGGAAATAGACCATTGGTAGGTGATGCTTGCTGATAATTTAATATGTAGTCCATCAGTCCAGCTCTGCCTGATGTAGGAGTGATGAGTAAATACGACAACTGTCAGTGGTAAAAACCTATAATGGTTTCAATGGGGCCGGGATTTTCAATTGCTCTTTGGTATTGATCTTTTTTCAGTGAAGCTGGTTTGCAATACAAAAGGGTTTCCTGGCAAGGGAGGGAGTTTCCTGGACCCTCTAAAGGCAGGATGGAGGAGAAGTGTGAGAGATGAGACTCAGTCAGTCACAGCTGCAGCCTGTTAAAATTCACAGCTCTCTCATCATAATTCTCTGTATTCCTTCAGTTTGAGACTGGGAAATTAAGTGTTAAGCAGTATTCACAATGAGCAGCTTTTGTGACATTCAGATACATAGAAGAGTGTATTTTATGGGTCTTTTATGCTCTGTATTTTTGCGCACTGTAATATGTAATTTGATTGCTATGACTGACACTCCAAATAGAAATCAATTTACCATTTGCTTAACACACCAATCCAATGTTGAAGAGGAATAACAGAATACTTAACTATTATTTTGTTAATATACAGACACTTCAGCCATTTTGCACAGCTCTGGTACAAAAAAAGTGACCATTCCCCGATGTCTGAACTTCAGTAGGTGTGGAACAGGGACCTAAGCAATAATGACAGAGACAGGTTTGGTGACTCTGCTCACCTTCACTCAGGACTTTCTATGAGTTTTCAAATTCCAGGAGCTATAGTTGCTCTGGATTCTGTATAAAAAACTCCAATTTTTTTCCAGGAGTACTTACCCTGTGCTCGTGCCTTTTTAATAGGTTAACATATTTGCAGCCTCTGGAATCTGTGAATTAAACTTACTTTATGTGAACTAGTCATCAGTTTATTAAATACTTTTGAAAGTTCTGCAAAAATAATATATTTGCCCGTGAGTCTTCCAAAGAAAATCCATTTGCAGTCGGGAGTGCAACAGATTGTCTTGCAAGGCGATTATGTGAACAACAGAGAGAATTCAAAATCCAGTAATCCTGGTTCTGTACTCGCTGCATTACTGGGGCAGGTCGCTTTGCATTTCCTGCCTCAGATTTCCCTCTCTAAGCTGAGAAGAAGAATGCTAAACTTCTTCTTTCAAGCCTCTCAGTAAAAATTGTTGTGTCCTGACTTCTGTACATTAAGCTATTTCCACAGCAATAGTCATTATCACTTTTATTTACACAGAGTTTGGATGTTAACTTTTTTTTTTTTTTTCAAAATACTTAGTAACTTATTTTTGGAGCAGGCACAATCATTGTTTTAATCTTTTTTTATCTTTAAATTGTTACTTATTTTTGCATACACAATCAAATGGTTAAAAACCACCAGTCAGGAATCCAGTACAGCAGCCTTTTGAGTTTAATCCCTTTAAACATTTAAAATTGATATGAGGACATTAAGAACAGTGTTATCAACAGCAAATGATTCCCAATTCCCTGGAGAAAATGTTCTTCTAACTTATTTTTTTAACCACAGTTACCTCTTTGTGAGCTTTCTTTCTAGTCTGGCAAAACCAGACTGCGTTTTCACAGCATGACAGGCTGGCCCAGACGGGTGGTCCAGTCGAGGGTTTGGCTCATAACCTCCTTGTGTTGAACTTCTCCAAGTGACACCCAACTCCAAGTCACCATTTTCTATTCAAAGTTAAACTTGTCTTTGGATGAATTCCTCCAAACCAGACAATAAACAACTCTTGGGTTATTTCAGCAACATCCTGTGATGCAGTAAATGTTCTGTCACATCTGACAGGAGATTCTGGATTTAAAATGTATAAATGAGGGGTGCAAGAGCAAATTCAGACTCTTGTAGGTGTCACTGAGCCTGATCTATGACCTGTTGGCAGTGGCAGCAGTCATAGGAGGCAGCAGTAACTCTTGAAAGATAGACACAGGTGAAAGATGCTTTCTGTTTGAGCAAACTCCCTTGATAGGCAGAGATAGATTAGGAAGTGGGAAAGACTTTAATGTCTTACTTAAGAAAAGAGAACAGTATGAGGATTAATACAAAGTATATGGAAAATGCTGGTGTGATAAACTTTCAAGAGAAAACATTCTGATTTTGTTACAGCCCCATGACTATCTGTAGTTTCAGAGCTGTGGGCAGTTTCATGTCTACCAAATTTTGATATCACTGTAATTTTTCTTTCTGTTTCCGCCTGCATTCCTGTTACATATTTATCCCCTTGTTGCAGCTTATCTGCCTTGTTGTCTGCAATCCACTTGATGCATCTTATTTCGACTGTAATTTCTTCAGAGCAATGTGACCCTGGGACCCCTGAAACAGCTGCAGGGGTGGAGAACAGGAGAGCCTGTGAGCTGAGAAATGGGCTGAACAGGCAATGTGTCAAGTGTGTTATTAATGTGTCACCCGTGGAGTCCCTAGAAAGCTGGTCAACCACCAAAGATCAAAATCTCAACGGAACACATATCTTCTTGTAGTGTAAAATAAAAAATTATTACCATCTCCAACTGGCTGCAGGGAGGTGTGGGCTGTACTTTGGCTTCTGAACTGAGAGCAGCACTCAGAGAAGCCTGGGTATTCCTCTGGACCCCAGTGTTTGCAATATATTTTAGGGGTCTAGAGAAAAGAAATCAAGAAACAACAAGGCAATCCAAGTGTTAAATATATTACAGTGGTTTATTTCTATTTTTTTTTTCAGTCTGGATACTGGAAGTCTTAATGACTAAGCTTTGCTTTGTTCCACCAGGAAGCCCATCTGGTGTCAGGGACAGCAGGGGAATCGGGGTGAAGCTGACAAATGTAAGGCAGTCCTTCCTTCCAGGAATGACTCAGTATAGTAGAAAATTCTAAGATCCCCCATTCTTAGGTAAAAGAGTGGTACCCCATGATAAACATATCAGAATAAATAAAGCTTAGCAGTGTTTCCCAAGATTTCCTGACAAGGGGCCAATGTACAGCATTGTTGGCCTTGCCCAAATGCTGAGCTTTGGGAAGGGCTTGCTTTGTCTGGACACAGGCCAGGCTGTAAAAGAGCAGAAGGACATGTGAGGGCTCCAGGCAAACCTCAGAGCATCACAAGGAACTCCTGTGGCTCAAATTCTTGTGGCCCATACCTGTAAGCAAAGCCCCACGCTCAGTGGAGCCCCACGGAACGTAAAGATATTGTGCAGAGGTACCAAATGTCAGCTATCATACAAAACTTCCAGATCAGAGTTTACGTTCCTGAGAACTCCTCATGCCAGAAGGCTATAATCCTGTTAAAAGCCTCTGGGAACTACTGCAATGCAAATAATAGTAGCAATAATTAGCTCTGCTTTAATTGATACTGTGTATTCCTCAAATGTCAGTGAAAATTTACTTTGCTAAGCCAACAACTTCTCCCCTGGAACTCTGCTGACTTTACCAGAATTACACGAGGGGTGAGTTTGGATCATTGTAGGTTCCTGGCATAAATTATCAGCTGTTGATTCCTTGCCCTTTAAAACTTGGCAAGCATACAAGAAGAGTTTGCCAGACATGCAAGAACTAGGTCTATGCATTTATGGGGAAATCCTCCGGGACCATGCACAGAAAGGAGTACAATTTGCTAGAAGTACCCAGCTGTGAAATCCAGGAACTCCTGCACACAACCCGAGCAATTTAGAGTGTATTTAGCCTGGCATCAATGCCAGTGGTTCCTGGAAGCCGTATGGCCTCAGCTTTATTGAAAGCATGAATGTGATAGCAACAAACCCTGTAAATGTGTGGAGAAGCTAAATTTACAGAATAGTCATAATAGGGATGAATTTGGTTGGCGTACTCCTGTTTATCCCAGTGGTTAGGGGTTTTCTCCACTTAACACTGAGAGTGTAGGTCTGAGCACATCATTGGTATAAATAAGTAAAGATGACACACTTCAGAGCACTCAGCATCTTTGATACGAATGTCCTCATCTGGACCTCTGTCTTACTGGCCATCCAGGAATTTTGATGCCCCATCCATCCTTCATGAACATCTGCCCTGTCTCACTGCTACAGCTGTGTGCTCAGACACTCCTTGGGGATTCTTTCTAAGGGAAGGATAAATGTTCCCTACCTCTAGTTGTCTAAAGCAACTGTGGAGTTGTGTCAAACAAATTATTCCAGAAAGTGCTTTTTTTTCATTCAGTTACATTAGATGGACTGAGTGGCGGCCCTTAGCTTTGGGAGACAAATCTTGATCAAAGTGAAGGGAAATAAATCCCAGGCACAGAGTCGCTGTTTCGATAGTATTGGGAAAGATTAGTGCCAGTAGAAGATCTTGAGTCTAAAAGTTTCCATACTCACCAGGAAAAGACTCCTGGCTTGCAGAGTTCCAGCACATATTACAGGATCAAACAATTTCTGTTTACTGGGCCTAATGGATAATGGATTTAGGCTGTAATGGGGTCCTTCAGAGACTCAGAGATACAATTCACCTGATTTGATGGGTTTTCCATATGCACAAAAGTGCTGTTGCCAAACAGACTCAGGAACAGATCACTCTAGCACATGACCAATAAGCTAATTAGTGAAATGAAGCAGTGCAAGTACTAGGCTGTTTTATGCAAATATGTTTGTGTGGAAAAGAGAATCATTTGAACTGGGTTAGACATTCAGGAAGACCTTGCCAGTATGATATGTAGTGATAGTTGCTATAGCTGTTATTGATCAGTTTCTTTTTTCGCCCCTGATATGTGTGGATGTAAATGCAATGAGTGATGTGAACCTTAATGAACACAGGGATGGTCAGGATTTAGACCTTATCATGTGGGTTTTTTTCAGTAGCTATGTTTGTTCCACAGTTTTCACAACACCTTCTAACATTATCTTTGGTTATATTATTTTTCCATTGCAGTGATTGACAGCATCAGTATTTTATTTGGAGCAAAATTCACAAATTTTTCACATTCAGCTAAGTTCCTTACCAGGAAGAATGACAGAATTAGGGCTTACGTATCAAATCAGTTTCATTTGGGGACCTTAGTTTATCTAGTTGATCCAACAGATTCATTTATCACAGCCCATCCACGTTAAGCTGGGCACCTTTCCTGTAATGAGTTCCTGACAGCCCAGGAGCCCGTGATGGAACATGACCCATTCCAGCGGGCTCAGGTACAGGATAGAGATGCATTATCCAATGCAGCGGGGTTTGAAGTGCTATCTTGTATAACAAATTATTGACTTCATTGTACATAGTACTAGGATTTAATTAAGCGATAAGGCCCATCATAGTGGCCCTTTATCTAGCAGATAAGGATTTACCAAGCTTACCCAAGAGGTCTTTATCTGAAAGATAAGAAAAATGTACATAAGGTGCCTTCTCCTGTTTTTAAATCTTTAATTGAAAAGACCTTATTTTTTAAGTTCTAGGCTGTTGTCTTTTCTTTGTGGCTTAGTATTAAAGATTCAGATAGACTTTCATAAGGGAAGTTGTAATAGAGAAGAATGTTACCAGTGGCCTTCACTGGGTGAAATTAATAAGATTTATGTAGTTTTTATTAACAATGCACCAGCTCTCAGCTGAAGTGGAAATTTAGCCTTGATTCGCAGGAGATTTTCCAGTGGCTTCATGATGCCATGGTCATGAAAGAGATTCATTCATCACTGATTTCAGAGGGTTATAATTTTGATTATGTGTAAAGTTTAGAAAAAATTGGAATTGCTCAATAAAAGAAAATGAGGGATGAACATCATTTCAAGTTCTTTTAATGACCATGTTGTCAACTAAGATAAATTATGCCTAATTTTCTATCCTTTACCTATATAAGCAGAAAACATATAAAGAAATTAAGGATAATGCAAGGAAATGGCACTCAGAATAAGATGAATACACTGGAAAACACAAAATAATATCACTGCTAATGCTCAGTGGAGAAAAACACAGAGGAAATTCCAGAGAAAGGAGAGAAGAGCATATGTTTTTTTATGAGAAAGGCACATAAAGGCCACTGCATGGTTGAAAACAGGACAGGATCTTTGGATTTAGCAGATTTAATCCCTAATGTTACAGACACTTTTTAATAGAGTTCTTTCATAAAGGTTCAAGCCCTTTTTAGAAGTAGCTGGGCTGTTTCCTCCACCTCCCTTAGAAGAATCCTGTTATGCAACATCCTTACACTAATAATTAACTGGGATCTTCCAGTTTGCAGTGTGACTGTATCCCTGGCCTGTCCATACTTGTTTGTTCTTGTGTGCTGATAGTATCTTTTAGCATAAGTGACATTGCTTCCTTCCCAGTGTTTTTCCTTTCTATTCCTATCTAAGCCCATTAATCAGTCAGCCTTTACTACAGTACATAAACCAAGCCCCCCTTGGACCATTCTGTTCTTGCTGGTCCAGGAGTGACAACCACCAATCGACTCTGTGCCCCTTCTGGGACCAGGGACGTATCAGACTTGCTGCTCATTCCACATCAAGTTGCTTTGTGCATGCTCTGTGAAATTCTCCTGAATTTCCAGGCATCCAAGAACCTAAGCTGCCACATACTGGAAATCCAGTAGGTTATTGCCCAAAGCAGTTGTCTACTACATAAATTGATAGCGTTGGCAGCTCTGCTTGTGAAAGACCCCCTGTTCCCCAGATTGTTAATCATCCTGCTCTGCACCTGTTCCAGCTTGAATTCTTCATGCTTGAACAGGGGCAGTAAAGCAGAGTCTGAAGGGATCAGATTGTATTAGAAGAGCTTGGAGCAATTCAAGCCAGGACTGAGCAGCAATTCTAATGAGAGATACCCTCCAGGTTACACGAGAGGCAAATTGCCTCGGCGGCGAGCGGAAGTTTGTAGTGCTGCTTTGAGCCTGTTTGTTCAGGACCCAGGGGCTTTCATTTCCATTGTTGACAATGTGACGCCTTGTATGGTCAATTGATTCACTTTTTAAAAAAACTATCTGTCGTGGAAGCAATAAGTGACTGGAAAGGTGTGAATTAAAATGTGTACACAGCTAAAGATGATTACTCAGATATTTGTTTAGACCTGAAATCCCAGATGTGAAGCTGGGATTATTCCCTCTTCCTCCAACTACCCTTTGGTAATTGCCTCCTGAGTAATTGTGCTGTGTCTTTTTTCTTATTTATTTGCAACTTTGAAAACTGATTGAGCCTTCTGCCGCAGAGAAAACTAAAAGCACAGTCCCTCACTCTAATATACCCCATATAGAGTTCCCTCACCTTGGTGTTGCCTCTCATGCCTGCAAGTCTTTGAAACAGGTCTCTGCTGCCTCATACTCTAGAGAAGCCAGTGGAGCTGCATTCACTGGCTTCAGCAGAATAACTTACCCACCACATACTTTGTTTTTATTTCACTTTGTGTTTATAACACTCAGGGAAGGATTTTACCTGAGTGCTGCTCACAGGCACTTCTGCTGTCCTCTTCTTCCCTGACAACTAGGGAACAAATTCAACACCCTTCACTTACATGTATTTCAACATGAAAATTATTTTGCTTCGTACATCTGAATGGTATCTTATAAAAAGGGATTTTTCTTCCTTCAAATCACACTCCAGTGGGAGCTGCCCCAATCAGCAGTGTGTGTGCTCACTCTCTCTCTCTGTAGTTGTTCCATTAAAGTAGTGTGAAAGCTACAACTGTGTGTCCACTGTCATTCTGTATTAGAAGTCAGGGGTAGGGTAATGATATGCAAGGTTGATCCTTCTGTAATACTTTCCTTGGAAGTACAGTTCTGCTGTTTCTGCTGTCAGCCTGCATTTAGAGTGCAGAGAGTGCTGCATGACTTGAAAGCAGCAGTAGGCAATTCCCAGTCTAAACCTTAGATATTTACATATTTATGCTCACTTCAGTGTGGTAAATATGCTATGAATAAATCCTATTATGTTTGAAACTGTACTTACAGTATAATAAAAACACACAGTACAGTGGTGCAATCTCAGGTTTTCTTTTGGTGTCAATATGGGCATAAATTTATTAAATTACATATTGTTAACATTATATTCGGCTTCCAGCAGTGCTTAGAATACCTTGTAGACTGTGAGAAAATAATGAAGGAAAAGTCCTTTACTCTTTAAACAAGAATTGAAGAAAAAACGCTGTCTGTGGGTAAAATGGTTCTGATGGAAATGGCCAGTCTGTCAGGGGTGACTCTACACCTTTGTTATTATTACTTTTGAAGTTGAGTGCGTTGGAATGTGCCATCTAATGCAAGGGATTTTTTCAAAGGACACTGTCAGGTATTGCTGATACAATGCCACGATGTTGCACATGTCACAACCTTATGTTAGTGCTGTGTTCTGGGAAAGAAATTGTGTGATATCCACCAAAATTTCTCAGAGTTTCTGTTCTGGAAAAGGTGGTGGGCCGATGCTTGGGTTTGCATGGTCCCTTAGCAGTTAATGCAGCATTATGCTAAGATGAGGGATGCCTGTGAGAAGAGAAGTAGTCTTTTTGTTTTACAGAAGCCCCAGCCAGAACATCTGCTTTCTGTTCTGAGCCTTGCTCCCAACCTTTTCCATGACCTTCCTCAAGACATGACACTTTCCTGTGCTTCCATTTCCTTCCTATCCTCCGTGTGTGTGTTGTATACTCTTCATGATACTATTATACAATGGAAATTTAAATGCTTTCGTTATTTCAAATCAATGATCTTTTTCTCTGTGTGTGTAAATCTTTAGCACCAACATATCACCCAGAGGAGTCCTGAAGAAACCAAGAGGCTGCTTGCTGTAGGAAGCTCTGTGTTAGACTCCATATCACTGTGGTTATGTCCTTGCTTTTACAGCTTGACCCTAAATCCACTGAAGTAGAAGAGTTTTACATTACCTCAGCACAGACAAACCCCTAATGTTTGTAAAGAGCTTTTCACTGAAGCCAAAGATCAAGTTTTGCTCCATCTGCTAGATGGTGTATGAAGACTACTCATCTTAATTGGAATAGGCATAGGATTTCCATGGAGTATTTGGCAGCATCCATCTTGGGTTAAGCTTTCACATTTATACATGACCTGTATTACAGAGGGAACTTCCAGGCTGAGAAACAAACTCAGAGCGCTGAAAGTGTAACAGTTTTGTGTATGTCCTCCCAGTACAGGGCATGAGAAGTCTCTTACACAGAACCTAAATGAAGGAAAAGGAGTTACAGGAGTTGCAGAGTAAGGAGAGTTGAAAAATAAAGAAGGTGAGGAACTATAAAAGCTGTAAAAAGACTACTAATCTCTGGCTAAGCACATCAGAACTCAAACCATAAATAGTCATGTCAGGTTGTTGATGATAATTCAGGCTTTGCTGGACACAGAAATTTGGGCTGAATCCAACAATGTCTACATGACAGAGAAAATGTAAGAATATCAATTAAACACTTTGAAATTTGCTGTTGAGACTGAAATGTGCTTCTTAACTTTGAGGGAAGAATGAAAAAAAACACACCTCCAAAAGGCATTTGATGCCCTTTTTTTTCAGACAAATAATTCTGTGAAATCAAATCTGTGAAATTTCCAGATGGAATACTTTTTTAAGAAAGACAAATTTTAATAGGAGTTGCAGGAAGAAGTTTGTGCCAATCCTGTCTGTAGCCTTGGACATGCCAAGGACTGTGTGCTGAGTGTGTGAGGGGCAGAAGAGTTGCTGCGACCTGTGCTTATCTCAGGAGAACGTCAAGCAATGTTGAAGTGGCTGTGCCTACTTTAGGACATAAAACATGCAACTCGCCTTCTGTGGAGTTGGCGTGTTGTGACAAGTGGCCATTTCACTTCTCGTAGTTGCCCCTCTGCTCCTTTATGATCCTCATGACTGTGTTTTCAATTTATTGGTTGTCTTGCTTTGTGTGTTTACTTTGTGAGTTCTTTGAGGTAGGGACACTCATGAGAGCCAGGAGAAGGCAGATCCTAATCTCAATAAGAGAATGAAACAAAGACCTCATAAGAGCATCACTTTGGTCAGAGCTTGAGGAAGATTAAGAATCAGTATGCAGTTCTACTCTGAGGAGCTACTGGTAAAATTAGCCCAAGAAACAGAAGAAATATCTTGTGTGCTACCTTTTGTTGAAGTTTGGATAAAATTTACTTATATTTCTTTGCAGTTTTGCTTTAGGGAACATACAGATTTCTTTCTGTTAGTCATCAATGCTGTCAGGACGTGTTGAGATTATGATTCGCATTCAGTCAGCACAATCTCCCTTCACGCGATTTACTATAGGATCATTATTTAAAAAGCAAATCTGTCCTCAAATGAGGAGAATGTATACACCTGTATCAGCAAAGAGAAGACATCAGAGTGTACTCTCTAGTCCTGGGGGTGAGTGGTCCACCTGACTGAACTCATTACTCGCAGAACAGGGTGGCCAGACTCTCCTCACCAGTCACCACTATCATTCCCATTTTAAAATTAAGAATAAAATGATATGGAAGGAGTAAAGGTCTATAGAGAAATATGTACTCCTCAGCTATTGCTAGAAGCCTAATGTCACAGGAATCAAAGTAGGCTCATTTTTCAGTCTTCTCATGTCTATGACTACAGATAGATACATTCTCAGAGTTACAATGCAGATCAGTGTAAAGATGCTGGCAGGGACACATTTGGAACTGGCTCAGGACCCAGACCAGTGACATGAAGGTCCAGATACACCAGTTCATCACAATCATGCTGCTTTCCAGGCAGAGCAGCGTAGACCTTCACAAGGATGTTGTCCAAGATCACAGAAATTTGATGTTATTGCAAAACTGATTTCCTCTCCCCTAATTCTGAGCCTCATACAGGACTATTGGGTCATTGTTCCTCTCTGAGGAGGTTAGATTTCATTTCTGTGGCGAATCAAACACAAATCTCCAGAAGACTGTTGTTCCACAGAACAGACTGCTGGCAGTTGTTCCCAGAATCAAAGGCCCATAAAATAAATTATGGGGTTATCAACTGAGGAAACAGCAAGATACTTCCAAATTGTAACAAATATATTTCTATATTGAGTCTATTAAACTGTAGTGAGTAGGATTTTTGCCATTGTTCTCAGTGAATAGAGCCCTGAGAAATTTGAAAGCGTGAAGGCCTTGAGTTGTTTTTATTTTAGAAAACATGAGAAATGGTATGCGGAGAAAACTTCTGTACAAACCACAATAACTTGACAGGTCTTCTGCTGAGGATAGAGCACACCAGAGCAAACCAATATGTCTTAATTAATAACCCTGTCTACTCAGTACAACTGCAGTAATACTAATCATTTCCTGAGTAGTCTAGACTGAACACAAGGCTCTTTAGACTTCTGTTTGATTTGTTTTTTTTCAGAACTGTAGTGTTTTGAAGATAAATAAAAACTACTAATGAATATGTATATGTTTCCTGATGCAGAGTATTTCAGTGAATATTCTAGGACGGTTTTGTAGTCTGCAATGAACATACTCCTTTGAAGTTTTCACTGATTTAAAAGTGTAGTCATTATGTTTAGGTCACACAAAAGTTTACTGATTTAGTTAGAAAAAGAAACCAAGCTTAGACAAAACATTTCAGGACATGAACCCTTTTCAACCTCAAACTGCAAAATACTGCGAAAATTCTTTTCAATAGCTACAAGATAGTTAAAAATTCATTTAACAATATGGAACAAGCTTGAGTTTTACACCTTAGAGAAAAACAACAAAATCAACCATTTTCTCATTGCTTAAACAAGAAAAGTGAGTGAATTGAGAGGCAGTGGAAGACAAGGTCCTTATGAAGGCCATATGGAGACTATACTGTGCAGCACCTGCTGTACAGACTGATGACTTCATGCCCTGCTGTCCAGGGAGACTGGTGGCAGCTGGGGTCTTGGGGAGCAAGTGTCCCTGGTCTGCACCCCTGGGCAATCCCAGGAACAAGAGCAGAACTGGCTGCATGGCTGTTTGCTTGGTGACTGTTCATGTGGCCTGATTTCAGAATCACAGCTATGGGAGCATCCTCTGACTTGGCTTTGATGGGAAGCCATGGTGAGTGAGATGAAGTCTTCAGTTCAACTTCCAAAGCAGGGGGGAAAAAATGAAGTACTCAATACTTAACATTAGATTTCCATTTCCTCTTTGTGTTTTCAGTCTTCCAGTGTCAATCAAAAGGCTTTAGTGGGAGCATCATCCTGTTGCATAAGGTACTGCAGAAGCTCAGGCAGCCCAGCCACATTCAGCCATTTGGGTTGCATTCAAGGTTGTTTTGGAAGTAGTATTCACCTCTGCCATGGGATGAGGGGACTATGTTTACTATAAGAGCATTTATAAGAAATATAAGAGAGTTGACTGCAGCCACTAAGGCTGCACAAGCTGCCACCCAAACCTCCTCATAGGCCCCAAATCCTTGTGCTGGATCTCTCTGGAGCAGATGCTGCTCTGTGTGTGTGTGTGTGCAATACTCCTGTGACACAATCAACTGGGAATTAGTGAAACCTTATTTTTACTGATGACTTAAAATAGGATTCAAATTCCCCGAGAGGGAGGGGACCGATCCTCCAACCAGCGATGCTCAGGTCTGACCTAAGCACAGCACTGCAATCCTGTAAGACAATTAGCATTACAATCAGCTTTACTGCATCATCCAGAAATCCTGCACTGAGGAAGTCTCTAATGAGGTCATTTCATGCCAGGTGATTCACCACGGTAACTCCAATTCCAGCCCCACCACGGTGCTACCTGGCTGGAGCTCCAGTCAGGCAAGGCAGGAGGCTCTGCTGCTGTTTCTCAATTTGTTCAGGCCCCTGGTGTCACCTCCCAGGGTGGTGGCAGTAGCAGAGAGCCCTTGGAGCAGACCTGTGACATACCAGCACGTGCTGGTCTGCAAGTCTCTCCAGTGTAGGTGGCAGATGCCAGATGCCAATGGAAGGAAAGACACTTATTGATCCACCTTGGACTCCAAATGAGTCCAGCCTGAGCTCAGGTAGGGATGCCTGCTTCCAGACGGAGCCAGTGGGTTTGGAGAAGGTTTCAAATCCAGCTGATTAAGCTGACAGGTGTCAGGCTGCAGCTGCAGAGGGAAGGCTGTTCTGATGGGAGCTGCTGACTTTCCTGTTAATCTGGGGAGAGCCTGATCAAGCAGAGATTTGCAGGGGAAACTAAAGCATCTTTCACCTGCTCGGTGTTTTGGCTACATCAGGTTTGGCAACCATTAAAAAAAACCCAAAAATTTTTAGTTTTTTTTCTTAAAAGCGTTTTGTGTTTAGTTATTCAGAAGCCAGAGACTGATGGCCACATTTCTCTATTTCCAGCAGAGCTATGCTGAAATGCACATTCACTGCCTGTCATGAGGAAGCACTGCCTGCTCTGGTACCAACGGTGCTGACTTCGCATTGTACCTCTCAGAACCTGCTCACCTTTATATTTACACTGACAATATGAATCAACTCAAGAGCAAATGTTTTAGTCAGTGATTGCACAAGTACCAGCTCGTGGTGAATCTTTGTTTGCACAGCAACTGTGGAGTTGTGTCAAACAAATTATTCCAGAAAGTGCTTTTGCACCATGCTGGGCCTCCTGCAAAGAGAACAGGTCAGCAGCGCTGTTTAGTGCCTAAATTTAGCAAAAGGGATCTTCCGCAGCAAACTAAGGGAACACTATTATCAACCATTTCTAAGTTTGAAAGCCAGGATTTGTTGGGCTAAACATCCTGCCTACCAGTTTGGTCTTGTTCCAGCAGTTATTCCAAGAGCTGACGTACATGTAGGGTTTGTTATGGCTCTGACTGCAAGAAAAGAGCGAGCTCTGAAACACGTTGGTCCAATTCTGTGAATGTGTCTGGTTGTGGAAGCTCTGGCTGATAGAGATCAAGACGAATGTCAATGCCAGGTTCTGTCTTGTGCCTCCCAGGAGGCTCAACACAAGACAAGGAAGGGAAACAGCTTCATAATGTGTTCACGTTTCTGGGTTTCGGGACTGTTCCAAAGGCTGGCACAGCTGCCAGCCTTCACCCCAAGCGTTGCTATAGCTTATAGATGCTGCCCACAGTTGCCCACCAGCTGCTATGCAACCCAAAATAGGCTCGGCACAAAGCACTCCAGGAAGCCCCCTCTTCTTTTCCCTCCATGTCCCCTTCATCCGGCACTCTGATGCGGAGAGGTTAGACCGAAGTGAGGAGGTTAAGTCATGAAGGAGTTGAATTAATTTAAATCATATTTAATTTTTTTTTAAAAGCAGATTTTCTCTTGCATATTTGAAATGAAGCAGCATTTAGTTTTGCTAATTATTCTTACTATTTATTTTCAGTTCTTAAGATAATTTTAATACTCGCTTCATCTCTTTTTGCCTTGAAGGAAATAAAATGAGCTGTTAAGGATTTTTTTTCTTTTCCTATCTGCTTTTCTGCTTTTCTTCTTGCCACTCGGTAGCTATTTAAAACTTTTTGGTTACTACAAATAGTGCAGGGAATAATAATAATAACAATAACAGCAACAACAATAATAATAATTTAATAATAATAATAATAATAATCCCAAACAAAACTTTAAAATGTTACTAGATTGATGAAATTTCTTTTTCTTTTCTACTTTTATAACACTTCTAAACCTGGGAAATTTTGAAAAACTAGGTCTTGATCTTACAACCATGTAAAAAATTGTTTACCATGTCAGAACAAAAATACATCTGGCACAGTATTTATCTCCAGGAAGGACCAGTAAGAGATATGTAGAGCCAAACACCAAAAAAGGAAGCAAGAACAATTATAAGTACTCAAAATATTTTCCATACATTTGTATGAAAAGGGAGAAACTAGAAATTATACCTTTGTTTCACTCTTGTCATTGCTATCTTGCTTCTTGGTATGAGATCAAGGTTCAAAGACAAGGTTAGATCCTTTGCTCTTGTTGCAAAATTTAAGTTATGAATGACTACAGGTGTCCATTGAACTTGGGGGCTTCCCTGAAATTTCTCTGAAATATTTATAGGCATTCTTATTTTCTAAATACATTGTGACCATTCAGCACAGACTCTTGTGGAGGTGCTGCAGTGTGGGATGCAGCCACAGTAGTGTGGGATGAAAATATTTGGTAAAGAGGCAATACCAGTCAAGAATATTGCTGGAATGCTTCAATTTAATAAGAAATTAATCTTATCAGAGCCACTAGAAAATAGAGAGGATATATATTGAGAAAATATGTTTAGAAATTTTCAGTTAAGCCTCTTGAAAAATGCTGGAGAAGAGCAAGAGCCATTTGTTTGCTTGTTCTTTTTGTATTCATCTTTCCCCTTAGTGCTTGCTCTATTTTTTTCTGAATAAATTTCAATCTGAAATATTTTGCACAGTTTTACCCTCTCTATATATTGCTGTATATCATGGTTTAGCCTGAGCATCCCAGGCCAACATCACCTACGTTTCACCGTGGACAAGATCACCTGATCACCTCACACGGATATCTCATGAGTGTTCATCCTGTTCCTCGTGTGCTTTGTTACCCTCTCTAAGAATTTACTGCAATGAGAAACCATTCCAGTGATCAGTACAACAAGCCTTACAGGGTGCTGAGTGGTGTGCTGACAAAACAACAAGGTCCCCCAGCCCCACAGCCTTGGTCATGTTGCATTATGCTCACGCAGAAGCTCTGCTCCCGCAGCAGGCTTCCCACGCTCATTTGCCTGTTCAGCTTCTGACAGTTTTTCTCTCTCATTGAACAAGATGTCCAGCATCATACAAAAGAGGTGATTTTAGGTGTGCAAATTATAAACAGGATTTGCTGCCTTGAGTTAGTATTTAATTTCCTGCCATGAAGACAAGCACGGGATGCCTCCTGTGTGTTACCCTACCAGGTCTGCTGCTGACAGCGTTTGCCACAACTTTACGCTTACTTCTGAGACAGGAGATGAGCTGGAGGTCCTGGAGTGTTTCTTCTCATCATCCCTCAGGTGTTCTGCTCTAGTTTTGTTGTTCTCACCAGGACTTCTATGGCACTGACATGAACCAAAGGTTTTACTGTTGACCATGTGAAGCCATGAGATGTTTTCACCCCTTGATTTAGAGCAGAACATTGTGGTTGTGATATTCTAGAGAAAGAGGCTGTCGGGGAGGAGATGGGGAGGAGACAGAGTGATCCAAGGGAGCTTTCCAAGGTTATCTGGTCAGCTTTAAGGGAGAACAAAGCTGCCTTAACACTTGGGTTCGTTACTGACTTTTAGGCTTGGAAAAATGCCCATTTGGCTGCTGAGGCAGCAGCCTGAATTGTTGTGCAACTTGGCTGTGAAGGGAATGCAAAGGGATTTCTTCCCCTTCAGGTTCACGCATCGCTAACCATGCCAGGCGTGTTGCTCCGTACTGTACACCCTGAATGAATAAACTGCTCCTAATAAAGAACTGATGTTGCTAATATCTTCGTGTAATTTAAACCAAGGCTTTTTGAATTTAGCTCATTTGGGGAAGAAAAAAAATCCACTGATGTTGCAAATGCTTATGCATCTGATTAACTTCGCCGCTTAGCTTAATTTGCAGGATCAGGGCCTTAGCTATCAAGAGGCTACATGGCATTACAGCCCTTCTATACATCTTCATTAGAGTATCTTTCTTACGAATTTGCTTTCATGCGTATTTTTACAACCTCAGTCATAAACTGGATTGTATCTGCCAGCAGCAGTGTTTAACTATGTCAGCTCCTCAGTGCCTGAGCTAATCCCTTGTCCTTCTTGACAGGAGTCAAGGGGAGTGCTGTTTCCTAAGGATCGATGCACAAAAGTTGTCATGTTGCTGGTCATTTGCCTAAAATATTGAGGACATCATGGGTTTTTATTAGGGCCAGCATTTTTGCCCATTCAGGGGTTTTTGTTTGGGTTTTTCTTTCAGATTTTTGTAAGAGCAGAACTGTTATTTTTCTCCAAATGTACTCATTTTCAGGACCGAAATTGGTGGGGTTTTTTTCCTGTTTTGTTACTCCTATTCCTCTTTTGTCTACCCTGACCTCCCTACAGTTTTTATTCTTAGTTTTTATTCTTAATTTTCTATTTTTTTTCTCTACTTCTATTCTATCTTCTCTTTCATTTCCAATTTTTTTTTTTTTTTTGAGTGGCACAATGGAAAAATAGTTCCTCACAGCTTCCTCCAGCTGCTGCAGCTGCTACACCTCATATTTTAGTATTTTAGATCTGGCAATCCTAGTGGGTGTCCATCTGAGGGATTATACAGGTGCAGAAAGGAGCAAATGTTTCTCTGCTCGAAGGTCTGTTTTATTTCTGCCCTTCCTGGTGTCTGAGGACATGCTCCCTCAAGCGGCAGCTCCCTTTGAGGTGCTGTGACTTTTGGCTGCCCCCCACCCAAAGCACTGTGTGAAAAGCTTGACAGAGGCCAAGGTGTGAGTGCAGATATTAAAACACAAAGGCTTCATTTTTTTTTTTAAGGGTTGTGCTTAATCCTTTCCCTCCTGGGGCCCTATTTTTTGGAGTCCAAATAACTTGTTACAGAACTCATAACTTGGAGAGGCAGATGTAGCACTGACAGCCTCCCAGTTGTAAGAGACACGGAGGAAAATTTCGGCTCCGTGGGCCTCTACATAAACACTGGTGAACTTGGTCTGTGGCTGAAGCATCCCCAGGCCAGGGGATCCTGCCAGCTGTCTCCTTGCCATGCCATCTGAGTTGCAGGTGCAATATGTGGGCACTCAAAATAAATGTGTGCGGGCAGACCCTGCTGAGAGCTCATGGCAGGCAGAGCTCTGCTGGACGTTGCTTTAGATAGAGGGGTTTACATGCCTCAAAGATGTATGTCTGTAATGTATCTGTTCATTTGAAAAGGATTTTATGAGTTGTTAGTGCTGTTCCGTGGGCATGTGCAAACTTAAATTGCAGCAGAAATAAGTTAATGGAGGAAGCAGAGATCTGCAAAAATTAAGTTATCCTTTCCATTAGTCACACTATTCTATTGAATTGATTTCATTTTTTTATTTGATTACATCACTTGGTAAATTAAACCTCAATTCTATAGCGTGAGGTGGGAGGAAGGAGCCTTAAGATTTCAGACACACAGACTTCACCTGACTTTGTGGATGCACAGAGCCCAGCTGGAGTAGGCACAGGGAGCAAGAGCCCACGAGGCTTTGCCAAGATGAGAGGCTTGACTGAGGTCTGTGTTTGCTGAGACCAGCTTGGCTGTGATAGGTAGAAACAACTGCTGGTAGCCCAAACTGCTGCCTCCCAAGGCAGCATCCAGGTCAGCTTTGAAAGGAGGTTTGCAGAAGCACTGAGCACAGGGAGCAGGGCTGGGATGAAGAGGGAAGATATTTCTAACACTGGTGTATAAAATTATATATTTTTTTTGTTCAGTTTTTAGAAGCACTTTCTGGCATGCCAACCTCAGGAATGCTTCCTTATCCCCAAGGACCTGCTTTGCTGCTCCTGCTGCTGACTTGGGTCTTCCCAAAGGAAAGCACTGCCGCTTGCACTGGGGAATGCCACTGGCTGCTGCCACCCATGTGATGGGAGAAGTGCTGTGAGACCAGAACAACCATTTACTTTCCAGTGAAAATAAATACAATGCCGGTTTTGATTTTGCTTGGCTAAAATATCCATTCCAAAGAGATCGGCAAATGGAGAGTGATCTGGATGGGCTGGCTTTGCAGTCCTCTTTCTGTAAAGCTTTTCTTCCTAACCAAGTCTCCTTTCTGTAAAACTTGCCTTCCTAACCAACATCCGTTTTCCATAAATCTTCTTATTTTCAATAAAACTTTCAGGTCTGTAAAAAAAACTATCTGTAAAGCCTCCCTTTAAAACTTCCCACCTTCAGGCTCAGAAATGGACTCAGTCACACTGGAAAAGTGTCAGCTCAATATTAAAAGGTGTGATAATCACCCCTGATAAAAAGGACAATTATTGATGTTTAAACCAATAGTTGTCTGTAGCCGTTGGGGGCCTCGCTGCTCGCTCTGCGTTTCCTTTTTCCCCTGCAGGACTCGGTCAGTCAGTCAGCACGGTTTCTTTTGCAGTTTGGAGCACTGGGGATGCTGTGTTTAGTTAAGCACACACCAACCTTCCACTGAGAGCTCTGACATCGCCGCAGAGGCAGAGGTGGAGGCTCTGGATTATTTTTCTGCACCTGAGATTCACAGTGCCATTGCCAGACTGTGATTTGGGGCAAGCAGCACCCACAGCCAGCCAACAGGAGGGACAAATCTACAATGGGGCTGCACATCGTGCTGCATGGAGGTGCACAACCTCCTTCTCAAGCTCTGCTGCTGGAGTTGTTGCTCAGTGCCCCGCCAACCAGAGGGGTTTTGGGGACCTGCCCTCGCTGGTGTAGGCTGGCTTTGTTTGTTCAGCTCATCTGTGCACCGTGAGCCAAGGTGCTTGGGAAGACCCATTCAGCACCCTTCTTCCCAGGCGTGCTCGTTGTGGTGGTGATTCCACCTGGCTCCAGCTAAGAAGGCTTTGGCATATATTGACAGTAATGCACACAGGGGGAAAAACTCCCCATCTGTGGTCACGGAGCGGAGAGACGAGTGGCTGCCTTTCTTAACAGATGGCATAACAAACTACACGAAAAACGCGTCCCCCTGAGACATATAACCTGACATCAGATAGTTTCAACAACATATTGAAATAAGTCCTCCCTGATGATCACTGTGGCTTCAGACGCAGCCATACCTCTCTCCCCGAATCCCTTGACAAAGCCGTGGGTGACGGAGGCACAGCAGTTTTGAGGGGTCCCACCCCGTGCCTCTGCCGGCAGCCGGATTTGGGGCGGCAGGCTGAGCAGCGACTGAGACGGGTCCCAGATGCTGGGGACTGGGGAAATGGGGAGCTAAGACGTTAGCACTTCTCTGTAGGTAGTCTTTTTCAGGCTGAGTAAGCTCTTTGTTCTGAGAAGTGCTTACTTGAAATATCTGTGGTAGGAGTTTTAGCGTTTTACTTTGGGGACAGTAGACTTGGACTAAATGGAAGGGGAGCAGAACCACCTTGAGGAACAAGATTTCAGAAGCTGCTTTTGCTGTTGGGAAGTCTATGGAGTGGAATGCTGCCCTAAAGCTGGGTGGTGGGCAGGTCATACTGGCCTTCATGGTACTCTGGACTTGTGAAGCAATGCTCTAGTATGACTAAATTTGAGAATTTGGGAGCTGAAAATCATAGTGCTCAGCATCCCACCTAGACCCACCAGCACCAGAGGTGCCTGGTGTGTCTGTAGGGACCACAGCAGGGCTCCCATCCCATGTCTGCCCAGGGCTTGGGAGGCTTTGTACCAGTACACCAGTGATCCACACACTGATTGTGTCCTCAGTGATAGCAGCGAGTGAGGAAGAAGCAGAAACAGCCCACACAACATGCAAATAGCATCAGCATCAGATGGAGTGGGAGCTGGTGGAGAAACAAACATTAAATTAATTTAGTTCACAACTCTCCTGTAGGGTATGGGATCTCCCTGTTTTCTCAGGAAGAAGTCTAGAGAGATTAATGTCAAAAAGATCCACTAATTTTGATGACCCAATTTGCATGCCTAATGACCTGATTTTTCTGAACACTTCACATTCTCTAGCATTTTATGTGCTAGAAGGACAGTGCCCTTGTTTTCTTTCAGAGGAACGAGTGCTCAGCAGTTTTGTGAATCAGAACTTGGGGTATTAATTTATGCATTCAAAAAACAAAACCCCACACAATTACCAAGACGAGGCTTTCAATGGTTTGGATGACTTGGCAATATCTCAGAGAAAGTCTTCAGCAGGGACAGAGATAGCAGCCAGTGCCCCAGGACACCATTCAGATGCCTTCACCACGTCTCCTTCCTCCTCCTCAAATTTCCTGCCTTGTTTCCTGGGCAGCTTCCAGTTTCAGCAACAAATGAGAGGGGAATTGAGTGGATACAGGGTTCTTTCCCAGCAGATGCTAAGGCAGGCGTTTATGGACTTACAAGATCCTGATTTGAAAACTTAATATATTTGTGTGATTACTTCTTGTATAGCACAGCATCCTCTTTTTAGCTCTCTTATGGTTTGGTACATTAGATCCCATTCTGATGAACTTACACTCTGTTTTAACGTATCACAGAATCACAGAATAGTTGGGGTTGGAAGGGACCTTTTGAAATCATCCAGTCCAACCCTTCTGCCAAGGCAGTGTTTCCTAGAGCAGGTGATACAGGAACGCATCCAGGTGGGTTTGGAATGTCTCCAGAGAGGGAGACTGCACAACCTCCTTGGGCAGCTGTTCCAGGACTCTGCCCCCCTCAATGTTAAGAAGTTCTTCCTCATGCTAAGGTGGAATGGAACCTCTTGTGTTTTGGTTTATGGCCATTGCTCCTTGTCCTGTCATTGGGCACCACTGGAGAGTCTGGCACCATCCTCTTGGCAACTACCTTTGAGATAATTATATGCAGTGATGACATCCCCTTGAAGTCTTCTCCAGACTAAACAGGCTCAATTCCCAGAGTCTCTCCTTATAACAGAGATGCTCCAGACCATTAATCACCCTTGTGGCCTCTGCTGGACCGTCTCCAGTACCTCCTTCTTGTACTGAGGAAGACAGAACGGGACACTGCACTCCACATGTGCCCTCACTAGGGCTGAGTAGAGGGGCAGGATCACCTCCCTCAATCGGTTGGTCACACACTTCCTGATGCACCCCAGGATCACACTGGCCCTCCTGGCCCCCAGGACACACTGCTGGCTCATTGTCAACCTATCACCCACCAACATTCCCAGATCCTTCTCAGTAGAGCTGCTCTCTGGCAGGTCAATCCCCAGCCTGTACTGGTGCTTGGGGTTATTCCTCCCAGTGCAGGACCCTGCACTGGCCCTTGTTGAACCTCATTCGGTTTCTCTCAGCCAAACTTTCCAGCCTATTAAAGTCCTCCTGAATGGCAACACAGCCATCAGGTGTATCTGCCACTCCCCCCAGCCTCATATCCATCAGCAAACTTGCTGAGGGTTCATTCTATCTCTTCGTCCAGGTCTCTGATAAACAAGAATAAGACTGGACACAGTATTTATCCCTGAGTAACACCAGCAGCTACAGGCCTCCAGCTGGGTTATACTCTGCTCATCACAACCCTCTGAGCTCTGCCATTCAGCCAGTTCTTGATCTATCTCACTGTCCTTTCACCCAATCCACATTTCCTGAGCTTACCTACGAGGATGAGAGACAGTATCAAAAGCCTTGCTGAAGTCAAGGTCGACAACAGCCGCTGCTCTCCCCTCACTGACCCATCCTCCCATGTCATCACAGAAGGCTGTCAGATTGGCAAAATATAATTTCTCTCCCCTTGGTGAATCCAGACTACTCCCAATGAGCTTCTCTTCTTCTACATGCTTGGTGATGACCTCCAGAATTATCAGTTCCATCACTGTGGCTGACTGTCCAGTAGTTTCCTGTGTACTCCTCCTTGCCCTTTTTGAAGATGGGTGTAACACTGGCCTTCCTCCAGTCGTTGGGCACCTCTCCCATTCTCCATGATTTTTCAAAGATGATGGAGAGTGGCTTAGCAACAACACCTACCAGCTCTCTCTCAGTGGGTGCATCCCATCAGGGCCCATGAATTTATGGGTGTTGTCTGTCTAGCTGATCTCTAGCCCAATCCCCTGTGACCAAGGGCAAGTCTTCCTTTCTCCAGCCTTCTTCGCTTACCTCTGAGGTCCGGGACTCCTGAGGACTGACCTCAGCAGTAAAGGCTGACACAAAGAAGGTATTCAGTAATTCCACCTTCTTGTGTCTTCCATTAACAGGACACCATGTGATTCAGCAGTGGCCCCACATTTTCTCTGGCCTTCCTTTTGCAGCTGATAGAGTATCTCTGTAGGTTCCTTCTTGGGCTCTGCAGTTATGTGTGTGGTTTTGAACACGAGGAGGTCCCCAAAGGCCAACACTGTGGTCCTGCAAGGACCACTGCCAACAAGAGTGGAATTTCTGCCGTTGCCACCTCCAGCACTGTGCCACCATGGTGGGTGTGTGACTGGGGCCGCACCAGAGCATTGACCCAGGCTAAGACCTCAGGCTGAGACTTTACCCATGGAGCTGAAATACAAGATAGGTTGGATTTGGACAGGCTGCTGAAAAGGAGCAATATTACTTCACTTCCAGTGTTGGCTGTACCTGTTGGGTGCTCATCTGGCAAGCACCCAACAAACTATTCAAAATATCTTCTTAGGTGTTTGCAGGGTATTTGCTATATTTCTTATCCCAACATAACTTGATCCTTGGTGTGATGAATGCCTATCCTGTGCCAGCAGGTTTACTTTCTGTGCACATACACATCCCAAATGCATCCTGTGCTATCTGCACAGTGCTCTTCTGCACTGGACAGAAATCCAGCTCTTCTGTGGGAAATGTTCAGGTGCCTGATCTGTACCTGAGCTGATCTATGTGACCCACAGAGAACCTAAAACACAGCAGCCTTCAGGAGAAACGGTGTGGCTTTTTGACTGTGACATGTTACACACGGATTTGAGGCAGACAGTGAAGGAGAAACACTGGCGACTCACTTGAAATCAAATGTCAAATAAAATCAACACAATTTAATTAAAAGGAAAAAAAATCTTTCCAAAAAATCTTTGAATTAGATTGAAGACTCTATCTCTTAAGAACATACTGCAAGCTTAATTTTTGGTGTTACAGTTAAATAAAGACATACTTATCTGATTAGCGGTAATCCTCTCATGTTTATTCCTTGAGTCAGAGACCTTATAAAAATGTATCTGAGCTTTAGAAGTGGGACCCAAGGACAGTCAGTCTGCACCTGGTCTCTGTATCTGATTGCTGAGAGATATCTCTGTGGTGTTACCAATGAAAAATTACTCAGCGGTTTTGAGAATCTCTGTTGTGCTCAAAACCCAAATGTAAAACAAACATGTTTCTCCATCACCTTCCATGGTTACCAGTCCTCACCTGAGATTTTTTAGGACTTTCCCTCCTTGTAACAGAACCAGAGCATAGACTTGACCAAAATCCCAAGACCCCACGATAAGGGGGTTGAAATTCTCCTTAACCATAAACAAAAACTTCTATCCCACAGCACTGATCGCACAATTCAACCTCCCCGGAAGGGAGTCCTACATAATGTCCTCATTTCAAGTTCTGTCATCCTCACCAGATGAGTACAAGGACTGTATTTTCTGTGTGATGTCTCCCTGCAGTCAGGCTGGGACTCCATCAGATGTCTGGACCAATCACCCCAGCAACATGCATAGTCAAGGCAGAAGTTGGTAGAGAAATCCAGTTCACGACTCATCCCACGTCTGAAATAGGTCAGACCTTCAATGGGAATCACACCCTGGATCTTGCTGCCCTGGTTACGGTGAGGATGTGTATCCAGAAGTCTACATTTCAGATGTCTGATGGTGAGATAAGGATGAGATGGTCTGATCCAAGGATACTAATATTCTCTGTCACACTCATATTCGGAGTGTGGAAAAAATTAATGAAAATCTAGTTGGCAACTGCATTTTTAGACATTTAAAACCAAACACCAGGAGAGTTGAAGAACGTTTTGCAGATCCTGTTTTTTTGTCTCTGCTGTGCTGGGAGTGGCCGAGCTTTCCCTTGCTGCCATTAGTGGGAGCCATCGCACAGGGCAGGGCAGGACCCGTCTTTGCTCGGGGCTTGCTCAACTTCGGTGCTGGCTGGGATATTTTCTGCTGCAAAAAAATTACAGAAACCAAAGCCTCAGAGAATGTTTCAGGTGTTTGTTTTTGTTTTTTTTTCCCCCCATACCAGTGATTTTGTTTTCTTGGGAAAAAATGTCTTTTCTAAGGACCAAATTTCGTAAGATTGATTTAGTAGAACTCTGCCCACTTCATAGTAAATCTTTAATGTATTTGAAATTAATTAGTTTGAATTTTCACTTTTCAGGCAGAAAATTGTCAATGTCTGCCATTGACCATTATTTCCCCCTACACTTGTGTACTTACAGCTCCTTTGCCTGTGAGCAAATGTTACCTACAACTGCAGAAAAATTGTTAGGTTTATAAATCTCAGGAAACAACATGCTGAAAGGTCTTCAGTCTTTCTGTCAGTTAGCCATTTTCTCAAGTTTTTTATTTCTCTCATGGTAAGAGTCCCATAACGTATTACATCAGACATCACTGTCTCACAGGATTGCATTGATGCTGTTTCTGAAGCACCCGTGGCAAGAGGGGAAAATGAGTTTGTAGGCAACTGGAAGAATGTTTGTAGAACACAGAGCCAGAGGTCTTTCAGCTATCTTTCCCATTTGCAGTATAATGGCATATACAAAGAAACTGCTTCTCTCCATGGGGAAATGGGAAATCTGCTCCACTGTGATGCAGAGATGCTATTCCTCCTTGGGAAGACAGTTGGAAGGCTGTTCCTTGAGTCCCTTTTCCAAGGACTTGAGGAGCAATCTGACTTTCACTGAAATTGGTGACAGTGCTGTTGCTTTTGGAGGGGGTAGGATTAGGTCCTCCAAGCTCAGCAGAGCTTCTTAACAAAATCTCCGCCTGTGCTTTGTAAGCCACACAGATAAATAATCAAAAAAAAAGCTTTTCTGACTGTTTTGAAAGCACAGCTGTGATAAAGGTGTGATAAAAGGACAAAAAACTCCAAAACCTGTGTGATCATGGTGGTCCTAGTGTGAGTTACAGCAACATTTCACATATCTGTTTATTTTAGTTAAAGAAGAAAAGTTTCAGTTACTGTAGACTTAACAGATTTTTATCTCGTATAAAATATGCGTAGCAGAGGACACACTTCAGTATGGTTTCATTGTTAGCAAACCTTCATCAGTTCATGTCAAATATCGGTATAATGGACTTACACACACTATTGATTTAATGACAACTATCACTGTGAGGAATTGATCTAATGTTTTCATTAGACTTAAAAAATGTTTTAACAACAAGTTCATTCAGAACTGGATAATTGCAAAGCCCTACATGACCAAAGATCACATTCCCCATAGAAGTGTAGTTTAGATGATCTTTTTGGGAGATAAGTAGATTAATAATAATAGAGGCACAGTTGAGGGAAATAAAAGCTAGTCTTCATGCCTTAAAAACATAAATAAATTGAATTATCAGCCATTATATTACTGGAGGGAATTTTCTGAACTTTTGAACAAATTTTAATGAATATGCAATGGTGTTTTGCTTGCTCTTGTAGGCACAAAGTAACTGGTTTTGTTGCCCTCTTCTTTTTGTCTGTCCTTTTTGTTCCTCACCCCATGGACATTAGCAGAAGTAGGTTTCTTCTGCTTGGGTTAAATATACAATTTTGTTAATTTATAGCAGTAACAGCATCTTTTATCCCTTGTATGTGAACAGGCCAGGGAGAGGCATTTTGTGGGGGATTTCAGGACATGCTGTCCTCATGGACATGATGGTGACCTGTCCTCAAGGAAAGTTTCCCACCACTAACTGTGACTGAAGTAATGCTGGACTGATTAGTGGCTCTTCATGAGGGTGTTGCCCAAGTATGGGTGGAGAAAGAAGTTTCCTGCACTGGTGTGGAAGCTGCAGACACATTTTCCACATGACTCCAGGTGACAGTGATTTTCTTGTCAAACTATCTTCAGCTTCTGCTTTTCCTTGCACAAAGGCTCCTCCTCTCCGAGCACCGTGGTCAATATTCTGGTTTTTTTGCTGATCTTGGACCCACAGGCCACACTGCATGTGCTCACTGTGGTGGGTGATGGCCTGCACAAGCCACTGGATCTTCCTTGGCATTGTGGGTTTCTTGCTGCTCTTTGTAAGGGACGGCAGCTTTCAAGATGCTTCTTGAGAGCCTGCCCTGAGCCCAACTGAATGGGCATTTCTGGTGTCTCTGTGCACCTTGGCTCTGATTGCCTGCAGAGTCTTTTGTTCTCAGATCTTCAAGACAGATTTTAGATATCTTAGAGCCAATGTTTCAAAATAAGAGAAGACAATAAAAGCGTCACTTTGAATAGTACCTGGAGTAAAACCTGGGTCTTCCCTCCCTATGGAAAGAATTACTTGTTCCTAAATTATAGACAACTTTTCCTATCATTTTTACTTCAAACCACATTCTGAGGGATTTAATAGCTCGGGGAAGTCTGTAATAAAGAGTATGCCAGGTTATCTAGACTGGTTATCAAACAGCAACTCTGAAGCAACATGCCTGTATACTAAAAGTCAGAAGCTCCTCTTTCAAGGAATATCCTGACTTTTCATATATGTCATGTAGTTTTACTGAACTCAGAGCTCTGTCTGATTGAATAAATTTCCAGTGTAACCATTAGTATCTGATTGGGGCAAACATTTGACCTACATGTAGTCCTAGCACAGAACAAATACGGGAAGTAATGCAGACCCACAAAAAATCCTAGCCCCACCCAAACTACAAACTATGTGATATACTATTAGATGCTCTCTTATAGAATTATATTTGGTAAGAAATACAATAAAAGATCATTCTGATAGTCAGAAGATGCTTAAGGTGGATAAAACAATGCAATGACCCCACCTGATCTCTTGCAGCAAAGGTACAACCTACAGCTGCTATTTTATACCTGTCATTAAAAAGCTGCTTGCAGGCAAATGAACTCCATGGTTCAGCTACTGAGGAGTTCAGGCATCCCAGCACAGCCATACAACTAAAACCTTTAGGCTGCAGGGCTGCAGTCTGCACCACTGTGAGAGGAGGAGAAGAGAAGTCCCTTCCCAAAAACATGGGGATCTGCAGTGCGGCAGACGAACCTCACAGGCTGCGTGGAGTGGTGAGACCAGGGGCACGCTGTGGGTGTCCATGGGATTGCCCTGGAACAAGGCTTGGGCTTCTGAACAACACGACATTTGCTTTAAATAACTTCCACAGAAATTCAGCCACTGTGGGAACTGAATGTCTCCACGTGTCCTTTGGGGCCAGGGTTTTGTGTGCTTCAAGGTATAACGAAGATTAAAGGCAATATTCTTAAATGAACAGGGAGATGCTTATGCCAAAATATACATGAGTAATCTAGAGCATGATACAAAAATGCAAATGCAAGAATAGAAGGAAATCAGGACACTGTAATGCATATTGCTTTAATTTGAGGAGCAAAGGGATTTGACTGGATTTCTAGGGTATAATGCAACACAGAATAATACAGTGTTTATGTCAGATATAGATGACGAAATCTCCCAACAGATCAATGCAGGAAAAGGGTATAAATCAGTAGTATTGCAAGGTGTCACTTGAGAGCAAATCTATTCTCAAGCTAAGGTAATATTTTCTGATACTCCCTGTAGTTGAATGAAGTTAATGTGAAACAACGTGAGAGGGGAAAAAAAAATAAATCCAAATGCACTGGAAGGGAAAATGAAAGTTAAAAATATCATCTTCAGGATCCGTCATCTGTGCAGATTGTCTGGGTGAAAGAGAGCACCATCCCATTAGCAATCATGATAATAAAGCTGGAACAGCCAACTTTGCTGGTGGGACAGAGCTGAACCTGTATTTGCCCGGGGCAGAGGAGCAGCATCCTCCACTTGAGCACTACCTCAAGGTGTTGCTCAGCACTTGGCTCTGTGCACAAACCTCTCCTTTGACAGAGGGGCAGACACAGCCTAGCTGAAAGGATGGGCCTCCCTGCTTGTGAAGTGCCACACATTTTCTTCAGGTTGCATTTCCTTCATTCATTTTGGCAGTGTTAAATCACTTAATGTGCTGTATACAAACAGCTCTCTGTTGAGCATAACCTCATTAAGGAAAAAGAAATTAATAAACACAGCTAAGAGAACTATTATTCCTGTGTCCAGTAGTTGCTTCATCATCTGTTGAGTTTTAATATGTAAATGAATGGAGAGAGCCTTCTGGCTTTGCAGTCTCTATGAGAGAAGGTTCTTGATGACAAATGCCATTTTGGAGAGAAAGGGAAGTTGATGTAAGGTAAGCCAAAGCTAGCACTCATTTATACTGGTTTTAGATCTCTGGGCTTATTTCCAATCATGAAATCAGACCAAGAGAGCACCGACAGAGCACTTTATCTTGGGCTGGACTATTCAGGTTTGTTCTGCACATCTTCCTAACCCTATTTTCCCTGGGTTGTTGTAACACTATTCCTAAATTTTTTTTTTTTTAAAAAAAGAGGAGTAAATCATCCTGGGTAAAAAGGGGGCTGGCTGCAGTGAAGATGTGTGTCACCCCAGTCCTCTGGGGCACATCTACCTGCCTCAGCTGAGTTCATCCCTTCGCTCCTGGGGCTGTGTGTGTGAGGACAGGAGTCACAGGCTGGGTGATTGCCACTTTTCCCTCCAAAACTCAGTTTAGCAGTACTTGTAGTCTTGTTCTGCCTGCAGAAATCATTTTACATGTGTCTGCCTGCTTTTGCTTCTGCCTGATTTCTCTATCTACCTAAAGCTCAGAGTTGAATAGATGGGTAGATCAGTTTGAAGTTACCCTCTTGTGTATGAATGCCTGTTTTTTTCAGATAAAATTCTCTGACATCTCAAACTTTTTATCTTGAACATATATTAGACAAGTTGCTTCATACATATATATTTGCAGTGTTCACAAAGTGATAGCTCCATTGGAGTTTCTGTTAGAAAATGCTTTTTTCCTGCACAGGCTGGAGTCAAGGAGAGGGGACAAGTTTGTAAACCAGCCTCACAACCTCTCTCTGACCCGGAATTCAGCTCACTCCGGGGTGAATTCTCAATTACAGGGAGATAAAGAAGCTAGTTTATTCTTGGGCTGCCAACCAGGACTCGAGGTGCATGGTTTCCTATGCCTTGCCATGTGACTGATCCCTTCTCTGCCTCCAGTGTTCCTTCTATGGGGGGAAAAAGAAGAAGCTGTCCTTCCAGTCACCCCATGCCATGATTCCTGGTTCTCTGCAGAGCTTCTCAGAGCCTCTCCTGCTCCATCACCTGGTGGTAGCGCTGGGCTGCCCTCTTGGAGGCAGTTTTGAAGCAGGGACTGGAGCAGAACCCATCTTGTGAGGTGATGTGACCTCCTTTCTTCCAACCTGTCACTCACAGATTTTCCACAGGTTTTGCATTATCCATTTTGAACACTTGCTTTTGCCTAGTTCCATTGCAGCCTGCAGGGAAGCTCACCCACATTCCTCGTTTGGTGAGGAGTTACTTGGTGTCCAACCACACAAGTTACCCATGGACTGGGTGATGCAGATCACTCCACATCCACGGTTATCCTTTTGCTGTCAGTCATAGAATGGTTTGGGTTGGAAGGGACCTAAAAGATCATCTGGTTCCAACTCCCCTTCCATGGGCAGGGATGACACCCACTGGATCAGATTGCTCAGGGCCCCATTTGATCACACATCAAATGTCTCTGCCTTCTGATGATGATCTTATTTTTTTCTCTAAATGCATAGAAAGAAAGACCAAGGACTTAGAACCAGGACTCTTTCAGAATTACCTTCAATTACTCTTACAGTTACCTTTAAAGGCCTGTTGTATAAATATTTTCCTTTCATAAGTGCCAGGTTAATTTTGGTGGAGTTCAGTACCAAACTGTCACAGGGTATGGAATAACCTATTTTTTATACAGGTCTTTTACATGCCAGAGTATAAAATCAAGTCAACAAACAGCTACCTTCATGAATTCACACTGTATTGCATTTAGTATAGTATTTTTAATATCTATTATGAATTGAACTCTAAACCAGCACATCATCCTTCCCAGGAGCTGGGCCAGCTTAGGACTTGGCCAGACCACTTTCCTTTTGAAAATCAGTGTTATGCTGACAGTTGTCCAGCCCTCTGCAACTTCCAAGACTTATTGAAAATTCGTATTAATGCTCCAGGATTAAGGCTTCTGAGTAGATTCTCTAACATTTCTGTAAATAAAGTTTAATATAGCTGAAACTGGAACTAGCTCTGAGGAGGGGAGAAAAGCATGAGCAGGGTAAACAGGACTGCTCAGTACTTGATAGGAATTGCTAACCAAAAACCTTGTAGTGGCTTTGAGAAGGCATTAAACACTCAGGTTTGGGGTAAAAGAGCTGCTAAAACTAGAAGGAAGATTAACTTATGAACCCTACTCTGTATCTTCCATCAGTGGAAACTGGGACGAGACCTTGAAGGAAACTGCTGGAAAGGAATGGGGATCAGATGGGAAGCTGAGGACCATGTCATGGTGTGACTGGGGAGCTCAGGAAGCCACATGCCAACTCCCAGCCCTCAGTCAGGGGCTGCAGTTCCATGTTCCCCTGCTGGAGGGTTGGGTCATATGTGCACAAGCCCCCAGGGAATTTTGAGATTAAATGTCACTCCCAGGAATGCAGAAACTTTACGTCTTTTTAAATACATTTTCAGCCCTTTGCCAGCGATTAAAGTTCAAGGTTGGGATGCATCTTTCCTTGTGGACATTTGCTTTGATTCCCGATGTGCTTTACTGAAAAATCCCAGACATACAGCGAAGGAGGTGACAGCATGTCAGAGAAGTACATATTTAGTTCTAGCAGTGAGTCAATCAGACATCTAGGCAATTACCCTCTGCTCAGGATGACAACTGAGAGATGTGTTTATTCTGTCTCCAGGAATCTCTGTTATTTTAGGATCCTTTCCAGAGTGCAACCAGTGCTAACTTGTCAGTACGTGGAGACTCTTGTTTATGCTTTGGTTTCCTATCTGGGTGGGATTATTCAGTTATTGACTTGCTGGCCCCCACTCAACCTTTTAAATTCATTTCTACCTTCCACAGAATTTCTTGGCAGGAACTACAGGCTGTCTAAGCCCAGGCCCTCATATCTTCATCTGTGCTGATGAATCTTTTATCTGCTTTTCAAAGGGTATTAGCTCTTCCATGAGCTGTGAGGTTGCACCTTGCTGTCACTGCTAAGACTCCTGCATTTGACTGCAGTTTGGCACCTCCCACAGCCTGACACAGAGGTTTGCTGGTCCTTCTCAGTGTTTCTCGGTGGCCTTTGCAGGGACAGGACTCTGCAGCTGTGGTGGGATCCCCATGTCAAACCCTGCTCTCCTTTACACCCCTGTAAAGTCACTGACCTCGGAGGCATCACTGCTGGTCAGTCCTGGGACACCTGAAGGCCAGCTGTGCCTGTCCTCTCCAGATGTACCATAGGCACACTGCAGGCAGCCTCAGTTACACCTCCTGCCTGGATCCGATTAGTGAGCTAAATATTTTCTGCTCCATGGGAGCACCCAGTGCCATATAAGCTGGAGGCTTCCCTCAGGCAATGAACAGATGAGTTTAGCTGGAACAGACTTTGTTATCTTTTGACACTTTACTGAGGAATCAGTTACTTCTGTGAGGAAAAAGGTGCTCCTGAGGGCGTTCGCCTTTCTGAGTGATGCAAAGGCTCTGACAAGCTACAGAAGTGGGGCCCAACTGCTCAGCTCAAGGGCAGGACACTGTTACCCCCACAAACGTCCCTGGATGGGGCAGGAGTAATAAGCAGCCTACAGGTAGGGAACTGAAGCTCCCCCTTTTCATTTGAAGAGGATTCAATATAAGGTGTACTGCCCTGACCAGGCAAGACCCAGCATACTCAGCTCCTGCTGAGTCCCCACAGTGTGACCTGGAGCCAGGGTGCTGCCCTATCTGAGGCAGGATGGCATCTCAACTGTGCACAGAGACAATCCTCTCCCATCCCCCTCAAACCTCTCCCCACTAAAACTCTCCCCCACCCCACAAACACACCCTTCTCTTCTGTGAGGCTGGAGGACAAAGAGGGGTTTTTCAGGTTCAGGAGGCCTTTCTTTATTTCTCTCCCTGGAAGCCTGGTTATTACAGCAGTAGCCTCTAGCTACATCTGTGAAGAGGAGCACCTCCACCAGGCACCTCCTGTAATAATGACTTCTTTTTTCTTTGAACTTGTGAGGCACTGTTGTATGACATTAAGAAGGTGAATCCAAAGAGGACCATAGATGTAGGGTCATTCCAAGTAAACCCTGACGGGACACAAGAGAGGAGTAAGGTAGCAGAAAAATGATATGACAGCACATAATTGCTGATATGTGCAATTACCAACCACTTATCCAAACAGCAGTTGGTCTTAATCTTACAACCTTTTTTCTTGCTAAGGGTATCAGCCACTAAATTGCTTCTGCTTCCTCTGGGACCCAAAGTAATCTTTAGGCTTGAAATTGAGGTATTTTCCTTCCTTTTCAGTACCTACATTTCTTTGCCTTTTTAATATTTGAAGCAGTATTGTTCCATTGTTAATCTTGATAAAAAATAAATCAGAGCTACACACATTATTAACACAAAGAAAGAAAAAGGAAGAATGAAAGAGAGAGAATATACACTCTGACTGGAAGCAGACTGTTATCTAATCAGGCATTGCACTGGAGGTCCATGTAGTGTCCACTGATGTCCATTGGCCTCCTGTGGATGCTGAATATCCTCAAATTCCATTGACTGTGGTGGGAACTGAGGGCGGCCAACATTTTGCTGGAACAAGCCATCACATTGCCAGCATCCAGGAGCACAGCTTGACTTGTGTTTTGCAGCATGAAAAATAGAGATCATGCCAGATCCATGTAAATAGAAAAACCCCTGGAAACATCTGGTGACCTGGGTCATTTAGCAAATATTTCAGGGAATTGTTGTTGACTCAGATAACAGACTTTTCCATCATCACTGTCTGTAAGTTAAAAGGCTTAAGAGAGTATTTAAAACATAATGAAAGTGAAAGCTGCTTCTTTGTAAATGGCAGTGGCCTTCTCGTGATGCTTCTTCTTAGGCCTGGCTTTACATGTCTATTCCCAAGCTATCACTGAGAAGGACTGAGGAACAAGCTGTCCAAGGATATGCCTGGAAACAGGCTGCAGCTGGGGGTGAGATGAATTGGAAGCTGTCCAAGATGTCTAAGTCTTCTGAAGTCCAGCTCCAAGAAGTTTATTGTCAGTGAGAGCTCCAAGCTTGGGGTGCAATCGTGGCCATCAGCAAGGGACAGGATTATGTTAAATAAGATAAACAACTGAGAGAAAGGGATAGGAGAGCACAGAGGCTTGGCTGGCATTGCATGGTTAGTCTACAGCAGAACAAACTCCTGGGGTGGTCCCAGATCAGTGCCGCAGCCCATGGACTTTGTTGCCTCCAGCAGTGTGTGTCAGCATAGACCTCAGCACTGGGTTAATATGTGTCCCTTCCTCACTTCGAGCAAGAAAATCGTTTCAGCACACAAATTGTAGAATGGTTTGGGGTTGAACGGACCTTTAAGATCACCTGTTCCAAAACCCATAATGTCTTGATGTGAGCAAGAGCACTAATGACTGCCCATACCTGCCTTTGGACACACAGGACCTGACTGCAGCAGATCTCAGTGTGATAAGTAAAGCAACAGAGATAACCAGACATGCATTAATACAGCCTGGCTCTAGTACATGCTGCCATTCTTGTTTATTCATATGTTGACCCCAGTATTAGCAGTACCCATTTCTTAAACAAAATCCATGTCCTGCATTGCTAATTGTTAACATAACAGAGGGTTCGTGAACCCGTCTTTCATCACATCTCTTAAACATTATTTAAACAGTATTTTATTACATTTATTTCTTCAGAGGTAAAAACATTTCCTTGCTATGCCTGTCAGCTGATTTGAAAACTAAATATCTAAATTGCTGTAGTTTATTTTTCACAATTTCTATATTGTTTCAGTATTAGCCTGGGAGAATAAACCAAAAAAATGTAGCACTCTGTTGTCTCAATTTTAGGATACTGGAAGGCTGCTTTCCCAGGAAAGAAATATTGGTTGGCTTGTTAACAGAATGAATTTTAGACCTCAGTTTGGATCTTCAAAAGTGAACAAGGGAGTTAGATGCCCAAACCCAGTGACTTTCAATGAGAATTGATTACTTAAAATTCAGAGGCCTCCTTCAAAAGCTCATCCCTAATCCTCCAGAACCATTTATACTTCATTGTAATTAACTGTGGATTTAGACTTCAGTATAAATTCACCTTGACTAAAATGTACAAAAGCACCCTCAAGTCCTATTTTCAGAATGGCTCAGGCCCCGGAAAGCCCAAGCTCTGCTGAAAGTCCCCAAAATTACTGGTGCCATATCTAAAGTGTGACACTGGAGACCCTTCCTGAGCTCCTGAGCTCAGATGTTTGCATTTGCCACATCCAATTTCCATCCCACAGTAAGATCTGTGCCTTCCCTCCCACCACAAGCTGGAGGTGTGTGGACTACAGAAGTGGTGCAGTTGCTCCTGCTCGCTCTGGACGTGCTGACCAGGATGGTGAGATGTGCAGTGAGGCATAACTGACCACGATCTGTTTTGGCCTGATGGGCTGGGCAATGGCAGGGATGCATTTTATTAGGATATTGGTCCTCAAGAAGACGGGAAAGATGGTATGAGCGAGTAAGGGTTCATAATGTGCCTTGAAGTGAACACAGAAAATGGACAAATGTTAATGCAGGACTTCTTTTCTCAGTTGAAAAGAGTGGCATAATTGTTTCCTGTTTATTGATTGCTCCTCCATCTTGGCAAGGAAGGGTCAGGGAAAGCCAATACTGACAGCAATGCCAGAAAAGCAAAGAAAAAACCTTCTTTGGAAGCTTTAAGATTTCTCCTTCTCTTGGTATGATTGATGAAGTTTCAGTTCTAGTCTCTGTTTGTGCAGAGCTCTGCATATTTTTCTGCACTCGAACTGTGTTGTAGACCTCTGTATTACCACAATCCCAGCATGCTCCTGTGTGTTCCCAAAATCAGAGCTGGGATCCAGAGGCTGCTGGCTCTCACTGCTTCACTGCAAACTGCTACCTGGTGAAAAAAAAGGAAGCTGAGAGTAGCCTGTATTTTGTTTTTTTTCCAGTTGGCCAGTATTGGTAGCTCCTACTATCTGGGAAGCCCAGAATAAGGTTTCCCATCTACTGATTCACACAAGAGTTTTGAATATTGTAGGTAGTACTTTTTTTGTTTGTTTGTTTTAATTCAGAAAACACTGATTTGTTGTTGATGACAGTTTTTCGGAAGAATCACATAAACCAGCTCTGATGACAATCTCACAAGGGGAAGATTTTTTAGTTCCAGGAGGACATTCCTGTGCAAGGCTGGACTGCCACCTAGACAGGGCACATATTTGGAAAGAGCAGGTTATAAAGGCAGGTCTGTTCTAGTAACCAAAAAGGCAAGGACCAGTTCCCTGCCCTGTTATCAAAGGTATGATATGAGCTGTGTCTGGATTCATACTAAATATTCGTCACCCTAAATTGCTCACTGCATCCTGTCCTGTCCCTATAAAATGATCTTAAATAGTGATATTTGGGATGAGATCAGTTCAATGATATGAATCATACAAGATCAGTGCCTGAGCCCATCTGTGACACTTGGCAGCCAGAGCCCTGCCTCTCCCTTCTGGGTACCACAGGTGTCAGCATCATGAGAGCCTCCACCACTTGGGTTGTTGGACATTTTTTGGCACCTCAGTCTCTGATTTCCCCCAGCAGAGTACTGATTGTTCGGGGATCCCTCTTTTTTTCTTGCTGTTTTTGGAACAGAAAATTCATCCTAAAGCTGAGAAGCTTTTTTTGATCAATTTTTTTTTCTGTGGCTTGTAACATTCTGTAATCAGTTTTGGTTTCAGCAAATCAGGATGTATGTGAGTGTGTGGACAGAATAAAGTACACCTCAGAGCAACCTCCCTATAAACAGCCCTCCCAGTCACAGTCTCATCCTACCTTTCTGCCTCTGATTTTGCTCTGCTTGTCTAATTATGTTAGCTGCTGTGTAATTATTTTCATGGAACAATAATTTTAACAGCGTGCAGTTTATCAGAGGTGCAAATTATACATAATAACATACAGCAATTTTCAGTTAAAACTTGCATAACATTCAAAAGTCTTTGCATTTTTCAACAAATAGAAGAGGAAAAAGGTGTTATTCATTTTGTATCTACCCCTTTTTTTCTTAGAGAAAGCAACCTACTGATTTTCTTGGAGTCAATTAAATCCATTTGAAAGAAAGCACTTTTATTTTGGAAAAAGACTGTTCACATGGGGAGTTAATCAAGAATAATTATTCCTCTCTAAATTCACATCCTCGAACAATTTGAATTAAATCCCAGACCTAGACCAACCCTAAATGTCAAAGGAGGTTAAACAACAAGTCAGCTAGAGGAGGTCTGTCACATGAGGAAGGTCTGAGAATAAAAACCTTGTGTGGGCACCCAGGCCAGGCTGGTGAGGAGAAGCCATGCCAAGGCTGACTCAGGCTCACTCCCCCCCTTTGGTTACACAGGCACTTACTCAGTCACTGCTTTGAAGTCAGTCCCACACACGTCTCAGCAGCATCATCTGTACGTGCACATGTCGCGGTGATGCCGGTGTCAGAGAGGGAGATGCTGTGATCTTCAGCTGAGAGCAAGGATAAACATATTTCAGGGAAAGAATTTTGCTCAGGGATGACTTTTCCCCTTGCTTTTCCAGCAGGCTGAAGGCAACACTACTCATACCTTTCAGAGTGAGGGAGCGATGGGGAATTTAGGCACATCTGCAGTTCCATCTCAGATTTGACAAACTTGGGTTTTATTAAAACCCAAGCTTTGCTTTCACATTGCTGCCAGTTGATCAAAAGGGGTTGTAGCCATTATTTCTCTAACACAACAGTAACATTGTGGTGCCTTTTCTGTGCCAAAGAGATAGTGGTTGCAGCAGCCTCTGGAGAGTTTGGAGACAGGACCAGGTTCCCCTGTCCTCTGCAGCCTCCCTACAGTAAAAGAAAAATAATTTCACTGTATTTACCTGCATGATACTTCATCCCCCGAGCAAACCACTATCAAAACCTGGAGGCAAATCCCCTAGCCATCATACAAACCCCACAGAGGTGGGTGGTGGGTGGCTTGGCCAGGATTTCCATCCACAATGATTTCCATCAAGATGCCTCAAATGTCTGAGCTCAAGGTTTTACCAAGCACAAGGCATGTGCTAGAGGAGCACGTACATTTTGAGGTGATTCTCTGTTCAGCAGAGCTTTTGTCATGAGTGTGTACACTGGGACTGCCTCCTCTGAAGGTTTCAGGGAAATGGGACTATTGGGCAGAGATAAAAGGAAACATCTTTATATAAAGGTGTTCCCTGCCCATGGCAGGGGTGGTAGAACTAGATGATCTTGAAGATCCCTTTTTAACCCAAACCATTCTATAATTTAATGAATCAATGATTCTATATGTACCTGATGCTCTCCTTATAGGAGACAAGCCAAGCTGGCTCGCTGTGCTGGGTCCCACAGCACAGAATGGGCTGCGGTGCTTGGGTTTGCTTTTTCTGGGTGAAACAAAAGGAAAAAAAAAAACCACAAGAATTTGCTTCCAAGGCAAATCTCACCACCCATCCCAGCTTCCCTATCCCCTCCCATCCTTTCTCTGCACACCCAAACCCCCAGGGATACCCCCGGTCTTTTTCTGCACCCATATGAGTTGGGAGGAAGAATAAGATCAGTGCCTTGGAGATGAGGGACAAAAGTAGCCACTAGAGTTATTTTGGGAAGAATTTCAAGCTATCCCTCCTGATAGGGGCTGACTGGGACAAATCTCAGGGGTGTCATCCATCCAGAAGGAAAATGTTGCTATTAGTACATGGGGTGAAATGCAGTGAAGAAACAGGAGATAGCTGGCCATCACTGATGCCTCTGGACAGGCACTAGTTCTGGGACATGAAGGGAATTCTTTAAGAGGCAGAAAGTCATAGAGAAAAGGCTCAGATTAATCAGACATAAGAAAAAAAAAAAGAGTTGTAGTATTGGCAGGAGTACCAACCATATGGAAATGTCTGGAGTCCTTGAACAGCGAGAGGATAAAGCACCACTCAACAGTCGGTGACCAGGCCAAGGGCAGGGTGTGATGTGAGATACAGAGCTTGGTCCCAGCATCTCAGCTCTGCCCTGTGTCACAGCAGTGACTGAGACAAGGGGTTTTTCCAGTACTGAGGGAAATGGCTACTTGTAATTTTACTCAGAAGAATGTCACTGATGTTGTCGAGAAAGTTTACTGTCTGGAGTTCTGTAACACCACTTTGTCATTCCTGTGCTCTAACGTTGCATTTTTAAGCCAGGGCATGGAAATACCAGGGTGTGAATAAAATCCCTTTTCGTCTGCTTTGGGTCATGGCAGTACAATCCTCCTTCTGTCCAATTTCCAGCCGTGTCAGTAGGAATCAGCAGAGCAGGGCTCCATGGCTGACTCTGTTCCCAAAGGAGGCTGGTTTTCACATTCCCCTTACATGGTTCTTCCACGCTGCATCTGGAGGGTGGCTTTCCCCATTACCCAATGTCTGATCACTACTGTTTGATCTGACAAATTCTTCTCCTTCTGTGGCACGGTAGCATGAACATTGGTTTAAGGAAGAGGAATTAATCAGTGTTACTATGAAGTTTAATCGAGGTTTTTGACTCAAAGGGCTGCTGGAGCAAGAACCAGGATATTTGTTTCTGGAGGATCCTGAGCTCACTGTAAATGCAGGCAGATGGAGACAAGGCAGTGAAAACAAACAGGATTGCATCAGAAGTGTCACCTCAGCAGAAAACTGACAGAAGGTTGTGATGACCATAAGGAAAACAAGTGGCTGCACTGCAAAAGAAATCTAGTTTTCATGGAGACTTATGGTGGATTCTGATCTCGTGTTTCCACAAGAGCAGGACAGTAACTCCTGTCATCTATTTTTCTTGCTCTCTGCCAGCACACTGGGAGAGGCTGCCCTGTCTCTGTGGGGTATCACACTGGGTGACCACACACATGTCTGTGGTATTGATGCCAGCTGTGGTTACCATTTCAAGTCCCAGTTCAAAACACAACGTTTACCTCCAGAATAATTAGAAGACTTCATGAATCCATGAACGATGACTCCAGCAGCCAAAACAGTGATCTGTGAAGATTCTGAATCATGTCTGAGGGTGACAGGCTCTCCTGAGCTGTGTCAGCAGGTCTGAAGGTACAGGCATAAGCAAACTAAGAGGAACAAGAACAGCTCAGTCCAGCTCAGAGATATCAGCTTCTCTGTTTTGGGTGGAGATTGTTTTCTCTTTCAGGCACTGCTGCCAAGGGTGGCTATTTCTGAGGCTTCCTTTAAAGCAATTAAATTAAATTAAATCAGGGAGCTATCCTATTTCATATAAGTAATTTCAGTGGACTGGTGTCAGACTTTCTCTGCATCCATCAAGACCTAAGACGAATGAGAATAAATAAGCACAGCGTGTTTCTCAAATGAGTGCCTTGCCACTTTTCCACTGCTCTCCAATACTGCACAGAAGATAGAAAGAACCAAAAATCTCTGCTACTGCCCATCCCTTTCTGTCACAGGGGTTTTCTGATGATTTCTTTCAAGACTTTGCTCTGAATCTTTGGCTTCTTGGGCTTTTTTTCCACAACAGAAGTTTTTCTGTTGCAAAAACTCATTGAGGCAAGTGTCTGTCAGACCAAAGTGCAGAGATGGATGGACTTTTTAATGCTGCCTTGGACACTCAGAGAAGTCAGTGAACAGGATTTAATCTAGTGTGTGACATGAAAGGTTGCTCTTCAGCTAATACTTTGGGCAGGTTAAATGTAACTGTAGGGTCAGACCTTGCAGCAGGAGCAAAGTATTTAAGTAAAATGTCAATTCGGTGAAACATCAGTTCTGCAAGCCATGATGTTACCAGCTTGTTTGGGAAAAACTCCAAGTAATAAAACTGCTGTAATATATAGAATTCTTGTTCTTCCCCCACAGAGTTTTATCCCACAACTTTGCAACAGTGTTCTGTGCCTTGTTACCAGCTGACTCTACTTCTGTTCATCAGCTATAGAGTATCCAGACACACGAATTTCAAGTCAGGGGCTTTCTCTGAATTGAATTCTTTGAGAGGTTCCATTATTGCATGTTTAAGCCAGATACAGGGGCTTGATAACTCTCAAAATAAATTAGAAAAAATATTTTTCTTTAAGAGAAAGAATTTTTTTTTTTTTAATTCTTCAATTAATTACTAAATTCCAACCTTCAGTAATAAGGCAGAAGAGCTTCCTAGCTGAGGCAGAGCACACAGATGAAGGCTGGTATGGATCTGTAGGCTGCTTTGTTCAAATGAAGTGCTTCAGGGAAGCACAGACACATTCTCCTGACTACCTGAAATGTCAGCCTGAAATCCCATTTCTTCCTCAAACACTGAGTGAGGCATTTTGTGGATAACAGTGCCTGTGGATATCTAAGTTTTTTATGACCACTCTGGCTTCTGCTATAGCTACAAGGTAAGAAATGTTGCACTTGTCTCCTATCTTTGCTACCTATGTTGGAGAGACAACTCAGAAAATCCGCTCTCCAACTCATTTAAGCAGATCTGAACATCTTTATTGGATGCCTTCTCAGACAGGCACCTTTCCACTGAGTGGATTAAATTTGCTCTGTACACAACCATATTTCTGGTTGAACATGAACATGAACAGGGATTTACCTTTCTCCCACAATTCTTTTCCTTTGCCTCTAAAAACAGCACATCAACAGCACGAGAGACCAACGCTTCCAGCTTCCATGCAGAACCAAGCACCTGTGCCAGCAGCAGTGCTGGCATTTTCTAGCACCCATCCCTGCATCCACAGACCTTTCCTGGGGGTGGGGATCATCATAAGCGGTGCAAAGGGAATAATATGTCTGCGAAGCATTTGTCTCCTTTGTGCTGCGATTACCCACCCCGACACTGACGGCAGCTGCCTTTGTGATTCGTGTCCCCGTTCCTCAGTGGCACAGAGCAGTTTTTAAAACCGTGGGAGATAAGTGTGCTCAGTGTGTATGGACCCTGCTCAGCGAAGCAGCTACCAAACTGCGTTTTGAATAACATCCCTGAATTTACTAATCTCTGCTTATAAAGGCAAAATATTTACACTCCTGAGTCAAAGGCTGGGATCTTCAGTTTGCTCAGCGCTGTCTCAAGTCTGTTCCTTTTGGATACAATGGCAGATTTACCATCAGCTTCTCTGGGAGTCATAGTCTGGCCAAAAACAAGGGCTTATGGAAATACCATCCACAGTTTCTAATCCTCTGCTGGAAGACTTTCCAGAAAGATTGTACTGCCAACATCCCCTTCCCCTTCCACAAAAAAGTTATATTTGCATTTTATGTGGTGCCCCCATTTACTAGACCCTTTAGTGAAAAATTTGAAGGAGGAGATATTTAGCATCCATACAGCCAGCACTGTATGTGTATTCAACAATGGAAAGATTTTGCTTTTAATTTAGATAGACCCATCACTTCATTGCAAGGATATACAGTTTAGGATTACAATCCTAGGGTTCCAGACTCCTGTATTTCGTTTTGTACAATACTACTTCATTTGTTCCAAAGCCAAGGTAAACTGGACAGGTAGAATAAAATTAATTCTCTAATCCATAGGCATAGCACAAATCTTCCTTGTAATTCTCCACTTGTTTTTCCAGACCATAGCTTGTAATTCCTGTGCAATGCACAGCTCTCCATGAGGACTGAGGTCATCAACTTGATGGCATTACCACACCTCTCAGCAGCTGCTTTATGGCCCCATTTCTGCCATAGACTGGATACTACAGGCAGGATCAAAGAATATGGAAAGAAACATGTAGCCATGATAAAAATAAAGTCTTCATCCAGAATAGCACTGACTAGTCAGTGTGAAGGGATCTGTAACATAATACGTTTGGATCTGTGTTTTTTGTTCCTTTATATATATGCCTGCCTTATTTCTAGAGTTTGCTAACAAGATATCCAAGATTTATCTATAGACTTTGAACAGAAGAGGATGCAGACGGTCCGGATCTCAATGCTCGCTGAAGTTATTTGCTGTTTCGTGCTGTAAGCTCTCTGCTCTGCCTTCTCTTTTTCTCCTGGCTACCTTTCACTCTGTAACTTTCCATATTTCCCATCCTGAGCTCCCCTAAAGGAATGAATCAAACTCTGCTGTTTAAGAAACTCGACAGACATCATCTTCTGTGTCACCAGGTATAGCATTTTTTGCTCACTGGAGCTGTAAAATGCTCTCACAGCCTTGGCATGTGAAACCTGGCTCTGCAGAGGTGAAGCTCAATGAAGCTCGTGCTTTCTGTCTTCCACAGCAGAAATCTGCAGGCTGACTTCTGAGCTAGATTTATTTTTTTTTTTAACCCTACGATGGCACTTAATGCTTCTGAGAGGCTTCAGTTTGCATTCAACAAATGAACCAATTCTGCTTTCATCTGTCAGAAATCCTATGCATCTTAGAGCCTTTAAAGGGAAATGATCCAGGAGGCTTGGCAGGCATTAAAGGCCTCTCATTTACTTGCCGATCATTTATGTTGCTTATGGTCTTCCACAAACAGATCTTAACTGGGCTGTGGCAGCAAAAAGGGAAAAACTTTACTCCTGACATTTCCTTGAACACCCTTCAGCAGTGCTATAGCCAGCCAGTGAGCATATCCCACTCCTGTGTTTTTCTTTAATGAGTCTCACTTCTACTCATTTCCACCCCCCCCCCCCCAAATGCTGCACCCTTACCTCTTTTCAGAGACAAATACTATCCAATTTCTTGAATAGTCATGTTGTCCAGGAATATTGGGATGTTTTATCGCAAAGTCCATATACAGATTGCTTTTCTTTGTTACCTGTCCCTGCAGTCCTCTGTCAGGGATGCTCAGGTTTTCTGCTTTGTGTTTCTTTGAGCATTTTAGTCTAACCTCAGGGCACTGAAACTTAGGCCCTTTGATATTCTGTGAGGTCTTCACAGTGAAATACTCATCAAATAACTGCTCTGACATACATGTTGGTCTAAGCTGGAGTTTAGCCTGACAGATTTAGCAGCTGTCCCATCTCATGTCTTACTCTGCCTGGACCAGACACAGTGGAGTAACTCCACTGTAATGGGATGGTGGGTCTGCATGACTGAGAATGGAAAAGACCACCACAGAGCCCCAGAAAGGGCAGTGCAGGCTCAGGTGTGTCCCTTCATGTGCCTCTAAAACACACTTGGTCCAGCTCATTCCAGCAACTTCCACAACAGCATCACGTAACCAGGGTTTTGGCAGCCCCCAAAGCAAGCCAGGAATGGCCAAGCAGTGACAGTGCAGGACACACTAACCTGTGTCAGGATAGCTCTTGGCTTAAGTCAGCTATGAAATCCACAAACCTCTAGAACATCCTGGACTTTGTTTGGACTTTTCTTACCACCACCATCATTCTGCCCCTGGTCAGAATGCCCAAGTGCTGTCATATCCTCTCCCTCCCCAGAGAGGAGACTGGCCTGGACTGCAGTTCCCCAAATGACAAATTGCTAGAAGCAGTAACTCTGGCTAGGCTATGCTGATGTCTCTGCAAGCTTTTGGAAGCATTTAATGAAATACTAATGTCATGACATTCAAAAGTAACTTCTGTTCCTGTGTGGAGCACCCCCTTCTCCCATTGGTGTGGGAGTCATTTTCTGTCATCTTCTTGCTCCTAGAATTACCAGAAATTGGTGTCACCTTTGGGATGCTTAACTCCTTGCACAGAGGTCCCATCCATTGCACTGCACTAGTTCTAACCTGTGGCAGCTTCCCAAATGCCTTTAATCACCACAGGAATTACATGGACCTGTTAGAGCACATCCAAAGGAGGGTCCTGAAGATGATCAGAGGGATGGAACCCCTCTCCAAAAGGCTGAGAGAATTGGAATTGTTTAACTTGGAGGAGAGAGGGCTCCAGGCAGACCTTATTGCAACTTTTTGGTATTTAAAGGAGCCTTGTAAGAAAGATAGGGACAGAGTTTTTGGTTTGGCCTGTAATGATATGACAAGGGATAATGTTTTTCAGCTAAAGGACTAGATAAAAGGAAGAGATTTTATATGATAGCTTGACCTGTTATCTGCCTGCCTTTGGAGGCTGTACATCACTGTACACCACCCACCTGCTGGCAGATAAACCACCCACTGTCCTCCCTGTTGCTGCCAGGATTTGGATCCTGGCAGTCTCCCTCTCTGTTTCCTCGTGATGCTGCTAAGCCTCTTAAATTGCTGAAGACTGGTATTGGCTGTTACCTGGAGATTTTGATACAGAAATATCGAAATGTTAAACAACTTTCCATTTCTTCAGAGTCTCTTTGGGATTTTCATTTCCTGTGTCTAAAACGGCACGTGATTTGAAGTGTCATCTCTCTGGCAATGAGTCCTTATTTCCTATATGCTGCATCTGCCTGATTTGATTGCGTTGGTCTTTCAGCCGCAAAAATATCCATCAGGGCAGCTCCCACTCCTGCAATCAAATAAAGGCATCACTCTGTTATAAGAGACTGGGAAAATTGTTATGTAGCCATTGAAGTGTCTCATAACAGTAGCAGGAAACTGGTAGGTGGCACGTTGTGAGCACGAGAGACAAAAAGGGGTGAAGTAGCAGCACACTGTGCTGGGATCTACGAAAGGTTTTCCCAGTCCCCAGTGCAGTGTCAGCCCTGGGATGTGCCTGGACCATTGGCCCCCAGATCTGCTGAGGATCTCTGTGTTTTTTCCAGTCCTGGACAGTGAAACGACCAAGGATATGATTTGGAGGTGCTCAGGCAGAACATCCCAGGGGCACATTCAGCACACCTGTGATACCTGGGCTATGAAAATTAAAGAGGGAAGGAGTTTTGCTTCCAGGTGCAGCATGGCACCATAAAACGAGCACCAAAAATTCCTTTAAAAAAGAAAAAAAAAACCTGTATTTAAATATTTAACACATTGGAACTGAAAGTCTTGAATGCACAGTCCCATTCTCTTGTGGTTTATAAGAAGATAAATGAGAGAAGTGATAAAGATTTTTCCTACGAGCCTCTGGACAACAAACCCCACCCTGTAGATGTGATGGTGATGTGTCTCTGTACAGAGAAATGTGAAGCATCAGCCAAATCATAAAAGACTCACTGAAGCACCCCGAGGTCTGAGCGGGGCTGGACTGCACTACTGCCATTACACCTCTGGGCTGCAGGGCAGGCACTCTTTCGGGCAGTGCTTTCCCAGAAGGATGCCCCCAAAGATGACCCGACCTGCACTAAGAGACAGGGGAAAAGCAGAGATTATTTTTAATTTTTTTTTTTTAGGCTCACAGTACCCATTTTTTAAACTCAGACCATTTTTCTGTTGTGGAGTTGAGGCTTCTGTTTAAAAAGAGCTGTTGTGACATTTTTTTCCTTAACTTAGATAAACTAATGAGGTTTTTTGAGGTTTACTTGTCCATTATTCTGATCTTACCAAAAAAAAAAAAATGTTAAAGGGGAAATGCTCTTATAAGCATGACAAAAATTATATGATCATGTAAATATTTATTTTTCACTCAAAAAATAAGCTTAAAAGGGCCTGGCTCTTATTTTTTTCAGGAATTTCCTGCAGTCTGGATTTAACACTCTCAAAACAGACTCATTCTGAGCATTTTCAGAGCTTCTATGCATGACTAGAGTTTTCAGAGTAGGTACAAGTTTTATTTACATCACCAGTCTCAAACTTTCTGTGAATCACTAGTAATACTATAAGGCAAAGAGGTAGCTATAGCTTTTCAGTTCCTGAAATTCCTCTGAGTCCTTCTGGGTCTATATGGTTTATTGACAACTGAGATCAGATTGCATCCAGTTGCCTTAATCCAGACTGTAATACTTATGGCTCCACACATATGGATTACAAACAGTAGCTGATACTTACTGCAACTGTTGTGCTAGAAGATTTGCAGCAGAGTATCAGAGCAGAGTATCAGGAAAAGGAGAATTATTTCGTTAATCCTCTGCTTCCGAGGGCAAGAAATTGCAAGACTGCATCAGCCTCGTCCCCTTGGTCCAATCTGGGAAGTTGGGCTCATCGAGCAAGGATACATTGCACATTCCACACTCCATGGGGTGAGCTGCAGATGGAAGATTTACAGTAATTTTCTTGGCTTGGCACCCCTCAGGCTCTAACCAGTGTGTTATTTTAAACAGCATTCTTAATTTATATGCCTGTGTCCTATATACATCCATACCTTTCATGCTCTGCAGTGTAATGGAAGTGGAGGCTGTGGGTGCTTTCAGCAGTGTTCTACAACAGCCCTGATGACAGCCTGGAAGGCACTGCTGCATCCCCAACATAGGATGCACTGCTGCATCCCAAACATTGAGCTGAACGGTGAAAATTGACCCAGAGACTAAACCAACATTGACTGTAGCTGGGGGAAAGTGGTGAGGGGTGTCTGTCTAAAAAAACACCAAGAAAAAAGAAATCTGGTCAAACCCAGACACCTAATACAGGTCACTTATAAATGTTGCTCTTTGCCTACCTGACAGGCTGGTTGGCTTTCATTCTTCAATGGAGACAGGAATTTCCTTTGGTGGTATGTGCACACAGTGCACAGTTGCCATGTGGTCCCAGATGGAGAATTACTAGTGTATGTACACATACATACAGATATACATATATATGTATATTTAATGTGTAGCCCGTATTTGAAACATCACCTATGTCCACACCAAGCCAATTTATGGGTAGATGATGGAAGGTCATAATTAGAATTAATTAATCCAGTGGGAAATCCATTCCCAAGCAGCTCTCAGCAAAAGGCAGATTGGCAATGTAAGGAGGATAAGCTGTACTTCTAAAGCTCTTCTTAGATATTCTTGTCACTTCTAATATCCCCCAGGGTGTGAGCAGCTCTAATCTCCCACTCTGGGAGCCACCCATTTTATTGGTGTGCACTCCTTTCAAGGAGGAGGAGAAGGAGCTAAAGACATAGTCCAACACCTTAAAGATGCTGGTGAAATATAGACACAGATCATCCTCGCAGTCTCCTTCCCCAAATCCCTCTAAACCATCCAAATGGAAGTGAAAACCTCCATCCAAGCCCAGCTCAGCCCCTGGCATGTGCACAGAAGCAGGGTTGCTGCTTGTGAACAGTTTGATCGGCAAACAGGGCCATAATTGACTCTGTGACTTGCCTGCTTGATAGTGGAGCTGGGATCTGGAGCCTGGTGCTACCGTCCACTGAACCATATCATCTCCTCTGTGGAGAGCTGCTGCCTGGGGTTTTGGAGGAGGAAGCAGATCCTTCATCGCTCCCAAACATTTCCAAAGTTTTGTTGTATGGAAGCTAAAGAGGAACTTTCACAGGAACTGGATTTCGTGTTTTGTTACAAAGCAAATTGACCTTTCTTCAATAATCCCATTCTGTGGTGTTTACACCATCTCTCCTGAAGCAAGACCCACCAAGGATGCACTAAGAACCTACTACTATTTAGTGCAGGCACCTCAGTAGCACCAACAGTCTAAATCTTGGAGCAACCAACTCCACATGGCCCAGCATAAAGACATTACAGAAATCAGCTTTTGCCCAAAGGTACTTCTAATCCAAACAATTTTAACAATAAAAATAGATGTATTTTAAATAGGAGAAATTAAAGTTTACCCTGAAAATTTGGAAAACAGAGGATAAAAGGAAAAGCCATTCCATCAGAGGAGATAAAATTAGCTGTGGTCTAAATTTCACCGCAGTATCTCATGAGCCTTTGGTGTTCTTCGAGTGTCCCATACGTATATTAGTTTTATACCCACTTGAGAATGAAGTAATTTTCACATAGGATTTTTAATGCTTAATTATTCTTCTTTTGTTCTTATCTCTGTCACTATCAGAATTTTGTTTAGTTGCTCTGTGATTTGAGTTTTTCAGTTTTCTGAAGAAAGAGCCCAAAGGTGTTGAAGAAAAAGGTTCTACTGACACAAATGGGGATTTCCAAGAGAGGCCATCAGGGCCAGCTGGACAGACCCAGCCTTCCAGGGAGAAAATCAGCACCAAGTAAATTACAAAATCAAACTCACAGGTATTAAAACCTGTGTCTTTTCTCTTCCAGTTGCATCTCTACTGGCACCAGCCTCATACCTCTGCACACACTGGACACTAACATCCTATTTTTATCAGTCAGCCACCATGCAACATTGCCTTTTAAATACAATGTTGGTGATAAGAAAGCCCAGACTGGCTACATTTATCTCCAAGTTTCTCTAGAAAATACATGTGATTTATCCTCATTTGTCTCAAGCTTGTAAAAATGATAGGTCTCATTAAGTTCTCAGGAAAGTCCACAAATCCATGAACACTTCAGGAACACATCTACCAAAAATCTTGTGTTTCTTAATCTCACTTCTTTGCATACATATTTTTAAGTGTTATGTTTTTAAATGAGAGAAAATCCCAGAGAAAACATCTACATAACACGAAGATCAAAGTAGAGAATATAGTTGTAGAACTTAAAGGCATTTTCCTAAAAGGTTGTAATTATCTTTAAAAAGGAAGCCCAGATATAAATATACACTACAGAAGAATTAAAAGCATGTTAAGGTAATAAACACAGAAGTATCCGATGACCTGATCTGGCTCCCATCAGATTAAATGGACAGTACTATTGATGTCGATGGGAAGGGATCCTAATTCAGCCATAGAGTGACAGGGGTGGGGGGACAGTTGTTCAAATCACTGATCATGGGAAACTGGTCACAGTTCACTGCAGATGGTAAAAGTTGGTGTCAGTTCCTTGTGTTTTACGCTGCCTCTCCCTATGATTTTGGGTGTCTGGTTGTTTTACACAACTTTTCACACCTTTTTTTTTTCCTTGAAGCATTTAATTAATTTGTTGATTTTAACATATTGGGATAGTTTTTAAGGAAATTATTTTTGCTTGACTGAGGCTTTTTTAAAGGGTAATTGCAGTTACATTTCCCAACAACTGTTTTGTCATTGAAAGAGGCGAGGCAATCTTTTAAAACCACTGACCATCCAGCATCTCCCATCAAAATGCATTTCAAAATGGCACCATCAGTTTACAGTTTAGGACACAACTCCAGGAACCCACCAAAGAAATTCAGGATTTTAGTGTGGAAATGACTCATGGGGCACTGTGGCCAAAGGGTCTGGGAAACCCCTTCTTCCCAAATTGGTGTTGAAGGGAGCCAGGAGCTGGCCTGGCTCTGAGCCAGGGGATGCCAAAATCCTTCAGGAACCTGCTGCTTGTTAAACTGAGCAAAAGAAGGGCTTCTCTCAATAGGTCTAGGTTAGCAGAATTGAAATGGAAAAGGTGGTTTCTAAGTAAAAGCTCCCAGACATTGCTGAAACACCCTGAAGTCTTCAGTCATGGTCAGACCTTCTGGTTAATAGTTTGGGCATTTTTACCAGCGAGCTATAAGACCAGGAATGGGAACTGGTTTTCCAATTCTTTTTTTTTTTAATTTCAATTTCATGTTAAAAATTAAGTCTAGCCAGGACCCATGTCCTCACAGATCTGCCTGGGGAACCATTATTCATGGGTTGTATGAGTCCCTGATGCTCATGCTGCAATGGATTTGGCAAAAAGAGGTGATTTGGAAAAAGAAACGCTCCAGAGAAATTAAGCCCTTTTATACAGGTAATCAACTGCAGTGAGTGAAAGGGCTTTTCCTCCCGAGAGCTCCTCGCCCTAGTGGAAGTGATTCTATAGATGCTATTTTGAAAGCATGTCATATCCATTGTGTTTTGAAACATTTAATTATTTGTGACTCCCTTCAGCGTGGGAGCCTTTCCTCAGCAGTGCTAGGTGGGGTAATAGCTCCTAATCATCTCCTGGATGTCGCGTGGAGTCTGTTGCTGTGGGACGGGGAATCGGTGAGGGAAGGATATTTCGGGGTTGGGTGCCTGGGGTTCAACACAGATCTATGCTCATGGTATTTAGCTCATGGCATGCAGGTGTGCCTGGGTTTATATCGTGGTTTTCTGTGTGTAATTATCCCCATTAATTTGCATTTGCTTTGAAAACAAATGACTTTGGTGTTTATAGATTTGTGTGAGTTTTTGCTGTAGGAAGGCACTCATAAGTGCTTAGAGTAATCTGGAAAACTTACACAGCTGTATCTAAGGCACTATCAAATGTATCCTTAGAGCAGATGGCTCATAAAAATATGCATGTGCTTGGACTATTTGAATCTACCACCCCTAGAAACATTCTAGAAACAAAGCTAGAAATTAGAAAGGCTTAACTGTAGAAAATCAGGATTATTGCAAGAAACCAACTGCTCTCCACCTTTTTAAATACCAAAATAATATCCAATTTTACCAAATACCTTCATGCACTGAACAGAAAAACAGCCAGACTTTTCCTACCAGCTGTACACGAGGGATGCTTCAGGAACAACCATCCCCCTAAAGATAAAAACAGAAACTAGTTCTTATTGTTAATTTCCCTACATGTATAAACATTTCTCAGTGTTTAAGTAAAATCAGCTCTTGGTTTTCTGCGGAATGGGGCTTAACTCCCTGGAGAAAGGGGGGGAGTTCCAGCTAGTGGCTGGAAGGAGCTGACCTTTGGTACCTGTAAGTGCAGCAGAGAGGCGGCCGCTCCTGCCAGCTGGGGTGATAATCCCCTTTGCCTCTGGTAAGCGATAGCTGATAAGTCTGCACAGAATTACTTGGTGATGTTTATTTATCAGCTGGGGCTCTTTTCACCACTAACTTAATCAGAGACAATTTTTGGGAGGCAGGAAAGCTTAATTTAGATTGCTCATAGGTGAGGTGATGAATTTCCACTGGCTTCCTCTGGGCAAGTGTGCAGGTAGATGTGTTGGAGGGCAGCTCTAAAGGTTTGCAATAGAATTCTTTCGGAGAAAGAAAAAGTGAAAAACCACCACAACTTCAGCATTCCTGGAATACTTTTCACAGATGCTAAATGCCCTTGTTTTCATTCAGACTGACTGGAGGAAGAGACAGTATCTGGTTTTCTCATGGCTGCTGGGATGCTGGTGATGCTCACTGGGGCAGCAGTGAGGAGGCCCATGATTTTTGTGCTACAAGCATGCCAGCTTTGTGATTTACAGCTGTCTCTAGTAGAAGGCAGGAGCAGGGCTCTGAAGCTGGAGCACACTCTGCTTTCCCTAGTTTTGAGCAGGATTTATACCATACAAGATGTAGGCTGGAACTGTGCATTGCTGTAGAAAATCTGATGTAAAATACATAAATCTCCTGGGCAGTCAATTGCTCTCTGTGCAGAGCTCACCTGGATCACCTGTGCTCTTGATCCATCATTCAGATAGACGTAAACTGCCCTTAGATGCCCTTTCTCAGGATGGCCACACTCACAGATATTTGGTGCTATAGAATTGGAGTGAGGCTCTTCTGAACCTTCTGCATCCAGTGCACTTGGATAACCTCTATAAGCATGATACAAATATTTAAGCACACATACATGTATGAGACATATAGTTAATTGTATAGGTATACACTTCTGTCCCACTAAACTCAAAGATTCAATGCTTTGAAACATTGACTGTAAGTGTAGAATAACATGAGCCTGTGAACTGTTTTAAAACACACCTCAAATGGACAATTTGTCATGTCTCTGTAGTACTTTGTGACCCAGCAATATCTTTAAAGTAAACCTTCTGCTTACTTCTTGTATCCTGGACATTCAAAAGCAGTGCAGCAACTGATAGCTTTATTAAGAAATAAAAAAGAAACAGCCAGGGCTGTCTTTCTTTATTAAGTCTTTTTCCTTTCTGTCTGTTAATTTATGATTTTCTCCTCAAAAGTCTTGTGTCACTGGGCTGGGGTGGCCTAACAGAGCTTTCCTGGGTAGTGAAAGGGTGTGTTGCCTTCTGTCCAGAGATAGGAAAGGGGAAAAAAATCTGTTGCTCTTGACTGAGGACAGGCAATGTCACCTGAAGTTCCTGTCCCCAAGGACTCTGTGACGTATTTCATCATTCCTTGTACATGTGGGAAGGTGCACGTGGGACCTTGAGAACAGAAATGGCCCTGCTGTAGTGGAGGGCTCAGTAAATGGGGGCATAGGAAGTGGCCCTTGTGGCAGGGCCAGGGGTATGTGAGTAGCTTCAGACACAAGTGGAGCGAGTGAGGATGGAGTAGTCAGAGGAGACAAAAAATCCACCCCCTGAGGTAAAATGGAGAGCTGTAGCCTGGGCAGTATCCCTGCTACTAATGCCACATTAGAGGCTATTTTAGGTGAAAATGAAACCGCATTAGCTGAGTACCCAAGCAAAGAGAAAAGTATATATAGGAACCATCATTTATGTGGAGACCTGTTTTTCCAACCCACTGTACTCACAGGGGGATGAGTGTGGGCACCAGAGGACAGCCAAAAATAAGCAGTGTGCAGTCATTGTACAGCTGGAGGCTCCAGCTCCGAGGGGAGCTGGAATGGGATTCACCAATCCACACTCCTACTGATGCTGGGGAGACACAGACAGGCTTAAACCTACCCCAGCCTCAATCACTGCTGTGATAGTGAGGGCAAAAACCAGGGATTTCAGCTGAAACCTAAGCAGGAGCCTAGGTTAACTGTAACTCGAAGTCATGGCCAGATGGTTACCATCCAGCAGAGGAATAATGAAGGTATTAAGGTTAATTTAACAGGCTTAAGTCTATAGGTGGTCTTAGAGAGCTGCAGCCAAGTAGCTGAAACCTGTCACTCTTTACTTGCCCTGGGAGAGTGCAAGAAGCAGAAGTGGATGGAGGCTTGTGTGATACTCCCAGTGCAGGTTTAGTGCTGTGGAGGACGTGGAGGATCTCCCCAGGGAGCAGGGGAGGAGGCTGAAAACCTGCCATTCTGAGCAGAGAATGTAGGAAGAGAAGGACAGAGGAATTTAAGAAGCTCTGAGCTTTTAGCTATGGAAATCTATGAAGCATAGAAATTGTCCACAGATTAGAAATTTTATCTACTGCCATGTATAAGGCTAGTTAAAAATTTCCAGTGGGGTTTCCCTTTATCAGTGTTATTTCCTGCGCTCCAGCCTCAGCCTGTCCCCTGACAGGCGTGTTGCTGCTTTCAAATTACAACTTTAATAGACCAGTGAGAAGAATTTGCTGTTCTATTTTGAACACCAGGGAGCAGGAACCCTTTTGAATCACCTACTCTCAGGGAGGGAAAAAATAGGTTTGGGAAGTCCAGGGTGTCATCCCCAGAGACACGGTGGCCTAGGAGGTGTCAACAGGGAGCATCGTCCCTTAGCTGAGAACCAGTGGCTCCAGGGATGCAGTTACTCAGCTCAGATCCGTATCCCATGGGAATCCCAGCAAGTCAGCACTTCATTTTTGCTCTGTTTCCCTCAGTGAAATTCCATGGTATACTCTCCAGCACTGAGGTTTCCCAAGGAGGGTGAAGTCCACCCATGCGCTCCAAAAAAGAAGTGTTCACCTCCAGCCTGACCTCCTCAGCCCTTCACCCTCAGACCTTCCCAGCTGTTCCCTCCAAGGAACTGGCCCAAGCCCAAGCCCAGCAGCATGAACAGCTGTATTTCAGTGCCTGAGACGGTGCCTGTTGAGTCTGCTAGCCCACACGTGGCCAATGGGACTGAACACTTAAACCTTTTCCAGCACAATAGATTATCAAACTTAATTTTATTGCATATTTTCCTTCCTTTGCTGAGTACTCAGTCACATTTATGAGTTGTTCCCCGTTTGTCTGCTCAGCCAACCTTTCGTAACAATATCCAGCATCCCTTGCAGGCAGCCCTTCCTTATGAGAGCTCAATTTGCCTGAGGAAGGGGTGGGAAAGGATGATCAAAGCACATGGGTTCCTCCTCAGATTCTTTTTGCTTCCTGAGTTTATTGAGTCAGCATTTGACTGCATTTGAGTCCACCCTGCAGAGCAAGGGAGGAATAGGGCCCTTTGTTTGCTTGTTGCTAAAGCACCTTACTTCTAATTAACAGAGTGATTTAATTAACATTAGGCAGAATCCGCCTGGTTTTGTTCCCTTAGGGGATGAGGGGAGGATAGCAGGCAAGGCAAACAGGTAACAGCCTCTTCTGACACTAATTCTCCAGGGCACGGTCCTGATTTCTGAAGGCTGCTCCAGGCTATCTCCTCCAGATGCTTTGAATCTAAGGAAGAAATAAAAACTGGAGTGTGAATAAAGTTCACATTTGGGGAGAAAGGTTGGCTTTGACTGATTATTTGTTTCCTCAAATGGTGGTGGGAAGCAGAGGCAGTTTCTGAGAGATCACAGACAGCTTCTGGACAGCTTAGAGCAGAACTTGGAAAAACAAACTCAGTGATTTTTATTTTTCTTTAATTTCAGCTGAAAATGACGTGTACAATGTTATTCTTTTCTGCCGTGCTGAGATCCTCATTATTCAGAGGAATAAACACTTGCTTCTGCAGATTTTAAATGTGTGGATCAGAGAAGTGATAATAGACAGCTACTGGTACCAGTCAGGTGCCCACCCTGACCTGGGTATGACGGATTTATAATGCACTATACAGAGCAAGACAAGTTTATGATATATTCACAACAATAAATTCATTGCCCTTGTTAGGTGTGGGTTTGTCAGATTTTTGGCATTGCAGAGAGCATCTCTGCGAAGCGCAGGGCCAGAACTATTTCAGTGTGGCACAAAGAAATTAAACATTTCCTAGGTAGCCTCAGCCTGGCTGCATTTTGGGTTGCCTTCTGCCTCCCCTCTCCAGTGACCTGTCAGCTGTGATCGTGCTTCGTTTTGGTTTGGTTAAATCTACTGCTTTAATCAGCACTTCTGATTTTTTCTTGATGTGTTGCTACTGATTACTGTTGGTAGGGGGGGAAAAGATGCCCTTCTCTGAATGTGACACTAGAGCAAAATATCCTGTCTTTATTATTTTCAATTAATATTAAGACTGAATAGTGCACTTTGGCACAGTCTAAAGTGCGAACAAGGCGAATTAGACGAGAGATTACGCATTTTTGGCATTCTGGCATTAGCTAAAATAATTTAAGCTTTGTGTTTGGTGGTGGTCTTATAGCAAGTGGAATGTGAAGGTGGAATTCGGGACCAGCTCCAGCATACCCTGATGTGAATTTCTTTCTTTAGAAGAGAGTGTTTAATTCCACATATTAACATGTTGGGCTATCTTACTAAAAGTGAAGTTACGCTGATTAGTTACACTGCAGAAGCTAAAGTATGTACATCTGCTTGAAGCAGGCATTTAATGGCAGGAATAATGGCTAACTTTGCTCATGTAACATTTCACTTTAAGCATCTCGAGATGCACGTAACTGACGCTACAGCTGGGAGAGGTTTGTGGGTTTTTTAATTTATTTTTATTTTCTTTTAAATGAGCAGAACTCAAATCGTTTGTTTTTAAGTTACTTCCTCCCCTCAGATCGCAGGAATTTCACCTCCTTCCTTATCACAAGAATTTAATCCCCTTCCTTGCCAAAATGAACTGTCCTTCTCCTAAAATAAAACTATGATGAATGGGACTAGAAAGGTAAATTCTTAAACTTTTTTTCAAATGTGCCATTACACAACAAAGTTCCCGGTATTGATTAAGCCCAGGTGGTCTGCTCACCCAGCAAACAGATATTTTACAGAGCTTTATTATGCCTCATTAGAATTCAGTCCTTTAGAAGATTTCTAATTATATTGTCTAATAAAACTAAACCTTCGAAGCTATTTGCATATTATATGAAGAAATCTCATACAACAAACTCACAGTGGATTCAATTAACATAATAGCTAATTATATATCCCATCAGCCTTTAGAGTAGCTCAGCATTCATGTTGCTCCTGTTTTAGCCTAGAGCAAAGGAGGTTTGAATTTTCACTTCTAAATATTGACTTTTAACTAATATCAAAAATGATTTGAACACTTTTGTGGATGAAAAGATAATGATTAAACTACATGAAACATTTTAAAACACTTGTTTCCAAGTCATTGAAACAATTCCTGTTTAAACCTAAACCTTTCCATATTATCCATTCTGAGTCTGTCCATATTTTATAAAAAAAAGACCAGATAGGTCTAATTATTTTGACAAATGTTTGATTGACAGCTTGGTTATTTTGAAACTGCCTACTTCCTGCACTTACATTTTGTATATTTTTCATTGCATTTCGTAATGCAATTGTATTCTTGGCCAGTTGTATCTATCAAGCAAGAAATTTAGGACTAGATTAACAGAGACATAGTAATGAACAGGCATTTGAGCACCCTATAATTGACTGTTATTAAGGTGTTGTCACAGCAGTCTGTAATGAATTCTCTTGTTTTCTTTTGAAATTGGATGAGATATTCTGGGGGGAAAAAAAAAGTAAAAAAAGAAAATCCACCACAACACAAAAAAAATGCAAAAGTTTCCTTAAACCTTCCAAAAAAAAAAAAAAAAAGCCCCAAAGAAACAAAGCCTTCTTCACACCCCCCCCCTTTTTAAAGATTTCAAATGATTTGAAGGTGCTTCCAATTTTGAAATGCTCAGTAGAAAAAGCAGAGAGGGAAGGAGCAAATTTTGTGACTTATTTGAAAACTTTAAAAGAAGAATTGTGTATTCATCAACCTCCTCATCAAATGTAATGAAAAACCTGCTGGATATCATATTTATGTTTTTACGCAAGATAGAAGATAAAGTTTGTTGCTGAGTAAATGGTTTTCTCCCATTACAATGATGGCTGCCTTTTCATTCATATTTTAATGAGGTTAGTATCTCTGAGACAGCTTTTTCGGGGTGGAGGCCCATGTCTCCGGTACAATTACAATAGGAGTTGCTTTATTGACAAGTACTATTCAAAATCTTCACAGTATAGAAAGAAAGGCTTTAGTTTTCCACCACTTGTCCAAATACTTATTCCTCTCCTACTATTAAAACACTTTCAGAAAGAGCACTCTCAACTGCCTAGAGCCCTGCACACCGGGCAGAGCACAGCTCAGCACAAAAATACTTCGCTTAAATTCAAGTTGGATTTATTTCAGCAAAAAAATCTCTCATTAAAACCCATCAAATAGACACCAAAATTTAACAGACTGCCCTGGCAGCTTCTGCATCCATAGGTTTACAAGAAACATGCTCAGATAATGGTAGTTCCTACCTGAAGTGTGAGTCTGACTCCAACCAAATGAGGGAAGGCAAAGTTATGCAGAGGTCAAGCACCCAATATATCCTTTATTAGACAGAAACTAAAAACGAGTAAATCCAACTGTTGGCAGGTTAAGCCCTTCTATTTTTATTCATCTTCTTTATGTATATGCTATCTCTCCAGTATTTTTCGTTACATTTTCAGGGAGTACAGCCCAAATCTAAATATGATGCTAAATGCAAGCCTGAACCCCATCACATAGGTGCCAGTACGTGTACAGAAACTGACTTGTGCGTCCAAAAGAAAGCACACTCAGCAAAACCCTTTCTGTAAGTTTGTGGGGATTGTCACATGAGTTTTGAGGGTTCATTCTCATTTTCAGATGTTGGATATGTTTTCTTTCAGGTCAGTCCTTGGGCTGTGCTGCACATGATAATGTTCAGGAGATGTGAGTACCCTGTGTTTGTGCAGGGTACCCTGCAGCATCCATGGGCTCTGACTCAGCCACACTCAGTGGTTTCCTGACCAGCCAGGAAGCTGCAGGGGATATGACTACACACCTGAATATTGGTTGAATTACAGACATGAAAAAAAATCTTTTTATTTTTCCAGAATTTGCAGAGTAAAAACCATCTGCTGATGATACAGAATGTGAAAAGAAATACAGACATAAAAAAATGGCTTTCCCCCTCAACTAACTTAAGTTACTGTCCTGGCCATAACCTAGAAGGAGGGATGAAATTTAGTGCAATTTATTGCTAGAGCAGTCAGATTGCAAAAAAAGAAAATCCCACCCCAAGACACACTGACTTCAATAGAAGCGATGCTGGGGCAGGAATTAGATTGTACGGTCGAATCTCACCTTTTTTGTCGTAAGGGCTGTAAAACCTTCCTCCCACGTTCACAGCTTTTTTTATTTTCTACCTTCAGAAACTGCCACATATTTCTTGGGTTTCTGGGGGAAGTATTTGCTCTGTGCCTGAGCTGCCAGAGATTCTGCACCCTGTCCCGGTGGGAGGAAGAAGCAGCAGAGTTTGGAGCACCAGTTTCAAACACCACAAGTTTCAAACACCACCTTCTGCCACCACTACTTATTTTTTCAGTTTGTGAGATGTTGTGTTTCCCTGAAGAAAAAAAATAAAATATTTGCATCCTGGTAGACGAGATGGAATTTTAATAACAAAATGTGGGGTTTGTATGAGACTGTCTTTCCTGTAAAATAAGTCATGCTGCCCTACAAACAGGACTGCGAGCAAAAAGCTGCCGTCGTCTTATTATATTTTTTGTCTTCTTTTTTTACTAGGCACTTTTTTTGTGTTTCCCAGACTTTTTTTTTTTTAGTCACTTTTTTGCTCTTCCCATGTTTCATAAAAAGTAGATTCCCCATCCGTATGTGACCGGGGGAGGGAGGGATTTCATAATGGGCCCTGGTGCAAGAAGAAGACGAAGGGGGACGGAAAGGAAAAAAAAAACCTTTAAGCTTTAATTTTAATTCTCCTGCCTTTATTTATCTGATTTGTGGCCAGATGGTGGTGAAGCAAGGCAACCCCTTTGTGCAAATGAAGCCCACATGTGAAAGTCCTTCTGTAATGTAATCATTGAGACCGGAAGGGTTCATACTGTGTCTGAAAAGAGACAATGGAGCCGGGATATATCAACATCGCCGAAATCGAGTTCATTTGCGATGCAGGCCCTTTGACTATGGTTGTCATGAAAACTTCCTACTTTGATCAGCAGAGGGTGGAGAGAAAAAGAAGAAGAAAAAAAAAAAAAGAAGAAGTCTTCTAAAGGGGCAGGGATGCAGCGCGGGTGTTTGCTGTGCACTTGGCTCCGGTTCACGCCCCTTTCCGGAAGACGCAACAGGGAGAGAAGCATCTTGCACCTTGACCTGTCTAGACAGGGCGCGAAGTTTGGTTGTTTTTTTTTTTTTTGTCCCCGTTTCCAAGGGCGAGGGTTGCTCTTTGACCCCCACCACCAGCGGTGGTGGCTCTCAGGGCATAGGTAGTGGACAGAGGTTTCCTGCTGAATTCTCGCCGCGGCCGGGAGGGAAGGGGATGGACAAAGACACGGACCAGCTGTTCGGAAATAAAGCTGAAATAGTAGAACCTGGGAGAAGCTAGGTTTTGTAAGCTATTATTTTCTGCACAAAACCCCTGGGAGGTATTAAACAGCTGCATCTGAGCTGGCGAGCAGCGGCTAAAAGACAGAGCAACAACTGAGAGCCCGGGACTTTTGCAAACTCCGCTTCACAACCAGAGAAACAAGTGGCTGGAGCGCCAAGGGCTTTCATGGCCCGAAACATCCACCACCGCCGGCCGTGTCCCTTCGCCGCGGTCTCTTCGGGCTACCGGGAGGTTCCAAACTGGGAGGCTGGCTTCTGGAGGAGGGCGAGGGGCGCGGTGGGTGTGAGCCGGAAAGGGTCGGCGCAGGTTCTCCAGGGCCACCTTAGCTGGAGCTGACGTTTTTAATTACGTGTGTAATGTAATGTGTCAACGGTTCTGCATAGCGAGAGGGATGCTCTTTTTTTCCTCTTTCTGCAATCTAACTGGGCATTATCTGTATGAAGTGGGGGGGTTTTGGTGATATAATAAGAAAAAAAAAATCAAATTTTTTCCTCCATGAGGTTCCTTTAGCTAAGTCAAAGAGCAACTTAACAGAGTTGCTGGGACAGAAAAGGAGATGGGGTAGATTTGCTCCTGGGCAAGGGAAGAAAAATCTACGCAGATTATAAAAAAAAAAAGCCAAACAGTGTTTAATCTGATGCCTTACAAACCTTTGAAATTTGAGGTAGGCCAACATAACGAATGAGTAACCTTTTATTTTCCAGCCAAAGCTGTGTCAATGTGCCCACCCTTTCTCATCACTAGCAAATTCATGCAGATCGTGCCTTGTTTTAAGATTCTTGCCGTATTTTGACATACTCCATCCTGGTTCCTCACAAAAACCAGCTGAGTATTTGGTGATAACACTGCATTTTGTCAGATGCTTTATAATGTTATTTAGAAATGTATTTGGATCTGTTTAGGGCTTCATAAATATGAATAAAGCATTTACAAAAGGCACGCCACTTGCAGAAGTAACCCATGGATTAGACCAGCTGCTTTAGACGTTACAGATTTCCTAAACTTCGACAGTTCGAAACTACATTTTACTCATGGATTTTTTTTTCTAAGTGATTAAATATAAATCGGCATCTCCCAAAAAAAAAAAAAATCTCTGCTGATTTATGTGGAGGAAATAAGGGAATTGTACTAGGGGCTAAAATCCAGATTGCTAACTGGAGTTTCAAATATTTATGGACAAATTAGGGGAGGAGGGGAGCGATGTCATCTTTTTTTTTTTTCTTAGGCCTTGTGGCATAGGGATGGGTTTTTCTCAGCTAATTCTGCTAAAAACACCGAGGGTTCTGTCTGGCTTTGTGCCAGTGCCTTCATGTACATACATATATCTATCTATATTTATTTTGGTTTTTAATGATTTTGGGGTCTTTTTTTTTTTTTTTTTTTAACTCTTGTGAAAAGTGTGCAACAAAAAAAAAGACTCCCAAAAAAGCCAGGGAGTTGTGCTGGCCATGGCCTTTTGAGCTTTTTGGGGCTTGAAAGAAGCAGGGGAGTGAGCCAGCGAGGAGAACAGGCACAGCTCTGCCTCGGTCACTGCCAGCTCACAGTTATTGTGTGTCCTGGCAGGTACTGCTTTGATTTTTTTAGTCAAGCACAGCAAAGAGCCTTTTTCTGTGTGCGTGTGTGTGTGTGTGTGTGTGTGTGTACTGAGCATGACTTCCAGCAAGCAGATTTGATTTCAGTATGGTTTTTCTCCACCCACGTTAAAGGGCTTCCCCTTGTTTATGGGTTGAAGGCTAGATTTTGGAGACAGGAATTCCCTCTTAATATGCACCCTGACTTCTTACAAGGTGCCAAACACCAGGCTGGGTGGTGTACCCCCTTGGACCTGCCCTCACCCACCCTTCCTGGGGGGGCAGAGACCCATTTTGTGGCACTGAGGTGAATTCCCAGCAGCTCCCTAAATGCTGGGGTGAGGGGGGGCTCAGCAGCTCAATGCTGTCGACTGCTATATCTGCACTGAAATCAGAGCTGCATCTGCAGGGCCAGAGAGCTGTATTTATTGCACATCGTGACCACTAATATCACACTACAAAATGGGCTTGTTTTATTTAAATTTCGAGTGCCTCCTCCACGAGTCCATGTTGAAAGGGGCGGGGGAGGTGGGGTCGGGTGTCCCTAACCAAGTAAAATGCTTTTTGGAGGGGCTTGCCCCAACCCCCCCCACCCGGTCCATGAATGTGGTTTTGAAACAACAGTGAGGCTGGGCATGAAGTTTAAGTAATATTTGGTAGCATGAATTCTTGGGCATTCCCCATTCATCCCCACGCTGTGTAGGGCAGGGAGAGCAGAGCGAGCCGAGGGCTCCTCGCAGCCGCCCTGCTTATTTCTAGCTAAAAAAAAAAAAAAAAAAAAAAAAAAAAAAGCACAGTACGAGTATCCTCCTTTTTTTTTTCATCCTTACAGTGGGAAAGTATCGTAGAGGAGTATGAAGATGAAATATTCTCACTTATCGCCCAAGAGGCAGACTATCTAGCTGACAAGCTGTGCAGTGAAAAATCAGGTACTGTGTCTGATGTAACATGTGCTCTCTCTACAGCCGTGTGGGGTTGGGTGTTTTTTTCAAACCCAGCGTACTGCTTTGGAGGAGAAGTGGGCTGTTTTTGAATAAGCAATGACACTACATGGCTTTTAAAGAGAAGAAAAAACAAAGCAAAGCAAAACAAAGCAAAACTCCCCTTTCTTAAAGGCTTTTAATTATTTTAATTCTGTCGTGCATATTAATGCAGCATAATTTGAGCATCCCAACTAACGTGGTGTGTTTTCCTCCTGGTGTTACATGATTTTTTGCTCCTTGTGTGTCTGCTCTGTCACTTCCAGGTCAGAAATGAAACTAACCCTCTTGCAACAAAATACAGGCATTTGTTTCTCCTGTTTAATTGCTAATTGCAGCCACTAAGCTGAACTGTGAGACATGAGAGGGCAGGATTAGAAGTGTGTTGTTCGTTTTTAGGTGAACTCTTCATTGCCATCAGACAAGAGTTGTCCTTAGAAGGGCTGGCCAGCCCAATGTCATCACCTGCTAGGGAGGATGTATTTTATAAATGTTTGATGTTTTCTTTCTCTGTAAAATATATAATTCCCAATAAGTAAAGCCTCTTTTCAACCTTGACAAAGTAAGGAAATGCTTCCTTAAGCTTATTTAAGATCTTCCTCCATTCTTCTATTTCTTTCTCTCATTTTCAATGTGGGGGTTTTTTTGTAACTTTTACTTTTATTTCTGAATCTAAAAAGAATATAAGGCACTAAGTACTCTAAGATTTTAAATGAAAGGGGGTTATCCTTCCTAAATGTGCTGCCTTTAATGCAGGAATATGCATGAAAATATCGATCTCTGAATCAACTGTTGTAAATATTGGTGTGTGTGTTTGAGATTTAAAGGCTGTAACCATTACTTGGGATGTGAGAAACAAGGCTCATAAAATGTGCTAGAAGTTGGAAAAGAAGTTGTTAGAAATAAGTTTGTATACTTTAAAGTGCCAGAGTATTTGTAATACTTATTGAAAACACATAATCTGGAGCACTGGAGAACTCCATCTGAAATGCCACAAAGTTCTCTCTTATAATCTTCCTGGACAAGTAATCTCCAGAAAATAAACTTTCCAGAACAAATTTGATTTATTACAGGTATTTTTTCTTTATCATCTCTGCCATGATAGAGCTACTCTTGGTTGTGACAGAACAGACACAACGAGTAGCAAATTATTTAGAAAACAACATACTTCCTCCAAAATGGACAACAGGGTTCCTGGTAGTGGGTTTTACACAGAAAAACTTTCTGGGCATTTTGGAAACAAAACCCAGAGCAGTCTGTGGGATAGTGTAGAAAAATCATCATCTTCCAGAGTGATTTTCTCAAAGAGGAGATGGGGATAAATGCTCTCTCCTCCTTGGGTCCCCTCCTAGCAGCCTTAAACCTTTTAGAGAACAAATTGCAGTTTTATGCCTCTTCAGGAACTCTGTAAAAATATTTTCTGAAGACGCAGGCAAAATATTGATATCAAACCCCACGCTGTTAAAAATCTCCTTTTAATTTTTTTTTTCATGGATATGCTCAAAAGCTTTCACTTCCTCCCCTCTCCCCCCTTTAAAATCAAGTTTTGGGTTTAAAAACCCACACTGTGTGCTCATCCAGCCTTCTTACATCAACAAGATAATTTCCTCCCTTCTGGCAGACGAGATTGCTGTAACCGCACGTTCGCCTCCTTCACACAAATACCCCCCTGCATATGTGCAGGGCTGCTCTTCCTGACTATAAATAGTGGTCCACAGAGGGGAAAGTAGTTTAGTTGTCTTCCTGGCAATTAGCACAGATAAACAAGCTTCCATTTAATAAACAGAAGTATAAGCCCTCAACGTTGCAAATATAGGATGCTTGCAAAAGCGGCAGGAACACTACAGAGGATGCTGAGATGCCCTGGCATGAAAATAAGGACAAGAAATTAATCTGCCATTTGCCGTATCACCCCATTGCCCTTTTAAAAAATGTTAGTATGATAAAGAATATAGACTAAAAAAAAGCCACTGAGAGGTTTTTTTAAAATCTAATTCGCTCTACACATAAAGCGGGATGAAAATAAATGTATTAAATTGAATTTAAGATAATGAAAACACATTTTCATAAACTCTGCAGCAGGCAGGAGATGGCAGAGGAGCACAATAATACCTGACAGAGCAGGAAGGTGCCTGTCTATGTTTTTCCAGGGAAAATAAATTCAGACACCGGTGGCATTGGAAACGGGGAGCCGAATTTGTGTCAGGCTTCACGCCAGCCACGCAGCACCAACATATAACTTACCAAAGCCTCCAACTCACGGAACACAATGAGACTTATATTATTAGGTCTTATCTATCTTACAACGGCAATTTTCATTAATACGTTATATTAAAGCAATATTACACTCTTATCATCCTACTGTAAATTATTGGCTCTTTTTATTCAGAGCTCCGTGTGTTCATTCAGAATGGCATTTTAACTTTTTTTTTTTTTTTTTTTTTGGCTAAATTATCATACTAAGCGACAGAAACAGTACAGAAAACCTCTCCACAGGCCAGTTGCAGATTTTGATGCTGTGGATTTCACCATAAAGCAGAAGGGAAAAAAACAAAACAAAACAAAACAAAATCAAACCAAATCAGTGATGTATTCATTTCATTACTATGCTTTTAATTTTGTTTTGGAAGCCTACGTATGTGAACATGGCTTATTTCTTGTGGGCCATTGCGGGCTTGATATTGGTGCAATCAAACCCTTTTTATACTGTGCTATGGCAAAATAATAAGGGTTGCAGTTTTCTCTCAGCCTACCAACATGACATTAATGGAAGTCCCATATTATGGTAAGAAAACCCCTTCTCCAGTCCTGTTCAGTGCTTTTCTTTATTTCTAATATCATAGCAGACCCCTTTTTTTTTTTTTTTTGGCTACTGGAGGTGGATGTTTCTTGTTTGATTAAAAAGTGGGAAACTTCAATAAAGTCTTTTAGCATGATCAAACCGTTTGATATTTACAAGCATAGATCCGTTCACTGTCATGTATTCTTTGATCAAGCAAAAAGTCTCACTGTTAGACAGGCAGACAAAACCTGCTGAGATGCACCTTCAGATCCTCTACTATTTTTACAAGCTTTAAAAAAAAATCTAAAAGTTAATTTTCGAGGAGACTACCTTTTTTTTATCCCCCCCCCCTCCCCAAACAGGAGGTGCCGATTGCCAGTCAGCCCAATGGAATAACTGAGATTTTTATTTTTAATTGCCCTTTAATTTTCTTTGCTGATTGCAATAATTTTCTGTGTGCTCTTTCTGGACTTAGATATATTTTTAGTTGTGATATTTGGTTCTCAGTGCCGTGCCAGCAGCATTTCATTTGGGGTTAAATGGAGTTATATGAAGGCCTGTAAGAAGCCAGAAATGTGGTAATGTACAGACCAGAGCCAGCTGATTTATAACTGTAAAATAATTTAATACCACATATTTTATGAGTGCTGAAAGCTACTGGTTAAGTAACAACAGGACTTCTCCTACATAATTTTCTTTTTATGTGCTCACAGCTATAAAACGTTCTGTTCGGTTAAAATCTTCTAGTCTCCATTTTATTTTAAAAGTGACTTATCCCACGTGTTTCTTTATTTAGCTGTTTGCCAAGTTTGACTATAATTTAGACACCCGATGTTGAGTTATAGAAAAGTGAAACAAAACACTCTTATTCAACTGCAAAGAAATTCAGAAGTCTCTTTCTGCACAATTATCACTCAAACTATTGTGTTTTTGCAAACTGATACTTTCTAGGAGGCTCATTCCCAGTGAGAACTACTCTCCTGGAGAGTTTAACAAAGCTAGCAGCTACATCAATTAAAAGCAACTAAAATGTCTGTTATGGGTATGTGCAGATTATTAAACTACCATTAAACCATTTACCACTTACCTTAACACCCTCTGCAAGATTATGGTTAATAAAGGCAGTAAATGGGGTGCGAAGCTGTGGTTTAATGCTGCCACAGCATTCTGGAATTACATGTTTTCCTCACAATTTTTCTCCCCTGCAACTAGGAAAAAGAACAGTGAAGAGAGAGATTATTAGCCTTTGCGTCCCTGCCCTGCAATAGGATTTATGAGCACAGATTTCCCCAAATGCTACAAGGGACTGAAGGATCCATATCGGTGGGGTTTACTGAAGAGCTGGACTGTGTCACTGCTTGGTTTAAAATATGAAGTCTGGTCTAAAAAAAGTCAGATTTTAGCTGCAGCAACAAGGTTATAACTGGGAAGACAGGAGAAAGTGAATTTAAGTACTAATGTAGTTGCCTCTGGAGAGAGAGATGGGATATTTTCATGTTTATGGGTGTTTCAGGGTGCAGTATGCTGGGATCTGTTCTCCAAGACCAATCCATGGCCAAACCCAGCACCAGCAAGTGCCCAAAGCCAGATGTGAAACCCACCTGGGCAGCGACAGGTTCACCACAGGAGCTTGGGTGCTTCCCAGGTAGTTTTCTAGCAGCTATTTCTCCATAAACTGTGTTTATGTGATGTAAAAATCTTTAGGGAACCCGGCATTGTCGGGTAATTTTTCAGTTCAAATGAGCGAGGGTTTCCAGGACTTTGCAAAAATGCCATCTTGTGTGGGGATGTACGAGTCACATCCGTGCCCTGTGTGGGAAGAGTTGGACACTCAATTATTTAAGACATTTGAGGACAGGAATTGAGAATAGATTGCTTCATTCTGTTTTTTAAAGATCCTAATCTGTTTCAAAGAGTGTATCTGAAAGAGCCTGCCTCACTGTCCGTGTGTCATGGTTATGCCTCACGCTGTTCTTCCTTTCTGATTTATTGCCCAAAGTTGTTTAACGTGCTCCAATTTTCAACTTAACACATCAAGTGGTAGAAGTGCTTCAAGAAGAAAACCTGCTTTTTTTCTAGTTTGAAAACCATGTATTTTTAATTAAAGAAACAGGTACTTTTCAACAAAGTGTTACTGTGTAGGACATCAGTAAATCACGGGGAACTTTTCCTTCCTTAAGTGGCTGAGCAAAGGCTACTGTTCACAAAGGTTATAGAAAAGATCAGCTCCTGATTTCAGACTGAAGTAAGGTGAAAACACCACTTTTCCCCTTGTGTTATCAATTTTTGCCATTGTAATATCTCTTCTGGTTTCTACTTTTCATCTTTAAATGTGCCTGCACTCCCTAGTCTTTTTATTATCATTATTAACTGTTTTCCTGTTTCTGATATTTTGACATGAAATGTGGAGAAGCTTTAGTGAGAATGTGGAGTTTGTTGGGGAATTGGGTATTCTACCTTATTTCTGTGTTTGGGTTTTTATTTACCCCAAGGTATTCATCTCAGTTGTGCCGATTTTCACAAAACCAACATCTGATTGTCACAGAGTTGGAGTCTGTAAAAACTGAGCTTCCTGTTCCAGAAGAAAAAATTACTAAGATAATTTCAACAAACATATTATTTTTTCATGTAACAGATGTGTAACAGACGATCTTTTCCTCTGTATTTCCAGACCAGAAAGAGTTCAGAATTTATAGCTAGGAGCAGCAAAGTTTCTGTCACTGTTGTTGAGATGACGATGGGAAACTTTCCAAATATTTGTCCTTTTAAGGGTGAAATAACTTAGTGGAATGTGTGCAGTTTTCTTAAAACAAGCCATTACTTCAAAATTTCCATATCAAAGTCCTACTGATCCCAATATAAGTGTTCGCTCAACCTGAGCACCACTAGCGTAATAACTTTTTAATTAAAGCCTTCGTGCTGAAGAAATGACAAAAAAAATCACAATATTCCTGACAGAGGTTATGCCTTGCATCATTGGGGTGAAGTTTTTTTTGTCCAAAATATTTACTAATCAGTATAAAATATTTGATCATAAATCTCACCCAGAGCTGGGACTCGGCTCAGGTTGTTGCTTTGTCCCTAGAAGACAAAGTGGGAGAATATCTGCTTCAGGCTCCAATACTCTATGAAATCACTCTTTAAAAAGACATTAACTACTTAGCTGTGGTTTTAAGATAACAAAGTTTGTTCATTCAAAGCAGTAGAACATTTAGAGGAACAGTAGGCTTTGTAACAAGGAAAAAGTTCTGAAAATGCACAGGTCACCTTTACAGATCGAGTAATCACCGAAGAGTATAAAATGAATATATGGTGGAGAAAAAAAACCAAAACCCTCTCTGATTAAAAATCTGTTAATAAGTCATAATTTTAAAGTTTATTAATGGATTTCTACAATATTTCTAAAGTTAAATATTTCAGCAATAACACGGTCCATCCCTCAGTGTGTGTAAATTGTTGGAGCTTCACAGGAGCCATTAGAGCAGTGCTGATTTACAAGAGCTTAACATCTGGTCCCCTAAATCTGTTACACAAAGATTTGTTGTCTGGTTTAATGTTTTTAAAAAAATTGAAGCTTTTGCTCAAGGTGGGATATTTGCTGCCATTTCCTACTGACAGACCAATTTTGCAGAATACTTCATCAAAGTTATAATTTGAGTATCGTGGAGCAGCTATGCTATATAAAATGGAAATAATGCCTTCAGTATTTAAGGAAGACTTTCTTCACACTTAATCCAATTCAACACCTTCTTTCATGTGTATGTAAACGGAGATTTTTAAAGAAACTTTCAAATATTTGAGCTCCTTTTTATTTCATTCTGCTTCCAAACAGCCAATTTATGCTGAGATGGGTTCTTCAGTGTGGATACTGAGCTCACCTCATATGCAAAACCTACAGCCAGTGGGCTCTGACTAAAGTCTGAGAGCAGGAAAATGTTTCTTATATGTTGGCACATAAAAGTAAGATATATGTGTTTCAAACTAATGAGAAAGGTTTGGACTCCAGTCCTATTTCTGTTCTGTGAAATCTGTTGATTTGTGAGTAGTCCTAAAAGGTAGATTTGTCTCAAAATGTGTTTAAAAAAACATATATTACCAGGTCACATAAAAGGAAAACAAGTGCTTGGAATCTGTGCAGCTATGATGAAGTCTACTTTTAATCATATGTTTTTTCCCCAAAAAATTTAAAAGTATTTTGCCTCTCTCAATCGTCATCTTCTTATCAACATGAAAAACACATAAAAGTAACAAAGAAAATTGCTTTTCTGGGAGAACAGCATAGTGCAAATGGCCAACCATTATCAAAAGGTCAAAATAAACAAACTTAGACGGCAACAGGGAGTAATTTTGGTTTCTTTTTCTTTCCTTTTTTTCTTTTTTTTTTTTTAATAATAAAGGGAACTTCCACGCTTTCTATAACAGCAACCGGTAAATTATTTCAGGCGGGCATGTTAGAGTTTCCTTCTCTGCCTGTTTAAAATTTGAGTGCGGTCTTGTGCTTTATTCGATGTGCTGCCAAAATTTATCGCAGTCATGCTGTATAAAAGCCCTCCTGAGTAATCTGGCCAGGTTGTTTTACTGAGCACCAAGTCCTCACTGTGCACCCAACCACTGCAGTTGCTGTGATTTGTGCTGAGAAAACACTACGAGATGATAGTAGTGAGATAGATGTCCCTCAGAAGGAAGGTCTTTCTTTAAAATATAATTTGCACACTTACACATTTACAATTTGTCTTCGGATTTCTCCATGAAAAAGTGACAGAGAATTTTGGTCTCTCTTCCTTTTTTGCATCAATGTTAACACATGGGCCAGATTCATCCCTGTATCACCCCAGTCTTATCCTGGTGAAACCCGGGTACAGCTGGAGCGATGCTGTAAGTGGACCACATCTGATAAATATTTTCTCCAGCCTTGGGCATCTATTTTTGGGGTAAATGCTCAGATCACTATCATTTTATTGAAGCAGATAATGAGAAGCAAACTTAGTATTTGTGAGGCCCCTTGTGAAGCCAAACTCATCTTGGGTTCAGTAAGATGTGTTCAGTCTAAAAAAAAATTCATGCTTTTTATCATCTGTGAATTAACAGATAAGGTAAAATGATGTGATCTGATATGATGTATGATATGACATGACATAAACTGCCTGGGATCCCATCTATCCAGATATTTATGCAGCTGTCCTCAGCTGATCCCTTTAGTTCCCTCCAAGAAATGAGCATCTCAAAATCTATGCAGAAAACCAAGGAAATATGTCCTGACTTCAGACCCTGTCTTTTCTCTTTTCTATTTATCTCACCCTACTCTGATGAAGTCAGAGACGTATCCAAAGGCATGATCTAGTCTTTTATCAATGCAACAGAAGTGTAAAGGTCATTTCTAAGGAAGCAGGACCAGATCCTTGCCCAGAGCAAGTAGCTTTAGTCTGTTGACTTGGGATAGAGCTGTCACATTTGACCTTGGGAGACTGGGGTTCCCCAGTTCATGAGGACTGTTAATATGTATTTTTTCAAAACAATTCATTTCACTTTCCATGCTAAATATACCAAGCAAAGAGCACTTTTCTGGTGACAGATTTTATTTCAAATGTGACTTGTGCTGAATGAGTGGAGGTCACTAAGTTCACTTCACTGAGGAACCAAAAATGGGTGAAGCGAGATCCTAAACAGCAAGATCAATGCTTTATTTGTTAAGATAAGCACTAAAACAAGGTTTTTCAATAACTAATTGTATTTTTTATTCATATTTGTCTTTGTGGTCTGACATTTACTCATGCTGTGATAGCTTCATCAAAATACAGTTTTTAGAAATTACATATTGCTTGTTTCGTTGCTTGTTTCACCGCTACAAAGAACAAGCATGTTGGAATTTTATGAACAAAATATTAACTTGCATGGTGTTCCTAATACATATCAAGTTTACCAGAAATGAGGAGAGCCAGATATGTGTTAAATGAAATACTATTAGTGGGTCTTACAGCAGGAGCGGGGAGGAATACCTTGTAATTACGGCGTACACATCCGAGTGCAGCACACTTTGTTCTGGAGGCTTAAGTAGGTAATTAGCATTGTGGTTATGGAGTCGTGAGTGATCTTAAATTGTAGAGTTCTCTGAAAATTGTCCTTACTCTTGCTGCTGGGGTGGATACAGTTACCTCTAGAACAAGTCTCTTGGAATTACCTACAGGGCAGGAGCACCCCATTGCCACTGGCGGGGTGGAGGTGGCAGTGGGAGACCAGCCAGGGGTGGGAAGGGAGCAGGGAGAGAAATGCTCTTGGGATGCTACTGAGGGCACAGTGTGGACGTTAAACCAGCACTTACACCTTATGTTGTCTGAGCAGGGGATTTCTGAGGCTGGGTGAAAACAAGGAAAGCTTTCAGCAAAGGGAAGAGTGTGGAAGGTTAGGAAATAAAGGCAAGGTGGAGTTGCTGCACTCGGTAACTTCCACACAGCCGCGCCTGTGCCGGAGCAGCGCTGCAGCAGCGTATATCGCTGTAAGAGCGTTGATTAACAGCAGAACTGTGCTTAATTCTACACAGGTTAATACAGAGTCTTTCTTCAGGAGCGCCTCAACAAGGCTGCGTGCGAAAGAGTGAGAGAAAAAGAGAGACCAATTCACAAAGCTCATTTAAACTGAGCGAGAAGCTTCGGAAAACAAGAGTGTCTTCGTGCCTTTAACCATATTTACAGACCTGGCTGGTTTAATGGCATTCCGCAATAAATTCCATCGCCTTCGGGAGCAATTGATAAAGGTTCTGGTAACCGCCTGCTCCAATCTACTTTGGGGAATGTTAATAAACCACTACCCAAGGACTCCTAGGTGTGTGCCGTGGAATGGAATAGAGGGAGCTAAATGTCAGCTAATTAAGCAGAGCTGAGACCATGAAAGATCTTGTGAGTTAAAAGTTAAATATTAATATCAGTTTCAAACTTTATGAAAAGCTGGCTTAGTGGCAGGGAAGCAGAAGGGATATCTATCCAGCATGTTCCTGACATTTTCTATTTCTAGTTAACCTCGCAGCCACATTCAAAACTAGCTGAAGTTTTCTTTAAGCAAATTCTGGAAGAGAAGCCAATAAGGAATTACAGCAACCCTTGAGGTGACACAGATATTAATGAAAGGAGAGAGAAAGAGATTTCAACATGGCAGTGTTTCTTAAATGGTAAAAAAAAATAAAAAATAAAAAAAATCTTCCCTGTCATACGAAATGTGACAGGAGCAAAAGGTGGGAGTTCAGAAGGGCTTGGTGCTTGGCAGGGCTGTATTTATATGACTGCCCGTGTTGGTTGGTTCTGCAAATTCCTGCAGAAATTTTCAGCGTGCCACTGGTGCTCGTAAAGAGGGGGAAAGTGAATGTTGAGCACAGTGCACACCTGGTCACACAGTGACCAGGTTATCTCGAGCTGCTCTGTTCTGTCTTTGAGTTTCATTGTTACCGTTGTTGATCAGGAGCTGTGTTAGAGGGCTGGCTCTCAGCCCTGGCTGGGATCAGGATCCCCCATGCTTGGCCTTGCACAAGCAGCAGAGTTAATTCACCCAGAGGTGATGCTCCTGTCATCACACACCTGCTGATGCAGGACCACTGCTCCTCTGCTAACACAGGTTGGGAGTGGGCAGATATTAAACACTTTTGCCATGTATTAACGCCAGATCTTAACCACATGACCCTCTCTTCTGGCTCCATGTGTGATAAACTATTAGAAAGTGTTAGTTGGAGACAAAAAAGGGTGATTAAAGGCCTGTTTACTGATACCAAAGAAGATGGAGACTTGTCTCAACTTCTTCCCCTGTGTAAGCTACACCATGATGACTAATAAATACTTATCCATTGCATTTAGCTGCCCTAGGGGGGTTCTGCCATGCTTAGCTGTGTTGGCCAGAAGCAGGACAGTGTGGCTGTGCTCCCAGCCTGCTGCTCTTCACATTGCAGTACACAAAGTGACCTGCAAAATATACTCCATTTCATCCACATAGACAGTCCTGACTCTTCTGGAAGAAGAATCAGTGTCATTCATAATCTGTGAAATCCACGACTGATGGATGCAAAGACAGCACCTGAGTACCCTGCATAAGCCTCTGGGTCCTTGTGCCTACAAGGCTGAAGAGAGCAGGGAGCTGTAGCTATGCCTCCTGTGTGGCTTTGGTTATCAATGTGTGTCCTTGAGCTTAACCCCAGTGCAGGCAGTGGTGCCAGCCCTCAGATCCCAGCCTGATGCCTTTCCTAAAGAAGCTTCCCAGGCATAATTAAACCCCAACACTCAGCTTGTACTTTAACACTCACCTACTTGGAATGGGCTTTGACTTAAATATCTGTGTCTCCCTAAGCCTTCCTGGCAATGCCTTATACCCACATGGAAGCAGAGGGATTCGTGGTCACCTGGGGATGGCACAGCTTGGCAGAAGAGTAATGATGCCTGAATCCCAGGGAGTAGGAATATGGGAGGTTGGTGGTTTTTTTTTTTTACTTTCAAAGACTTAACTTTGCATGACTAGGTAAGATCATAAAAGGAATTTCAAGATATTTGTTGTTTTCTGAGCCTGAGACATCTTTCATACAGCCTTTGACTGTGCTCTTCCTCAGAGCAGCCTGAACACACCAAAGCACTTTACCAGTGTAAATAAGTATCTTTACCCAGAACTTAACAAGGAATAGAGACAAAATTTGGCAGAAACAGGACTAGAAATCACACATTCTCATTCCTTGTCCAACTCCTGCACCACATTGCTTAAACAAACATAGGTGCTGAGTTGCAGACATACGTTGCTTTTGTTATTTGTTATTATAATAATCTTTATATTTCTGTGGCACTAACCACGAAACTTTGAATGGAGATGTTGTCTGTGGCATGCTGCACCAAAATCCAGATTTTTTTCCCTGTTTTCAAAGCCCTTGATCACACTGGCCCAGGTGAGAGGAGGACTGTAGCACAGCAGGTGGTCACAGGTAACCTCCATTAATGACCTTCATTCCCACCAGACCCTGCTTCCCTCATTCTGCTCGCTTTCCAGGGTTACTGGTAGCATGTCTGCACTTGCAGGCTTTTTCATATAATAAGTATTGGGACTCTAGTAAATGCTTGAAACCAGGCTGAGAAATAATCTGATGGTGCTGAGCACAGTCAGGACATTTCAATGCAGCACACTGAAGGATGACAGCCAAGGTCCTTCTGGGCTGAGCCACCCTTGTGCTGGGGACACTTGAGAGCAGTGGAAACACCTGGAAAAGATGAGAACTGCGGGAGGTTGTGTTTGTGAGGCTTTCTGGTACAATACTCAGGGAAGCTCCTGTCTTCAAATTGCCTCATCATCCCAAAATCAATTACTCTCATTTTCCCCATGTTTGTGCTTCTCCTGTACATTCAGTCCTGAAAGCTCTCAGGAAACCCTCATGTGCTGTCTTTCAGGTTCAAAAGAGTGACAGATGAAGATCTATCTGCCTACAGTCCTTTCCCTAAGACTGCTTCTCCTTAACGAGTATTTTGTCACTCTGTTTCATTCTGCACAGAACTGCTGCACTGTGGAGAGTTTTAAAAGTACAAGGGGAGAGCCTTGAAGTATCACACACAAAAATAAGAGAGCTGCTCTCTCCTTGGTGGGAGCCAGAGTCTGGGACACCAGATGAGGTGCACTGTAGGCACGAGCAGTTACCCCCCTCCCACTGACTTTGCCAAGTCTCCATGGTGGGAGATGTTCCTCCATCCTTCAGCCCAATCTGCTCAATTGACACATCTATTTTCTTCCTTCAAATAATGAAGACAGAGCTCATGTTTGGTACTACATATTGGTGCAAAACTTAAGGTCATGAGCTAACTTTATGTGTTTCTTGAAATAATGCTGTGATGGAAATAACAAAGATTATCACCATCTCTGCCTGTTTCTCTTCAGGAAAGGTCTTCCATTTCTCCTCAAAAACCTGTAAACAACCCTGGATATGTCTAAAAAAGCCTCGCCCTCATGAAACGCAATGAACAGCTCCTTGATTCATTTGAAGATGGTGATAAAAAGACAAAACACAAATAGCTGAGATCAACTATCCTATCTTTCACCTTTGTGTCCAGGTCAAAAACCATATTCTTAACCTTTGAGCCCTTTAAATGATTTCCTGATGCGCTTCAGCAATGGCAACAGGATTTAAGCTGCCACTGCTCAAGGAAAGTCTGCTTGAAAGCCTCTTTTATACTTCACAGCTTTGGGTTTTAGTTCTATATGACAGCTTTTTTTAATAAAATATTAGCTTACCTTGACAGGAAGCTGTTTTGTCATTGCTGCATTCAGGAGGGAAGGTAGGTTACTCTTCCTTAGCCGGGCTCTCATGGTGTCGGCTCGGGCAATACTGGCACCTGCCCTATGGAGATCAAGACCTTGTATTAACTGTGAAAGAAACTAGGAAGGGTGACTTTTAAGCACACGAAATATACAGGGAGAATTATCATAGAGCCATAGAATGGTTTGGATTGGTAGGGGCCAGAAAGATCATCCAGTTCCAACCCCTCTGCTTTGGGGAAGGACACCTTCCACTAGACCACATTGTTCTAAGCACAATCCAAGCTGGATTGTTTTCCAGACGTTTCCAGATGTCAAAAGCGGTAAGGAAGGAGTGATTATGATTTCATGAAAGACCTATCCTTCTGGTCTTTATTTACTGGGTGACTCAAGGAAGAAAAGCAGTTAGCTGAAGTTTGGTGTAACTTGGATACAGCTTTTGTGTAGCTGGAGCATTGCATACAGCTATGGGGTCTGGAGCCAGCACAGCTATTCCAAGATGCTCTTCAAATCCTCAGGATGAGTTACCATTTACAGCAATGCTTTCAGGCTTTTTAGACTCTGTATAAGCCACAGGCTTGTATGGAAGGTCCTGTTTGGATAACATTTATGGGAACATCTCCAGAAGGTGTCTAGAAAAATTTGCAGGTAGTGTATACTCTCTTCCAGTTCCACAGACACTGGAAGCAGATGAGACATGTATTTTGACCCTCATAGCACTCTCCCAAATGCTGTAAATGCTCAGTTCTCTCCTTGATGAGATTTATTTTATACCAGGAAATTTTCGGGTATTTGACTGAACTTACTCTTGATGTTCCCGAAAGAGAAATGAAACCAACATCTTGACATGATTAAAAGAAAGAATTTTTCTCATTGATTAATTGTCAAAATAGTATTTCTGAACTATAACAGTTTCTTCCACAAGACTGTTACTCTTTGCCATGCTTTAAATGTTGCTTCCATAAGTCTGGATAGCAGAAACGCATCAACCTCAGTGGGTCACACAGACTTCACTTAAGACACACCTCAAAAAATCTAAGCTTTTCTGTTTCAAAAGCCTTTTTCATTATTCTGCACATACTGAAAGCAATTCTAAGAGGTGTTTCAGACAGAACATAGGAGTTATCGTAGACTTCTAAAAAATGGATGATTCTTGAAAAAGCTAAGTTGTATAGAAACACATAAAGAGCTGAGTTCTCTGTAGAAAAAATCATTAACAAATCAAGGCAACTCTTCTAATATTTTGAGTTTTTCTTGCAAGTTAAGAACAAATCAGCAGATTTTTTCTCACTGACACTGCATGGACATTGTCCACACCAGCATGAACATCTTTCTATTTGTCTGCAAGTGCTCATGGAACAGTCTTTTCAGCACCAGGTCCCATCTTAGCAGCTCTTGTTCAGAATTACATCTTGGATGATGAATGAACTGTATCTAGAATACACAGATTAAATTTTCTCTTTTTCGTGTATTTTCCAACTTCTTCCTCCGACAGAGGGAAAAGATCTGGAAAAAAAACCTTTAATTTGTAAAGGAAAATAGAAAGTCCCTCCATCTTTGCTCCAGGATAGCATGGGTACAAGCTTCTTGATGGACACAACCCTTCAGAAATGAACAAACTTTTTGAACTTTAGTTCCGCTTTTTGTGCCTCTGAGGCCTGGAGTCACAGTCTCCATCTCAACAGTCAGCTCTTCTGCTTCTTCTACTTCTTCTGCAGCAAACCCAAGAACATTCAGATCAGAAAAACCTTGTCCACAGGTACATTTCTAGCTTCAGAAGACATGGATCATTCCACAAAGAAAAGCTGTGAATTGAATGATGTCAGATAGACGTGCATGACTCTGGAAGAATCAAGCTTCTGCATCCTTGTACCTACAGCCTAGACTGTGATTGATGTTAATGGACACATGTTAAATCACTGCAACCCTATCCAGAACTAGTATTTAGTTAGAGATAGTTTCTATCTGTCCACTCCTAGTTGCTTTCTCAGAGCTCGAACATAATCGTTTCAGAAACTGGTATAAACTTTTTAAGGAAATATGTCTCATGTTCCATACGTATGCAGACTACTTATGAGTGCATAAACCAACTATCAAATCTGTGAGATCCCACCTTATTAGTTGATACCATCTTGTGTGGTATTCTGACAGGAAAAATAGCTTTATAATCATATGACAAATTTCTATAGAAGACAATTTCTTACGTGCATTTAGCCTTATCAGCTTCCCAATCTTTCATCTTGCACTTGTCCTACTGTAAGGAGGACACTTATTTTGGAGTATTTAATACAAATCCTCCACACCAGTGCTTTGCATTCTCTCCAGAACAAGAGTTTATTGGTGTGTGTGCATTTGGGGAAGTTGTCAGCCTCTCTTTTAACCAGAAGAGCCCAGGTTCAGTCTGATCGCTGCTCTTTGGGTCTGGCCCAGTTTCCTCACTCCTGAGGACTAACAGAAACAACCCCTTATTTCAAACAAGATACCAGTCTCTTTTGATAGACATATCACCAGAAAGAGCAACTTTTATTGGTCAAAACTTGAATAAACTGAGGGAGAGCAGGAGAGGACTGACTGGCAAAGACCTACCTTCCTCTTATGCATCTGATGATGTAAATAGTGGCTTGGAATCAGGGTCAATCAGTCCAAGTTTTCTGGAGTTGGTGTCACGGATGAACCCACATGGGAAAGGAGACAGTGAGCAGAGATCTGTGCATATCACATTGTGGATATCTTCTAGTTTCTAATTCTGCCTGTATCACAGAGACTGCTCCCACCTTGACTTCATCCCAAGACAGGGACCTCTTCTGCAGGTCTCTGGTCTAGCAAATCTGGAGTCCCAGCCACGCTTCTGCACAGTGTGGTCCATGTGTCATGGCAAGAGGATGCAATGCTCACTCAGGCAAAGCAATTTTGAAGTAGCTGTTTCACTGACAGGCTCCTGTCCTGCTTCTTTTGGAGATAGTTACCTCCAAGAAACCTCCAGGTCATGATGAGAAAGACAATTTTGAAATTATTATAGTCCTTGAGGAAAATTAATGTTCTTCTGAAAAAAACTTCTGAATTGAAACAAAGAACATAGAAATAACTAAGGCAGAGATTGGGGACAGTTTTACACTGGGCAGCCCATTCAATAATGTGTACTCCAAAGTTCACAGATGTCTAAGGGCTCAGGTTTGCTCCCTGCCCTCTCTATAAAGGACTAACTACCCTGTGCTGCTGTCCCCTCTGAGTCTGTTTTGTCCTGCTGAGTGCTTATGTCTTCTCCAGAGAAGGCTCCAAAATCCCAGGAAGAAGCAAAAAAGGAGAGCCAGGCTGCAGAAAAGAAGGGAAAGGTTGGGGAAGAGTCGAGAAAGCTGAATAAAACCTAAGGAGTTAAGGAGTGAGGAAATATGAGAAGAATAAAGACAAGAGAGAGAAAAGGTCTAGTGTGGATGTGGTGTTGTAGTAGGACTGCACAAGACACAAGGGGATACCAGGAACTGGAGGGAGGAAAACCCACACCAGCTGAGCACAGAAGCAGAGAGGAGCTTTAAGTTTTCCATGGAAAATATTGTTGTTGATGGTTTGGGGTTTTTTTTTTTAGAATGGTCTTTTTAAGGAATTTTGCATAAGAACAACTGGTACTGGCAAAGTTGTTTAGAACTAAGAAAGTGTTGAACCATGACAGCAGGGCAGGTGGTACTGTAGCAACTTCTGCAGGATGCAGGGAACACTGGGCTGCACTTTTCCCCTCAAAGGTGAGAAAAATTCTTTACAAAATAAAACAGCATCCAATATCCCCAAAGGCAATTAAATAAAAGGTATGTTTAAACGAACTTACAGACAGAGAAGAGGAAAAACTCAGTTTATTGAAAAAGGTAAGGCCAAAATGCCAGCTCAAACAGGGATACCAGATGTCTGTTTTACAGCAGCCCATGACGGAGCTGGTGGTGAATGTGCAGACCCGAGCTGTGCCTTGGGAGCGTTTTGTGTTGTGTCAGCCTGCCACAACATGCAGCCCTCACTCCAAAGGTGGCATGCTCCAAAATAGAGAGGCCTCTACAGAGACTCTAGCTGGCCCGAAAGCCTGTCTGGGGAAATGGGGTACCTAATTTTGTCCCCTTCTCTCTGTTGCAGAAAGCTGAGTGCACAGATGTGTGTAAAACCTTCTTGCTGCCCATGCCCAGCAATCCCCACACTGTTTTACATATTGGAAATACATTTAGGAGATATCCCAGGCCTGGTCTGGGAAAGGATGGCTTTTATGCTGATCCATTTCCCAGCGTGCCTCCCAGGAGCCCCAGGTATCAAGCAGCAGTTCCAGGCATCACCAGCATGACAGCCTACATGATGGGAGGATCTTTAGTGCTGGGGATTAGAGCTCCTTCATTTCTTAAGGCTTGTGCCAATGTTTCTGAGGAGATAATAACACCCTGAGTTCTGCCAGGAGTGGGAGAGGACGAATGAGTGGGCTGGGGTGGGAGGTGGGAGATGAGAGGAGAGGAGAGGCAGCTCTGGAGTGAGCCAGGAGCCAAGTGAGGACACAGGTGACAACTCACTTCACTCTTGGGGTGCATCTGGATGTTCCCATGCTGCCCACCTCAACCTGAGAGGCTGGGGAGAGGAAGGCCTTTATCCTCCTCTTCACTCAAAGGCCGCGGTGCTGGAGTTGACGATGCTGTCCGCAGAGCAGCAAATTTTCCTGGGGCTGCTCAAAATCCAGAGTACTTCGGATTGCATTCCAGACCCCACCCTGCACGCTGGGTCCCCCTCTCTGGCAGGGTCAGGCCCTCTCCTCAGTGACACCCGGCACAGCGGTTTTCTGGAGCCTTTGATGTGATAGCTGCAAGAAACCCACTGTCAGTCACACGCCGCACGTGCACTGCGGGTCCAGAGGTCTCGTACTTATTCATTCTCGCCACAGCTCCAAGCCTTCATTCTCTTGCCCCGGGAAATGCGCTTAATTATTTATTTGTATTGGGCCCAGGCTTGTAATACTTGGGTGCACACTACAAAGCGGCGCGCGAAGAACTATTGCTGGCTGCCATCGCCCATCAGCCCCCGCTCACCCCAGGCCCCTGACAAGATAACTAGCCCCATCGACTGCACATTAAGACACACATTAAGAAAAAAGAAAGGTGAGGTTCTCCGTGCTTGTAGCCCTGTTGAAAGCAATGGAGCTGACATGCCCGGAAAAGTTAACCTGCAGCAGGGATATCCCCTGGGAGCTGGCTGAGGCTGGGGCAAGAGGATGAAGCCAGCTTTGTTGTGGGCTCTGCCATCCCCTGCAGCCTCACTGGCACCTGGCCAGGTCGTGCCCAGGCATCACAGTGCCACCTCCATCAGCTGGTGGGCACTGCAGCCTGATCCTCCTGGTGCCAGGGTAGGAGGTGCTACTGGGCACTGGGACAGCGTAAAAGTTAATTAAAGCTGGTGCTTTCAGAATTTAATTAATGCTGTCTGCCCTTTTGCTTTAGGAGTTGAACTCAGCAAGCCTGAAACTTCAGTGTCCCTGCTCTGGGCCCAGTGCTCTGGCTGGTGCCCACCTCTACCAACATCTGAAAAAAAGTCCCCTCTGACCCTGGGATACCTGAGAGTTTACCAGACAGTTTGTGTCATGGCATGCTCCATGAATCCAAGTCCTATCTGGAGCAGGTCAGATCTGCACTCCAGCTGTTCAGGGCTGGATGAGGAGGGTGGGAAGCACCAGAGATGGTCAGGGTCTGGGTCATGCCTAGGTACTAGAAGGAGCCTGGATTCAATGTCTGATTTGGAGTCAGGCAAGAAACACAGGTAGCCCCAGATGTATCACATGTTGGGGTAGGTGTCCCTCATCCTGGAGCTGATCTCTGTTAGTTCACCTTGGAAAATGAATGGGATTGCAAGCCTGTGGGAAAAGCCCTCAGTGCTGGCAGGGAATTGCACCCATGAACATGGAAATGTTCACACAAAAGCCTTGTGTCAAGGGAGGTTACCACAAGGGCTTTCCACACAGCATGGCCAGGACTGGATTGCTTTCCAGCCACTGGAGACATGGTCACTGAACACTTTCCTTCAGCTCCCTGTGTGCCAGGCTGGGGCTGCCATTGAGCCAGGTGGTGGGAACACCCAGCTGGCCTCTCGTGTATTCCCCCATCCAAAGGAGATCCCTTTGGATGAGAACCCTCCTCTGCCCATGCCACATTTGTAGCTGGGGTCTCCCCAGGCAGCCCTCCATGCTCACCCTCCCCTCTGCTGCTCCTGCCTAACTAAAGTGCTGCAGCTCAGCGACCACAGAGGGAACCTCAGGAGATGTCTACTTTTTGTCCTACTTCAACAGTGATATTCTTCCTATTCTTAAAGCATAAGAGAATCTGCTCCTTTCCCCCAGCCCCTCGCAGCATCCTTGCCAGGACACATGTTTTGCAGCTCTCTGCTCAGGTAGCAGTGCAGGAAATCAGTTGTGTTGGACCAGAGCAAGGTTTTGCTCCTCCATGAACTGGAGCTGGGGTTTGAGCAGCAGGATTTATTAATCCTTTGCAGAGAATCTAAAAAGCAGCTGGAATTGTGGCACGGGTTCTGGGAATCCAGAAAGCTCTTTGCACAGCCTGGTTCTGACACTAACTTCTTACATGACCTCGGGGATGTCACTTTGCTGATTCCTACCTTGATCTCCCCATCTGGCAAGTGGAGATAATACTGTCCTGCCCCATGTGGCTGTTGGGAAGATAAGTTCGTCATCGCTTTCTGGGGTACTGTGATGCTACAGGAGATGGATAATGAGACAGACAGAAAGATAGCTAGATAAATCAATCTCTTCTCATTCAAGTGAAAGCAGGCACTGCAGGTGCAACGTTCAAGATTAATCATCAGAAAAATTAGTTCCCTCAGTATCTTTTCAGGAGGAAGAAACAGCCGCAGGGCCCAGTCCTGAGGAGAGTTATGCACATGAGTAACCTTAACTTGAATTCAAAGGCAGTGCACAAGTGAAACTACTCCTGTGAGCAAGTGAGTGCTCCACTTGTAATTTCTGAAAATGCCTAAATAAATGATGTGTCCCAACTGACACATGTCCCTAGGTCACTGGGATGGTTTTAAATATTTCCCTCAGACATTTATTTCTGCCCTTTATTAACTAGCTGCTTTATTAGCTGCTTTGTTAGCAACTGACTTCCTGAGAAGCAGTGGATTACAGCTTTCTTTGCAAATAAAATGGAATAGAAATAAATGCAAACATGTTGCTCATGGGCTTCCCACACATTGTGATTTTATATATACTGTAATTATTAATTCAAACTATCCTGTTACTCTTTCAACATCATATATGTTTACCCTATGTGAAACTGTGCCAGATATATTTACATTCTCTTTTTTTCTGTTTGTTTGTCATAAAAAAAAAAAAGAAGGGAATTTTAAAGGCAGCAAAGTCTTATTTGAACTTCTCTACAGCTATGTCCTATAGGAATCACTTTTTTTCCCCTCCAGACCAGAATATGGTCCTTTAACAGGCCAGACTGGAGTTAGAAACTGAATAGGGTTATATATTCAGTTGCCATAGTTGCCATATGGTGCCAACACTGAATGAAATAAAATAAAAGTCCAGAAGGACTGAGAATCAATACTGGGGCAGCTCGCTCAATACTGACTGCGGGACAAAACCTCCAGCCCCGGCAGAACGCGGCAAAAATCCCAACCCCAAATGGCCAAAAATTTGCTGCAGAGGCAGAGGCAAAGTCTCCCCGAAGGGGAAGCGTGTTGGGATGTGTCCGCGCCCAGGAGGCGCGGGAGAGCCAACCGAGGCCGTGCGGGCAGCGGAGAGGGAAAAACTCATCGGAGCGTGAAGTGGCGAACAGTCCGAACAATTGTCACGACAAGAGCAAACGCGTCTCAGCCCGGCTCAACCTCCCCGATCCCGGCTGGACAATTAACCGGCCGGGCTCCGCTGGCGTGAAAGGCAGCTCAGAGGAAACCGGCGGACAGAAGGCTCCACAGAGAAAAAAGAGCGAGGAACTAAATCCAAGTGGATGTAAACAAATGAGACAGGACTGTAAGGCATCGTATGTGGGCTTAGGGCTGGGGAAGTGCCGTGGTTTGAGAGGACAGGAAGATATTATAGATCTCCTGAGTGTCAATGCGTGCTGTGAAAAGGGTGGCTGGGAATGTGGTGATTTACAGATGTGAGAACAAAAGATTTTAGGTTGTAGTAGTAGGTGATGCAGGGGAAAAGGGGTGGAGGAAGAGGAAAAAAGAGAGAAAAGCAGAAAGAGAGGAGGAAAAAAAAGAGTAAAAAAAAAACAGAGAGAGAGAAAAAAGTCACCCACCCCAACTCTATGTAAATTTTTTATAGTTCAGAATTCACAAGGAATTACAAGATGCTCACTAGGCTAAGCACAATTTAGAGCATCCTCACATCAATATTTCATCCACTTTTAGTTAACAGAGCCCTCCCGTTCTAATTAAAATAGCTTCATGAGGACCAAGAGTTGATTCCAGAAACTCAATCTGTCAACATTTGCAGGTTTATATATATACATAGAAAAAAAAAAAAATTAAGCTACTGGGAAACGAGCACCCAGGAATGCCAATATTATCAGGAAAATGAGAAGGGCTTTGAAACCGCTCCCAAGTGTCTTAAGGAACTTTGAGCCACATCCACTGCCTGCAGAAAGCAAGTCTAAGGGAGTAAAAGGATGCAGAGATTTACCCCTTTGCAGGATCTGGCCCTGGTTTCAGCTATGTTCAGGTGAAATATACAAAATCTGCCAAAACACTGGCCATGGATCCATTGCCACCTTGTAGCTGCAATTGCTTGAAAACAATTTTAAAAATGGATGCTGAATCTAACAAAAGGAGAGGCATCCCCTGGTCTTTCTGGAAGTGGATTTAATTCCAGAAAGAAGGCAAGAGGCAGGAAAAAGCCTTCCTGGATGAAAAATCCTTAGGCAGGTACTTTATAAATCAGTAAGGGAGAAATCTGGTAGATCTAAAAGGTTGTTACGCGCCGTGCATACTGTATTTAACAAAAGTCTGCAGAGGAGGAGGAGGAGGAGGAACACTGTACAGCCACCAGTGTGAGGGGAAGCAGGGGGACTCCTGCAAGAAACCATAATTAAGCTGCAAGAGACTCCTGCTCATCTAAAAATGAAGAACAGAGAGAACAAGAAGCGGCCAATGTGGCTTCATAAGGGACTGTGCAAAGATCTGAGGCTTTAAATTTTTTTAATTAAAAAAAAAAAGAAAAAAAAAGCTCTAGTCAAAATTAGAAAGCAAGAGGGGGCAGGGGAAGGAATCAAACAAGCATACTCAAATTCAGTTAGGGATTATAGGGAAAATAATAAGGATAAGGGGGAAAAAAGAATTTAAATGTAACCAAAGAACTTTAAAAGGGCATTACAACCTATATCAAAGGGAAAAGACATTCTGGAGATATAGTAGGCCCATTAATTAATCAGAAAGGGTTTAAATTACTGGTGAATCCAAAAATGGCTGGACTGATGGACTTTTAAAAAAAAATTATTCTTAATAACAATAAAACAAATCAAGGCAATTTCTGTAGAGAGGTCAGAAATCTTTGTAAAATAAATAAGTGAGGAAAGCTAAAAATGTATGGCAAATTATCTGTTTGATTTTTTCCTGCTTTTGGATCACAGGCTGTCTGGAAGTGTGTTACAGGTTTCTGAGATGTCACTTATTAAATACTCTTGCACAGCGTTTTCTGTAAACGATTTGTGAAGTGTGTTGATGCCAAGTTGTTCACGGTGAGCGTCTCCTCCTCAAACCTGAGGCTGAGTGAGTTCATCTGAGTGGACAGAGAGGTCAGATTCTGTATTGCCCTTGCCTGAGCAAGTGGGTGGAAGCCTCCCCATGAGGAGCCAGCTTGCCACCAGCCAGCCTTCTCCAGCATCGTATTATCACATTTTTTTTCCTCAAATATTCTTACATATTACTTAAAACTGGCTTTTCACAGGTAGTCCTATGACAAACCTGTTTAGCCAAGTATCTACAGGTTCTGAAATGGAATTTCTTAAGGACAAGCAGAATAAAAAAGGCAATTTAGTTTGATTCTACAAAATGTGACAATATAGAAACTACCTAACCTGGATTTCTTCACTGCTAAGGGAATTACCTAACAAATTTCCTAAAGCGCTGCCACTTTATTTTCTTTTCTTAATGAAAAGCTGAAGAGCCATAGGAAAATTAAGATGAAAATGTTATGATGCCAGAAGAAAGCTGGTCCTGTTTTTCTAGCAAAAATGACAGACCTCCTGTACCAATTCAACTAAAAGAACAAACATTATAAAAGAAACATGAGTTTGAGCTTGTCTGTGTAGAGAATTTGGCCAATATAAGCCTTTCTGCTATCACTCCCTGACCACCCTCCAACCTCTCCCCCCACCCAGAAAAAAGGTAGACTAAAAATAGTTGCACTGGCAATATCCCCATGTGGCAATATCCCCAAATAATCACAACCTCTTCTGAGTGGAGTTTTCAAAAACAAACACTTTTGACTTTAGAACATATTATCCAAATAATGTATTTCAGATGGTGGGACTGATTTTATTTCACTGTCGATATTTCAGATATTTTTCTCCAGGTAGATAAATCCTTGAAGCCAGATCTGAAGATGCTGGGAGCCAAAGCATGTCTTTCCATGACTTTGGTGGGATTGGGCACTTAGAGGTTAACAAAGAAACAGCATTGATTTACGTAAAGTACATTTTGACCACCAAACACTGAGTTCCTTTTTGTAGGAATAGAAAATTTGTGAATTCAGGTCTGATGCTCAAAATATGTGGGATTATCCATGTGAGCACAGTTCAGGACTGCTCAGTTGGGTCCTTGGATTTTAATAAAACAGTCACTGCTGTCACCCAGCGTCTTACTCCCAACATTAATTCAGATTGACGTGGTTTCGAACGTGTCTCAGCAGAAAGAACAGAAGAATGGCAACAAGCTGATCTGGGGGAGCCTCTGGTGGCATCTCCACAGGCCAAAACCCTAATGCAAGCCCTGGCTGTGCAGGTGAGGATGTGTGGATGCACTTGGCAGCCTGTGATGGGTTTTGCTTCCCTAGTGATACTCAGTGCATCCTTTGCCCCACATCACCTGTCCCTCCTCACTACAGCCCCACTGCAGACACCTGCTGCACTTCAAACATGAAGGATGCTCTCCCTGTTAGAACCAAACTAATGAGTGTGCCAACATCATGTGCTCCATCCCATACCTGGGCACTATTGACTCATAGAGGTTATAAGCATGTGCTGAAATGATTCACTGAACGGGGAGCTTGTTTACCAGCTGTTTCAGTGATCTTAAAGAAGAAGGGAATGATTTGTGGATGTAATATGCAAACTAAACTAAGCTGGGTGTATTTGAAAATCCCAAAGATGGGGGCAAAATAATGTAAAGGAATCCAAAAAGGCAGGAAAAATGAGCAGAGAACAAAATGAGATTCAACAGAGAAAATAGAAGCTACGGCATTTGTGGAAAAATAATCTAAACCCCAGATATTCAATCAGTGATAAAAAGCCGAGAAGCAGTAATGCTGCAAGAGATCTAGAGATGATAGTGTGGAGTAAATTAGACATGAGTTTGCCTTGAGATATGGCAGCAAAAAAAGGCCAATTTGATTTGGGGCTGAAGACATCACAGCGCAAGGAGGTAATAGCCCGTCTGCATATGGCTCTGGTGCAGTAGCGCCTGCAGTATTTAATTATGGGCACCACATTACCTGAAAGATAGTGACAGATTGAAAATTATTCAGAGGAGAGCAATAAAAATAGTTCAGAGGCTGGCAGGATTGAGTTATGAAAAGGCAGAGTAATACGGACTCAGAGTCCATGCCAGAAGGTGTTTATCCCCACAAGCAGGAGCACGTGATGGCAAAGCTGGGTCTGTCTTTCACCATTTCTTCCTTGTTTGTTTCAGCACTGAATTGGTGTTTTTAAGGTCCACAACAGCATCAGCATCTGGTGAGGGAGTAGGCAGGCAGCAAAGTGGCTGAAGGAACACGTGGCTGCTGGACCCATTTGAGATGTGAATTGAGAGACAGCAACAGAAAAGAGGAGAAGAAAAAATCAAATACTGGAGCTGAGGTTTATATCACTGTCTCCTCTGAAGTCCCTGCTTTGGGGTACTAAGTTAGATGTCAATAAATACCCCAGGGAAGGGAGATTGAAACCCAGGCTATATCTTGGAAGTCACTCCTCATGTGTAGCTCCGGCTCTGCCTCCAGCCCAGGGAAGGAAGTAGGCAGCAGAGTCACAGGCTGAACATGCGGCTTTGGCACATCCAAACCTTTCCCCATGTGGCTGATCAGCCTGCGATCTACCATGGAGAGATGGGTGGAACCTCCTGGGTAACGGCAAGGCAAAGAAAAAGATGGAAATGAGAATGGGAATGGGAAAGGCACCATGCAAACAGCAGGACAGAGGGATGCTCAGGGGAGGAAAGGCTGAGGATAGATGGAAAACAAGAATCTTTGCAGGTCCAGCACCAACCCAGCTAAAAATCTGGAAAAATTATGCTCTTGTGTCTGTTTGAATTTTCCTATTTCTTCCTTTTTTCTTTTTTTTTTCCCTGGTAGAAAGTATGTGTATTTGTCGAGGTGGGAGAAAGTGGAGAGAAGGTGCTTCACAGAGGGTGGAGGACAGGAAGAGGAGCCAGGCCAGGGAGCCCAGGTATGTGGAAGAGCCTTTGGGAGTTGATACAAACATTTGCAGAGGGTGAGAGGAGCCTTTTTCAACTTTATTTCTTTTTAAAAAGAATTTGTTATGGAGAAATACTGAGTAAGAAAAGGCTATGTTAAGAGCTCTTTGTTACAGTGAGAGAACATCTGGTACAGACTTTTAGCAAATATTGGCAACGTTGGGGACCAATAGGACAAAGTAGGGAGATGCTGTTCTGAAGAGGGGTTTTCTGCTACTGGGGCAAATAGGGATGCTCCTTTCCAAAACTTTCTTAATACCCTAAATCATCCTTTAATGAACCTTGTCAACATGGTGAAATGGTGAAAAGCACAATTTAAAGGTATGAGTAACAGGCAACTCTCTTGTGAAGAGAAACAAGCTACCCTGTGCTGGTGAGGAACCTGACAGTGTTGTGTGTCTTCAGATTACCTGGCTGTGAGCTGCTAGCACCTCACTTAAACACAGCACCCTCATTTCCCCATAGAACCCATGGGGTTTGTTTCAGTGTGACTCAGTTCTTGCAGACCTGTGTTCTTTTTTTACTGTGTAAGAGAAGTGTTTGGTTTAGTAGAGGACACAATCAGGATGCAGTTTGACACACAGACCCTGGCAAGCAACTTTTTATCACAGGTAGTTTTATTCCATGTCTGAAAGTATGATGGCATCAGTGCCTGAGCACAGATTCATGCTGTGTCTTTAAGATTTCCCTGGATTTGGGGCATGTAGATGCCACTTTAAAAGCACTGTCATTTCCCGTATTTGAAAGTGACTCTTTTCTGAATAGTATCTCACTGGGGATTTTCTTTGAGGAGAGAACAGAGCTGGATGAAAAGAGTGCAGATTTACACACTTTTTCTCAAGTTGAGCTACTGTGCAAATGTGCTCCACTCACATTCCCCCCCCCTCCTTTTTTTCTCAACTCATAAATTTAAAACACATTTAAGATTTGAATAGGTTTCCAGCAGCCCTGATAAAGACAAAGACGTTTGCCCCTGTAACAGGAACTAACTGGTTACAATATAGGGCTGGAGGGTGGGCCTGCACTGCTGGACCTGCAAACAGCACCTTACATCCCCCAGCAAGGAGCCTCACCAAACCTGGTCACTGGCTGAGGAAGAGAGGGGCTTCTAGCCTTTCCATATTTCACCCGGTGACAGTTTAATAAAACAGCCTCAAAGCAAGGAGCAGGGTCCTTTCTCCCAAGTAACTCCTCTCCACTGGGCTATGAGCTCATGAGCACCCACCCCTCATGGCCCTGTTCTCCTGCTCCAGCCTACCACAAGGTCTGGTGCTCATTGCACTGACCTACAGAAAAAATAGAATCATAGAGCAATTTAGGTTGGAAAAAACTTCTAAGATCATTGAGTCAAACCATTGACCCAGCACTGCTAAGTCCACCACTAAACCGTGTCCTTAAGTGTCACATCTACATGTCTTTTAAATACCTCCAGGGATGGTGACTCCACCACATTCCTGGGCAGCCTGTTCAAGTCTTGAAAACCCTTTCAGTGAGGAAATTTTTCCCAATATCCAATCTAAACCTCCTCCGGCATAGCTTGAGGCTTCTTCCCTTTTTGCTATTGCTTCTTGCTTGGGAGATGAAACAAACCCCACCTGGCTACGATTCCCTTTCAGGTGGTTGTAGAGAGTCATAAAATCACCCTGAGCCTCCTTCTCTACAGGCTAAACACCCTCAGATTCTTCAGCTGCTTCTCATGAGACTTGTGCTCTGGGCCCTTCACCGACTCCATTGCCCACGAGAAGGGAAGATGGGAATTCATGAGGCAGGACACAGGTCTCAGTGCAAGCCCAGATGTGAGAGTGAGCAGAATCACAGCAGAGAGGGAAGAGCATGACAGCGACTGTCTGCAGGGTCAGGCTGAGCCTGGAAGTCTCATTCTTCATTTCTTGTAGTCTTTTATTGATAGCAGTGCTCAATGCCTTTGTGGTGTGCATTAATAAATACGTCTGTTGTCCATGTGTGATCTACCTTTTTTTACACATTCCCAACAAAGAGAAAGCCTTTCCTTCCCTTGCTTTCCCTTGTGTTCCCTTGCCTTGCCTTGCCTTGCCTTGCCTTGCCTTGCCTTGCCTTGCCTTGCCTTGCCTTGCCTTGCCTTCCCTTCCCTCAGTTTACAACAGAAAAAAGATTTTGCCCCTTTTTGCTGCAAAACCCCAGGTGTGGTGGGGTTTTCAGTGCTCCACATCTCCTAAAGGAGCTCATACCCATGGCACCATTTCAAAAGGTGTCTGAGAAAGTTCCCTTCTGAGCAAATAAATTTTACTGTAATAACAAATAGTTGCATTTTCCATGCAGGAGGAAGGCAATATCGACCAATATCCAATATCTTCTCATCTGAGAGCATAAAGCAACCTTGGGGATACAGTACTCTTCGGTGCTGAGGACCAAGGGATTTATGAGCCATCCCACAGGGAAAGGCAATTCTCATTTGGCTGCTGGGCTCCTGGGAACTTGTACTGGAGATGAGGGTGGCAGGGGTTGGAAGGAGTGAAAAAACAAAATGCCTTTTGCCTTTGCACATGTGTAATGTAAATTCTCTTCAAGGAAGGTAATCAAACTACTTTCCTACTTAAGATATATATGTGTGTATTTATATACATATTAAAATAGGGACTGACCTGAGAGCTGAAATATCAATGAAGTGTGGGGAGAATGCCAAAAGAAGAGTATTTCTCCTGATGCTGAGAACAGACAAATGGGCTATTTCAAGCAAAATTACAAAATGCCCTTGTCTGAAAATCCCAACCTGACCAGACTGTTCTGCAACGATGTTAAATTGTGTGATTTCTGTGGAGGCAAAGATGTGGTGCTGCGGTGTTGGGTGCACCCTGAAGGGCATGCTCTGTCCCATGCCTGAGGCAACTCCTGTACCTGGAGCATCCCCCTCTGCTCCTCTAACCCAGCCTCAAAAACCTCCAGTGCCAGATTTTTTACAGTACTCCCAGGTAACCTCTCCCAGTGCTTAACTCTCTTTATAGTTTGACATTTTAGCTAATATCTAACCTACATTTTTTTTTCTGCAAATTAAGCTGATTATTTCTCGTTCTACCCCCAGTGGATCTGGAGAACAACTGATGGTGTTTTTCTCTGCAACAACCTTTTTACATCCTGGAAAACCATTACCCGTCCTCCCTTTCCTAAATTAAACAAACCCAGTTTCATCAGTCTTTTCTCACAGGTCAAGTTTTCTAAACTTTTTCATTGCTCTTGCTCTTCTTTCAACTTTTTCGATCCTTTTAAAAGACTGGCATCCAAAACCAGACACGGTGCTTGAAATCCAGCTGCTGCTCAGTCTGATATTAACATTAACACGTTGCAGGAAGGGATGTATCCTGGTTTGGGTTTTTTTTATTTTATTTTTCCAGGTTTTTTTCCATTGTTACCTATTCAGTTTGTGGTTTAGCACAAGCCCCAGGTCCTTTTCTGGAATATCCCATTTCAGTAATGAAACTCTGAGGGATTTTAAATGCATTTCTCGGTCGTGATACCACTGAGGTTTGTGAAACGAAGTTGAAATGAAGGTGGAAAAGCTCTACCTGGTGCAACACAAAAGGCATGTATGTAATCTTTCTCATTTCAGTAAACTCGCCTTTAAAACGTCTAGGTTTTAGCATCAAAGACCTAATCCTCTCCAGAAATATATATTACAACATAATAAGTATTCTTTAGGGCTTTGGAAATCATCCCTTAATAAAGTCATAGCACAACTTGTAATGTTACAGCCGATGTCAGATGTTAAGAACTCTGCAGTATAAATTAACATACAAAATCTTAGCGTACGGATCAGGTTTTCCAGGTAAGTGGAAGGGCTTGCTATGGTTAATTTGAAATACAGGCGACGCTGTTCATGCATTCATACCCTGTTGGCTTGTTAAAATTGGGCAATTTAAAAAAAAAAATACCCTGAGTATATTTATTATTTCACACTTTGCACTTCACTGCTTTGGACAATTTCTCTCCAAACTTCATCCACATACACTTTTATAATAAATATAGTAGGATGTAAGCACATTTTCCTCTTACACTGTGTGTTAAAACTAATTCAGAACAACCCTTCAAGGCATTTCAGATTTGTTCAAGGCTTTTACCTGTGTTGACCAATTTTAATTTTGAAAATACTTATACTTCAAGACTCTTGTACTATTAAAATAAAGGTAACATGATTTTTTTAATGAATCCAGCAATTATAATAAGGACCAAAATCATGTTCAGGTCAGATGCTTTATATTACCTTAACGTGATGATAAATCCAGACATGAAATTAAAAGCAAATAATACCTTGTTTATTGTTGTGGTTTATTTTTTATTAATTAATATAGTTATTTTCCAGATTTTCAGTAATCCTAAAAGAATTTTAAATCTACTTTTTATAGCCTTACATTTTCACATGTATTAAACTCAAAGAAAACATTTGAGGGAACGAAATATATAGAATTATGGGATTTGTGCTCTCTGAATAGGTAAGTGTAAGGGCTCGATTTTTGATTGAACTGTACAGGATTCTCCATTAAAAAAAAAAAAAGTTACTATTTTTCAAGTTGTAGGACCCCAAAAATGAAAAAGACACTTGTGCACTGATTAGCAATTCCTTTTCAAGCTGCAGGATGAGAGGAAGAGAGAGGAACAATTTTCCTCGTCCTCCGCGGGGTCCAGAGGGGCTGCACGGAGCCAGGGGCAGCACCACCAGCAGCACCCAGCTCTGGGTGGCTTTGACCCTCTCAGAATAAAGGCTTCCTGCTCCCAGACCCTCCTGGTGCGTAGGTACATGTGCATACGTGATAGAGATCACACATGGGAAACCACCAGTGTATCTTCTCTAAACGTTTCCATCCGATCAGGATTTACTGCTCATGTTTTTTCAACGACTCACCCCTCCTTTGCATTATCCAGCTGGTGCATATCATGTATTGGCACAACCTGAGACATATTTCCTTTTTTATCCCTCACAGAGAATAAATATCAAAAAGTGGTCTATCTTTCTTCCAAATGTATTTCCTCTCCCTCTTTTTAATTATATTTTTTAAATTCACAGAGGCAATAAACAAATACCAAGGAGACGGTACAACTTCAGCAGCTCTGTAGACACAATGATATTTTCACAAAGCATTTTATAATTACTGTAACAGAGGCATGTCTATCATGATCGGAGTGTATCAGCTCTTGTGAATACTAGAAATGTGGCTGGTAAGATGCAAGTAAGAGCTTTCCAAGTAATGGAGGTAATTTATGCACCCTTATTATGGAAACATTTTCAAGCCATTGTTCGATTTGGGTGTAGTTTGCTTATTTAAGCATAGAATGTCACTCTGTCATTTCACACTTCTCCAACATCCTCTCTGTTGATTACACTTTGTCTGAGACACATGAAACAATTAGTTATTGATAGAGTTTAAGGTTTATGCATAGGGAAAAAACCAGGAAAATTTACACATTAGGAACTGCTGTTGTCTCAGCCAAAAAAAAAGCAAGTTGCAAAATCATATGAGAATATTCATCCTGGAAATATTAGTCCTGGGAATCTATTGAGTATTTAGAGAAAATGTAAGAAGAACAGTCTTGTATCTCTACTAGCAGTGCAAATACAGAGTACTATTGCTCACTCTGAGCTAGAGAGAGTGCTCATCCTAAAAATGTAGGCATGCAATGGGGTTTTGCTTAATAGGGATAAGTCCACATCCTGGAGGAAAAGGGGACTCAGAGGAACCTGAAACAGTTGTGCTGAGGTTTCTTTCATGCTTAGGATTGCATATAAGGTGCAAAGGGATTGCCAAACTGAAGACTGGGTAAATCTTGAAGGGCATTAGCTCTGCTGGCAAGCCAAGAGGCGGCCCAGGCTGATGCCAATGCAGCAACTCCACAGGAAGGTGGCTCTTGGCAGAAGGAACCCTGAGGATGTGGGACACAAACCCCTCTGCCTCCTCAGCCCTGTGGTCTCCCTCCATCCCCCTTGTCATGCATTGGCCTTTTTGTCCCTTGCACAGCCACGGTAGCTGGCTCACACCCCGGGGAGCTGGCATACAAGCGACACCATGCTAGTAATGACGACGATGTAAGTGCTTGGCTTCCCATCTGCCAGCCCTGCAAACCTCCCAGGGATAGAAGACGCAAGCTCAAGCCTACCCTGCTCCTATTACCTGCCTGCGTTTTTAGGCTGCTCTAATTTGCCAGCATCATGTAAAGTGGGCACTGCAGAGCTCACAGAACTAGGGATACACAGGTGAGTGCACAGCATCTCCAGCAGATCCCTTCCCTGGACTGACTAGCCAGCAGTAACTCCTGGAGAGGTCCAAGGGAGTCTGGAGCATTGGCTGGGAGATAGAGACTAGGACACAGCCCCTCTGCGTTTGCAGTATCACCTTCCTTTTTCCCCAGGCGACATGATCAGATATAACTATAATTATAGGTATGTTGTCATCTGAGCTGTTTGTCAGGAGAGTTTTGTGTTAACTGTGACTTGCCCGGACTGCAGCGATGTCAGGCAAGCCTGAATCCTGCTTGCCATTATCGCTCCTGCATGCGAGCGGTATTTTTAGCATTTATGATTGCAAAAATCTCATGTTTGAGCAAGATCTGAGATAAGATTTTAAGACCCTATTTGTCTAATAGTCTCCCTGGGATGTATTACTGCAAGCAAAACCGCGTGGGATGAGGTTATAAAAAGTGGTCTTCCCGATCAGAAGATGCTCTGGTTCCTGAGTGCAGGGGCTGTCAACCAAGGCACAGCTATTGCCAGGCAGAGGATCACTGATGTCACTACTTAATAAAGTGACAGTTGTCCTTCACATGAGACGAATCCTGCACCTACTGACGTGCGGAATGTAACTCCCTCGACTGGAGGGCTGCAAGAATAGACCCCTGGGGAGCAGTTAGTGCCTGTGGGGACCCGAGTGTCCCCTCCAAGTCCCAATCTAGAGGAGACCCTGCGCGGCAAAGGTCCTCCCAAGTGTATGTACTAGTAGGTCAACTGCTTTGCTGGTTTATTCCCCCATGGGATGAGAGAGAATAATTGGGGCTACAATTAGCAACAGAAATACGTGCGTGCTTCTGAGGAAGAAAAGACATCACCGTGATGAACACTTTAAAGTTGGATAATCACTTGAAACTCAGTCTGCCAGTTTGGGGTTTGGGTAAGAATTTTCCTGGGGCGGGGTAAATTCATACCCTACAGGTAAGAAGGGTGAGTCCCATCCCCTCATATTGTCTTTTTTATTGATTCAATAAGTGCTGAATACATTCCCTTGCTCACATGGAGATGTTTGCAGATGCTGGACTGCAGCATTTCAGTTAAAAATGCTAAGAATGGTCCTTACGAAGTTTTTTTTTCCAATCCTAACAATTTTGCAACGCTTCAAGCCCCTGATTG
>JAWWES010000081.1:6991010-6996010 GCA_035583135.1 Lophotriccus pileatus | reverse complement strand
CAGGGGTCCCAAATATGCGACAGAGCAGATTGAGGACAGGCTAGTGGTTGGTTTTAGCTGCAAGGCTGGTCTCTGCTTGTGTGAGGGGGGAGCCCAGGTCATGGATCCCCCCCTCCCTAGCGCTGCACAGCCCAGACCTGCCCCTTCCCAGCTCCACAGAGCCCAGCTCCGCAGTCAGGGACGTCCCGACTTTCTGCACAGGAACACGGGGCTACCTTCCCCTCCCCAAACGTGTCTGGGTGCGTTTCTGCCGGAGCCACGGAGCATCCCCCGGGCTGTCACTGCACAAATCTCTCCCCCTTGAGCAGCCCGTCATCCCCGGTTGCTGCTCCGGGGCCCGTCCCGGACTGCCCCGGCTGCTTCCCTGAGGGAAGTGGGCACAAAACCTGCCCAGGTCCAGCCCCTGCCCGCGGGTGCCGGCTTCCACTCTGCTTGTTTGTTTGTTTTTAAGGCAACGCGAATTTGTTTATAAAATTGACTCGTGGCCCTTTGAAACAAATTGTTATTAACCTTCCCCTTCTGAGCGTTTCATAATCACAGATGTTAGTTTGGAGATGATATCCAAACATCCCAGGGGTACTTTTGATAGCTGCATGGGCGGGGATTGAATGTGGAGGTCGGATATTAAATCAGCGGGATACAGAATTACTTTTTTTTTTTTTTTCCCACAAACCCGAGCTAGCTAAATAGTTTCCCCCTCTAACTCCGATATGCATTTCACAATCAATGGCGCTGGCATTTGCATATATAGTGCCTGGGTGCGGGTTTGTACATCGCGTGTGCCATACCCTGCGTTAACAGAAAGCAGAGCGGAGGAACACCTTCACTAAACCTCAGTGCTCAGATGCTCATTGAACAGAGTTACGGGGAAAACACTCTTAATTAATTACACGGAGGGGCTGACTGGCGCCGGGCAAGTGCAGATGTGTTTTTGTTCGGCCCTGAAATACTCCTCTGGGTTGGTGGGCTTGTTTGGTTAGTTGGCTTGTTTTTGTTTTTTTTTTTTTTTTTCCTGTTTTGTTGTTTTTTTTTTTTTTTTTTTTTTTTTTTTTTTTTTTTTTTTTTTTTTAATGGGACTCTGCTGCTCTGGCTGGAGGGGAAGGAGTCTGCCCCGCTAGCTGGGGGAGGGAAATCTCAAGGAGAGCTGCCTGCCAGGAATAAAACGCTGCCAGGCGGTGGGTAATTCCAGGGCCAGTCCTGCCTCTGAACCTGCCCCGGCGCAACCCGGTTTTGGGGGAACTCTGGCTCGGCTTTGGGGCTGCTGTGGGTTGGGGTTTTGCCTTTTCCAAAACAAAAAGGCTGTTTCAGAAAGGTGGCGTTGCTTTGCTAAAATTGCAAGACGAGCTGGTGCGGCGGCTCATTCTGTTAAAATAATTTAAAATTTTAAATTATCGAGGGCTAATTTATCTGTGCCGTCCTTCCCAAGCCAGCGGGGAGCCGCTGCCCGGGCGTGGGAGCGCGGGCTGGGCGGCGCACGGGAACCAGCAGCCGCTCACGGGGTGGCGAAAGGCAGCAGCGGAGCAAGTGCCTCCGAACCCGTGCCTCTTCCCATGGAAGCTTTCCCCAAAATATCGGAGGCAGGTGAGAAGTGCAGCCCACGTGAGGAATTCACTGCTCCCACTGAAGGCACGGCTTACCAATGGCAAATATTTTGTGTTCTGACCTGGGTAAAATCCAAGCAGCAGCGTGGTATTTTCTGTCCTTGCTCCAGAGGCTGAACTAATTTAGAGAAGTTTCACCACGGTTTTTTTAAAATATAAAACTAAATACATATTCCTGGTGGTGTCACACGTCTATTTTCTATTCCTAGTATTTCTAATTGGGGGGTGGGGGGGCAGGACAGGTGGAAACTTCACTTCTGCTTGCACACTTAGGAGCAAGGTCAAAATTTCCCCCGGTGCAGGTTTCATAACTTCCTTAAAAAAAAAAAAAAATTAAATAAGATCTCCGTGGGACTTATTCACTCTTGTGTAACGCACCCACGGGGCCGTTTTCTACCATTGGGCAGCTGGAGCTATTTTTTGAACCAGACTTAAAACTCTTCTTTAGTGACCCCTGCCACCGATTTTCTCCCTCTAGATTGTAAATCACCTGCCTCTATTAGTGGAGGTGACCAAAAAAAAAAAAAGAAAAATATCTCCTCAAAAGTGCATAAACCAAAAAGGCTGGAAAAAATACAGCAGGCTGGGAAGCAGGAACCCGCAGTATCCTGGTAGCATCCCCGGCACTCCCGTCGTACTCAGCCCCGGCCCCAGTTTCTTCGGGCAGGTAAAGCCTTTGGTGCACCATGCCAGCGGCAGCTCCTCTCCTGGACAATTTTGCCCCTTGCAGAATGTATCCTAAAGTAGCAGCTTTAAAAAATATATATAAAGTAAAATTTTAAATACACCTCCCCTTGATTTTATCTGCGAGCACGTCCCCTGCAGAAGGAACGACCCTGAGGGTGAGTGAGGCTCTGCCCTTTCTCCCTCTCCTCCTGCCTGCAGAAAGCTATTTCGGAGCTCTTGTGCCCTTTGTCGCAGCAAGGCGGGTGATGGTTTTATTTTTGTCCGGCCCGTCCTAAAATCATGGTACCGTCCTTTCCCGGGGCTGCCAAGCATTTTACAGGGTGCCTGGTTTCGTGGCGTGGCATCGGCAATATTCCATCCCCTCTTCCCGAGCTCCGGGGTTACGAGTTTTCCTAGCAGAGGTTTTCCAAACGCAGCCTGTCAGAGCATCACACCACCGGGTATTTAAAGTCTTGAAAAGGTGAAACCTGTTGACAGTACGTGAGATTAAAGAGATTTTCCTTTCCGTTTTCAGCTCCTTTTGAGCAGGAGGAGGAGTGCCCGAGAGGCGCTCGGTGCCGGCTGGCGCTCGTCCTCTCCTTCAGCTAGAAATGAATCCCCCAAAGTTTCCTCATTAAGTCAAAAGGCTGATGAAAAGCCTGGCTGCAAAAACCACCTCTCTCATAAATCGCCACGGATTTCCATCCCCCCTCCACCCTGTAAAGAGCTGAAACTACGAAATACTTCTAACTCCATCTCCAATGCTCAGAAGTGCAGGGTAAGGACTGGATGAACATTTAGGGATATATATTCCCTAACAGCACTGCTCCATTGCAACGCCTGAGTGACACGGTTTGGATTTCGTAATAAAGTGGGTTGTTTGTTGTGGTGTTTTTTTTTTTTAATTATTATTATTTAATGCAGTCCTTGAGAATCAAAACACACAAAATGCAGCAAGAATGTTCACAATGTTGAGAACACAGTTGTAAATAGAAACATTCATATTTCATCCGATTATAAATATTTGATACTGCAATTGTAAAATGCACATGTTTTATAAACTGGAGAGAAGCAAAAAAAATCCTTTGCTTTCTTGCTAAAAGGCAAAGTCATTTAATCCTGGCTCCTAAGCAGTTGATGGTTATTCACAGAATTTAAAATTATAGTTCTTTATTTGATAGTTGGATTCTTTACCTTTCTTTTTCTTTTTTTTTTCTTTTTTTCTTTTTTATTTTATACTACTATGTACAATGTGTATCTATTAGAACTGCAAAATAAAGAGGTTTTAAGGCAAAGCGAGAAGTTCCCCCCACCCCAAACAGCGTCGCAAGAGAGCCCGTTCCCGAGCAGCTGCCCACGCATACCCAGGCCCACGCGGGACACATCCCCCCTCCCGAGCAGGGAGAGGGACCCTGCGCTCCGGGAGAAACGGGTTAAACGCAGCACAGCGCCTCGAATCCCCGAAAAACTCCGATTACAAGGGGGTGTCTGCGTGGGGAACGGGGAGGGGGGCGCGGGGAGAAACACCCACCCGCACGCTACCACGAAGCGTCACGCCAGAGGGGACCGCGCTGGGAGGGGAAGGGAGAACTAAAAATGTTACTTTATTTAGGGAGGGGTGGGTGGGGGGCTAAAACGCTCCCAAATATTTCGAGGATGTGATGCCGGAGCGGAGCTGGGTCTCATCCCTCGGCCGCCCCCCGCGGAAGGGGAGCGGGGCCGGGAAGGAGCAGCATCCCGGAGCGGCTCCCGCTTTTCGGAGATGGGGCTCCCAAAGTTTTCCCAAGAAGTTGGAAGGGAGGGGGGAGGGGGTGCTAACGCTACCTCTGTCCCGCATCCACGCCTGCATTCTGCATCCACGGACGCCCGTGGGTCTCATTGGGAGTGATGAAGGGGTAGAGGCTCAGGAAAGGCCCGTGGGCATGTTTCAAGACGGTGTTTCAAGGTTTGTCTCCCTATCGTTACTTAGATTTTTTTCTTCCTTATAAAATTAAATTGTCCAGGTCTAGCCCTAAGGTCAGCCCCAGACACCCCAACTCCAAAAACATTAAAAAAAAAAAAAAAGGAAAAAAAAACAAACAAACAAACAAAACCAAACCAAAACAAACAAGTAAGAAAAAAAAAAAAAAAAAAAAAAAAGAAAAAAAGGGCAGGGGTGGGGTGGAAAAAAAAGTTGGAACTCATAGAACAAATAGGAGAACTATTTATTCGGTTCACAGTCGTGTGAAATGCAGCAATAAAAATCTTTGGACTTCAGCAAAAGTTGTTTTTAATTCTTTTTTTTTTTTTTGAATTTCAAAAAACATCGTCCAATGTCCATTAAAATTGCGCTTAAGTCTATAAAAGGTAACTTAAGCATTAAAAAAAAAAAATCATAAAGATAGCATCTAAAATCTCCATACAACCGAAAAAAAAGCAAACAAACAAACCAAAGTCAACCAACCAGCCCAAACCCCCAAAACCAAAACCAACCAACAACCAAAAAAAAAAAAAAAAATCAAAAAATATTTTATAATCAGATATCTTGGATTTTTACACCACCTTACCTGTAAATTATATATACATAGAATATTGCAGAATTATATCTAATACACAATATTTTCACTATTAATGCTGGTATAATCTTTATACACTGGCCCTTATGTTTCTTTTTATTTTTTTAATTAAATTATTGCATTGTATAAACTTTGACTGCAAACGGCCCCCCCTCCCCTGCCTCCCCCCTCCCTCCCT
>JAWWES010000081.1:6949768-6983547 GCA_035583135.1 Lophotriccus pileatus | reverse complement strand
TTTCCTTTCCTTTCCTTTCCTTTCCTTTCCTTTCCTTTCCTTTCCTTTCCTTTCCTTTCCTTTCCTTTCCTTTCCTCCACCCTCCCCTCACCCTGAGCGCCCTCCCAACGGGAGGCTGGTTCGTGGTGGGCCGTGCCTGCCCGCGGGCATCCCGAGAGGTATTCCCGATGGGAGCGGGTCCGGGAGCTGCAGCCTGGCCAGCCCGACGCCCGGCTCTGCTCCAGTGCATCCCTGCAATCCCACCCGGGTGCCAAGGCGGGGGACAATAAGGACCTGCTCGTTCCGCATGCAGGCCCGCGAGAATAGTAAAATACCCCACGCAGGAACTTCAAAGGCAGGGTGTGGGGGCAGTGTCACCGCCCTTGCCTTCCTCGCAGGGATTTTTTGCAGGAGGCAGAAAGGGACGGGAAGCACCTCCAGCCCACCGGCGCGGCGTCAGGGCCGGGCGGGCTGCGGGAGTGTGCGGTGCTGCAGCTCTGAGCTGTTGCTCTCTGTAGGTTGATACCGTCGTATTCTAAAATTTTTTGTCTTCTACCTTTCTTGGATTCACGGGCTGTATTTATCCTGTCCGAGGCTACTTCTCTAAGTCACTGTGTAAATTGAAAGGAGGTTTTTTTCCCCCCTTTTCCTCCCCTCCCTAGCTCACCACCTTTTTTTTTTTTAATTAAAGCTTTTAACTCGCCTGGTGTTTACTGTCTTATGTAAAGTATCTAAACAAACAGACCCGGCCGAATACAAACACCAAAAAGGAGGCGGCCCCCCATTCTTACCCCTTTATTGTCCGGGAAAAAAAGCGCATCTCCCCATGTCATAGCTACAGTTCCAAAAGGAAATTGCTTTTATTTGTGGAGGAGGCTTTAAAAAGCAGTGACATGAAGGGGAAAAGCTCCTTAAGGGAGGAAGGTCACAGGGTTAGAGGGGAGATTAAAGGAGCTATCTCTCCACCTCGCAGGGAAAGCGGCACTGGAGCCTCCCCAAACCTGGGAGAAGAGCTGCCAAAGGGAGGCGGGAGGGCGGGCGCGTGAAGGGGACGATGCTGGAGGCCGGGGCCGGAGGAGGCCACTGGGCTTCAGGCAGTCGCTGGTCCCACACAGGCACCTTTCAGCTGTCAAAGGGAGCGGATGCAAGGGGGTAAAATCCCTTCAATGCCCCAAACCTCACATTCTCTGTGTCATGCAGCAGCAAACAGTACAACGAGGGACGTGCCCCCTCTGGATCTCCAGCTCAGGCGGGATGAGAGATGCAGAGCTCGGGCTGTGGGATGCAGAGTGATTGGTGTGGGGACCCCCGCTCCCCACTGGGGCTTGGGGAAGGAGGCTGTGCCCCCTCCCTGAGACAGCTGCTGCCATCTATTTGTGGGAAGCTGGGCCCAGCAATGGAAAGGAACAGGACCATGCAAGTGATCACCCCCAACCCTCCCTTCCCCTTTTCCTCATCCATCCGTGACGGCTGCAGTTTTTGCTGAATTAAGGTCCCTGGTGAAGGCGAGTCAGCGTGAGGGATGCGAGGGCACTTCCCTTCTCCTCCCCACAAAGGCGGCACCCTGCCTGGCCTCAGGCACGGACAGAAGCCGGGGGCTTCGGGGTCAATGACAACAAAGGTGGCTGCATCCTCCCTGCATGCCCTCTGCCTTCCTGATTCCTTTTCCCATTTCCCTGCCCCTCTGGGTGGGCACAGACCACTCCCCTCACCTGTCTGATACCAGGGCTGTGCCCAGCCCAGCCCTGAGGAGTAGCCTGGGGCCGTTTCTGCAGGGCCGCAAGGAAAGAGAGATGCAGCCTTGGTTTTACCAGGGATGGAAAATATCTTTTCCAACACTAAGAGGGATGCAAACAATCCTAAGAGTGATGCAAGCATCGGTATTGCATCTGGCTGGGATTTGGGTTCTGGACTGTCCTGTGCTCAGGAGGTCCCCAGTAACGTGATCCCTACCACAGCACAGGGAGGTGCCAGTGGTGAAACTTCCCTTGGTCCTGGGCTGCTACCAGCACAGGTGAGCTGCTGTGACATTTCTCCACAGCCTCAGGAAGATATCCCGGAGGAAGGACATTTGGAAGGAGAGCCATGGCCATGCTTTCCCCTGGGATGAGGATGCTGAGGGGGACACATCTGCCTGACCCTTTCAGGGTTGCAAGAGTAGCACTGTGCAGTTATCCTGCATTGCCAGGATGTGGATACAGGGACATTCCTGCTGGGGCTGCACGGGAAGATGCAGAATGTTTTCTGTGTGCAGCTTTTGAGGCAAATGTTAGTGAGTTGGCTGCTTTCTGCTGTGACTCTCAGCAGACAGCTTTGTCCCTCTGTGCCTGTACAGAGAGGATGCTCACACACCACCTCTCCTACTCTTTCCCGCAGTCCCAGGGCTCTGTGACATTCAGGTAGTGCATAGGTAGGGTTCTATGTCTTCTGCTTGGTGCTTTCTGTCCCCAAATCTATTCTCACTTTCTTCTCCAAGGTGCAGCAGCCGCTTTGTTCTCAGTACTCAGAGAGCGTGAGTGAGAATGGATGTGTGGGAGGCTGCTCCTTTCCTAAAATATGTGCATTTCAATTGTCCGAGGGAATTACTGACATTAGCCAGCTTTGTTTTGGGGTTTTATTAGTGTCATTCAGTAAATATCCCCCTGCAACCCGGGTAGCGAGTACCCAGCCGTGCTCACTGGAGATGCCACTTGGCACTCCGCCTGCCGCAACTGCCAGAGCACAGTAAATCCATCCCCCCTCTGGCTCGCGGGCATTGGAGCTGCATTAGCCTGTGCAGAGGTGGCTCCTGCCCCCCTCTGAGCTTCGTCACAGCTCCCCTGACTTATGGACTTATGTGTCATGAAGCATTTGCAAACTGTGCTGTCCTGGAGGACCTTTCCCAAAGGTGTGGATTCCCCTCACTCAGGCAAACGCCAGTGGCTCATGTGGACTGGGAACTTGTCCTTCCCTTTTCCCTTGCCTTTCTGCATCATTGGTTTTATATAAAACCACAGGATAGACCATAAAGCCTAGCACACACTGAGAATTGACTGGGTATTGTAGATAGACACTGCTTCTATAAATATTTATAGGGGTACAGTCAGCCTTGGTATGGGCAAACACAAATGTAAATAATGTTGCACACTCCTACCGTGCTCTGGATGGTGCTGTGAGCAGGAATAGCAGTTCCTTGTGAAATCAATTTAATGAATCACTTATAGTAGGAGGGAAATAATCCCAGCAGTGTTATTATGCCTAATAGCAGGACCATTGTGATGATAGCTGTGTTATCCAGCGAGCCTCTGCCTGGGGAGAGGAGAAGGGGCCTGCACAAGTTTCCCAGCAGAGGAAGGTGAAGATGAAGAAGATGAGGAACCACCAGAGGAGAGATGTGGGTGCAGCTTACAGAAATGAGAAAGAGAGCATTGGGTTTTCCTGGCTGGTACACACAGGGATGTTGGGATGTCAGGTGGGATGGTGGCTGTTGGCACAAGGAGAGGCACCCTGGGCAGAATGGCTTACCTGGTGAGAAGGGGGTGAGCAAGGAGTGGATGACCTGAAATGTGTGGGCTTTCGTGGGAAGGGATGCTGCATGCCCTTGGCCCCTCTAAGATCAAATATCCATGAACATTTGGGTTTTTTAAGTGATTTTGTCCCCTAAATATCTGTGCGCCCTCAGCTAACACTGCCAAACCCAGGACACGGATGTCTTGCATTTTTCACCTCTGCCAGAAAAGGGAAAAGACAAAGTGTTCCAAGATGAAATCTCCATTTCACAACAGGATTCCTCATGCCCTTGGGTGAATGACTTCATCTTTGTTTTTCCATTTCCTGCAGCACAGTGTTCTCTCCTGACCAGGCATCTTTTCTATGCTCCATCCCTGGCACCTCACTGAGTTACACCAGAGGCCCTACAGCACAGTGCACAGCACTGGTTCCCAGTTTCTACAGCTGATGATCAAAGGTCTTTCCTAAATGGAGACAAAGTAGATCCATATTTGCAGGTTTTGTCTGAGTAAAACCAATGGTAGTACAAAAGACCAGCGCAGAGCAAAGTGCTTCTTATCCCTGAGAAGGCATGTGGACTTTCAGGTGCCTCTGGGCTGAAGGATGATGTGGGTAACTCATATCCACATACATAGCTCATATCCTCATACAGCAGAGGATGGGGGGGAATGTCACTGTCTGTGGACATATTCCTGAAGTCATTCTCAGCTGATGGAATCATAGAACCATAGAACTGTAGATGTTGGAAAAGACCTCTGAGATCATCAAGTCCAGCTCCTAACCTAGCACTGCCAAGCCCACCACTAAACCACGTCCCTCAGCATCACATCTATGTGTTTTTAAATCCCTCCAGGGATGGTGACTCCACCACTTTCATGGGAAGCCTGTTCCAGTGCCAGACCACCCTTTCACAGGTTACTCACAAGTAGTTCCCCAGGAGTGTGACAGTTCACAGCACTGACACGTGCTTCTGGACGCACAGGTCACGTTAACACTGATCTGCCCTCAAGGAGTGGATGGTGCATCAGAGCCAGGCCACATTTCTGGAGGTCTTTCCTAGCTTAAAATTTTCCCTTTGGAGGCATTTTTTATCCAGGTAATTAATCTGTTAGGCTATGTAAGGAAAGTAAAGGCAGAAGAGACAAGCATATGGACAAAACAAACTGGATTTTTTTTATTGTAGTAGACATCTCAGGATATTTTTTGAGCCGTCTATCAGCTCAAAGAGCAAGGATCATCTTTATCTGGATATGGTCTTTGCAGAACTCCATGCACTGATTCTGAGTTTGTAAACTCTGAGTATTTTGATCCAAAAACTCAGAGGCTCTTGGTAGAGCAAAAGTGCCAGAGAAAAGAGGTGATTTGTTTTAATAGTTGAGCACCCAGTTTTGGTCAAACTGCTTTCTGAATAAGTGCACTTGAGAGGCAAGGGCTGGATTTCCACATCAGGGATTCCAGGAAGGACACAAAATCTAGATACAGCTGCACAGCACTGTAGAAACCAACATATTTAGCATCTTTAAATGCATATTCCTAGCAGTCTGATCCTACCCAGTTATTTTCAATGAATTAGTCTATGAAAGACTATTTTTGTCCTTGCTTTCCTTCCTTCTTGCAGTTTGCAAGGCTGTAACACAGTGCTGTGCTCCCACATAGAGATGTGTTGTTTTCATGAGTTTTTGGGGGAATGCTATATTGCATTAACATGGCCTATTAACATCCATTAATATAAGACACTTAAGCATTAAGTTTTCTGAGAGCATCTTTTCCTGTTCTGATAAATGGACTGAAGGTGTGGGAAGGGAAACCAGCGAAATGCAAGGGCCAGGGCTGCGGTTCTTCAACCTTCCTATTGAAATGAATGCTCGTGTCCTGGGGGCTGAATCCTGCTTCTTGTTACAGCACCCAAAATCTGGAGCAGCTCCATGGGGCACTGAGAAACCCGTGTGATGGGAGCGGCCAGAGGTCTGTTGTAGCTGAGGACAGGTGGTGGGTAATCAACTGGGCCCAGAGGAGGCAGGTCTAGATGGCAGCTGGGTTGGGCAGCAGCAAACGGCTGGAAATAAAAGCAGGAATTTTATGGACCCTTGATAGGAGAGGAGGACTGATACAACAGCCTGAGACCAGAACAGTAGCTCAAACCACCCAGTCATTTCTGAGCATCCCTGAGGACCGTCATAAGTTTGGGTTTTATTTAAGCTGGGGACATTCCAAATTGCCATTAAAGCCCCTTACTCTGGCTCCTGCTGCCGAGCAGAAGCTGGAAAGGGTTTGAGGCAAGAGGCAGCTGGAGCCTTCATGAAAGCAGATCCAGAATATTGAATTGGAGAGAAATTAGGACAACGATTTCTGGGAGCTTTGAAGGCAAAGGCTGTTTGTTTAGCCTTAAAGGAGGCAGGCTGCTGCCGTTACTGCTTTGCTTGCTTCAGCCTGGGAGACATCCTTCACGCTTTCCAAAGGCGAAAGCGCTGCCAAAAGAGGCAGAGGGGCTGGTTTCACTTGCGGTGGGGTGTGGCGAGGGGAGCGCGGGGCCGGCGCGGGTCCCTCGCTGCTGCAAGCCCGGCACAGGCGGAGGTCAGCGGGTCGCAGGGGTTTGATCTGCCCTGATCCCCCTTCACAGGGGAAATGAAGCGACAGGGACTTTGCTCCAGCACAGTGGCCACTTTGAAAAAATGTTTCAGGCAGATAATTTATCAGGTTTAATTGCTCTTTAATCCCCCTGATCGGCCTGGCGTGGAGAAATCCCCTCTGAATGGGGGAGCCTGTTTGAAAAGGCTTGGGAGGGCTGGGAGGGCTGGGAGGGCTGGAGGGAGGATGGAGGGAAGGATGGAGGAAGGATGAAAGGAGGAAAGAAGGGAGGAATAGAGAAATGAGGGATGGAAGGAAGGATGGAGTAAGGGATAAAAGAGATAGGATGGAGGGAAGGAGGGATGGAGGGAGAGAAAAATGGAGGGAGGGAAAGACTCAAGGGAGGATGGAAGTAGGGGTAGTGGGAGTGATGAAGGGAAGGACAGGGGAATGGAAGGAAGGAGGGATGGAGGGAAGGAAGGACTGCCTCTTGCTGTAACCATTCAGCATGACCCCTCTCTGCAGCCTGGTGTCCTGGTGCTGCTGCTAACAGGCTGCATTCCTGTCAGTGATTTTATCAACACCCTGGATCACCTCTCCTGTCTCCTCTCTCAGGAGGCCAGACCAAACCGTGTCTTTCTTGACCATCCCCACCCAGGGCCCCTGGCAGTGATGAGCCAGGGAGGGGCCCGCCAGTGTCACAGGCACTCCAGTGCTGATCACCTGGGTCCCCAAAGCAGCAGGGACTGATGTCCTCCTTCCCTACCCTTCGGCAACGTCTCTCTCCTCATTGTGCTTCTTGCTGTTCCTGTGCTACATCCCGGGATTTGTGAGGATTTCAAGGGAGGAAGGCTTTCCCAAGAAGGGCAGCAGGTGCACAGGACTCACTGGGTATGAAGTATGACCAGCAGGTCAAGGGAGGGGCTTCTGCCCCGCTGCTCTCCTGAGACCCCACTGGCATTACTGTGTCCAGCTCCGGGGTCCTCAGCATGGGAAAGACCCGTTGGAGTGAGTCCAGAGGAGGCCACAAAAAGTGTTCAGAGGGCTGGAGCACCACTGCTATGAGGAAAGGCTGACAGAGCTGGGGTTATTCAGCCTCGAGAAGAGAAGGCTCTGGGCAGACCTTAGAGTGGCCTTTCAGTACTTAAAGGGGACTTAGAAGAACAATGGGGAGAGACTTTCAAGCAGGGGCTTTTGTGATAGGAAAAGGGGTATTGGTTTTAAACATAAAGAAAATGGACTCAGATGAGATATGAGGAAGAAATTTTTTCAATGAGAGTGGTGGAACATCGACACAGGTTGCCCAGAGAGGTGGTGGATGCCTCATCCCTGAAAATATTTAAGGTCAGGCGGGATGGTGGTCTGAGCAATCTGATCTAATTGAAGGCATTCCTCCTCACTGCAAGGGGGTTGGGGACTCAATGGCCTCTTAAGGTCCATTTTGACCCAAACTATTCAATGATTCTATGGCAAATCACGATCCTCACCATGGAGCAAAACCTCCTTAAATGTCCGCTTCTATTTTTTCCAGTGCTCTTGGCCAAGGTCCAAGTGTGGAAGCAGGAATGAGGGGCAGCATGGGCTCAGAACATCTCTGGTACAGATTTTTATTCCCTTTAATCTTTATTTTCCCCCTGGAAGTCAAGGAGGTTTCTAGAAGGAGATCTCCAGCTACTTTTGTTGGTGCATTTACCCTGACATATAGCAAAGCACACTGTCCAACACTAGAAAATGAAATCCTCTGGTCTGTGCCACAACACTGAGCATTCAGAGAATTAGAAAGCTTGAACAATCTTTAAAGCCCCCCCACATGCTAAACTAAAAACTGTGTCTATCTCTCATCATTCTCCTTTGGCTCTTCATGGCCAGTCTCTGCTCTCTGGCACGTTGGTGTAAATCGAGAGTGCTCCAGGGGTGAGTTGGATTCATCAGACACCAGAGAAATATCAGACCTCAATTCAAAGGCAGGTGATATTCCCTGTGTGCAGCAAGCAGAATAATCTATGTAGCTTTATTCTGGAAACAATGGCTATTTGCTATTCCCTTGGTACAGAAACCTGCTTATCCAAAGGCTTCTCCTACCTCTGTTTCCATAACCCAACAGCAGAACACCATTTATTTTTTCTATTTGATGTGTATGAGCCATTTCCTTTCAATGCTTACAGATAATTTCACCATGCTGGATCAAGGTATGTGTTGCCTTCTATTCTGTAGATATCATTCTGATTATATTACTCATTAAGTTGAGTCCGGACTTTTACTTGCTTGGTTACAAGGAAAAGCACTCCAGTTAATTCCCAGCATTATGATATGCTACTGGCAACTTGAGCAAAGTCTACGAACTCCCAGGAAAATTAACCCAGGCTTTCCACTCAAGATATCATTGGTTTTAAATCAAGATCACAAAGCCAACTATAAGCATGTTAATGGTAACTAGAAGAAAAAAAATTGCACTGATGAACATAAAAGGCCCCAAGTTACATTAATCACAAGGCTTATTTTTTTCTCCAACTTCCAGTGAAGCCAACTCTCAAGGAAAACCTTTGCAGTGCCCCCCAAAAATTCATCAAAACCAAGACTGCTTTCATTTTTACCTGTGGCATAAAAACTTACCCAGGCATCTTCCAAGCCATAAAAGTCTCAAATCTTCTATGGAAATTGTGATAGCTGGAGGGGTGTAGATCTGTCCCAACCATCCAAAATGTGGGGATCCTCAAGGACATGTTGCTGAGCTTCACAAAATTTAAAAAAAACCTGGTTGCCCTGATGCTGCAATGAGCTCTATGCTGAATCATGTGAAGAAAAAGGGTATTTCCAGCTTAGAAATAGTTATGTTTCAGCACAGCAAAATACAGGGACTCTGGCTAAGCAATTCATTTAGGAATGGGAAGAGCTGTTTCCTCTCAGTTCAAGGCAGGCTGTGACCAAGAGGTCCTGTTCAATCCAGCACACTGGTGGCTCCTTGAAAACTGCATTTCTAGGCTCAGTGACTGACTGAGCTGTGAGATACAAAAAGACAAGGCACCAGAAATCCTGTTTTTTCCCCATGGTTGCTCTACCTGCTCAGGCAGGTGTGGAAGTCCTGGACATCAGCTGCAGAGGTCTGAAGAGATGATCATCCTCCCTCCTTCAAGCCCATCTCCAGTTTTCAGCCAGGGTTTGTCCCACTACACCTACCCCCTGAGCTGCCAGAAGTGAGTTAGATGCCTGAAATGGGCATTTTGGGGGGATGAGAAAGTTTGATCTGGGGATTTCTAGCAGTCTGGTCTCCCGTGGCAATGAGCTGGTCTGTAACCAACCAATCAAATATTTTAGTATCTGTTTTACCAGCAGAAATAAGGGAGGTGATAAGAGCGAAAGAGCTACCAGGGAAATAATAACACAGTCTCAGTTTCATTAACCCAGCACACACTAGTGTAGGCAACAAGATGGCAATGATGTGACTAATTCCCTTGGAACAGCCTCACAGCAAGGAGCCCACCCAGGTGAGCCCACCTCTCGCAAAAGAAACCTACAAAACCATGAGGTCACTGAAGCAAGGCCAGGCTGAAGGCTGGATGGGCTTTTCAACTCCAGAATTCATTTACAGAGGAGCTTGCATGAAAAGAAACCAATGGGCTTTTCTGAGTAATTCAGTTAGGAACAGATTTGCCCTCTCAGTTTAAATAGATCATCCTGTTAAATCCAGGTAAACAGCTCCTGATGATGGTGACGTATGAGAGGGGAGTCAGAACCTCTAATACCATCTGTTTTTAGCAAAGATCCTACACTGTTTGCCCAACACACCATAATTTCTCCCCTCCATGTCTTTTCTGTGGTTTCTTTCTGATGGAGATGTGACCTTCCCTTTCTGTATCAGGAACTGTAGGGAGAGACATTTTGTCCTTGAGACAGACACAGCCAATCTAAGGGCTGCTGGCTCTTTTTTCTTCTTCTTCTTTTTCTTTTCTTCTTTTAGCAATTTCTGCTTTGGCTGACGAAACCCTCCCTGAGGCAGGAGGGTTTTGCTTTCCCAGGCACTGGGCATGCCAGGCGTGCTCCCCCGGCCTCTCTCTGCTCTAATTATTAGCATGAGGACAAATAAATGAGGAGCCATGAACGGGGTCATCTTCGCCTGGGAAAAAAACATTAATATATCACCTCTGAAAACCCCAGGCCAGGGTGAGAAAGCATGGCTTGGTGGGCAGTGCTGGCAGTGCCTGACTTGCCAAACGCTGGCAGACACATGGTGCTGCTGACCCCGGGGCAATGTCTGAGCTCATTTCTCGCACAGGCACTAATTTACTGGAGTGAGAGAAAAGTGGGGATGAAAGGCATCCCTAACATCATTGCACCCTTCTGCAACAAGGAATTTTTCAGGTGAAATTGCTGGGTGGCAGTAGGAAACATGAAACACCTTGTGGTCTTGGGGAGAATGTACCAACATGGGGCGAGGGACCAATGCATCCCTTTTGCTGCTCCTTGTCTACTCCAAATGCGTGTTAAACTGTCCTGCCTGCAGATCCACGCTGCCCATAGAGGGTCCCAATATATGCTGGCAATGGAGATTTGGTCCTGGCATTCCAGCCCAACCTAAAGGGAAAAAAAAATAAAGCAGATGAAGATGTAGCTGGGACCGTGACACTAAATATCTCACTGGATCATCACTGCTCACTCATGTCTGTGGAGCCTGATGTCCCTGTGCTTTCCCTCCAGGTTTTCTATTAACAATAAACCCTTTGTTGCCTTTTTTTTTTTTTTTTTTTTTGGGAAAGCTGATGACTTTCAATGGGAAAGGGCAAAGCAGGACACAGAAATCAGAGATTACATGAGGTCATTTCATCTTGACAGGCTGCTGCCAATTCCTCAGCTCAGTCTTTATCCAAAGACCTAGAAACTGTGTCAAGCTTGCTGTAATGTTTAACCCCCTATGGAAAACACTTGTTTCCACTGCTGTTGTCTTAACTAGGACCAAATTAGGTTTTAGTCATAGTTAGCCCTATCTCTAGCATGGTAAAGGCACCTACTTAAACTGCTGTGAGCATCTTTCCTGGAGGAATGCAGACCTCCCCTTGCCACAGCAAAGGATGCTGAGGAAAGGCCAGCTGGAAATGTCCATGGGCTGGAGCACATTTTCCTGAGAAGCATTGCAATAATAATGGAGGGGCTTCTGTAACGACGAGTTCTGTTATTTTAAGGAGCTTTCATTGTCAGAGTGAAGCTGTTGTGAATTAATTGCTTTGGTGACGGGATCGACGTCGCAGCGAGTCTGGGATTTTTCCAGCCTTTGCCATTTGAGCAACCAGCACTGGATCCATGGAGCTGGCAAGTGAGTCGTGAACAGATGCTCAGGAAAATTGGATCATTTACAAAGTGTTTACAAATACTTCCCGCTGGCCCCGTGCCAATTTTGCCATCCTCCCCACTTAGAGAGAACATGCATGTATGTCCCCAGCCGTTGTCCTCTGGGTCCTTTCTGATGGGATTGGCGCTGAAGGCATGGGGAAGCTTTGCAGGAACTTATGTCCTCCCCATCACTCCATCCACAAGGAGAAATGTCACTTCCACAGCCTCTCTGGGGAAGCAGAGGCGTCCACCAGCACTTTTGGGTGAAAGACACAGCCCTGATTTGAAGGCATTTTGTAATAAAGATGCAGTAAGTGGCTCATTATATACACACAACTAAGCAGTCATGGGAGGTATTGTTCCTGTGCTGTCACACTTTGCTGCTACACACAGCAGCTTTGGATGTCCTGAGCCAGAGGAAACCCCTAAATGCCAGACAAGGAGGATATGGAATGTATTTTTAAGGTGGGATAAACAGTGGTACAAATGACTCTGTATAAGGAAGACGTGGACCCGCTTGAGCAGGTCCACAGAAGTCTATGAAAATGCTCTGAGAGCTGGACCATCTCTACTATGGTGACAGAGTGAGAGAGCTGGGGTTGTTCAGCCTGAAGAAGACTCCAGAGAGACCTTTTAGTACCTTCCAGTACCTAAAGGGACTCCAAGAGAGCTAGAGAGGGACTTTTGATAAGGGCATGTAGCTACAAGACAAGGGGTAATGGCTTTAAACAGAAAGAGGAGACATTTAAATTATATATTAGGAAGAAATCTTTTACTGTGAGGGTGGTGAGGCAATGCAGCAGGTTGTCCAGAGACGCTGTAGCCGCCCCATCCCTGGGAGTGTTCCTCGCACCAACACTTTTGACATCAGTCAACTTACAAATTGCATAAACAGCAACTTCAAGGAGCCGAAAGTGTTTGGGTTACAACCGAACAAGATGTGGTTTACAGCTCACAGGGGATCTGGTGATGTGAAAGGCAAAGATTGATGCGTCCTTTAAGGTACAGAATTAATAAACTACTTTACCTGCCACAAGGTTCATGGTGTTTCAGCCAGTGGGCTTGGCCACTTATTTGCATCACGAAAGAGTATGAGAAGTGCTCAGCCTCTGCCTGCTTTCAGGACAGACACCTCTGTGAGACAAGCCCTGGGAGGTGGTGAGAGGGGCAGGGCTGTGCCAAGGCTTCTGCCTCCACCCCTGACATGTCCTGAAGCTTATGACATATCACACAATATGTGATCATAGGTTAAATACTTTGCAGGGGAGAGCAGAGAGACCCTCAGGGGTCTCTGTTGGGCTGGGCTGATGCTGCAGGGTAGCTAAGGGGAATTAAAATCACCACCTTCCTCCAGCTGCCTTCTTACTGATGCTACAGCCTCTCTAAGACAAGCAGCAATGCTGATACAAGCTGGAGTGTGCTTGCAAAGCCTTTCAGAATAAAACTTCCCTCTATGCAGGTACCTACTGATCCTGCCAGCTTCCAAATATCTGTTCTTTGAACCCCCAAACATTGCTATAAAACACAGATTTAACATGACTAAGGGGCTCCAGGGCAATCACTCTATCACGCCTTTGTCCCTACAGCTCCCTTACAGCCATTTTCTCCAGCTTGCCTTTTACTTCCCAGGAGCATTGCAGCCTGACGTCGCTGCCCAGGCAGAGAGAATCCTCACCAGCTATTAAGACTCCTACTTTAATGAGGAAAACAAGGCCTTTGGCTGGACTTGCCTTCCCTGCTTTGTGCACCCCGGCACGCAGAGCCCTGCCCGCAGTCCATCACTGCTGCGGCCGCGACGGCAGAGGGAGCACACGCCTCTGCCTGGCCAGCCACCGCCGACTTTAGACACGTATCTGGCTTTTCATTTTAATTTTCTAGCAACAGAGAGGTGGACTAGACCCCTCCACCCCCTCGGTGATTTTTTCCTGACCAGCACAGCAGGCTCGTGGGTAGCAGCAGGGAAGAGCTTTGCTTCAGTGGCGTGAGAGCAAATCCTGCAGCGCAGTTGCGGTTTGCTCCCCGGTAAGAGGCTTGGAAATATCGATCAGGACTGGAGAGGAGATGTGCACAGGAGAAAGAGCACAAGATTTGGGGATTTAAAAATGATATAATTGGATTCCTGAATTAAACACAGCGAGCGGGAAGGCCGGCAACAATGTGCATCCAGGGGCTCGGGTTTTCTCAGCCTTGCTGGCCTGAGTGTTCAGTGTAGAACCATCCCAGGTGATATATTCTGGGGAAAGGGTGTGCTGAACAAATGCTTTTGAGAGTGTCTTTGCCTCCACGTGCATCATGTCAGACTATTTTCCCTGCAGTGGGATGGCACAGAATGGTGATGCCTCTGGTTGAGGCTGGACACTTTTTCTGAAGGATCAGAAGTGATTTCTGGTTTCCAGGGCTGGCCCATAGCTGCACTTACCAGTGCTTTCTGTCACTAAAGAGATTTAAAATATCTAAAATTTGTAGCTTTTTAAGCTATAATCTCTTCAGACATTTCTTTAAATACTTGGATGCACCTGTTTATGTCCTGTATCACTCACTATATAGATCTGTCAGTGTACAAGCCTACATGGCATGGAAGCTGCCAGATCCATAGGATAATCTCTTTGAACTGGTCCTTGAATACTGGCCTGCATGATGCTTGTATGGGAGACATGGGGTACCTTGGCACTGCTTTGGAGACAAATGAGTCCCAGCATGGGGCAGCCAAGGCCATGGGGGCATAGGCAGCATCCCTTTTCCTGGGTGACAGCTCGGAGCTGCCCAAAGGGCTCGTGCCAAAAGCAGGGACCACCCTGGCGCTACTTTTACCCCCAAACTCCCAAAATCTGCCCCTGGCCCAAGGGACAAGGCAATGCACCAGAATGTCCACCTGAAGCAGAGACTCTCCAGAATGTCAGACAGGAACTTTTAGCTGCTCAACTCTGTGCTTATTATCAGGTATAGGAAACTTATTCATCTTTTATTTGCATTTAAACATTGAGAGACTTGGGAGCCCCAAAGGAACAAAAAGCCTATGTTTTGCAAATTGCCCCTTGTAGTTTTCAGGTATGGAAACCTCCCCAGGGGTTTCCCCACTCCCGGGCTGCCTCTGGCCAGCTGATTTACTGGCCATGTTTCCATGGAAACAAAAACTGGATGGGTGAAAAGAGGAGGGGAGGGAGAAAGTTCTTGCAATAGGTGGCATTTACCAGTTTGGAAAGTGGGATTTTCCCAGGCTGGGCTATTTTTGCAGGTTTTTTTCCTTTTCTCAGGAGAGCAGAAGGAAGAACATGCCCTGATGTGGAGGTGGATGGGCAGCAATGGGTTGCCCTTGCTGTCTGCTGCATTTCCAACAGCAGCATGGGCCTTAAGGCTTTAATGCTGTAATTTATGGCCCCTTTGCTGCTATAGAAGTGTCAATTTGGTTAAAAGAGAGTGTTTTCTAATGTGTGGGGCATCACATGGGGGCTGCCCCATCATGGTTGGACCTGTGCAAAGGTGTGGCCTTAAGGGGTGGTCTCAGTCGACATTAACTTCTCCTCATGTTTGCGCAGACATTTAATGATGCTTGTTTACTTTATATCTCACTACAGAGCTTCATTAAAAAGCATCTGCAAAGGCTTTGAAGTCCTCACTGGACATCTTACAACATCATCGTGATCAGTCATAGCAACGCCATCCTGGGCTGCCACAAAGACTCCAACTTCTGATGAAGATATCAAACCCAAGGTGTACTGCAGCCGGCTCAAAGCAAACCCGAAATTACAGTCTCTGCAGGGAGAAGTGACAGCCCTGCTACAGAGATCAAGGATTTATGGAGATGGGGCAGCCAGATCTCTCTCTTGCATCCTGATAGCTGATGTGACACATCAGGTGTCAGGGTAGCTCCTATTCCTAAGAGGTTAAACAAGTCGTACAATCAGGAGGGGCTGACATGTTGGTCCAGGCGAGGAGTGAATCATTAAGTTATATTCCCATTGCTGAGACAGGCAGCAGCAGCTCAGTGAGGTTTACGTAGCCTCAGGTGAGCTGTACGACAGGAAAATATACATCTGACGTGAGGTGAGGTGCTCTGAATTGTGAAATGATAATCAGGATAGCAGCTTATTGCTGAGCCAGGTGGGAGGTTCTGTCATATAGAGCAGGGTTGTGGTTTGGGCTGGGGTTTTCCATATGTGTGTGTGTGTGTGTGTGTGTTTATATAGCTATCAGTAGATGTATTTCTTATAATATTGTGGACTTTTTTTACCTTTTTTTTAAAAAAAAATATTATAGCCTTCTTCACTTGACAACTAACTTTTTAAGTGTCACAAGACAGAGGAAAGAAGATCCTTTGATGGGAATCGGGGCAGGTCTTGGCTCCCAGTAGAAAAATAAGGCTGGTTTCAGGTTCAGGGACCCCAGCAGGAGGAAAACTGGGGATGGATTGAGTCCAGCAAAGAGAAGTGATGTTCTTTAGACATCATCAAGGAGACAGGAGAGATACATGCACTTTTACACATGTATATGTATATACACACATATGTGTTGTGCATATATATATATATATGCACAAATATATATATAAATATACACACATGTATACACATACATACATGCATATATAAAAGCCACAACCAATTATATACATATAAAATATATATTATATTATCTATAGATATATTATATATTATAAATATTTATATATTATATTTATAGATATATTATATATTATATATAAATATATATTTTATATATATTATATATTTTATATACAATATATATTATATTTTATATATATACCCATATGTAATACACATCGATATGTAATACACACAAATATAATAAATATAATATATTTATTATTATAAATAATAAAACACCGAAGATGAGTGTTAGCATTTATATTGGGCTATGCATACCAGGGGGATACCTGAGATCTCCATCCTTTGCTGTGGTTATTTGTATTTACTAGAGCTGGAAAATGCTGCCACTCCTCTCCTGTCTTCTTCCTTGCACGTTTGGGCTCTCTAACCCTATTTCTCTTCCCAGAACTCCAGGTTATTTTCTTCATGAATTGGATAACGAAATTTTGGGAGTGAATCATAGCAGGAGAAATATCATCAACCTGAGCATCTCATACCTGCAGACTTAACCTTGAGGACACTGGTAGGGCCAAGGGGGAGGATTTTTAACATGTTTACGATTAAGAAGCCGCAGATAGAGGCTGGAGTGCTGCCCCAGCTCTGCTCCAGGCCAGGCAGCGAGGAGGGGCGGGCAGAGCTGTGCAGGAGGGAGCGCTCGGCGTGCAGGTACCGCAGCACATATGGCGAGCCCGGCCACACGCTGCTCCAGAGCTGTGCAGTCCGGAAGCACAAGGGCACACGCCACGCAGAAAATACCGGCTCTGGTCCCCGGCTAGCGCCGGGACTTTCTGCTCAGAGGCACAGCATTGCCTGAACTAATGGCTTTTCACAGTGGAAAGGGTTTGTTTGCAACGTGTTCTCAGAAGAGACAAAAATGACATCACTTGTACAAGAGGACGCCGATTGCAGCAGCTACTCAGGGCAAAAGGTTTGTGATTTTTAGGTGATTTTAGGAGCTGGGAGGATGGGAGATGCAACAGGCAGGGAGCCTGAGGATGCTTGTACCACAAAATTGTGATGTCTTCTCTCTCCTGTCTCCTTGTTGATCCTCAGAGAATGTCACATTGCTTTGCTGAACAAGGACCCTCTCCACTCTCCTTGTGTTGGGCCACTGAACCTGTAACCTTCTTATTCAGTGGGAGCTAAGAGGTTCCCTGATTTCCATCAAGAATCCTCTTGGCCCTATCTTATGACATATTAAAAGTTAGTTTTCAAGGGAAGCAGACTACAATATTTTAATTTAATTTTTTTTAAACCAAACAACCATCTGAAATACTAAAAGAAATACTTCTAGTGATAATCTCCATTCCTCATGGATGTTATCCCAATCTGCAGTTTACCTAGGTAAAATAAGTTGTCTCTGATTTCAGTGCCAGAATATCAAGGGGAAGTTTCATTACTCTAATTTAGCATGAAAATACATTTAAATAGCATTTAATTTTGCCCTTTCACAGTATTAAGTAACTGCAAGAATCTTTTCAAGAGCAATTGCCCACAGCTTTTTGTGCAAATATTCTCCTTACAAAAGTCTCATGATGATTTGGGAGAAGCAATAGGGGAAAAACATGCTTCACTGACAGAATAAAGGAGAAGTCTAGTAATACTCAACACAGTCTTATTTATCCTGTAGCTAATTACAACCATAATCTGTTGTATAAGGAAGGCATTTCAATGTCAAATTTCATAAAAGAGATTAACTCTCAAGGAAAGATGAGGCAGTGGAGGTCAGGGAGCTCTGCAAGAGCCCACTAACACAAATAATCCCTCAGCTCCTCGGTGGGAGCCCTCAGCTCAGTCCCAGCCACACTCCCGGGCACTGGGCAAGCATTTTTGGGACTGATTAATAGATTCATTTGGTTAGCTTATTAAATTCCTAGAATTATAGAGTGGTTTGAGTTGAAAGGGATCTTTAAAGATCATCTAGTCCAACCCACTGCCATGGGGAGGGACACCTTCCATTAAACCAGGTGGTTCAAAGCTCTGTCGAAACTGGCCTTGAACACTTCCAGGGATGGGGCATCCACAGCTTCTCTGGGCAACCCGTTCCAGTGTCTTACTGCACTCACACTAAATAATTTCTTCCTTATATCTAATCTATACCTGCCCTCTTTCATTTTGAAGTAATTACTCCTTGTCCTGTCACTAGAGACCTCATCTTTCTTAAAAGTCTCCTTTCTTCAAGTATTTAAAGGCCTCAGTAAAGTCTCCCAGGAGCTTCCTCTTCTCCAGGAGGAACAACCTCAACTCTCTCAGCTTGTTTTCATAGGAGAGATGCTCCAGCCCTCTAACCATCTTTGTGGTCTTCTCTGGACTCAGTCCAACAAGTCCAAGTCCTTCCTGTGCTGGGCACCACAGAGCTGGATGCAATACTCCAAGTGGGGTCTCATAAGAGTGGTCTAGAGGGGGAGAATCAACTCCTTGACCTGCTGGCCACACTGCTTGTGATGCAGCTCAGGATGCAGTTGGGTTTCTGGGCTGCAAGTGCCCATTGCTGGGTCATGTTCAATTTTTCATCCATCAGTGTCCCCAGGTCCTTCTCATCAGGGTTGTTCTCAATTCATTCATCCCCCCCCAAAGTGTCTTGCACTTGGCCTTGTTGAGCCTCATGAGGTTTTTATGGGCGCATTCCTGACATAATCATGCCAAACCTGTACAATAATTTAGAATTGCTTCAATATGATGAAATGCTGTTAAAACATCAGATGGGCAGGACTTCCCCATGGTCAGCAGGGGAGCAGGTTTACAAGAGCAGCTGCTACTGTCCAGCAAAGGCATTTTAAAAACCAGCACCACAGACACCCTGCATGAGGACTCTCCTCTGTCGTGCATTTATGCCTTTAATATTTGTCCAGATCCCTGTGAGGTTAGTGAATTGATACCTGTAGGGACAATTTGAATTATAAGGGAATAAATCAAATTGTTTGTCCTGGAAAAGAGGGATGCAGTATAGTTGTGGGTATTGCTTATGCAGGCAGACACCAGAAATATTAGGCAACATCTGTGGTGTTTTCCTATCACTGATGAGAATAAACTGCGTGGTATTGGTCATCTGTCAGGTTTTCCAAGTGGGAAATTTGCTCATAACCTTTCTTGTCCTGTGCTTCCAGAAGCTGAGCAAAAACGACGTAAGTCCTTTTTTTGTCTCTGAGAGGGCCTGTTCAGTTAAATCTTCCTCAAGATGAAAATCACCCACCAAATGTAACTGCTCTGGGCATGGGAAGTGCAAATCAACAGGTTTAAATGATCCAAGAAGGGTTGGACCACAACAGCTGGTGAATGGCCACACCACCAAGGACACACATGGCCCAGACCGAGACCAGATTGATGCAAATTCAGTTTCTGAATTACGGATGTTCACTGAACTCTAGCACAAAATGAAGCACTTGTGCTCCTTAGGATGATGTACTTAGTGATCCATAGGGACTGGAATAAAGTTTTTCAGAAATCGAACTAAGTAGTTAAGCAGTGATACTGCAGTGACCTTGCAGGTGACCTTGGGAAAGAGCAATGGCTCTGTTATCTGTAACTACATTTTAAAAGGTAGCTGACAGTCCCCTTCTCCCATCGATCTGTCTCTGTGGAGTAAGAGCTTATTGGGAATGAGGAGTATTATGGCTTAGGCATAGAAAACACCAGGTGAGTTGGTGCCTGCATGTGCCAGGGCTGCATGAGGCAGTGGAATAATGGTGATGATGACGACGATCACAGTGACAATCAGCCAGCCAGGGAAAACCTTGTTCGTGACACAACTGAGCAATTAAGAAGCATTTGCTCCAAAAGCCTTAATCTGTGCATTTCAGGAAAGACAAATTCTTGTGAAATCACATATTCATGCTGTCTGTGCTCTGGAGGGTGAAGCCCTGCCTGTGCCTCCCTGCACCGTCGCATCTCTGGTCTCTACCTAAAAATAAAACCCTGAGCAAATAAGAACAAGCCCCCCGCCAGCAGCCTGGCGCGGAGGCAGAGCACAGTCGCTGCCAGGCATGTGGCCTCTTTGTCCTTACAGGTCAAACCTGGAATTGAGTTAAGGATGCCAAGTCACCAGATCAACACTTGGAGCCAGAGCTCCCTCTTGCCTGTCTCCTGCCTGGCAGTCTGTGACCAGGAGCCCTCCCTGGACCCCTGCCCGGGGCTCAGTCCCGTGTTGGTATCAAAGCCCAGCAGCGAGGTCAAAGCAAGGTCTGAGGACATCACTCGAGGTGAGAAGTGCCCTCTCCCCTTTGTCACCGTCACCAAAGGAAGGCAGGAGCAAAACTGGAGCATTTTCTCCATCTCATGACCCCACAGCGTTTTCACTCACACTCCTGAAAATCTGGAAATTGTGAGCCCTCAACTCCAGAGCCAGCCCAGGGCAAATGGAAATAAAACTTCCCTTTGACAATGCTTTCTAGTGTGTCTCCCTTGCTCATTGTCTAGGGACCAGAATCTGTTTTCTCAGGAGGCTGTGGGAGAAAGGTTGGGCTGATCCCGTTTGAATCCTCCTACTTCCCAAAATCCAGGATAAAGCACTGCAGTCCCAGCCTATCTGAAGCACAGCAGAACTATAAAAGCTGTATCTGAGCTTTCAAAGTGAAAGTCACCTCCATTTTGTCTCAGGACCCTGTTCTTAAGTCCCAACCAGCACCTGTATTTTGTTAAGCACAGGGACGAAAAAGGAAACTAAACCAAACCCACACAATACAAGACCGAAAGAAAAGAGAATGTCAAGTTTACACATTAGTCCAAATCATCACATAAACAGAGCATCATTAAAACAATATTCCAGGGAAAGTTACCTCTTACCCATCCTGTCCCCTGCCCTTGACTCCCAAGGTAAGGAATTGAGAGTTTACAAATAAAACCTTAAGGGAGAGAAGCTTTGGCATCGATTCCAGCAACTGGGATTTCTACTATCTCTTAAAAAAAGTGGCAAATCTGTCACTCAGTGCTTACAGGTTATCCTCTGTGAACTCAGACATGAGCCCAGTGTGTTTATTAAACCTGTGGCCTGGAGAAGGAAAGGTGCCTGTCTGAATTGCAATAAAGTTAATTTTAAAGCAGTTGGTTAAAACTCTTTGTCTTGGTTTAGTGAATTACCAAACACCGGGATAAAGTGTTCAAACACGGATTCTCATGTCTTGGCGCCGGGTGCCTTGCAGACAGCTCTGGTCACTTCAGCAGACACTTAGGGATCTGGTCTGGCTTTTTCTGCGTGGTGTAGCATAGCAAAATAGGGCTAAGGGTTGGACTCGATGATCCTTATGGGTTCCTTCCAACTCAGCATATTTTTGAGTCTGCGATTCTGTGAATATATAGGCCTAGAAGGATGGACATCTGAACTGAGTAAACATATATACGTTAGATTTAATTACATGGAGCTGGCTTTGCTCTACAGTGCCCAGTGAAGGTCCTGCCCTTCCTTGTACTTTTTGTGGTCTCCTCCTGCTTCTCTGCTCCAGTGCAGCACTGGGCCCCATTGCTTCCCCTCACTTCCAACCCTTCCTGTTTCCCTGTCTACACCCAGCTGGGAGGCCCAGGAACAGGAGTCAGCCTTTCTCTACAGAAAAAAAACACTTCCCTGTTTATTTATGTTTCCCTCCTGCCCACGGAGATCCCACCGACCTCTGAAAGCTGTATGAAGTTATTTGCTTGAGCAAACTGACAGCAGCCTCTGGGCTAAACTTTTGATCCGTCAGTTTTCTGCCGCCTTCAGAAAGCGCCGTGGTGCAGGCACGTGCTGCAGGCAGCGGTGATCCCACGGCGGACAGGGCCAGCACGACTGGCTGCAGGCAAGAGGAGTCAGCAGAGGTGGACCTCCACCCTCCTGTATGGCATCCTCTGCCTTGTCAGCAAGAGGACGGCTGTTGTTATCCAGCCCTTGGTGTCCAGGAGTGGGTGTCTCCTTCCTGGCACGCAGGAAGAGCACCAAAGAAAGCACACAGTGGTTCTGCTGTTGAAGGAAACCAGTGCTGCAAGCACCTCAGCTTCCCTTAGTGACTCTCTCGATGTTGTGTCCCAGGAGACCTCCTCCTTCTCCTGTCCCTCAGGCAGGGAAGCAGTAGGAACCTGTCACCCAGTTCTGCCCAGGATGAAATTTTTCCAGTGCTTACTGGCAATACTCCAGATGACTCTTCTCTTCAGTGAAAGGTGTTTTTCAGTGCATGTCATCATCTCATATCCTGAGGCTTTTCTATGCACTCACAGAAATTCAAAACATCACACTGACACCAATGTTGCTGTTTCAACATTTACACCTCTGGGATGAATACCTTAAAACTCTGTGACATAGTAGACAAAACTGCAGGGATGTATCCATGCACGGAGGCCAGGTGATGGAGTTGGGAAACCAAGGTAAGAAGGCTCAAAGTCTACACGAGATAGCCAAAATTTCCCACCCCGGCTTGTTTAAGGTTCATATCATGCTGTGACACTTAGTTCCTTAAATGAATAGGATGAACCAATGTAAATGAAAATATGGGTACTGTGCGTTCACAGGAGTAAAGACAAGCACATCCATCACTCAGCTGATACTGAGAGATTATGTGCTGTACCAGGGGCATATAGAATATGGGTATATTCTACCCTGGACCAAACTTCAGTGTCTGCTGACTTCAGTGTATGACTCCTCACAGACTGCTGGACCTCACTCTTCAGCAGAGATGAAAAGCTTCCTGAGATAAATGATGCTTGTGGACTAGCATCCTTTGGACAAGCAAGGAAAAGCTTCCTGAGGGAAATGATGCTTGTGAGGCAGACATGCAAACCTGAAAATGCACACGGAAAAGTTATACTTGTAGGAATTGAGCACAACATCAGGTAGAAAGCCGTGGTGGTGAAGAATGTGATCTGTAACAGACAAATGCTCTGAGTGGAATGGGGAATGTGCAGGCAATCCCCCAGTGGTACCATTCCTGTTGGTGAGCATCGCAGCAGCACCAGAAAGTCCTGCTGGAATGACCCATGGGGACAAAGACAGGGGAGGAAATGCTGCCTGTCCCGGGGAAAATGTCATCCCTGGTCCCTAAAATGGAGAGAACTTGGGATGGCATCTTGTAGCAATCCTTGCTCATCATTCTCAGTTGATGTCTTTGAGATGGCCAAATTCTGAAGCCATTTCTCAGTCTTTGTTTCTACAGACTTTGGAGGCAGATGGGTCTGGCTAAGAAACAAACAAGAACAGCAGCTCTGGCCACAGCTGAATGTCCAACTCCACACTTAGGGGCATAATGAGTGGCCTCATTGTCTAAGACACTGAGAATCCAAGCTCTGCACAGGGTTATAAAAGGAAATCAACATATTTGACAAAAGATGAGCTTTCTCACAGTCTCACTGGAGAATTTTAAGCCCAATTTGGCAGTTCACAGCTGTGCAGGAAAATCTGTAAATCAAGAAGTTACTCCAGGCAAGATTTAAAATGCTCTAATTGCCTGTTGGATTTATGACAAAAGTACCACGAGAGACAAACTGGTTTCAGTACTTCAGCAGCATAATTTAGGGAAAAATTTACCTTTCCTTCTGTAACAAGTCATTATTGCATTAGATATAGTGTTCAGACTTTCCACATTAATATTGCAGGGCATGTAGTGGTAGGACAAAAGGTGATGGCTTCAAACTGAAAGAGGGCAGGTATAGATTAGATATAAGGAAGAAATTCTTTACTATGAGGGTAGTGAGATACTAGAGCAGGTTGTCAGAGAAGTTGTGGATGCCACATCCCTAGAAGTGTTCAAGGCCAGGTTGGATGGAGCTTTGAACAGCCTGGTCTAAGTGGAAGGGGTTCCTGCCCATGGCAGGGGAGTTGGAATTCGATGATCTTTAAGGTCCCTTTCAATACTGACCATACTGTGATTCTATGACTTTAATCCCAGTTCGAGTATTTAACTTCTTATGCTGGGTATTTTATTCCTCTATAAATTTTGGAGTGAGAATTATAAAGTCAAGTTAAACAAGTGCTTAAATTATGGAAACAGATGTATAAAGTACAGGTGACACTAAATTTGGGCTATTCCATAAACTTTTGTTTTTGTGCCTGGATATAACCTACTGGCCCCCTTTGAGTTCACTTGTGGGCAAATGCTCACAACTTTCATTTCCTAAAAGCCCTGTTTTGGGGAGAAAAATGCAGAAATAAATGATGGCTCTCAAACATGAAAAGGCAGGAATCAGCCTTGGACATGGGAGTACACAAATCCCTTTGGTGCATTAACCTTGTGTCTGAAACGTGCTCAGCAAGGAGCCATGTTCTGGAAACAGGAAAGAATGAAACTGGATGTTATTTCTCTTGGAAATAAGAGCAATAAGGAGAGAATGTTACCTGTTTAGAAAGAAGATCTTGACATTTCTGTATATGTTTTGATGGCTTTTCAAAGAAGTTGTGTTACTGGGTGGTCTGACTTGTATTTCTTGTACCACATTTGGCCCCAATATCAACAGTGGAGTTGCTGGGGGATGGGTCTTTTTTAAGATAATTTCTTTTTTCAAATATTCTTGAAGTGCAGCATGTATTAAACTGGGTAATAATTAGATAGTGAAAATGCTCCCATCTAATGCTTAGATTATTACAAGTGCCTGAGGCAATTCTTCAAGGTTTATAACAGACATAGAAATCAATGTTTAATGTCAAAAGTGATCCTGGAAGGTGTTTATTGAGAGTATTTTTTAATATAAAGTGTAAAGATTAAAAAAGTCCTTTTATTCTTAGTTTTACTTGTAGTGATGACTGGGGGAAAGGTGTGGAACCATCAGGGAAAAGTATTATCATAACAGCTGGTATCAAATCTTCTTTTAAGATTCTTGATCCAAAATACCAGTTAAAACCAAAACAAGTCAGTGTATTTAAAGTCAATACCCCTCTGGTTACTTTCACATTACACTGATTTCTTAGAGCTGTTATAAACCAGCACTAGATACTCTCATCAGTGAAGCTTCATTACTGAGCCCTGTGAGAATCTGCCCTTTCAAGGGAAACTTTCTGCAGTTCTGGGCTTAACATCCATTTAAAAAATCTTGTCGTACAACACGGCATGAAGACTGGTTTGCTGCTGCTTGAATAATGCATTCAGGAGTAGCTGGGACAGCAAAGCTGCTTCAGCATCCTCTGCCACCCTTCACTCTCCTGTTTCACCCTTCATTCTGCTCTTCCACCCTCCCTTGGGTTGGAAGAAGCCTTAAAGATCATCTAATTCCAACCCCCTGACATGGGTAGGGACACCTTGCACTAGTCCAGGTTGCTCAGAGGGCAATCATATGTAATCATATATATGGGAACCAGTCACCCCAGGCTGCCTGCTCGGTGGCATGAAGTTTGCAGAGCTGCCCGCTTCCCTGTAGGAATTTGAGCTGACACCAAAAGGGCTTGTTTGTTTCCACTGTCCCTGAACAGGACCAGGATCACAAGCACACATGGAGTCACTTACACTGGAGAGAGCTACAGCTAAGTGGGGTAATCCCACTTTCTGATGTCCAAACGATTTAATAGAGATGAAACCCAAGAGACATTACTGAAATGAAATAAATCTGGGCAGAAATGATTGCAATGCCGTTCGGGGAATGGAAAAACAGCGTATACCCTGACAGATACAGGGCCGAAAGAAAGCTTGCCATTCTCTGGGGAAGCCTGTATGACTATTCCTGGGCAGGAAAAAAGTGAGGGATGGCTCCACAAGCCATCACTGCCTGCTTGGATCCCATCCTGAAGGTTCTTGAGCTATACCTGCCTTGCAAAGGGAAGCTTTGGATGCAGGTGAGTTCCTTGGGGGGTGTAAGAGTGGTATGGGCACACTGGCTCCTGAGTGCCCCCCCAACACTTTCACCAGGGAGAGGGTAGACTGGGGATGGAGCTCACCCCTTCAGGGGGACTTTGCAGGGCAGACTCTCACCTGAAGCATTCACAGCTGCTGGACAAAAAACGATTTTGGAGGAGTCACCTGCTCGAGCTGCTTTTTGGGTAGGGGCTCCACCCCCTGGAAGCACCCACCTCTCTCCATGGCTGTTGGGGCAGCCTGGGTGACAGACTTGGGTGTGACATTTGCAATGTCCGTGTCCACACTTGGGCAAGGTATGCCAGCTGACTGCTCACATCCAAGCCATATCAGCAGCCCTGGCACAACAGGGTGAGGAAAAGGCTTCCCAGGTACGGAGGCTGTAGGTCAGGGAGTTCCTTTTATCACACCTAGAAGGGTAGATGAGATTGTGTTATGGCTGCAAAGGCACAGGACGTGCATTGCACCCATGCTTTCCTTCAGATCTGAAAGCTTCTGACCCCAAAGGCAATTGCCCAAATTAATCTAATGAAAGGCACTATTTCTCCCCACAAATGTTGCCTCATTCAAATGCTTCACTAAGGACAAGTGACATTTTCATCTACTACTACAGTGATGTTTTCAATACAGTGGGAGGATTTCAAGCTCTCCTTGTGGCAGTGTAGTCCAGGAAGTGTGAGACTGTGACAGTATTACCTGCATTTTCCCAATACATTGCCACACTCTATGCAAACAGAGCTAAACGTGAATTGGGCTCCAGGTACCAGCAGGAGCACACAATGGAGAGATCAGAAAATGTTTCCCAGTGGAAGACATCAGGTTAAAAAAGCAGAAAAAGCTTGAGGAAAGATGGAGTTTAGGATGATTATAGAAAAATCAGAAATTCATGACAGAGGTGTAAATCTCCAGGTATAAATCAGCACAGCTTTATGGATGCCTCTGTTTGCATTAGCCAGGGATCTAGTCTCATGTGTTTGATCAAACGTGGTTCGATATAGAGGAGTAAGTGTTGCAGAAGTGGGAGAGAGCAGCTTCCTCCTCTGAGGGAGAGCAGGAATGCAAAATATCTCTAAAATAATACACTACCCAAATAGTCTTTCAGCCTTTCCCGAAGGAAAAATACACTTCTCTACAAGGAAAATGCCACATATCTCTCTACAGCCCCAGGAAAAGAATGAGGTCACATATTTCACTAAAATTGAAAGAGATGGGTTTTTTTGGTGCAGTGTTTCTTCCCCTTCCTGCAGTAACCAGACACGCCTTGCTGCGGTGGGATCCTGGTTTTTATCTTCTTTTGGGCTCCTTACAAAAAAAAAGTTCAATGCTCAGTTAACCTAAAGGGCTAAATCCTGCATCACCAATGCAATGCTGCTATTATGGAAGAAATGGGTTTGTCCCTTGCTTCCATCAGTGTGAGTTGGGAGCAATTTTCCCAAAGTTAAAAGGTGAAAGCTGTCCCACTGACTCTGGCTGCAGAAGGGTTTCTTGCATGGGAATGAGGGAAAAGAAGCCAACTTCATAAACCAGATTTTGGTCTCTTTACACAAGGACAATTTGTAATAAACCCTGTGGCTAACGTGAAGTTATTGCAGATTTGCACTGGCACGAATGAGGTCAGAAACCAGCCCGGGGTGGCTGGGACAAGGCGGCACGGAGGTGTTGGAGCGGAGATATTTGGAGTTCAACTTTGTGCAGCCCCTAAACGATCTCAGTGTGGTGACACCCTGCCTTGGATGCGTTTTGGGTCAAATTGATGAGTGTCACGGCTCAGGACCAGGCACATCTGACACGGAGAAAGCCACGCGGAGCTTGTTGGAGCGAGCCGGCACCGTGTGCTAATTAGAGCTCTCTGCTCAATGAATTTAGCTTTAACTGCTCGCAGAGTGTCTGCAGCTAGATTGGGATTTCCTCAAATTGATTTGTAATTTGAGGTTACTCAATTAATTTTTCTTTTTTTTTTCTTAATTTTTTTTTATTGTTATTTTATTTTTGCTCTCTGTCTTCATCACACAAGCATTTGAGTCCCTGTATCTGCACCCTCCTTGCTTTGACGGGTGCTGGCACTTCCCAGTCGGGTGCCCTCTCCAGCATCACGGCCCTGATTTGGCCACCAGTGGGCCAAACCTCCCAAGATTCACCAGCCGTTAGGGAGGAGGTTACAAATAAGCAGGATGGAGTAAATTCAAACCTTTTTTTTCCCCTTTTCTGGGCCACACAAGCCTTGCCCAAGGCAGTATTCATAGGAAAATTAGGCTGCTGCAAGATTCACTGGCGGGGCGCAGAATTTAAATAGAATTTTCTCTTGTCCCAGTTACACAAAGTCAGTCTGATCCTCCCATTACCTGCGCTGGTGTAAAATGGAAGTAATTCTAGTTCTAAGTCTGGGATTTACTGATCACTGGAGGGTCCAGTCCCAGCTCTAAAGGGAGGATACCACAGCAGGCATCGTGTGGCAGCTGCTCCAGGCAGATACTCTGAGCCCTGGTGATCTGGGTTATAGAATCATAGAATGGTTTGGGCTGGGACATTAAAGACCCTGTTCTAAGCCCCCTGCCATGGGCAGAGACACCTTTCTACTAGACCAGGTTGCTCAAGGCCCCATCCAACCTGGTCTTGAATGTTTCCAGGGATAGGTCATTCACAACTTCTTTGGGCAACATGTGCCAGTGCCTCAGCACTCTGATAGTGAAGAATTTCTTCACAAGATCCAATCTAAACTTGTTTAAGTTTAAAGCCATTATCCCTTGTCCTATCACTACATGCCCTTTTAAAAGGGTCCTTGCTGTGTGAGCAGCCTCTTCCTTCTGATGTGAAAACTTGCATAGGTGCAATTCAAACTTATTTTTTTCAAGCATTTTTTTGTGGTCAAACTTTGAGGGCCAACATGTTTGGAGGCAGGGAATGCAGAGGGTGTATGTGTGAGTGCTGCAGAGTCATGAATAATGTTTTATGGTGTTCCTCTCCCACCACTGCTGACATGGAGAAACCAAAGGACCCGCTTGCCTTTTCAGTCTTTCAGATCTCTCACCACTTTGAGGTTCACAGATCAGAATCATCTGACAATCACTCTGTTATGGCAGTTTTGTGCCAGGCAAATCTGGCTGACTCCAGGGAAGTGGTGCTGTCCCAAAAAAAGTGATGTGCTCCTAGGAGCAGTTTGGTTCTGAGATTAAAACTGTGGCTCCCATTCAAAGACATCTGTTTTTGCAGCAGCTGAGCCCAGTGACATCAAGAGCTGAACCTTGCAAGGTGATGTGAACCCTTTGCCGCTGCTGCTGCTCAGCCTTGGCCACTTGTTCCAGCACTCAAACCCAGCCATCTGCTGGGGGGAATATCTGATGCATCCTGAGTTCAATGAACTTCCCTTTCCCCTTAGGATTGTCCTCCAAAACATGTAAAATAGCCTGGAAATGGTACCAGGCATTACCTGCCCACCCAGGTAGTGTGGTTGATCATTTATGCACTTAAAAGATGCCAACACAAATACTTCTGTAATACTGTGGGATTTTCATTACTAAGATGTTTGTTCTGGTTTCTGTTCAACTTCACTCTCGAAGCAGGGAAAAGCCCAAAGCTGTTAGTCACTGCCTTTGGCTCTTCCAAGCGGGAGCTCAGACCCGGAGCCAGGCTTCCCTTCTCTTAACTTGAGATTTGCAATCAGAGCAATTCCACTGACTTCAGAGAGCTGCTTCTCATTTCCAAACATATGCTTAGGAATATAATCAGGCTTACAAATCTCCACTGACGGCAAAGATGAGTGCCAGCTTCCCTTAACGAGTAATGCAAAACACTGCTGGCGGGGGCAAGCAGCCTGAACCTGCTACCCAAAGCTCAGCAAACCCAAAACCGGTACAGTCCCGGCTTCCTTCTTGGAAATGAACATTTTGTGAGCAGAATTGGAAATTTATGGGTGCTTTGGCACTGTGAGAACATGATATACCTGCAGAAAGGTGGTCTTTGCTATTCTAGCACTGGTCTGCTGCCGGTAGGATAGGGATGGGGATGGGGATGGGGATAGGGATAAGGATAGGGATAGGGATAGGGATAGGGATAGGCATAGGCATAGGCATAGGCATAGGCATAGGCATAGGCATAGGCATAGGCATAGGCATAGGCATAGGCATAGGCATAGAGATAGGCATAGGGATAGGCATAGGGATAGGCATAGGACAGGAGGGTCTCTGCAAATTACGAAACCCCAGGAAGAAGTAGTGTGGACTTCACCAGTAACCTCCAAAGCACAACTCATAGGAGGTGAGAGTTTCTCCCACTCAACTCTGAGCAGCCCATTTCAGCCCCAGGTGCCAGCAAAGGATGTCTCTGTGCTCATCCTCACACAGGAGAAGGCACATCGGGTCCGAGCCAGCAGATCCAGAAATACGTAGCTTGTAAAGCTCAGAACGACAGTGCTCCAGACACGTCTCTGCTGACGGGGATCATGGTGATCGTCAATAAACAGATTCATCTGCTACCTGGCTGCTGCTGGAGCTGGAGAAACAGTGTTCTGATTTTTGTCAAAGCCGCAGACACCCTGAGCAGGATTTAGCCTGGTGTATCCACATCAGGCTCTATGTGTGAACAAAGTGCACATGGTGTGGTTGTGATTAGCAGAGACTGGTGCTACTGGAAGGGTGTTGGGGACACCTGTGTGGTGATGGTAGATGTCACCAAGGGTTCACAGGGGACTAAAGACCGGCAGCTGGAGGCTCCACATGAGCAAATCAGAGCTCAAGCTCATGTAGAGGCTCACATCCAGACACCAGCACTTACAGATCTGATTTACAGATGGATATTTATTTAGCTGAGGCTTTGCTGAGGCGGGTGCAGCACTGCAAAACCTATGGCTGAGCCCCCAGCAGATGCCAGCATGCAGGACTGCCTCTCCCTGGCTGTACTGGCACTATGTCCCCCACCTGCATGAGACCAAGCACATCAGCACCTCCAAAATGACTAAGACCAGCAGCACCAGGGTCTCAGCTGGGTGACAGGACATCCCAACCCTGCCTTGGGGCACCCGTGGCCCCAGTCCCACCCAGCCCTACTGTACATCCCTCTCTATGTCCCTCTCTGCCCCTCTTCTCTGCAGAGGAAAATGGAAGTTGCCTTTTGTCTGGCAGGGGTCAGACAGAGCCGGTTTGTTCGATAAAGCTTTAACGCTTTGTGAACACGCAGAAAAGCTCAACCCGGGGCCCTCTGACAATCTCCATTGTTTTGCAGCTAAAAAAAAAAAAAAAAAGAAAGAGAAAAAAAAAAAAAAAGAAAGGCTGGTTCGATTTAAAACACCAAGTTCATGGCATTTCAAAGAGAAATGATACACAGCGTATGGATTTGTGTGATATGGGGAGATAAAGCAGGGAATAAAATGCCAGGCAGGAGCATTACAAACGCTGCTCTCGGGGGTGAGCCTGGTATTTTGCCATCTGATTATTTTAAGAGATTTCTGCCTTCACAGCAAAATCTCTGGCATTAGCTTCACATCCCAAGTCTCAGCATTTGGGGCAAAGTCTGGGGAGAGGAAAACGGTGTGAAAAAAAAGAAAGAATAAGTGATACTTTGCCCTAATGTCTAAGGTGCCTGGGAAATGGCATGTATATGTGTGTATGGTCCATTTCAGCCACACTGGAGTTCATTGTCTGCAAAATTCATAAGCCACGTAACACATCAGTTGCCAAGCAAAGCTGGGATGTGGGAACCCTCCCCGCAGTTAATTTAAGCAATAAAGTAAAATTTAAAATAGAAAAAGTGGGCTCCTGAAAGAATCATACAAGCTGACAAGGAGGTCAGTTGATTGAATATTTCATTTATTGAATGTGTGCGGTTGCCAAAATAAATAACTCAGGGAGGAAAGCAGTAGTCAGGAAATTGAATGTGGGGATTTTTTTTGTCTCTGGCGAAGTTTCCCTTGAGTGATTTCCTTTGGAGGCTGCTGCTGCCCGCAGAGCGCATCCCGCTCCTCCGGCACCAGCGGCAGCCCAGGCACCGGCGACGCGCTCCTCCCAGCCAGCCTCCACCAGGAGAACAAAAATGTGTCGTTTCACTGTCCTTATAATGCACAGAGGAAATAGGATTAGGTCCAAATAGCAGCAAGGTAAGTAGGATTAATGGCTGGCTTAAATAAACTCTGCCGTTCCTTACAAGGCTTCTGGATATCGTTTCCGCCTGGTTGTGCTGCGTGGAAGGCAGCGCGTTGCTGTGCCCAAGACGTGCACGTGGGGATAAGGTTGGGGGGATTGGAAAATGTAGACGGCTTTGAGGAATATTTTCCTTTTATTTTTTTATGTGAAATTTGAATGTTGCCGCTGCGAGACGATGAAACCCCCTGTGGGAGAGGCAGAGAAGGAAGGAAGGGTGGAGGGGTGGAAGGATAGAGAGATGGAAGGATGCAGGGATGGAGAGAAGGAGGGATGGAGGTATGGAAGGATGGAGGGATGCAGCCTTTGTGAACGCCTCTTGCCCCCTGGCGTCCCCTCGGTGCAAGGACAGCCGGGGCCGGGGGGGCTGGGGAGAGCAGGGAGGGGACCGGGGAGACCGGGGAGAGGACCGGGGGCACAGGGGTAGGTCGACAAGGCTGTCTCCATCTCTCATCGCCTCTTTCCCCAAAACTCCAACCAACAAACCCAGCCAAATCGACACAAGCGACACCCCCGGGCAAAAATTGTTTCTCCTTCCCCAAAACACCTTCCAAAAATAATGAAGATCCTGCTCAGGTCCTCAAAGGCAGTTCGAAGGGCAGGTAATGGGAAAAGAGGGAAAAAGGAAAAAAAAAAAAAAGGAAGAAAAAAAAAGAAAAAAAAAGAAAAGAAAAAAGTGCAATAAATTTAAAGAGTTGGTTGCTAGGAAGGGAATGCAGTGGCTTATTTGGCATTTCTATCCTCTTTTGCATAGTCTCAGTTTCAGCTGGCAGACCAGGAGCTATGTGGTTGCCTCCATTAAATCTGTTTCTCATTGCTGACAAGATTTTAAGAAAGGTTCCTAATGACCGATACAGGCTGGCATCGCAGCCGAGTTTTGTAATTAAACGTTACTGAGCAGCGGCAGTAGCTGAGGATAAATGTCAAGACGCTTTTTTCTTTCTTTTTTTTTTTTTTTTCTTCTGCGATTTTCGGAGGAGAGGCTGGATATGTCACACGGAAATTGCAACTGCCAAAACAATCTACCAGGAGCACATCAATAAAAATAACTTCCACATGCTTCCCCAGCGAGCCAAGGAAATGACACTTAGTGGCTGTCGATGCCGAGGATCTCCCAAATTCCCCCAAAAGCTGCAATTACCAACGGCCCCGGCAAATACCCCGTCCCGCTGAGGCAGGACCCGGGGCGCTCGATGCAGCCTGCAGTCGTTAAATTGAATTTTACCGAGAAATGATGCTCGGTTGGCAAATTGACTGTAGGGAAAAAAAAAAAAAAGAAAAAAAAAAGAAAAAAAAAGGAAAAAAAAGAAATTGAGAAGGACATTAATAAATACGAGAAATTTCATGTGCAGGGGGAGATGCGGCAGGGCAGGAGCTGTGGTGACAGTGAGATGCGAGCACTGTTTGGGATGCTCGTTGCCCTGGGTGGGTGCTCAGGTGGGGTTGCCCAGCGGGCCCCGGGCTGACACTCCCTGCCCTCCGCCCCAAACCCGACGGGCTCGGCCGAAGTGGGATCAAACCCATTCAGCCAACTTAACTGCTGCTTGTCTTCCCTTCTCTCTTTTGCCTTCCTTGATTTTCTTTCTGGATTTTCCTTTTCCTTCCTTCCTTCCCTTCCTCTTCCTCCATTCCCTTTCCCTTTCCCTTCTTTTCCCTTTTCCCTTTCCCTTCTTTTCCCTTTTCCCTTTCCCTTCTTTTCCCCTTTCTCTTTCCCTTTCCCTTCTTTTCCCTTTTCCCTTTCCCCTTTCCCTTTCCCTTCTTTTCCATTTTCCCTTTCCCTTTTCCCTTTCCCTTTCCCTTCTTTTCCCTTTTCCCTTTCCCTTTCCCTTCTTTTCCCTTTCCCTTTCCCTTCTTTTCCCTTTCCCTTTCCCTTTCCCCTTTCCCTTTCCCTTTCCCTTTCCCTTTCCCCTTTCCCTTTCCCTTTCCCTTTCCCTCTCCCT
>JAWWES010000081.1:6880751-6948439 GCA_035583135.1 Lophotriccus pileatus | reverse complement strand
CCAGAGAGGCTGTGGAGTCTCTGCCTTTGGAGATACTCAAAAGCCATCAGGACATGGTCCTGAGGAACCCAGATCTAGACACCCTACTCATGCAGGGGTGTTGGACCACCTGTGCTCCAGAGGAATCTGCCAACCTCAACAATTCTGTGATTCAGTGATTTTGCTTAAAGGAAAATCCCAGAAAACTTGCACTTATGAGGATAAAAGGTACCTTAAATTGTGAAAATCTCTATGAATCCTTGTACCTTCTACTGCTGCTTTCAGTTTTAATTCATAGCATTTTTCATTGTCAGGCAACATTTGACTGTTGCAGTAGCTGTTTAACTGTCCCTTGGCAACTTACTGGGTTTTTTTATGAGCTTTTCTGTGCATTTCTTAGAAAACTAGAATTTGGAGAAATCAGATGATAATATTGTTCTATAAATTCTCTCTAGCGTATTTATTCTCTACAACTTTTTTTTTTTTAAATTCCTGACCTTTGGGTGTGAAGAGATTTTATATGAGCTTAAAGAGGATTTTAAAATGGATAGTTCAGCAAGAAAACAAACAAACCAACCTGTTTAATTGCCCTCCTCTAGAATAATTTTGGCATCCTTTAATTATTCACTGAGATTCCTATAGCCTCTAAATATACTATTTATTAGTCTGTGATAAGATCTGTGATTAAATACACTGCTATTTTGAAGAATAAACCACCTATGATTTATCCAATTTATGCATAAATCCTGATATTTTTAAAAGATTTTTTAAAAATATTGCTTTCACTTAGTAATGCATGTGATTTTATTCTTTATATAGCTGTCTCCTAAATATAACCTTTGAAGATGAAATACATTCACATAAGTTAAAAATCTGCAAGTTCTGTCTGTACAATTGTGGTAGAGAAATAGTCACAGATTAGATATTAATTCTGAAAAACATCCAAAACCTTATACCTCTAACATTTACTTAACACATCATTAATTCTGTATTATTTTATTAATATTGACAAAAAACCACTTTAGTATGGTGATTAAAATACTTAAAACTAGGATAAAAATTCTGCATGCAATGCTTATTACATGCAGTGGCTTACAAAGTTAGAATTCTTTGCAGTTAAGTAAAAAGATAAATTACAAAAATAAGGAAGTTCATTATGCTTAATAGTAAATTTATTTTTTTTCCTTTAGAATTCCAAAATGGAAGAAAAAGTCTGATACTGCTGCATATGTTAAAAATCAGATTTGTGAAAGTGCATATTTTTAAAAAATCTGAAGAATTAGAGATCATTTAAGATTTTTTACCCCTACTTTTACTTGACAGAAGTTATATATGTCTGACCTCTTCTATAACTCCCTCATTGTTAATGGGAGAAATCAGGCCGAATTTGAAGTAGATTGGATAAAGCAATCCTGTGCATCTACCTAAGAAGAAGGTGAACTGTCTTAGGGAGGCACCTATTTATCTCTGAATGAGAGTCTGAATCTCCATCTAGACTTCTCATTTCAGTGAGCCTGTGACTGTTCTATGGCCCTGAGGCTGAGTAACAGAGACAGAGTAGTCACCTCCAACAAGAGTTTAGGGAACAATGTTTTGCTCATACTGACTCCTCAACTGTTCTCAGATGGTCTTCAGAAAGGGCCAGTTGCCTTAGAATGAAGCCATGACAGGAACTCTGAAATAAATTAGAGACAGTTATTTGTGCTAAGGAAAGTGTTGAAGAACTACTTAATTTACTACTTAATTTAATAATAGGTGTAGTTATTAGTTTTTACTTTCAACTCAGATACTTTTCGTGCAGCTCCAACAGTTTTTGCCCAGGAGTGCTACTTCTGATGCTATAACACAACATTTCTGAGTGCCAAATTTCATTTTTTTTAAATGAGGCTTAGTCATGTATCATCCTGGTGAACTCAACTTGTATGATAAATCCAAGAAGTCAATACAAATCTAAAAAGACTAGGTTTTACTAGAAATTCTTTATGGAAATTTGTGGCACAGAATTACACTGAAGCTTAAATGTCTCAAAGTGGCCTTCATATAAAAAAGCATTTTGATAATTCTTGGCTGACCACCATATAATTCTGAAAACTTTTGAAGTGAGATGTTAGCAAAGATTTGCTCTCTTCTCCAAACATAGTTATTACATTAGATAATTTAAAGGAAAAACAATAAAAGGTTACATCTTAGATAAACCGGGGTTTATGTGTGAATTAGAAAAATGTTTGAAATTTCAAACTGGTAAACCAGCAGAATTAACTTTATATATGTACCAACAGCATTTCAAAAGGAGTTTGTAGCTTGCTAATATTTTAGAATTTTTTTAACATACCTTTTATATTCAGTTCACAATAAAGCTGTAGATAAAAGAGAAATGAATGGTGTAAGACTTTGAAAAGATTATTAATAGAGTAACTCAAGAAAAAGATCCCTTAAAGCTATATCATATAGTAAAAGGCAAATAATAGAGATTGCAATCTAGCTGAAATATGAGAAAGATGAAAAATAATTAATTTTCTGCCAAGCAGCAGAATATTATGATTATTCTTAAATTAATTAACAATTAAAAAAAAGTTTTATCACCATAATCAATTTCATAACTATTTCTACCAGATGTGTGGTTTAAATAGAAAATCAAGCATATAGATGTTTGAAGAATAGCCATTGCACTTTCTCATTAGTATTTTCTTGTTGATTGTTCACCATCATCTCTTCGTTTCTGGTTATACCAGTTTGTCCACATGAGAATAAGAAAAAGAAAATCAGAGTTACGGGGAGTTAAAACAGAATGCTAATAACTAGACTATAAATAAATTTCAACAGAAATTTAAATTACACTTTATTTTATATGAAAACAAATAAGAAGGAAGACATACAAAATTATAAACTATATATGGAATATAGATACCTGTTTTATTTCATGGCATAGAAAAATTAGAAAGGAATACTTACTAATATTACAAAGGAAATTAATCCAGTACTGGCAAAAGGGGTATTGTTCAAATACACTGGCACTGGAATTTAGAAGTCACAAACATAAATTATTAACTATAGAGGTTAGCATGGAATAGCTGATATTTCATAGATGTTTATTTACTATTTTTCTATTTCTAAGTCATAATAGTAAAACTTGGTGTACAATTTTTATTTCTGGACCAAACCAAGATAGTCTCATTTTCAAGTAGCAAAAACCCCCTATGGACGCACACTTTATCTTAGATGTCTCATGAAAAATTTTGTACAAACTTTTACTAGTCACAAGGAGATAATACTTTTCATAGCACATCTTGAGCTTCTCTACTTGCCAGAGAACTTCAGACTTATTTATGATTTTCTTTTTTTTTTTTCCCCCGGAGATTGGATTAATGCACGTCTCACATATTATTGGACACATTCTAATCCATTTGGTGTTTTATTTACAAAGAATATAGTAACTGTTATACTTCAAAATGGTACATTTTTCCTCTGAACAGGGCCAAAAGGAACATTATAAACCAAATCCACCCAAAGGACTTTGCTCTTTGCTTCACAATCTTTCTTGCCAAGCCATTGCCTGGGGTCAGATCTGAAGCAGAATGGACATAACTAGCAGTCTGGAAATCCCAGCAGCTGTCATATAGTTCAGTCTGTATGCGCATGTACGTGCCTCAGAAAGAACCACCAAAAACAGAAAGATGTGAAGTCCCAGAAACATATGTTTTACAATTTACAATTTTTTACAATTTAATAATGAGAGGTTTGGGGTTTTTTTTCCACTTTTGTGCATAGAGAAAGCTTAGTGGGATTGCTTATGATTAAGTTAAGGAACTAACCATCAACTCTCCCTCTCTCCTCTATGACCTCTTTATTTGCAGTCTCAATTTCTGTCAACATGGTCTTTTTGGTTTTGCTTTTCGGTTTTGTTTGATTTGGTTTTGGTTTTGTTTGGTGTTGTTTCTCTTATAGTTGCAGCAATATGAGTTTTGTTGTCTTCAGTATCTGGGATGTTCTTCCTTACTGTCCTCATGGCCAGGCAATTTGTTGCCTCCTCTCTGTCCCCCAGTGATCACTCCTTGAGGTGCAGACTATCCTCTCACAGTAACTCTTCTAGTGTTCCCCTTTTTGTAGCCTGAAGTCTTATCATCTCCTCTGGAGCATCCTCTCTTGCATTCGAAGGTAGGGCATAATCCTTCAGATCACAGAATCATGGAATCATAGAACAACCCAGGCTGGATGGGACCTTTAAAGCTCATCTGGCCCAAAAATTTTATGCGAATGGGAACTTAAATGAGGTTATCATGTCCAGTCTTGTCTTGAAAAAAGGGATAGAGACCCCACCATGTCCTTGAGGAGATTTTTCTAGTGACTGATTTTCCTCACGGTGACTTTTTTTTTTCTTACATCAAGATGAAACTTCTCCTGGTGTAACTTTCACCCATTGCTTCTTATCCTTGTTGTGTGGACCCTTAAAAGAGACAAACTGTCCTCTCTGTAGCCACCCTTTAAGTACTGGAAAACAGTGATGCCCCACATCCACAGAAAATCCTACTTTGTTGTAGAAAGTGATCAAGTTGGTCAGGCTGCCAGATGTTTCCATATGTCACATTCCTTCTCAACAGGGAGTCACTGGACATATGCCCAGATGTGTTTGTTGAAACTCTTGAACTTCTCATCGACAGGGTGTACAGTGACAACCTCCTATATAACTGTTAGGTATGAAAAGTCCAATCTAGGAGCTATTTCCAATCAATAGACTAGAAAAGTAGAGCAGAGACAAGCTCCACAGAATGGCAGCCAAGCCGCACCATGAGTGAGCCCAAGAACAGAAACTAGCCTGTGTGCTTGGCTTTAAAATACAAACAGTAATAAATTTCCCTTCACAACATTTGCTGTGCAAATTGAGGTCCTTAGTAGCATGAATAGGCACTAAGTTTATAAGCAAGAAGTAGGTTGTCATCACACATACCTGCAGAAAGACTTGTGGAAGTGTACCAAACCTGATCATGAACAAATAGAACTTAAAACTTTGGTGGGAGGGTTTTCAGGGGAAGAAAAAATGCTGAAGAATGTTTATATAGTTGAAAATATTTTTTGTTTTGCTTTGTGTTTTGGTTTTGTTAGTTTGCGATTGGGATTTTTATTTTGGTTTGGTTTTTTTAGATGTTTGTTTGTCTGCTTTTGTTTTGATTTTTCCCCCCAGATATTCTTAACAAAGATTTTTTTTCTGTACAAATCATTTTATTTTGGCTATTTTGAGTAGAGGCTTTGAGGGCTAAAAAGAGGGGCAGTCAGGTCAGACACATTTAGATGAAATGAGAAGAGGTAGGAAGGTAAGTGCTTCTTAAGGTTTTCAAATTTTTCTGAGAAACAATTAAGTATGGAATTTTAGGTATGAATTTTTATTCTTAGAAGCCCCCAGCCAAACAAGCAAACAAACAAACAACACCCAACAAAATCCCCATATGAAATATAATCACTGCCCCAAAAATTAATCCTGCTGCAGTTTAGAAAACTTGGTGACAGGCAAACATCATTTCAACACGAATTACCCAGGTAATGCTTTTTATCTGAAGTTTATTGCATCTGCCTTTCTCAACAGGCACAGCTGTATGTTTATGCGGCTCCTAAATCCTCCAAAGGAGCTGTCACTCAATCATTACCCTGCCACTTCTGGTGAGAGCAATGTGCTTTCTGCTGCCAGGTTTCGCCTCCGATTGAACACAAGGAACTCACTGCGCGATGCCGGCCTGTCTCCTTTCCCCTGGGTGGCACTGCGGTACCACGAATTCCCGGCAGGCACGCAGGATAGAGCCATGCAGTGACACTGCAGTGCCGGGCAGAGAGAAGGACACCACATCAGCAACAGAACGTTTGGAGAAGAGCACCGTGTCGGACTGGGGATGGGAAATAGTTCTGCATGCCTAGAGAGGTGATCATGCAGGACCAGTAGAAATAAGTTGGTAGGAATGTGGTTTAAATACAATGCTAAGACTGTAGGACCCAACTCAGCTACAACAGTGGTGATACAAACACAACTGGCTTAAGTGTTATGCCGGTTTTGACTGGGTTGGAGTTAATTGTCCTCTTAGTTGCTGCTATGGGGCTATGCTTTGGTTTTCTGCTGGAAACAGTGTTGATAACAAAGGGATAGTTTTGTTATTGTTGAACAGTGCTCACACTGAGTCGAGGCTTGTTTTGCTTGACACCCCACACCACCATCAAGCAAGCTGGGAGTGCACAGGAAGTTGAAAGGAAACACAGACAGGACAGCTGACCCCGGATGGCCAAAGGAATATTCCACACCATATGGCATTGTGCTCAGCATATTACAATATTAATATGTAGTCAGTGGTGTGCAGCCTCAGCGTAACGGTTGTTAATAAAATCAACTTGTGTGCTTGTATTTTAATAGATTATGTTTCTCTTAACTATTTCATCAACAAACACCTGGATCATTATCACAATCTCATCCATTTTTTATTCTTTTTTTTTTTTTTCCTTTTTTATCACCTTGAAATCTTGGAAAATATTGTAAATATCACTCATCTAGTAACTTTGATGTTAAGCAACAGACAAATCACCAAAGATTAGCTTTTGCCTATATGGAAGACAGCATCAGTATCTAGATTTGTTTTTTTACATGGGAGGTATCAGGGAGTTGAACTACTGTATGAAATATAAAGAAACCTTGCCCTCTTTGCTGAAAGAGGCTTATCAATCAACTGGTGTAAGTGGAGGAGACTGAGTACTTCGCTCTCTTCCTCCTGGGCTACTGGAGACAGCAGCAAAATGTCCAGCACTTTAATGAGTAGCTAATGAGGCTAATTTTACTCTGGTCCTTGAAGAGTAGAAATCTCATCTGATTGATACTTGGTCTCAGATAAAGCTAGCTGGGGTTGTCACAAATAAATCTAGGGACAAGTTAGCTAGCAGTGTTGGAGGTCAGGGGTCTGATTACTCCAATTTAATTCTTTGCCCTCTTTATTTCAGTACATATGTCCTTCATGTCTTTCCTGGTGCTGAGAGTGAAATTAAGACTAGGATTTTCATGGCATTTTTCTATAGAACTTAGTCTATGACTAGATTTCAAAAAAATATTGTGACACACAGAGTGTCAATATTCAAAGTAGAGGGACTGAACATCAAGAGTAGTATTCATAACGCGGAGTTTCTAATGTCTGAGACACTGATTTTTTATCAAAGAGGAACAGACATGTATTGCATTCAGAAAAATCCAGCCATTTTAAAGATGTCACACTATATAGCCAACAGAAAATATCACAGAGAAAGTTTAAGTGCCACTCTTTCAGACCTTTGGATTTTCCCTTGTTCAGAGGCAGAAACAGTTCTGAGGTCAGCAAAGCATTTAGAATGGTGAAGGCTTTAAAACACTGACTTCCAAAGTGCTGAACACTGGCTACTTCTAATTACTTTAATAAAAACCTGCTATTGCTGCAGCTCATATCAGACTAAAGAAAGGATGTATCTGAATATGTGTCCATGTGTGTCTGTGTGCAAGGCAAGAAAGGATTAAGTTCCTATTTGTCATGTTACTTTGATAAATATTACCAGACTGTATCTATAAAATAGGCATTTTTAATAAGCAGTTGGGAATTAAAATTATCAGGCAAAAAAAAGTTTTTGATGACACATAATGAGAATATTATAAGGAGACAATTCAAGATGAAAATCATTCAGAAACAAACAAAAAAACCCCTCATGAGGAATTATTTTTGGTACTATTTTATGTCATGCATCTTTGAGTGTGGGAATTTCTGCATTTTATTTTATATCATAATATGCCTTAACCCCAGCTGGCAGCTAAATACCACACAGCTGCTCACTCACTTCTCCCTCTCCACATATGGTGGGAGGGCAAGGAGAATCAGGAAAGACAAGCAAAACCAAATTCATAGGTTGAAATAAGAACAGTTTAATAATTAAAATAAAGTAAAATATAGTAATAAAAATATAACTAATTATAATAATAACAAAAATAATATTAATAATAATTGTAATTAAAGGGAGAGAGAAAGAGAGAGGAATAAGACCCAGGAAAGACTAGTGATGCACAATACAATTGCTCACCACTCATTGTCCAGCAAGTCCTCAAGAAGCAATTGGCCCCTTCCATCCAACTCTCCCCAGTTTATACACTGAACATGATGTTCTATGGTATGGAATATCCCTTTGCCCAGTTCCGGGCAGCTGCCCCAGCTTTTCCTTCCCAGCTTCTTGTACACCTGCTCACTGGCAGAGCATGGGAAACTGAAAAGTCTTTGATTTACAGTAAGCTTGACTTAATAACAACTAAAACCTCAGAATTATTCTCACACTAAATCCAAAACACAGCACTGTATCAGCTACTAGGAAGAAAATTACTCTATTCCAGCTAAAACCCTATTATTTGTCAGCTTCTGAGGCCTATTCCAGTGTTCAAAACAAAAAATCGAATCCACCAGTCTAGTCAGTGTATTTCCTGAACAAACAATCCAAGGAATAAATCAAAAAAGACACAAGAGCCAAATCATCCTTCAAGTTAGAAATATGGTTTTCTTTTCCCTTGTGTCTGAAATATACTTTGTAATAAATGTGGGAATTTTGCCTTATAAAAATTCTTCTTGCTTTCCCTTTAAACACTTACAAAATCCTGAAACTGGATGTTTGAAAAGCCTAAAAACTCCCAAGTTTTAACCAAAGTTCCTCCATAAGTTCCATGAGACATTTTCATACACTGTTGGTCCAAAAGACTCAAGAGATATAGTTAATTAACAGGTAATCCAGACCCAAAAAAAATCAAGCAAGCAGGAACATTCCCCCCACACACACAGTGTAGGGTACATTTAGGATAATAATGAACAATCTATTTGCTTTGGTGAGAAATAATCAATACAGAGTTTCAGATGTGATATGAGAACAGATGTCACTATTAGATATATTTTCCTTCAATGTAATCATAACATTTTTTTGCAGCAGCTGTTCTTCTTTGGTACATTATTCTCTTGAAATGGTATTGCACATCATAGTAACTGTGAAAGGGGAGTGATCTATGATTAAAAAAAAAAAGCATGCCATTGTGGCCAAAAGATCAGGTGCTAAAGTTTATACCACTATCAGCTCATCAGGAAAGACTCCAGGCTGGCAGCACTGCCCTGCCCTTCTGTTTCAAACTCCCATGTCTTCTGGCAACGTATTGCATATCCATTAGATATTTTGCAAAAGATATTTTTAAAATTATATCTTCAATAACTCACAACCTGAGCTCATTATAGCTAACAATCGACATGAGAAAGTTTGGATGAAAGAAAAGGAAAAAAAAAGTATTAAAATTCTTAGTATTTAAACTTCTGCTCCCACCAGTTATTTCTTATATGATGCCCAGCCTACTGAATATTTTTAGAGCATGAGGAGTACTTGGACTAAAATAATTGTAATTCAGGCTATGAAATGTATTACCACATCTGACAATGTTTGCATCATTTGCAATGATTTCTCTTGCTGTTCTTAAGCAAGTCGTGATCTAAAATAAAGCCACTAACTAAAAATATATATAAATACAAAATAATGTCTACAATTTACTTCTAATAAGTGTACTTTTAGCTTATCCATGGTCTGTTTCACCCACTATTACCTAGGGGAAAATTGTGTTGCTGTTTTTACTTTTGGTTTATGTTGAATCTTTTGTCATGAGTGTTCTTGATACTCTCTCCAGCTTCAAAACTATAAAATAACATATCTGCATCTGCTTTCATAACAAACACTGTCTGGGCAACAATAAGCAAAATTCTGTAAGGGGGAAGTGAAAATAAATTCTTTAAAAAACCCCCATATATTAGGGGAAAAAAAAAGATTACCATTATTTATACAACTGCCTCGTTTCCTTAGGGAGAAACAAAGGATGGATGGCACATTAAGGATTTAAAAGGAAGTCTATGAAGAGGGTAAGGAAAAATGTTTTTATCAGGAGCCTAGAATCTCAAAATGAGTGACAGCTGATGCCAAAACCAAACTAATTAATGATGGTCTGATGAGAGTAAGTGTCCCCTGGAGAAGAAACAGAATAGAACAGTGACAGAATTAGAGAGAGAGAAAAAGTTAAAGGTTAGATGAAAAAAATGTTATGGTATAAAAGCTCTGTATTTACATAAAAGCAAAGCTCTAGTTTATTAAACAGAAGTGTTCATGCATCTTGCAAAAACTTCTACTGTTTCCATGGTACTTGTCACAGGAGTGACAAGTTTTTGGGGAGATAAACTGTACCTTTGGGGAACGTGAACTTACTTGCGTCTGTGTGGCAATAATCAGTGAATTTTGGCTTAGTTTGTTAAAAAAGGATGAAAAATGCCTCTAGATTTTTTGTACAAGTCATACTGTTCATAGGAAATCAAACTCAGATACAGCAAATAAACTTATTTACAGACGTAGTTACTGTGTTTACTTGAATTGAGCAGACTTTACAGAATCACAGAATCAATTAGGTAGGAAAAGACCTCTGAGATCATTGAGTCCAAACTTTGACCAAACACTACCATGTGAACTAGATCACGGCACTAAGTGCCCCATCCAGTCTTTCTTTAAACACCTCAAGGGACGGCGACACCACCACCTTCCTGGACAGTCCATCCCAGTGTCTAATCCCCATTTCTGTGAAGAAATTACTCCTAATGTCTGACCTGAACCTTCCCTGGTGCAGCTTGAGGCTATGTCCTCTCGTCCCATCGCTAGTTGCCTGGGAGAAGAGGTCGAACCCCACCTGACTAGAACCATTGTCCACATCCATGGAACATTTACTTACATGAATAGTCCAGTAGGCTGTTTTTTCTGAGATGCTGCAGAGGAATGCCATTCTCCCTCCACGTCTCCGGACATGAGCCTTGCCAGCTCAAAGAGATTCCTGCTTTTCCTGCCTCATGCTCACCCAACATTCACTGTGGGCACTGTGAAATCCTGCTCCACCATTTTATAGAATGTGGAGCCCCATCTTAAAACATTCCATTTCTCACTGGCATGCATGAAAATCTACATTTTCAGCACAGGGAAGATTCTCAAATGTGATGTCATTGCTGGACTCAGGTTCAGACCTTTCATGTTTCAGACTTTTCCTGCTCTTTTTCTGAGGTTTACCTCTAACTCTAGAGCACACAGAAGCAGAGTTGTAAATATTTTTTTTCTGTGAGGTCATCTATTGTGAACTGAAGTGTTCCTGCATAGAGCAGGAATGTGCTCTGTCCTCCTTAGAAGCAAGACATGATGGTATGTCCTAGAGCCATCTTCCCCCATGCCCCTCCTATTTGGCCCAGGCACTAAATGTCTGTTCCTTTTGCCAGGCCCGTAAAGGCTGAAGTGATTATTGTGAAAGGGGAGGGTGGTTTGCCTTTTTTTTCAGAAAACAAAGCACCTGGTTGAATTTTATGTGTCTTACTCATATTTTGAAATCCAACTCTTCATTTTATATTTTTGTTTTGGTTTTTGTTTTGCTTTGGTTTGGTTTGGTTTTTTTTGTTTGTTTGGTTGGGTTTTTTTTGTTTTGTTTTGGGTTTTGTTTGTTTGTTTGTTTTTTTCCAGGAAAGCAAAAGCTGACAGTCATCTTTCAAGGACCAGGAGAAGAAAAACGTTGTTTCCTGTGTGATCCTTTGGATGCTGCTGAAGACACTGGAGAGACTAAGTTTATTAGTCTAGCTTTCAACACAGAAAAAATGGTCACTTGGCAGGGCTCTGGGCTTCCCTTGCTTCCCTTGCATGGGTTGCAAGTAGAAGAATTTGATAGCACATGAATGTAGGAACCCTTTCCACTTTCCAGAAACACTCAAGAGATTAACTGTTGCCTATGCTGACAGAAATTTGCTTTAAGACTGAAAAACTCAGGCTGAAAAAAACATGGGCATTTACATTTGGCAGTGCAGGTGAGGGCTTTCTTTTCTCTTCCCTCAGGCATCTGGCCTGAAGTGAACAACACCGACCAAGTCACTCTTTAAAGGAAAATGACCCCAGATAACCTGTTTATGCTCTCCATCACCCCTATGAAATTGAGCCTCAAAAGAAGGTTTTTAAAACCAAAGTCCCCAGAAACTGTTTAGACTGACCTTTTTTTTTTTTTTTTAAACCTTTTTTTTTCCCCCCCTTTTACCCTTTTTTAACCTCCTTTTCCTTCACCTTCTTTTGCCTTCTTTTATTTTACCTTCTTTTATTTCCATCAGACGTTACAACCAATAAACCACAGAACCCAGGGCCGGGGGTCCTAGAGCCAGACAAAAGGATCTTTGTCACGGGATCCCCGCGGACAGGAGCCCTCAGGGCCCGCGGAGCCCCAGCGCGGAGCTGGGGGTGCGCACCCGCATCCCCCGGCCTCGGTCACAGCGCGGCCACTTGCGCGGGCAGGTGGGGGGCGCTGCCTGTCCCTCCGGGGTGGAGGTGCTTCTCCCCCAGGGCACTAAGCGCGGCTGGGGTATATTTTTAAAAAAATTATTATTTTCATTTTAAATTTTTAGTGTTTTCTTTTTTTATTATTATTTTTTTATTTTTATTTTTATTTTGGTGGCGCCACTTCTCCTTTCTGTTCCCCCACCCCCCGCCACGGTTTCTTTCGCTCTTCCCCTTGCCAAATTCCACCCCCTGCCGCGGAAGACCCGCGCCCGGCCGCGCATCCAGTGCCCCCACCCCTCCCTCCCAGCGGGCTGCCCCCCGCAAGGGCCCGTCGGTGCGGTGCGGAGGGAGCGGAGAGTGCGGGGCTCACCGCCCGCCCCGTCGGGCTACGGGGTCCCGGGGGGCGGCACGGCTCTGCCCCGCGGTAACCACGCGGTACCTCCTACTCCTCATCCTCTTCCTCCTGCCCTCGAGGCGGGGATGCGGGAACACCCAGCCCCCGGGACCGCCCGCAACCCCCAAGCTCAGCAGCCCTCGACGGCGCCCGGCTGGGTCAGGTCCTGCCATAGGGCAGAGAAACCACCCCGGATTCCTTCTACCTGACGCTCTGCTATGACATCCCAACCCCACTGTGATATCCCAATGCTTTTTTTTAATTTCTTTCTTTTTTCTTTTTTTTTAAATTTCCCCCCTAGATCTATAATTTCACCACGGAGAAGACTTTTCTCCTGTTGTTTTTTGGACGGGGAAAGCTCCATCCAAGAACACATCTCCCTTTTTGTCTTGCTTATTAGATATAATTTAACATAAAACGCCTGTTATAATTACTGATTATACAAGGGATCCCTTGTATTCACAATCTACTAACAGGATTATCTAACAAGTGCTAGATTTTAAATTAACCATAAACATTACACTGGAATTCATTTCATTGCACTGGAAAAGAGGGAAGGAGTGGATCTGGGGGTGAAGGCAAGGAGTGGTCCCGGGAGCCCTGAGCCCACCACCACCTTCCTCTTGCCCAAGCTGTCCACACTGAGCAGAAGCATTGTCCTTGTAAAGCCTATGAAGGCATTATTATAATTATTAAAAAAAAATGTGAAAAAAATATACAGAAATTGAAAAAAATATGTGAACTCTTCTAAAGTGTTGTCTTGGGGGGGTCAGAGCAGCCTGATCCATCCTGGGGCAGAGCAGCAGCTCAGCCTCCTACCTGCTGCCTTCTCCTGGCCACGGGAAATGGAGGGCTATAAAAAAATCTATTAGAGATGAGTTAATTAATGGTAATTGGAAAAGGGACCTCCCCTACGTAAAATCGTCTTTCTCCACAAAAGAGCATTTAAAAATAATCTGAGGGAAAAAAAGCCCCACAACACCATAATGAAGCTTTTGAGCAAAAGACCTCATGTTTTTATTGCCGAGGGGAGCAGGGAGGAGAGAAGTCCCTCCAGCCCCAGTCCCAGCCCCGGTCTGGCTCCTGCCAAACCCCTGGGAGGGAGCAGCTCTCCTCAGCTCTCCTTGCCGCTGCTTGAGCGAAGCCTCTTGGTCTGAGGTTAAACCTGCCTGCCCAGCCGGCCTTGGCTGCAGCCCCAGTTTGCCTTCTGTGTAGAAAACAGCTTTTCCTGGGGAAGGGGTTCCTGGAGGGACTCAGCCCTGAGTACAGACTCGAGCACAGACTCTGAGGGACGTCGCTGCAGGGCTGGGGTCCCTCTCCTTCATGCCAGAGTCACCGCTCCTCCCTGCCTTCCATCCTTCCACCAGAGCTTCAACTCTTCAGGCCTGGCGGAAAGTAAATCCTTTTAATGAGTCAAATAATTTTTGGACACAAGAAAATTTTCCCCCTCTCCTTTGTAATTAGAGCTGGCCGCGTGTCTAAAATGATCTGCTTTCCAGAGGGAAACAATAATTGAATTGTTGGGTGTCTCCCGAGCTTTGCAGGGCTCCGGGAAGGCTGCGAGGGAAGCTGAGCCATTCTCTTGTTAGCGCCTGCAATGAGAGCAAGACACCCTAGAATTCAATTACGCGGCTCCTCCAGGAACCGTTATAATTATAACGTCAAGTTGTTTTTTAAAATTTCATAATTATGCTTTAGGATCCTTGTGTGGATGTTTGGGAACGCGCCTGCCCGGCCCCGGCCCCCCACACGAACCCTCCTTTGCTGCAGCCTCTTCCCCGCCTGTGCTTCAGCAACATTCCGCTCTCTGCATCCAAGGGCACCCGGGGGGCCCTCCCTCTCCGTCCCTGCCCCTGGCACCCGTGCCAGGGCCTCCTCTGCTCCACATCCCTGGGCATCCCTCCTGAGAGCCATTACAGTGTCATGGCACGTGCTGTGAGTGGGCTGGTGACACATCCCCATGTCAGATCTCCTGTTCAGCCTTTCCAGTTTCCCTGCCTGCAGAATTGATTCCCACGCAAGTCAGCTAGTTCCAGAAGAACGTCGGGAAGAAGTAGATCAGAACAGCCAGTTACAGAATATTTTGTGTTCAGCCGGTTAGAAGTAGGTGTCCAATGTCCTCCCTTAGGTGACACCAGAGGGGTGAAGTTTGGAGCAAGCAGGTCGTGCTGGGGACTCTGGCAGTGGGGTACCCCATATCAGCACTGCCTGTACTCAGGCTGGCACCTTTACCTTCATGAATGCACATGTAAAACACTGAAAAACTCTCTCATTACTTTTACTGGTGGAAATTAAAATCTGGGAAGGGCTTGATGTGTCGCTGGTGATGCCTTTCAAGCTTGGGCTGGGAGCAGTGTTGTGTTTAGAGAGTAGTTGAGTTGCTTTTAGGCTCTATTTAGAAAAGTGGATCAGACTGCTCATATTTTATACTCCTGCTGAAATGAGAGAGCTGTGAGCCTGTGTTGCTGCAAAGCCCTTGTTCAGTGCTGCTTCTCTCACCTGCCTTCTCCAAGTGCCTGTTGCAGACCCACTGTGTCCTTCTGGCCACATGCCTTAGGAAGTCTCTGTCCAGGACTCATCTGTGGAGAAACCAGCCCTGAGCTGACATGTACCAGACTGGATGGAGATCTCCTGGCTATACAGCACTGTTTGAGGTGTTTAGCGAAGGAGCTTCTTCTCCAAGACAGAAAAGAGGAGACTGAGAAAGTGCAGAATGGCAGAAGGGAGAGAAGACCAAATGCAGGGGAAGTGGAAGAATCATGATCTGCTTCTGCGAGGAACTGGTGAGCAGCAAACCTAAGTCCAGTCAGGCACAGAGCACAGGTATTGCAGCACAACCTGTTTTCCTGGTATGTGTTTAAATCCCAGCCATCGGAGGGATCCACTGCATCCTGGTTTGGTTCTCCTTGCTGAAGCTGAATGAGATCCAGGAATGTCCCCAGGTTTCATCCAGTCCGGTTTCCAGTGCCAAATCATGGAAAGGGTCTGACTCAGACTGTGGTGTGGACCCTTTCCACAGAGCTCCTTGCTGCAGTGAACTGGGACACCCCTGCAGGCTTGCACAGAGGACTCTGCTGTTGGTTGGCCATGTCCCTTTCCTATAGCAGGAGAAACTTGACTGTGTTTTTAGCTCCCTGTATCCAGCAAAGGGTTGCAATGCACAGCAGGAGCAGGTCTGGTGTTCTCCCCTCCTACCCCATGGCCGTTGCCAAGAAAGCTCAACAGCCACAGGCAGAAAGTGGGTGTATTGAGTGAGTCCTGGTAACCACCCAGCAGCACCAAGACAGAGGAACTGTCACCAGAACAATTTTGTTTTGATAGTGCATCTTGCACTTGGCTGCTCAAAGCAACTTTTCCTGAGCTTGGACCCAGGTCCTGAGGAGGCTGGTGTGCACCATTGGCATTACAGACCTGCATAGAGGTCGAGGAACAGAAGATGAAGAACTTGTCTTGATATTTGCAGGTCAGGGCCCCACATAACAGTTGTGGCACTGGGATGGGAGAGCAGAGAGGAATACACAATGACTGTGCTGATTTCAGACTGGGAATAGATTCACTTTTCATTCTCTCAGACAAGCAATTAGAGCTGTCTCCCCAAGCAGTTCCCACCCAGCAAGGAGTTCCAAAATATGAAAATTCTTCCCTTTCATATTATTTTCCAGATGTTCAGTCTTCGCTTCCCTTTATTAATGCTTCTTTTGCCAGGGTGACTCATTTAACAATTAGCTTAGGCATAGGGTGTAGCAGCTGTTACAGATATTACCTGTGCCTCTAAGGCAAAGCTGTTGTTTTTTATCCATCTCTCCTTTTCTTCTAGGCCTTTAATAACCTGTAAAAATATCTTTAAATTAGTGGGAAGCTCTGATTCCTCAACCAGGTCAACAGATGGCTCACTTGAACCTGCCTTCAATTAAGCAGGTGGAACATGCCCAAGGAGCAGGCAGACAAATGCAGCTGTTCTTTCCCCAAGTCCCACTGCAGATCTGATGGGAAAGACTTATTCACCAGCTCCTGTGTCAGGCTACTTGTTCTATCAACCTCCTAACTTTGCATTCAAACTTCCCTCACCCGGCTGCATCTTGCAGGAGATCTCTCCTTCCCACGACCATGAGCTGTGGGTGTGATGATGCTGAGGTAACTGAACATTCCTGGTTTCAAGGTCTGCTTCCAATGTTTCATTGTTGGGCAAAATCCTGAAAAACTGATGTTTCTCATCTTAAGCACTGGTGGATGGCTTTGGTTCACATATTAGTGGACTTTGAGAGTGGGGTTCAAAACTTGAGCCTAAGTGCTGTCTTATTTTAGAATGAGAGGAAACAGCTTCAAGCTGTGCCAGGGCAAGTTTAGATCGGGTACTAGGAAGAATTTCTTCATGAAAGGGTTGTCAAGCACTGAATCAGGCTGCCTAGAGCAATGGTGGAGTCACCACCGCTGGAGATCTTTAAAAGATGTGTAGATGCAGCACTTTAGGAACACAGTTTAAGTACTGGACCTGACAGTGCTGGCTTACCAGTTGGACTCGATGACCTTAATTTTTTTCCCAACGTAAGTAATTCTATGAGTCTCTGATTCTGAGATGCCCCACGTCCTCTGTGTGGCCTTCAGCTGCCACTTTTGGAGGCTATGTGTCTCCTGTGCCAAATCCACCAGCCCACAGGAATGCCTTGAATACTCTGCAGTGTCTAAAATTATGATAATGTTTGCGCTTTGCAACCGAGTTCCACCAAGAGAATCACCAGTCCCCAGGTCATACCTTCAATCTGTGTCTGTGTTCAGTATGGACTCACTCCAGCAGCACTGCAAGCCGTTGGAGTAGAGATGAAGTAAAAGCTAAACAATGACATCAGGATCTGCCCTGGGGATACCAAGTACTTTCTTTGCATGAAAAGAAAAAATAACTCTAAAATCATCAGGACTGGTTATGCTGTTAGACACCATTACTATCTCCTTCCACTTCTGTCTAATATCTCAGCTTCTTACAGCTGTGTGGCTCTTCTCCTGATGTTCTTATTCACTCTTACTCCACACGTTCCAAAAGAGCCTGAAGCAAGGTGCTTGAGAGGCGACCTGTCGGAGGTCTGGAAGGAGGTTTACTCAACATCTGACCTCCAGCCCTTAGAAGCAACAGTCACTGCTGCTCCTCTATGGCTGTGAGCAGAACTCCAGGCCTGGAGCTGCTCGTGATGCTCAGCACATCTCCAGTCCCCCTGACTTCACCAACTACACCTTACATCACCTGTGTCTGGAACCCTTTCTGGGGTGAGGACTTCACTGACTGCACTGTCTGTGAAGCAAAGACAAATGTTTACAACCAGAGCTTGCAAAGAAGTTCATTGCTGCAGAGCTCTGCACAGAAATGAACGAGCTCTACTTGTCTGGACAAGGTCTCTGCTGCACAAAAGAGCCCCTGAAGTTTTGATTTTTGCCCTCTTTATTTTGCTGGTGCTGGGTAGGTCAGCAGGATATGTATTCCCGGGGATTCTTCCTTTGCCCAATCTCTGCATCTCCAGCTTCACAGAGATTTCTGTACTATGCTGTCTGATCCTTACAGGGCGAAATTGGTGGGGGCTTACACAATACTGACTGGGATGTGTTGTACCTCCTTTCTACACCAGTTCATGTCACCCCTTCCACCAGCCCAGTAGCAGCAGATTTCCTGGAGAAATCAGAGCCTGTTGCTCAGCCCACCAGCACAGCTCCACACAGTGCCCTGTGCTACAGGGTCCTGGTGCAAGAGCTCAGCAGCACAGACCCCTGCAGAAGGACCTCCCACCTCTGGTCTGTCAGCTGCACATCAGGGATGATCGGGGACCACAGACAAGTTCTCTTGCTTTCAGAAGACATCAGGTCCAAATTATACCAAGCATTAAACCCAACAATACCTTGGTTTTTTTTTATAAAGTAGCAGCAGTGCAATAGGTGCTGGTATTAAAAATGAAGGGTGGTTTGTAGGTCTCAGAGTTAACACACAGCCTGAGGTATCCCATCTCCAGCTGCTGCTGTTTGGAATCACAGCAGTCTCCAGTACAACATGACAGCTGCACAGCTGGCATGGCAAAGCTCCTCTTCTGAGCTGGGGCTCAGAACAGGTGAGAAAAACTTAGGGTTTGGTTTGGGTTTTTTGCTTGTTTGTTTGTTTTGAAACACAAAACTTCAGTTCTTCTTCCCAAATGCAATTGTCAGAGCAAGGCAGAGATTTTTGCAGAACAACCTGGCTCCTTGCTTGCTCCCCCAGGTGCTGAGGTGGGGGATGCTGGTCCTTCCAGCAAGCTGACTCTTTTTACTGTAGGAAGAGTTTCAGAGGCAGGCAAGAAAACAGGAAAATAAGAATCCTTGAACAGGCTGAGAGTATAGTCTGAGAATGAAAAGGTCCAAACAGTGCAGTGTGCAGATCACAGATCCAGCAGAGGTATCTGCTGCCTTTCAAGCCACCATTGGGGTGGCATAGAGGAAGATGAGGTCTGAAGAGTGATGAAGCCAGTGTGGAGCCTGGAGGAGGCTATTTAACTCTCTTGTTCAATCATGCATGTCCCAGCAATTCTTCAGTACTGCAGGTGCTGCTGGGCATGCTCCCAGTTGGCCGTGGGCCTTTCTGTGTTGCCTGATAAAGTCCTGTCCAGGCTGTGGCTGTTCTGAGCCACATGATCTGAAGCTTTCTTACACTTCTAAAACTAAAAGAGAAGAGATTTAGATTGGATGTTAGGAAAAAATTCTTCCCTGTGAGGGTAGTGAGGCACTGGAACAGGTTGCCCAGAGAAGTTGTGGCTGTCCCATCCCTGTAAGAATTCAAGGGCAGGCTGGAAGGGGCTTTGAGCAACCTTGTCTAGGGGAAGGTGTCCCTGCCCATGGCAAGGGGTTTAAACTAGATGGTCTTTAAGATCCCAACCCAAACCATTTAATGATTCTATGATCCCTCTAGTATCCTGCAATTCAAAATGCAGCCAAAACAGCCACCAGACCTTCTGTCTGGAGGAACTCCATGGTCACATGTGAACAACTTACATTTCTCCAGAAGCATCTCAGTGAGCCTTTCTGGATGGGACTTCGACTTTTTTTTGGAAGCCCAGATTATCTTATTTTAATTTTGGGGCATCTACTCTAGGATGCCTTGAGAAGGATGAATTTCCTGTATATTCATATGTGGTTAAGAGACATACACGGCTTTCAGCAGGACTTCTGCATTTTAAACTGAAGCTAATTCAGCTTGATACTACTAGAATATGGCCCTCAAGGCTTTCTAACAGGGCTAAGGATATCCAGGGTGAATAAAAGTGTCCTCTTTGAAGTCAGTTCACTGTTGCTTATGCCATACTGTCGGCTGCTGTGATGGTGCTAATGCAGATTCAACGCCATCTTCAGGAGTTGGCCCATGCCATCAGTGATCAGATTCCACAATGCAGGGACATGTACCCTTCTAACTGGTGAGAAGCCCTAGAAAGGGTGAAAAAAACCTTTTCTCTTCTCTGTCCACCCAGCAAAATATGGGCCAGCTGTAATTCATTCCGTGACTATTCCAGTTCTCACTGGAATAGTCTTGCTGTTTGAGCTACTTTTGGATGCTTTTGACTAGTTGGAAACCAAATAATCAACAAAAACAATACTCAGTATCTATTGCGTTGGGCAGGAGGAAGCTTGGAGCATCCCTGGAGGAGCCACAGGAGTTGTCCTCCCCATCCCAGCCCCAAACCATGGCAGGTTGGCAAAAGGGATGTTTTCCTGGCTGCCACAGGGAGCCCCATACCAGCTACTGAGCTGGGAGAAAATGATGTAGCTGTGTTTAATTTCTGCTGATTTGTAGCTGATGTGTTAATTTTTTAAAAAAAACAACTGTAATCTCTGTAGCACTTCTCTGATATTTAATAAAACAACATAACAGCACTCAAGCTACTTTATACACAAACAAGACAATGGAATAGGGAAAACATGATTGGCAGATGGAAAAAAAAATTCACTGAGTAAAACCTTTATGAGTTTTTGGGCACTAATGTACTACATATAGAAATCAGCATATGTACTTTGAACTCTGTGTTTGAAAGTTAACCAGAGCAGGCCAGAAGCATCATCACAATCTACAGACTCTGTTACCACACAGGCAGGCGTGAGCACTGTGGCTTTATTGCATATGCAATTCATCTGTCCCCATTTGCAGCCCACGAGGACAGAACATTGTAACTGCACAAGGGAAGGACTTAAATGCAGGGAGATGACTCCGAACTAGGTAAGGGCAACTCAAGTGGTATTTCACTGCCCAGAGGAATCACCACCACATACAGGTACTTTTCTTTATCTTTTATCTGTAAGAGCCCAATCACCCACAACCCTCACTGGTTTCCAAGATAGGGCCCTCAAGATGCCCTTACATATATGCTTTGTTCAATTAGTCCAGCAGGTAATGCTTTGTTCTCATGAATTTTGGAGTTACTCTGATGTGCAGTAAGGCAATTGAGACTCAATTTCATTATTCATCTCAATATGTTCCTGCTGCATTCAGAGAGCAGACCATGGGCCCTCCTGTGGCTAATTTAGCACCTGCAAATCCCCACGCTTAAAGCCAGAGGCTGCACAGCCCACGGAATGAAGCTGCAGAGCTATCCACAAGTCAAATCATCCCGCTTGCTGGCAAGAACGCTCTGCTTTTTTTCCCCTTTAGAAACTTTGTACACCCCTCCCTACCTCAGAAGGAACACCATCGTGCCCCAGTTCTCCGAGACCAGGCTGTATCCCACAATTCATTTATTTTTTAATAGATATATATTGAATTCCTTTTGACAAAATTTCAGTGGAGTTTCAGGGAAAGCAACGTACCTGGAGAACGTGGGCCACCCTGAGGTTTGGAGCTGTTACCTGCTCAGAGAGCAGGAACTGAAGTTAAGCAAAAGTAGCCTACTTAAGCTAAAATAGTTAAGAAGCTCCTAATGAAGCTTTCTTCAGCTAAGCCAGCAGAAAATATATCAAAAGGCCATTCTACTGTTTCCACTGAAAATGCAGCAACTTCTAGAAGCCCAAAATAGACATTTAAGCGCAGCAAAACTGAAGAGTTTTGGTCTAAATTTGGAAGCTGCTGTTAGAATTTCTTAGCCTTTTCAGCTGTGCTTACTCATTCTTAGCTTGCACTCAGACTTGAGTAACCACTGCTGCAGATAACCAAACCACAAAAGGAATGTGCATGTTTACCCTGCCCCCTCTGTATTTTGTTTCAGATTATGAATTTCAGCACTTTGGAAGACAATGGTTGTAAGATTCTGTGACTTTAAGTCACATAACCATAACACACTTATGCTGCTTTCCTGGTACAATAGCAAGACTGTTTTTCTTACCAACTGTGCAACCCAGGCTGAAGTTAATCTTGCCAAGTTCAGTTTAGGATTTTTTTTTTTTTTAAACCACTGCATATGCATGACTGAATATTTGTTATGCAACCATAACAACTGTCCTTTTCAAGGAAGATTCCTGCATAATGTGAGCACAGAGAATCCAAGGCAAACACGTCTTGATCGTAAAACTTTAATAGTAAAAAAAGTGTAAAACCAAACACACCGCTGAAAACTTATCAGTAAGAATGAGAATACAAGTGTTCAAATTCAGAATAGTGCAAGTTTTCTTCACTCCCCTCCCCACTTCTTCCAAACTTAAATCACTTTGGTTAAGATACTCAGAAGTGTTGGCAAAAAATGAACTTTTGACTTACATTTTTGGCTGCATTATTTCGAACATGTACAGATTTAGTTTCAGTTTTTAGAAATAAATCTTTAATACTTATCTATTAATCAAATATCCATACAGATCACTGTCATCTTTACTTACATCTGGTTTTATAACATTTTGAGATTGGTTTCAAGGTGGTTACAAAACTGTCTCCACAGCAGGTAGCATACTTCTTAAACAACTGAGCTGAACCTGTCCTGATCTGAGGACCTAATTTCTTCAGGTTCTTCTACAAAATTTGACGATTTATGTTTTGAACATTTGAGGAAGGATCTTATACCAACTCAATTACTCTTGATTTACACCAAAGCAAGATTAGAATTAGGGTATGCTCTGTAGCATAGAGTTTGTGCTAAATTTTTCCTGCAAGCATTCCCTTAGAAGAGTGAAAACAGCCAGAGCAGCTATCTGGCTTTGACATCTGTTTTGATGGTTCAATCTTTAACTGATGCCTCTAACTATAACTGAAGCCATGTAAGATTGGAAAATAACACAAAAAAAATTGCATAATACAAAAAGGCAAATCCATAAAAGTTTACAAGTACAACATAAACACAAAATTGGAGTATTTCTATAAATTTGGGTTCAATGTAAGATACAACAAAACTAGCTTTACTAGTTAAATAAATTATTGCTCCATTTGACTCCATGCAGCATTGAAATGAACTCAGAACCCTTTTCTCTTTAATCTCTCATAAGAAATGATCGATATTGAAGAGAACATGAGGCTCAGACTTACTGTACATTGCACTTCAACTTTTAAGACCTAATACTTGCTATTTAGGTCTCCTGTGGTCTAAGCTATCAAATGAATACGTTGTGCTCACCAGAACTATGTATTAAGAAACACCAAATGTTTAATGTAGTGACATAAGCACTTTTCGTTTTTAAGAAGGCAATCACAGATTGCAAGTTCTATAGGGTTGTATAAAAACAAGCAGTGATCTCTTTCAGAAACTGAACTGAGAAAACAAAGCTGCTCACTATTTTTCACATGCAGTTTAAAATCACATTTTGGGCCCAATTCTGTTTCCAATCGTTTCAGTCAAAACCCTGACTCAGACTGAAGATCAAGGACAGCTCTAGGAGGAAATGGCAAATCGAATAGTTGGTGGTCACATACTCAGCAGCCAAGCAATGACATGCAACGCATGTTTTTTTCAGTGACACCAGACATTTGAGATACCCAAGACCTCCTCTGGTGAGATACTGAAGCATGTGTCTAATATTAAGCAGGAGTACTCAAACACACTTAGATTTCTTACTGAATTGGGGCCAGAGCTTGATTCTTGCAAATCTAACTGCAAGCTTCAGAAATAATGAAATTTCCAGTCGGAATCTCCTGATAAAAAGTTCACGTTTGAACAAGATTGTCTCCTGTGTTCACCCATCATACTGAAGTAATTCAGAAATTCCAAACTAAGACTTCCAACCTTTCATCCCTCCAACCCTCTCCACTGCCAAAGACAGAAACTTAATGCAGCATTACAAGTAAGGGCATGATTCCTTCATAAGACTCCTAAAAGCATTAGTGCAGTGCCTTAAATCTGGTTTGATCACTCTTATTTTTAAATAACCCTATTTTTTAAAGATTTGGATAAATACTATTCCTATTAAACCATACTTCATTGTTAAGCACCATCAATCTACTTCCTTTGGGCACTGATACAAGAGCTTGTAATTAAATTTCAGTTTCAAGGCTTTAAAACACGGCAGCTGATTCAATAACTTACACTGGAATCTAATACTTGGAAAACTGCCACTTAGCCTGAACAGTTGTATGCAACTTGGTGTTAAACTCTTCCAGAGAACAGCCATATGCAAATGCTTATGTGGTAAATCAGGGTAAGATTTCAAGATAAGCAGTTAATTTCACTTGGCTATTCTAAGAGTCGATTAATATTTTTTTTCCCACAAGTCATTTGTGCAGTGAGCCCATAAAGAGATTATTTTTTCTAAATAATCTTCTATTTTAAACAGAAACACATCTTCATAATGTTGCTTTCACGCTGGCACCGTGTTCTCTTCTTCAAAGATTTAGTCATTGTGTGGTTTCTCTGGAATACCCTATGGACAAAAAAACCAAACATCAAACACACGTTATGGTTTAATACCACCTGATAAGTGACTACATTATGCAGTATTTTCAATTATTAAATAGTCAACCACCTTCACTTAAGTTGACAATGACCTAGACATGGCTTCTTATAAAAGCTCAACAAGGACACGCTCCTTAACTGGGGACAACAAAAAAAAAACCACTACGGGTCTTCGTTGCCTCAGTTAGTGCACCTGAAATATCCATCTACCAATTGTACTGCTTTTTATAAGACTTTATAATCTTTCCTCTCTATCTTAGTTTATTTCTTAGCAGAAGGTACACAGTACTTCATTTATTGGACATTAATTCAGTTTTAACAGCCCTTTTTTAAACTGTCTCCAACCGTGACATCATTTTCCAATCAAAACCTGGCATCACAGACTTACTCATTTCTTCCCAAGTCCCTTTTCTAGTATGAAACCCTGTAGTGTATGGCAGTGTGAGGAATTTAACCAACTTTTCTTTAAAACAAAGCCTGTAACATGTTCTTCTCTTTCTAAGGTCAAAATGCAAATGTACTTGCAAGCACTGAATGCACTCTCAGTCCTGCAACCTCCAGCACTGGCAAACAATACATATTTGTGAGGTCCAAGTTCTGAATATGACCCCAGCTTGCCAGAAGCTGAGAATGATGGTTACAACTCAAAATGAAGCGCTGCCATCCATTTCACCCAGCTGATGAGCACTGACTGAGCAACTTTAGGTGTAATAATCAGCAGACACAGCTGATGGCAACAGCATCTTCACATCTTCTTTTGCTATAAAGGCTATTACAAGGAAACTTTGGATTTCATCCTCAAGCTGGTAGCAAAAAACCCCAACAAAACAAACAACCCCCTAAAAGTCTCTGCTACCAGCAGGTTTGCTTAAAGGTTACACTGTACTTTGTTGTACATGTGAGCTCACTTGAAATCCAGTGAAAAGCAGCAAGCATCTCCCAGTTACTGTTTATCAGCTTGGGGGGAGATGTCTCAGGGACACTTCTAATTTTACTTTCAATTTCTTTTCTAACTGCAAAAGCTAAACAGAGGCTGAGGAAGAAGCAATGCAACTTTACTCCACTAATTTCCACAGGTGCCACCTTCTCCTCTAGACAGGCTCAGAAAGTATCTGCTGTTTGATCCAAAACTGTCACATGCAGCAAACAGCTCAGGGGCTACAGGAGAATACAGCTACAGAAATAACTATTTTATTCAAGTATGGTTTAAAAAAATGCCACATTCCATTTTCTGGCCACAGTTCTCTCTATAGAAGAAAGATGTGGTTGACTGAATTTTAGACTCGACTTTAGAACTGAAATTCTTTGAATCCCAGCACTTATTGCTTCATAGTGACTTGCAGAAGTTTTCCTGTGAAAATGCTGGCTTCTCCAAGTTCTTCCAGACTAAGTAACAGTAGTGTAAACCACAGTAAAGGGACTTCTAGATAACCAGAATAAAAAGCTTTGCCTTGCCGGCTTCCCTCTTTCTTTATAAGGAAGATGACAAGTCTGACAGGAAAGCTGCAGGCAGCAGCCAGTGTGATTTTAACTACATTCAGGTGAGATGCCAGGTGAAAAGAAGTCAAAAGATAAAAAAAAAAGCTCTATGTGCCTGAATTTATTTTGGCTTTTACTCCTTTCAGGTTCCCTTCTTTGCTTTTTAACAGAAGCAGCAGAGCCAATGGCAGGAATGCATATGGGCATGTGAAATATTAGAACTGCAGCATAAACCAGACAATTTTATTTTGAGACTCTGCTGCAATAGCAAAGCTTCAACAGAATTATATTAATACATGTTTTTTGACGTGAGAGGCAAATTTAAAAAGAGAAATTATACCCTCTTTCCCCCCACACACGTTAAGTCCTAAGAAAAAAACAAGTGTCCAGTTCAGACTACCCACACTGGAAGTACCTCAGCAGCCATCCACTGGGTCAGCCAGGCCAGGCAGAAGGGACAGAAAGGCAGCTAATTTTAGAGTAATATTTTCACTTGCTCATGCCTCTGTCCCAAAAAGCGGCTCTCCCCCTTACTAAGCAGTTCAGAGACTAGCATTTCAGGAACTCCCAAGTCTACAGGTGACCTTCCTGCATTAAAAATTGAAGCCACCTAAATCACAGCAGCCTTAGAAAAGTTAAACACTTGAAGGATGTTTTCCAGGGTGCAGGACTTGTGTAGCAAAGAAGACAGAAGTTAAATCAATGCAATATTAATTATTACCATCCATCAGTGTCAGAACACTTTTCCCAACCAAGCCTTAGACTGATGTGCAAACACATGGCTAGGCTGACTCTTCAGCATGCCACAAGGAAATAATTACTTAAGAACCTAGCAAACAAGATAGTAATTTATATTATCCCATATATAGTGACACTTCAACTACATCTTAAGTGACCAGCAACAGAATATTTGATTATAGAGTGGTGGAACTTGATGCTATATAGAGACATTTCCTTTAATTTACATAACAAAAATAATTTAGCACATAAATAATTAGAGGAAGTCCATCTGTGTCTCAGTTTTCTAGCTACCTTAGATGTTAATTCTAAGTACTGATGGAGCAGGAGCGATTATCAGCAGAAGGCATGTACTGATTCCAATCTTAATTAGGCTGTTGCTGGAAAAAGTTAAATAAAAGAGATACTCAACCACTTACTAAGACAATACCTACTCTACTGGCAACACAGGTTGTCTGCTTACAGTTCAGCTCTTAAGAATATATCTATTTAGCTCTGTCAGCCTGTGAGTCATACCCTTAAAGGCATAGTTTGTTCTTGGACTAACAACAATGGAAGGTATTTGGATTGTTAAAGAAACTACTAATTATACAGTAATTACCATAGCCAGCTGGCGTCCTATGTTTCCTACAGTCACACCTCCTGAGAAAAATATACATGGAAGCCAAGACCGGATGTAAAGAAAATCTGGGGATGTGTACCTGGTAAACAAAAGGAAATAAGTTAGAGAAAAGTGATTTTCATCATCTTATATACTGTTCATGAGATGCTATAGAATTGTCTCCCTGGGCTGAAAAAAAAAGGCAGTAAAAGAGAAAAGAAAACAGGGAGACCAGGTTAAGTCTGTTAAGTCTGTAAGCTTCTAAACCCCCATGTCCTAACCAGCAAAGTTCAGAAATTCACTCTCCTGAGCGCCAATAGAAGTTCAGTTTGCTGAGCTGCTACCATTTCAACATACATCCCAATTTGTCTGCTCACCACCTCCCACCCCCAGTTCCCAATCTTACCATTTGGAATAACTCGACAATTAGCAGCCTTAGACAAACAAAACATCAAATACGTGCCAAATATGTTAATAACTAACTTCCAGTGCATGTGCACCCACGTTTTTACTTAAGACAGGAGAGTGGAAATAGTATTTTAGAAGTATAACTTACTGATAGACACCATTATAGACAAGGAACTGGGTTATCAGGGTTGCTACAAAGGCTATTGTAATTCCAAGTCCGAGACCACTTCTGGAACGATCAAATGTCCACCAAAGCCCCAGTGATAAGGCTGCCAGAGTCAGGGACAGCTGGACGTTGTTTGCAAAGTCTAGTTTCTGGAAAAAGACGTTAAGGACAATCCTTTGAAGACTGCAGACATCCTGCTGCTGACACTGAACAAGGGAGAACTCAAACTGAAAGTGAGCACAATTCTCTGTCTTTAAATACACTTAGGATTTGGTTTTCAGACCTGCCAAGAAACCACAGCTCTTGACTTTGACTGGAGCGTGAATGCAAAGTCAAAATCAATTCCTGGCACCCTGAGCATCTAAAGAATATACTGTATTGTAATATATTTAACTTTCATGGCTTTTTGTCTCAAGTAATCCAGCTTTACGTTTTCTGCTCAGAACATCACCACCCAACACAAGAACACTCTTATTCAGAGCTTCTCACTAGTACATCACCAGTTAATTGTGTTAACTATTAGATGTAGACAACAAACAGGTTAAAATAACACAACTTACACTGTTATGCTTGCAGTTAAACCAGACATGTCCATCCCTCTCCCCTCCCAGAACTCCCGCCAGCTATTTTAAACCAACTGTGTTATATATCTTACAGAGTACAGCAGGTCTCACAGAACTCTGTCTCTGCCAGTAGCAGCACCATCCTTACCTCTGTAATCCCCCCAGACACCGTTTCACGACAACAGACTAAGCACATGGAGCAGCAGAGTACACTGTTTCAAGGATACAGCACTGGCGTGGTTGATGCCAACGAAAACCGCGATGCACCGCATGACACTGGCCCACTCCCGCTTGAATTTGTGTGGCTCCCCGAGGTGGCTGTCAATGCAGGGGTACAGCAGGCCAACGACAGCTGCAAGAGAAGCAACACTACTTGTACCAACTGTTATACAGTGATTACTCCAATGTCACCAAATATTAGCTTGGCAAATAAGTGCCTGAGAAAGCCGTGCGGTGCTTATCACACTACTGTAAGCATGATGAAGAAAAGACAACTATTACCCTGCCTTTCTACTTTAGAAAAGAAAAACAGACCACCCACTGTTAAGGTATCTGACTTGATGCTCCTTTTTTCCAAACAGATTTATCATTTGACATCCCCAGCAAATGCTTATACCAATAAAAAGAAAAGCATAACAAAAGCTTAATTACAGCGAGGAGTGGAATATGTGTTCATTGCTCACGTGCAGGGCAGACAGTTTTATGAATATGACTCATCAGCTGTGAATCAGGCCCTGAATTAAATATTTGCCTGGACTTAAAAAGTTTCTTGGCAGAGCTGCTTTCTCTCCTTCTGCTGGACTGTAAGTCAGCCTCCTGTCCATGTCAGATGAATTTTGATACCAAACAGATGCAGAGCTGAACTTAAAGAAGCACCTGCCATCAGTTGTATTTATGTCAGGGAAAAATAACTACTCATACTATTAATCAGACAAAGTTTGTATCCTCACACAGGATTTTTTCAGCCTTATCAGCCTGCAAATTGGTTGCAGAAGAAAAACATAGGCTAGTGTTAGCTCCATTGCTATCAGAAACACTGGAGGAGCTCCATTCTTCCAAGACTTGCAACCCCGTGTGTTGTCGCCAACTCCAGGGTTAGACAAGATGCTTTTATTATGTGTTAACTCCTATGTTTATTCATTTCCTTTTCTACCCTCCTTTTTTTAATCCCTTAAACTCCTAAGAGGAATAACTTCTATGTTAAGAAGGCTACAAAACATACTATTCCAAGACAGACATATGATCTAATGCTGACACAGTTTCATTATTCTGATACCACCTACCAGGACTTTTGCCTTATGATAACAGCTAAATTCCAAAGTTTAATCCAACTGTGACAGGACTATGAGAACTCTCAATGGAGCATATCCCACAGCACCCCTTTTATGACTCACTTTATCGTTCATTCAAGTTTACAGTTTATCATTCATACTCCTTTACTATGTGATACAAATAAACATCACATGACCACGTCACTGCACTGAAATAAAAACCGACTATGCAAGAGTCACTTAAAAGTACTTTCAATGCAAATTAAAAATGATTACAGTGTCCTAAAACTTAACTCATTTTTAGTCCCTCAATCCTTCCTCAAAACCTTGTTTTGACACGGGTGGGAGAGGGTTATGAACACTAATCCACCAGGTAAGTGCCTGCTGCTGCTACAACTGCAGCTTAGCCCAGGTTTTCTGTGGGATTTTTGCCTGGCAGTAGTTAGGGGTGGGCAGGAGGCAGAAGGCAGGAAAGGGGCAGGGGACAAGCAGGTGACAGGGGCTTGTGACAGGGAGAGCAGGCAAAGGACAGGGGCTGTGGGCAGCCAGGGGACAGGCAGGTGGCAGAGGAAAGGCAGGTGACTGGGGCAGCAGCAAGGGGCAGGTGACAGGGGACAGGCATCAGGCAAGGGGCAGGCCAGGGACAGGGGACAAGCCAATGAAGGGGAGGAGCAGACAAGGGACAGGTCGGTGACAGGCAGGTGGCAGAGGGAGGCAGGGGACAGGGGCAGCAGAAGGGGGAAAGGCAGGTGACTGGGACATCAGGCAAAGGGGAGCGGACAGGCAAGTGACACGGCAGGTGACAGGGGCAGCAGGCAAGGGGCAGGCCGGTGACAGAACAGGCAGGGGACAGGGGGAGAGGACAGAAGCAACGGGCAGGGGAAAGGCAGGGGACTGGGGCAGCAGAAACGAGGCAGTGGACAGGCAGGTGACGGGACAGGTGACTGGGGCAGGGACATCAGGCAAGGGGCAGGCCGCTGACAGGCCGGTGACGGGAGGGGGGTGGGCGGCAGCCAAGGGCCAGGCCGGTGACAGGGGACGGTGACAGGGGCCGGTGACAGGGGACGGTGACAGGGGACGGTGACAGGGGACGGTGACAGGGCCCGCGCGCCCCGCACGTGACTTCCTTGTTTTGGGCCCGGCCCGTGGCCAGTTCGCGCGCGCAGCCAATGGCGCGCGCCGCCCGCCGCTCACCAGTTCGGCGGCAGCCAATGGGCGGCGGGGGGCGGGGCCGCCGCGCGCGCTCGCGCTCGCGCCGGGCGCGGGGCGGGGGCAACGCGGGAAGCCCGCGCGCGGCCCGCGGGAAATCCCGCGGTCGGTCCCGGTGTCGCTCCCGGTGTCACCCCCGCACCCCGGCCCCGCGCCGCCCGCCCGCCGCGAAAAACGCGCCTTGCCCACGCTCAGAGAGCACCGGCTCAAAAGCGTAGCCTTGGGACGCGCGGAAAGGCGCGGGCCGCTCTCGCGCGTGGATAGAGCGGGGCGCGCATCCTTTCCAAAAAAGCCCGAGTTCGCATCGCTCGCCGCGCGATGGAAGTGTTTGGGCTCCCACGCGCGCACGGGTCACGCGTTCAGCCCCACAGTCTCTCCTCCGCCAAGGGATGAGGAAAGAGAAAAAAAAAAAACCCTCGTGGAGGTCAGCAACTCACCCGCTGCTGTGCCGCAGCACGGGGGCACCCACCAGGCGGAGGAGAAGAGCGTGGAAATCACTTCGTCAGGGAACAGAGTCACATTGCGCTGGATCTGCAGCAAGTTCAGCACCAGGGCCATGAAAGCACCCACGACGAAGAGCACCACGCTCCTCTGCACCAGGTGCTGACTCCAGTTCAAGGTGCTGCTGCTGCTGGTGGTGGTGCTGGTGCTGCTGCTGCTGGCGGTGCTGGGGCTGCGAGCTCCGCGACCCACCATCGCCAGCGAGGGGCTGGACACGGAGGAGCTCAGCATCTCGCCCACCTTGGCGGCCAGCCCCGCTGCCGTGCCCCCCAGCTGGGTCCTGTGCTTTCCCCTGGCAGTGCAGGAACAGCTCCAGGCGCAGCTCTCCAACCTGGGCATTGGCTTCACCGGAGTCCTGAAAAAAAAACGCACAGGCACACGCTGGTAAAGCCCCCAAACAACGGGTCAGACCGGCGCCTCCTCCAGCACCCACCGCGCTCCAGAGAGGATGCGGGGTGAGCTGACACACCCGAGCGCCCCGGGGCTGCACTGCCTCGGCCCCACGAGAGGACAGGGCCAAGGACCCCCGCCACACCCGCGCCGCCCCTATCCCGCGGGAAAGGGCTTCGCTTCCTTCCCCGGGCCCGTCAAACCTCAGCCCCCGCGACCACCCTCTCCCCCCGGGGCCGCGGTCCAGCTCACCTCGGGGAGGGGGCTGCGCGGCCGCCGCTCCGCCGCCTCCCTGCCGGCCTCCCGCCGCCGGCCCGCGCCCCGGGGGAGGCTTATAAGCGCCGAGCCGCGGATGTCACGTTACCCGCCGCCGACCTACCCGCGGCCGGAGGCAGCGCCGGTCCCGCCGCTCCGCTCGGCGCCGCCGCCCCGCCCGTGCCCTCCCCGCCGGGCGGGGCGATCGCGGGCCGCGGGAGCCGCCGCGCCAGCCCCGGGCGGCCGCGGCCCCGCTCGGGTGAGGCGGCGCAGCCAATGGAGCCCGGGCGGATGATATGACGTGCGGGACACACCACCCGCCTCCCGGCTCGGCCCCGGCCCGCCCGCTCCGCCCGCACCGCGCCGGGGACACCGCGCGGCATCGTCCGCGCCCGCGGGGCCGCGGCCGGAGCGCGCCGCCTCCTCCGGGTGATGGAGGGATGGGAAATGCTGCTGGCGGTGAAGGCGAATGTGTCACACAGTCGTAGAATCGTCAAGGTTGGAGGAAACCTTTAAGGTCATCCAGTCCCACCGCCAACCCAGCGCCACTACTGTAACCCCTAAACTACATCACCCCGATGCCTCTTGAACACCTCCAGGGGTGGTGACTCCACCACCTCCCTGGGCAACCTATTCCAATGCCAGATCGCCCTGATTTTTTTTCCTAATATTTAATCTGAATTTCCCACATCTTGTTTTAAGGCTAAGTGTTAGTGGCCCCCGCAGCCCAGCCCCTCATCTGCTCACCCAGTCCCCTTGGGTGATGGCAGCTAGCCCCAGGGAAGGTTGAAGGTGTCTGCTGCAGCCTCTCCTGAAGATGAAGGGATCAGTGATCCCTGTTGTCACTCAAATGGTGGTGTAGAGGGGATCCCACCATGTCTGTGACTGTGTATAAAGATGGTGCCAAACCCAAACGCTGCATCAGCAACCAGCCATGATCAGCAACCAGCCTGGCAGATCCCAGACTCTTGACTGCTTCCTGACAGCCTGAGCAGCTGCTCTGCCAGCACCGGCAAAGCCTGGGTCACGATCCTCCCAGCTTAAAATCATGAAAAAACAGTTAGATGTGAGTTCACCCTCTAGACTCCACAAGGGTCTGGGAAGTGGCTGTGCAGAGATCATTAACAGTGAGCTGAACAGAGGTCAGCAGCAGAAGTTGGGCACATGGAGCAGGACTCAGCTGCCAGGCTTCCTATTTAAGACTCCTGTTCTCCAGGACACGTTGGAGGCTGGTGTATGCAGTAGGAATAACTGGATTTCTTGTTTAATTAGTTGGCCTCAATGGAGTCAGTAGGTCTTCTCTTCATGAGGTATACCCTCTTTACATTTGGAAGGAATATAGGACCCAATGGCTTCCCAAGTGATGGCACTGAAGGCTTAAGAATAGTTGTTAACCATGCCCTTGATGGGCAGAATGATGGTCCAAGAAAATTCAGTCCATCAGTGTTCAGTGGTGGTGCAATGATGGTTTCAGTTGTCTTTCATCAATGTGTTAAATGGAGCAAATAAAAACTATTAAATCAATTAGAGATATGGAAAGAGGCAGGTCTTCTTTGTATATCATAAAGAGTAAAATTAATCTATGTCTATCCCTTCTGATCTCTGCTCATTTTTAGCTGAGATGCAAAGAGTTGGCATAGCTCACTCTGTTGAGCATTGTGCCTTTGAAAAAGGTACTCCTCTGTCTTGGTGATGGACAAATTGTTAGTGCTACTATTGGAAGTGAGAGATGATGCCAACTGGGGTCAGCCCAGCCCTTTCTCACAGACTTTACTGCTGAACCAACGTATATATGTCCTCTGTACATGGAATTGTAAATGTTCAGTTTCCATTGCTGTTTACTGTACTGAAACAGCTTTTGGTTTTAGTTTCACATGCTAAAATTGTTTGGATTCTTCTGTCAGAACTTTTAAGGCTTCATTTTTTTTTTTCTGACCCAGTGGACCTGCACTATAAGTTTGAGTTAACCATTTTCAAGTAAAACAGTCTTAATATATTGCCAGCTTTTAATGGGTTCCTCTGCAGAAACATTTTATTTGTTCCAGGAAATCACATGCAGGCATCCCTTCATGGCAACTGTGTTCGAGCTTTGAATTGACACAGGCAATTTATCTGCATCCCCAGACTGGTAAGCAACACCTTCGGCAAACTCTGTATAAGGGCTAGAACTCATTCCCTGGGAAATTTTCCTTCTTGGTGAATCACTTTGAGATTTATCAACAGGACTGTGGATCAGGGATAAAACGATCCATCTTTGTAGGAAGTCTCTTTCTGGACTTGGCCTATGGGAAACAAATATAATTCATCCTTGCTTGTGCTACATCTCTACGTTATTTGAAAATTTTTTTTTCTGTATTTAAATTTTCCTCCCGAATCTTACCCCTATTCTCAGTGTCTGGGCAAGGTTTACGTTCCCTTGTGCTGTGTCTGCTAGTTTTCTTTCCTGAAAGAACTTCTTAAGCATTGTTTTTTATCCTGTGTTTTTCCTTTCCTTGTGGATATGTCTCTTTTGCATTACTTCCTGTAGCATATTTTATTCCTTTTTTTTTAATATTCATGATATCATGTGGTGGTGCCCTTCTTTCTTCCTGGCTTCTTTCAGACAGCAGAGACCAACTTCTGAGAGGGTAAAACTTGCTGCAGCTTTGCTAAAACCAGCTGAATCAATACAAATCTAGACTAGTTGAGAAACTGGCCCTAAGCATGTTTTCCCTGAAGTTTTACCTACTTAGAATAAAGGTTCAGTGCCCCTTATGTTCGTGTTGCTTTACAGTTCTATTGCCTTACGTTTCTCTTTAGAATCCTAAAGAAGGTTAGGCCTCTGCATGCCTTGATTAATGCCTGAAATTTTATGCTTAACAGTTATTTCTGGAAAGACGTGCTCACGTGTCTCTGCAAGATTAATGACATCGTTATTTTTATCTCATCCCTTAGCAAAGGCAGCAGAATCTCTAAGTACTCAACATTGCTACTCATTACATAAATAAATAATTTCACCTGTTCTTTCACGCTTTCTATATTAAATTCTGTGATGTTCTGGAATCTGACAATGTGTTTGCCTCACAGGGACTGTCTCATGGGCCTCTTATGTGGGAAGCTTAGGATACTTGGACATTTTATTTTTCTCCCTACTTAAACCAGACCAAAAAATGAGCTGGCTGCTGATACAAGCTTAAAAGGCAGTGGTAAAGAATCAGAGAGCAAGACCTGTTTTATGCATAAAGCTGCTCTCCCTCTGCTTCACTGGAGATTTTTTTGAATTTATTCACCTTCAGTACTTTCTCCTATTGATACAGAGAATAGAAACCTTCCCAGTCATATGCTCAGCCTTAATCTCCTGTGTCCCCATAGAGGGATTTAGCGAAAGGCATTGTTGGATTCCCAATGCCAACACTATGTACAGGAACTCAAAAAGTCCTTTGACATCAGCTTGAGTTCTTTGCTTTATCAGAGGTCTCCAGTGTAGTTTTATGAATTCTTAGGAACCTGCAGCAAAGCCTACAGACTGTAGAGTCATAGAATGGCCTGGGTAGGAAGGGACCTTAAAGATCATCTAGTTGCAACCCTACTGCCATGGACAGGGACACCTTTCACTAGGTCAGGTTGCTCAGAGCTCCATCCAATCTGCCCTGGAACACTTTCAGGGATAGGAAGCCTACAGCTTCCCTGGGCAACCTGTTCCAGTGCCTCACCACCCTCACAATAAAGAATTTCCTCCTAATATCTAATCCAAACCTACACTCAGTCTGAAGCCATTCCTCCTTGACCTGTCATTACATGACCTTTTAAATAGTCTCTCTCCACGTCTCTCGTAGGCTCCCTTCAGGTACTGGAAGGCTGTGATTAGGTCACCCTGAAGCCTTCTCTTCTCCAGGCTGAACAATCTCAATTCTCTCAGCCTCTCTCTGTAGGAGAGGTTCTCTATCCCTCTAACCATCTTGGTGGCCTCCTCCAGAATCGCTCTGACAGGTCAGTGTCCTTCCTGTGTTGGGCACCCCAGAGCTGCATGAACTGCTTCAGATGGGGTCTCTCTGGAGTGGAGAAGAGGGGCAGAATCCCCTTTTTGGACCGGCTGTCCATGCTGCTGTTGATACAGCCCAGAAGACAAGTGATTTCTGGGCTGCCAGCGCACAGTGCTAGCTCATGTCCAGCCTCTCATCCACCAGCACCCCCAAATCCTTCTTGGCAAGGCTGCTCTTGATCAGTTTATCCTCCAGCCTGGATTGTTAATGAGGGTTGCCCCAACCCAGGTGCAAGACCCTGCACTTGGTCTTATCATGAGATTCCCATAAGCCCACTTCTTGAGCTTGTCCAGGTCCCTCTGGGTGGAATTCCATCATTCAGGTGTGGCAACTGCACCACTCAGCTTGGTGTCATCTGAGAGTGCACTCGATCCCTTCCTGTATGTCTTTAATGAAGATATTAAATAACACTGGTCCCAATGTGGGCCCCTGGGGGACATCACTTGTCACTGATGTCCCGGATCCTTCTCAGAGGTCAGTGTACCTCGGTGGTGAATGGTGTATGCCGAGTTCTGTAGGGCAGTTCTGTGAGGCTGTCCAAGTCCCAGTGCAGGACCTCATTAAAAACTAAAAGCAGAAGGACAGGGAGTGATTACATGGTACAATAAGCAGAATGCAGAACGTACAAGCTCTGAACAAGACAAACCCAAGCCAGAACACTTCAGGCGTGTAAAAACAAAGGGGAAAAACAAAGTGTGTTGGTGGTTAGGATATAATAATGTGAGTCATCCACAGTGAGCAGAGCTTTAAAACTTGGCTGCTTTTACATAATCTATGGGTGAGGAACTATAGCTGGAGTCTGAACATGGAAATTAAACCCTAAGATACCCTAACAAAGCTTTGTCTTTGTGTAGTTAATAATATTGTAGTGGGCATATGACAAAGGTTAATTGAAGTGTTTTTGTTTAGTTGCCGACATTTCTCTAGCTGCTTTTTTTTTTTTTTTTTTAACCAGAACAAAACAGAAAGAACAATTCCATGCAGGCTGCAGTCTTCAAATGTCTATAAATTCATGTAACAGCTATCATATAATTAGCCAACCAACATCCCACGTGCAGCTGTGAGCACCGACTCGATGTCAATGAACCTCTGTCCTGACACAAAGGCAGTGCCTTTGCCTCACTTTCAAATTCATTCATCGCCATCGTTCTGCATATTTATGTAGCAGTGGGTTCAATGAGTTCATGCTGGATATTCAAGATGGTGATTTTATCTAAACTTTATGATGAAAAAATACTGTTTGTAGGTTATATTGTTGTTGAAAAAATTATTTCTTTTCTGATGACAATAGGTTTGTGAGGCTGGCATGAGCAGCATTACTGAGGCAATCTGTTCTATCCAGGTGTGTTTAAAACTTGTTAAAATTCTAGTCTTTCTGTATTTGCACTTCTACATTTATTTATGCTGTGTCCAGACCTTTAAAGATACTGATTGGAAGTGATGCTTCCATCTTTTTTTCTTTTAACATTAGCTGTGACATAAAAAACAGGGCACTAACAGGAGCAGGTTTCCTTGAGACTAAAATTATTGACTGTAATGCCTTTGTAAACAAGAAGATGCTCAGTTGTCATCTGAGGGGAATGGCCTGTGTCTTATAATAGTATTCTGAGTCATGATAGACTAAAGAATAGATGAAATAAACAGAGGTATCATGATAAAAAAACAATTGGAAGAAACCATTGTCTTTTATACGCATTTATTTCTCAATGGAAACATAACTTGCAAGGAGAAGAAAACTAAGTACATTTCTATCACCAATCCTTATAAAATATCATCCCTTTGCAAAAGGGCTCCTCCAAGGTGTACGTGCAAGCATGTCCATGGTTGTTTGTGTTTGGTGGCTTGGACTCAGTTATTCCTGTGTAGGATAAATAGGAACTTTCCTCAAGGATTGCATTGTGAACTGTCTTCCTCTTACACCCTTTTTCTTATGATACACAATTTTAGCAATTTTTTCCCTCTTGTGATGGCAGCCTTCCCAGTTACTCTTGTCATGTGTGCCTGAGGAAGATGGTTCTGGAATTCATAGTCTGGCTTGTAGGGTTAACCATGAAGCCATCACAAAGGAGTTACTTCCTCAGTACATGTTTCAAGCTTTAGAATTCATCACACTGCAGTGAGGGAGATGTATAGTGGCACTCTCCTGTGGGTACTAAGCTTGGAATGAGTAGTTACAGAGGAGAGGAGGGAGCTCTGCAGCACCCTCATTTTCCAAACCCTTCTCACTATGTCAGGCAGAAGGACTGTTCCCATCTAGGATTGTGGGCTGCAGCCTCCATGTCTGACAAGATAGCCAAAGCCTAAATCAGATCAGCAATCCTTGGCTCTTCTCTTCCTTCCCTGTCCTTACCATTGTAATAACTATAAATAGCAGAGCTGTGGCTACCAGGAATAGACTCAGTATCACACATTGGTTATATCTGTAATCATCATGTCCCTTAAACTCAGGAGCACAAGAGCTTTGGAGCTGTTGGCTATTGTATGGAAACACTTTCTTCTGGAGCTTTTCACATAGGGTGACTCTGCCCAATTCACATTGCTTTTTTAAAAAAAAATATGAGCCCATCAAGACATCTGTAGCTCATCTGCCAGGACAATATTAAGGCTTTCTGAAAAGTCAGTAGTGGTGCCTCTTCCAGGCTGCACTCCTGAGAGCATGAATACAGAACACTAATCTCACCTTGATGTTTTCTCCCACCATGCTGTGGGATATACATACTCAGAGATTTGTCTTGGGTTTAAGCAGGACACTGGGAAAAGATTTGCAGTATAAAGCTCCCCATACAACCAGGAAATCCAGTGCAGGGTTAGAACAACACTGGAGAGAGAACGTGCACAAGCACCAGTCCATGCTGTGGTGTGGAAGTGTGGCTTCTATTAGCACTGTAAACATTGCCACTTTTCAGACATTCCCAAGTCAGTGATTACATCAGTACTCTTAAATGCAGCTAACTGTACCTAGATGGGAAGAATTGCTGTCAGGTTTCACATGGCCAAACTGAACTTTTAGTTTAAAAAGTGCAGCATATGGGGAGACTACAACTTTGCCCGGAGTGATACTTTAGAAACTGCTGAAGCTAGGTTGTGCTGAAAAATTGTATTTACTTAAAGCCAAACCCTTCAGCTTTTACTCATAAAAGGACACGCTTGTAATAATGAGATCAGGCCACTTGCATGCAAGCTCAAAGGGCATAATTAAGGGCTCAGTTGTACTCGCTCTACACTAATGTAACTCTTGCTATCATTATGCTGCAGGATTGGACCTTACACAGCAGTTTCAAATATGTCACTGTAAATTTTGCTCTTTTCACTGATACTACTGACAGATTAAATCAAATACTAGGCTAGGATTCTGCAGATTTCGTCTTGTTAATGATCTGAGCTGCACACTGCCAGCTTCCCTTGCTTATTCAGGCTTATTTTGGGATGTTGCTTATGCAAAGTGCTAAAGGAGTTCAAAACACAAGAGAAAACAATGTGCATGGTTCAGGAACCTGCACCAAGCCCCACTCCATTTGCTCACATTAACACCTGTAATGGAGGTGCTGAAGTTAGTAGCTGTTGCTTTTGGTTGCCCTTAAAATAGTACCTCTAGAGGCTGCTCAGATCCCAGTTTGTCTGGATGGGCCTTGGGAGGTGACCTTTTCTCTCTGACTGCAGCAAAACCTTCTGTTTTCTTTATTCAGAGGGAAGTGAAGTAGGATGGATTTGAGCTTTGAGGTCAGAGGGCAGTGATGTGTTTCTGCCCTGTTATCACACAGAATGCTTTATTGGTCCAGAGCTCACCCAGGTTTCATTGTTTGGCCAGGTTTGTTTGTGAATTGCCTCACAAGGTCAGGTGTTCATGACATTTGTCAAGATGAGGTTGGTGCCCTCATGTCTATTGCAGAGGCTGGAAGCTGTGATTGCAGAAAGACCTCATGGCAAGCAGGCATTAGCCTCTTGGGTGTTACTAGTTTAATATGTCCCACATCTGGCACGCAAGAAACAAATACCAGGTATGAAAAACAATAACCGTCAGAGGAAACAGAAGAAACCAATACAAAATGCCTCAAGATGAATGGCTTTGTGCCCCATCTGAGGAACCATAGAGTCTCTGCATCCAATTTGAGAAGCTATTGGTCTTCTCATCAGCCAGCCTGGGCATCCATTCAACTGAGTACTTATTTAATTTTCTGACATTCACTGGAGGAATGTCAGCTGGAAAAATCCAGCAGACATCTTCCCCTGTGTCTGAATCAGCAGCACAAAGTTTTGTGGTTATCAAAGAGAACTTGCCCCTGTTTTTTAACATTTAGGAATCTGCTGGTTTTGCTGTTCTGTGGTTAGCTGATTGCTTGTGTTTGCATGTGAAAATCTTTGTTCTTGTGCTGTGTTGTTTCTCTGGAATGCTATGAGCAGTTGTTTTTGTTTGTTCATACTCGGGTGGAGCTAACTGTCTAATTGGGTAAATGTTTGCAATGTTATACTTGCATGCACAGGAGACAAAGAGGGTTGGACTCCTGTTGACATAAATGACCTTTTACAGCAGCCCAGAAATGTAAAGGCCTAAATAGAATTGGTAACTTACAAGGCCACTTCTTATGGTCAGACCACTTAAAGTGGATTTAGTTTAACTGTCATGGCCATATTTTTTTCTAATTACAGATGAACTATATTTTCCAGTTGGGAGTTCTTATGATTACAGTCATGAAGGGACAAGCTGCCTTATTCACTGACTTTGTGTTTAAAAGTGCTGGCCTTCCACCGGGACTTAGCTCTATGTAAAAGAAGGCATTTATTTACTAGCCTGACTTTGGACATCAGGAGTGAGTTTTCCACAGATGTAGAAATTTCCTAAGTGAACATTGGTAGGTCCAAATGCCTAAAGGTGTTTTGAAAATTGCAAGCTTGTGGCGCTCGTGGAAGGTGTGTTTGCACATATAATAAATACCTTGCATAAACCTTATGGGATGACTAGTGACTACTGGATACATTATCATTAGCTAAGCTACAAAGTACACCATAAATATCTACACACAAATGAACAGATTCTAATGAAGGTTTATCACTGAAGAGGCTGTTAATAGGTAATTGAGCCTTTCTTTGAACAAAGGTTACTGAAAATGGTTGTGACATAAGGAAAGGGGAAGTTGAACTCCACAGTTGAGGTGTCGTGTAGATCTGACTCTAGTTCAGCTTCTGTGTAGCTGCAGCTGTGAAAGCCTGGAGCTTAATTAGAATGGATTTATCCTGTCTAGTCTTGAAAGACTTGCATAGTCTCATAGAGCCATTCCTTCACACATGCCTTAATGGAACAAATATCTCTGTAGGTGTAAGAAAAGCTTTAATATGAGAGTTTCAATTTTTTATTCTCAACTTCAAAAAATAAATAATAATTTAGGGTTTCACTTGCTTAAGGCCAAACTCTGATGCCCTTACACTATCTGATATCTTACTTGGTCATTAGCTCCACTGGGTTCATTGTTACTAATTGTGGTGCAAAAGCCTTTTATTACCACAGCGTAATCATCCACTCCTCCACTCCTCATCCTTTACTGCAAGTCTCAGATTTTTGTCTGACTTTACAACTGAAGCTTAGGTTGTCTCTGAGCAAGCTTTCATTGACGAGGTATTCAGCCATATCTCTCCTCCTGCACATAGTTATTTCTGTTGCCAGTCCCTACAGTGTGCCCATGGATCAACCTGTGTAATCATTCTGTGAAGCAGACTGGGGGCTGTGAGTCAGGTAACACAGGCTGCCATGCTGTTTTCGGCTGTATCCACTCCTACCCATTCCTCTGAACGGTGTGGTGAGTGAGAAAAAGCAGCTACAGAGGAATGGAGCCTGCTGAGGTCAGTTGTACCACTGCCTGTTTTGCCTTCCCTGCTTGGAAAGCCTGTCTCACTGCAGTTCACCACCCAGCCACTTCACAAGGGATGTGCTCAACAGTTTCCTATGAGCTCACTCTGTCAACTGGTGGCAAACAGACTATATTTTCTTGTTGTTGGAGCCTTTGCCAGCTCCATCGTAGATTTTTGTAAGCTCAGGTCGAGTATTTCCCTTGGTCACCCGTAACTGGAATTAATAAAAAAGCACTAATGTTTTCCCTTGCTCTCTTCGTTCTGAAAACATCTTGAACTTTATTTCATAGCGACCTTTATCCAGCTGTAAAATCAGGTTAAAATTGTTCAGTGGTTTTAAAGGTATAGGATAAGTAGGAAAGTGGATGGTAGACAAGGCAGCAGACCTGAATAACTCTCCCTTAATCAAGAAAAAAGGCTGAAAATTGTACCACTTCCCTTCCCCAACTCAATACTGGTTAACAAACAGAATATATACAGACAGTCTTCCTTGTGATTTTACGATTACCAATCCTATTTCTGTACAGTGTTTTTCCTGTTTCTTGTGTGTAAACAATCTGTAATAACAGTGCCATGACACTTAGTCCTCATCTTCTGGCGCCCGCCCATGGAAATTACTTCCTTCTTCAAGTCTTGCCTTTTCTCTGGGTGCTGCATTTAGTGACATTGGTGATCTGTGTGTGAGCAGCCCATGACATATCTCACCCTCAGACCTTTATCACACCAACACCATGTTTTCTGAATACTTCCATCTGGTTTTGTCTGAAGATTTGGACAAAGATTTCTAACTGGATTATATCTGTATTTCCTTGGCTTTACTGTATAAGTTTATTTGAGTTGGACAAGAAGAACCTGTCCTATTGTTTGGTCTTGGGATGTTACTAAAGACCCACTGAAGTAGCAGAGCAGCTTTTATGAGGCCGGGGAAGGAATGTATCTTTTCGTGCTTCTGCTCTCCTGCCTGGATCTGCTAAAGCCAAGTCTTGTCCATTCACAAGAGAAATTCTGTCACGAATACCTGATATTTGAACTGGCAGTCAGTCAGAAATGCTTAACTGCCCAATGATTTCCCCACAAGAAAAAGGTAAATTTGCACTTGAAATTTTCAGTCACATGTTTAAAGTCCAATTTAAAACCCAATTTTCTGAGGGAGGTCATTAACATTTAGCTTTGTATTAGGAAATACCCTTTACCAATAAATTTCAATGGGAAAAGCGAAGACCTGGGCTTGTTCCAAAAGATTCATTCATGAAAAATTCTGCTCAATGAAAAAAGGAAATTTACAATTTTTTAAAAGACTTACTATGTCTGGTATGAGTGTTTTAGTCTAGGCTAACTGTACATTTTACAGATATTTCAACTCATTTTTATTTCAGCTGATGTTTGAGGTAACAGTATAATAAATAATGTAAGAATTATTGGCATGTCTTTAATGTTCTTGTCTGCATAACATATCTGGATTCTCTGTAGAAATAAAGCCTGCTGGTATTTCATGTTGAAGGTGAAGAATGTCCATCAACATCTTTCCTGGGGGAATAGAGAGAACAAGGCCTGGGAGAAGGCAGTTTGGCAAACACACTCCTCATGAGGAGCAAACTTGGATAGTAGCTTGTCTAACTCTTCCCAAGCAGTGGAGCGTGTCATTGCTTTTGCAATAAACCATTCTTCAGGAACTGATATAGACCAGCTGAAAAATAATTAAAAACTTAATTTTCAGTAATACTGTCCATCAAACAGTTTTTTGAAGGGCTGCTCTGCAGCATGAAAGAAATGACTGGCAGCAGTGCCAAGGAGAACAGGGAGTATTTGTATTTATGACCAGTGGAACCATGGCTGGCCTTTTGCCCTAGAGAAATGGCTCGATGAGAAGATCTTCTGCTTAAACCAAGCATTAGTAAAATAATTTGGACCTAGGCTTGAGGTGATGATGTTTAGCAAAGATGCTGCAAAGGCTCTTTTACTGCCCAGAGTGATGCTGAACCGAATGAATGCTCTGGGGGTCTGTTGTGTGCAAACCCACAGCTGCAGAGTTGATCAGTCCTACCTTTTGGGAAAACCTGAATTTTTACTGAGGTATAAAATTTGTAGTTCGGGTCTTTTACAAAGACTTGTTCCCAATAGCTAAAATCCTATTTGATTCATCTCTTGCAGTTGCTTTACAGTTTATTGCATAGTACATCAAGAAAGGCAAACAAAACTTTATCTTCCTCTGGACAGCTGTAAGGAACAGATCCACTGACTCAACTGTTCAGGAGGACAAAATCCAAAATTTGGTTCTTTATTCCAAACTAACACACATAAAACTTCTCTCCTTCCTAAGTCCACAGTTCCATGGAGCCTGTTTCAACACATCACTAAAGAACCAGAGCAAATACAGCAAAAGCTAAATATCTATGACTGGATTAGCCACTGTATTGGTGTTGCTACTGACCTAGTCTGCTGGTAACCACAACGTTTCTTTTTCTTTTTCCCCCAAACTGCCTGAGCTATAGTAGTTCTGAACTTATTTGCTATTTCCTTTCCTCATTTAGTCCATCAGATAATGCCACCAGACATTATTTTGTCTCCTGAGAAGACTGAAAGGGAGAGGATTCAAAGCTGGTTTAAATTCATTTTTCTCTGCTCACCCATTAATCTGTGTCAAGTTTTGCTGGATATGCTGTTCCAAGAGACAGCTCAGGCTTCTTTATCTGTCATAGTAGCACTGCTTTACTTTTCAGAGCAGCAAACAAGAAGCCATGTCTTAAACAAACCACTTCATTATCTTTTGTTTTGGATATTTTTGTGGTTTTCTCCTAACAAAAATATAAATAATTGCTTATCACTGATAATAATTAAAACATGCATTTTTCCCAAGTAGATCATAAACTGAATGGACAGTCTGTAGTCATTTGTCTCTCATTTCAATGGGGAAATCAATTCTCAGTTATCTACGCATGGCTTGTCTGGATTGCGGATTAACCAGGCCAGGGATGCACTGACCTCCGTTTATTTACCACGTGGAGAGTTGACTTTGGACCAGCAGACTGTATTGATTCAAGCAGAGTGTTGCATGAACATCTGTCAGATTACGGCTCCCTCCAGTCCAGCAGCAGCTTATCTGTGTCACAGCTGTGTGAAGGAGACTCCAAAGCCTCTGCAGGCTGTGACAGCGGCGTGCAGAGTCGGCTGTCATGGCCAGGCTCCTGAAGGAGCAAGGCAGAGATCTAACACTGCTTTGCACGTTTACTTTGCATCAGCCTGGGCTTACTTGTGCTCTGGAACCTATGGTGGCAGCCCCTCAGCTGTCTGATGCTGAGAAAACAATCTTCTTGGCTCCTTAGACTACCAGCACAGGAGAGATTTCCAGATTTTAATAATCTAGTTTGCAACTAGTTAGTTTAATTTAATTAGTACTAAATTAGGGTAGACTGAATACACTGTGCTTGTAGGCAAGGCTGCTCTTTCCAAAAACTGGTTATGTCTTCAGCAAGCTCTCATTCCATGTGTTTCCCAGCAAAATGGTTTTCCTTTTCACTTTTAGCAGCAAACATGGACTGCTTCACTATAACTTGTGTTTACTTTAAATTAATAGAATGTGGCGAGTTTAGGTCTTAATGCAGGTCATCGGTTCAATTTTAAATGTTTAGGTGTTTAAATAATAGACTCTATGTCAAAATGATATCAACAAAAAGGATCTAGTTTGTTTTGTTTAATTGAAAAAAAATTACAGATTTGTATTTACCTTCTTATCTTTATCTTTTATTATTTCAAAGAGATTCTGAATAGAGATGTTATCTCACCTTTAACTGTGCTCTTGCAATCTTGTAATTCATCAAGCCAGTAATTTATGTTTCTGTTGAAAAGCAGGTGAGAAATAATTACCTCATGTATTGCATCCTTGTCTTTGCAGGTCTTTCATTTTCAGGAAGTATCTGCACTAGCAGTTTTGTTTTTTTTTAATTTCAGACTCTTCAAAACTACTGAGCTTCTACAGGAAAGCCAGAGCTCTCAGCAGTGTATATGAGTGCTTGAAGCCTTGCAGAACTAAGTCTGAGGATTCTAATCCTGTACATATTGAATTCATGTACCATATTCCCATTGACTTCAACCTAGCAATCGGAATCCTGGGGTGGCAGGACTATTTGTCCCACTGAATTACTGGTCCTGGTTTTTAGGACATTTCCCCATTCTGCCGCACACGTCCAAGAGTTGTTTACTTGTCAGTGTGTGCTCCTGGCAGCCTGTATTCCTAGATGACCTATTTTTTTGCAGGAATCAAATGCCTGTGACAGTAGGAGGGTTTTATTGGGCCTGGCTGGGCTGGTGTGCTGACACCACAGCAGTGAGAGTGCTCACGGTCAATGACACTGCAAGTCCGGGCTGAGCAAACTCGTTCCCTGCCAACGTTAGCAGCACATACTCGAGAGGATGGGCTCATACAGACGTGTCTTCCATTAACAGGTTTGACTCCAGGGCCAACCAGCAAGCACGAACAATGTGGTGATGGAAATGAGGAGTTTCTGCGCAGAGCACACTAGTGAAGGAACCAGGACACCCTCCTCTTGTCCTGTTAACCTGGTACTGAATCACATGTAACTCATGGTTTCCTCTGTAGTTTCATCTTCTTCAGCTAAACATTGTGAGGGTGTGGCGGATCAGCAGAGGTCAGGTGAGGCTGGATGGAAGGGGAGGAGTTGCTCTCCCTTAGAATTTTTTTCCCTAGCAAAGTTGGTCACACCTCTAATAGCCAGACTCAGCCGTGTTTTCAGGTAAGCTTAATAACAGGTTGCTAGAGTGCTTAGCTTGTTCAATCCGTTCAGTAACTAAAGCCAGTGCCGAAGTCATAAAATTGAGTATAGAGTGAGGTCTTAATGAACACAGTAATTTGGCTGCAAGTACAGCTCTGTGCAGCTTCCTCATATCTGGCTTCCTCTTGGATGGAACACTGCAGTCATCAGACAGAGCAAGGATATTTGGCAGCTGAGGACAAACCCCGAGCATTTAAGTGGCCATCAATAGGACCAGTTCAGCCATGCATGTCCAGGAAATTAAAACTAACAATTCTCAAGCTGGATTAGTTATTTTTCAAAGTCTCAAAGTGCTGAGAGCTTTGTGTTTTTATTCAGTATTAAGGCTGATACCTCCAGCAACATGCACATGCTGAGGCAGTGTTTTTAATGACTCAGGGAAAGAACCTGTTTGCTGAATCACTAATATCCAAACCTGAAGAACCCAAATGTGTTTTTTGCAAATCTGAACATAATTAAGCACAGTCTTGCTCTTTTGATTAGGCATGAAATAACCACAGATGATGAGACTCCACTTACATAACAGTAAAAATATTACTTGTTTTAGTTTTCTGCCACACAATCTGAAATAGACAACCTGCAACAGTATGTTGTTTATAAGGACTGAGAAAGGGATAAACCAAATAACTACAAGAAATGAATATATAAAATAACTATCCTAAATATGGGGACAACATTTCTGCTCATATAATTCCTAAATCAGAAGTTGTTAGAAGCTGGAAAAATGTTCCAGAGAGCACACCATGTAAGCCTGTGCTGTTCTTAACCCACTGGCCATTGTCAGACACTGGGCTAGCTAGGTCTTTGATTTTATCTAGGGTGGCTTTCATCTTCACTCATCATGTTGCACATCTTCTCTTGACACCACAAGCAGTTGCATCAGATTAGAAGAACAGACAGTAGATGTCTCAGACTGCCCCAAAATATATAATTAAAAAAAAGCACCGGGTAAACATTGCATGAGGACATGATTAATGCCAGAAGAACAGAGGGCGGAAATTCAAGGAATGGGAAAAATTATTAGTAACAGAAAATATGTATTTCCCAAGATCTAGGATGTAGTAAGAAAGATCCCTGGGGATGAATGCCGTGTAGTGTCAAAAGTAGACTAAATAGAAGGTTAGAAAATGATGTAAAAGAAATGTTCTCACATTTTCATCTGTTGACTTACCGGACTTTTCTTTACAACATCTTTTACAAGAACTCTGGTGCAAATAATCTGTTTTTTTGTTAGAGCAGAAATCATTCTGCCCAGATGCTGACTTGTCTGTTTTCCAAGCAGAGATATTCCAGAACATCAGCAGAGTCGTAGGGATTGCCTAATACTTGCCTGTTCAAGTGCTGACAGTAACTGCTGGCAAAGAGGAAACATCTTTTTTGGCTGTGTAGGCGACTTTCATCACATCTGCCAGATTGAGGTGTTGTAGAGATCCAGAAAGAAGGACCCTGAGGCTCTCAGCTTAAGCTCCAGTCCTACACTTATGCTTGTGTTAATCTGAAGTAGATCCCATTACACTGACCTAATTTTAAACAAATTTGCATTAAATTTAAGTATTGGCCATACCAGAGAGTTGTGCTGCACACTCTGCTGTCCTAAATGGATATTGCTATCTTAATTTTGGTGGAATAGGAACACTTTCCAGGGGATAGAAACAGCAAAAGAGGAGGTAGATCCAAGACTTTTCACTTCCAAGTTCTAAAACTCACCTAGAAAGATGTTCCACTGACTTGCAATGATAAGTGTTATCCACACTGCAGGTGCTGAATTTAGTTATATACATACAAAAAAAAAAAAAAAAAGAAAGGAGAAAGACCACAGGTGAAATCTTCTGAAATACTAATTCAAAAATGGCCTCGTGTTAATCATTATGTTGGAGTGATTACACAGTTCGGAAGAGCTGGGAAAAGCCATAAGTTTTATAGTTATGACAAACTGCAAAACAGCTGGAAATAAACAGTGGAAAGGGGAGCACTTTGCTGCCATGTCTGTCTCGGCAAGTGAAGCCGACTCGGTGGCTCTGGTGCTTTCGTCGCTGTGACTTGTCTTTGATTAATGCGTGTGGAACCTCAGGAGCCCTGGCACACTGTTTTATACCTATTTCATAACTGCCTGGAGTTTCTTGTTAAGTAATCCGGCTGTGAGCAGTTACAAAGCTGTGCTGCTTCTCTTAACATTTCACAGGGGAAAGAATTTAGCTTTTCCCCATTCTGTACTACAACAGTGGCAGAAATGTACATCTTGCACCTTACCTGTTATCTGGGCATTGTCACAGGGTGTGAGAATTAAAAATCTCCACTGATAAACTACAACAGCTTCTCTCTTAAATGTCCCGAGTGCCTTTCCTGCTCTCTGCCTCTCCCCTGAGCAGCAGGAGACCTCTTTGGCAGGCTGGGACCTGGGCCTGGGAGACTTCACTACCTTTCGAATGCTAGACACAAGATGTTGTTATTGGTCTGTTAGTGATCCTTCTCCACTCCTCAAGCTCAGGAATTTCTTCTCTGGCACTGCTCTCTCCTATTTTTCTCCACTACCTACCTTGGAATTGGGGACTCTCTTCACCTTCCATTCCCACTTCTACTCCCACTGATCTGATGCAGCCCCTGACTCCACAGACACTCTGCTCTGAACTAGAACTTTTTTGGGGGAACGAGGTGCTCTGCCCACCCAAGAAAGGAAGTGGGACAAAGTGTGGCTGCTTTTCAGCCTTCCTTCACTCCATGGCTACAGTGGTGGAGCTGTGTGGGCAGAGACCACCAGGATTGGGAGAGACAGGACAGTCCAGTGCAGTGAGGTGATGTCAGGTGGTGCAGGGAAGGTGTAAGACTGATATTGCTGGTCTGGTGGCTGCTGTGGCACCGTGGCAATACACAGTTCATACATAATTCATGATTGTCTTACACTGGCACTGTTTGTGCAATTTACTGCTATGGTTGTGATGGTGTAGGGTTTCTACATGCAGCCTCTTGTTATACCGAAAACCCGTCAGTATTTCTTACCATGACTGGTGAAGGCATAAAATAAAAGAGGAAAATACAGTTTAACTAGAGAGAAACACAGCAGTGAGTGACTGAACCATTTGCCACCACACACAAGCATTTCAGGGGCGTCTGTCTCCTGGCCTGGACTGTGGACTGTGAGCACACAGGGCTCTAACCCGAGGTACTGGAGCTGTTGGGACTTTTGCCTTGACCTGCCAGTGCAGATGGAAATGTACTGGTGGGAGAAGGGATGTCAGTGTTTATTTCTTTTCCCCAGCAGTAAAAAACAAAGGGTTGGGCTGATTGCTCCACCTCTTCAGCCTGCAGGGAGTCATTGCTGCACCACACAGCCCCACCTTTCGCTCATGTGACTGCAACCCTAGAGTCACTCAGGTCTGCATAGATTATTCCACTGACTATTGACTTCCAGTGTTTCAGTTGCTTCTTGTCACGTCATTTTTCATTTCAGCCCACGAGTCAGGATGTCTGAAAAAATTTTATTCTGCTTATATTTCCTTATGCTTTTGCTGAAATTAATTGTTGACTAAGTTTATTGTGGGGGATGTGATGAAAATACAGTATGATAGTAATAGGTTTCTGGCATGGTTCATGGCTACTGGTGGAAATGTTTAATGATCTTTCTGTATACATATAGTAATTGCCTCTTCTGTAAGACAATAATTTAGGTTGCAGTACAATTACACTCTTGTTCTTTTTCATATGAGAAATGGGCACGTAAGTGGAACAGAATCAGAAAAGCAGACTATTCCTTGTATCTCTTCAATATTCATCTACTCACCTGAGATTTTGCAGTCTTTTGAATAACACTAGACTTTTATAATCAAAGTGCTTGTGCAGCCTTAAGATAAACAATTCATAAGATAGCTAAAGTTCATTTTCATAACAAAACTAGGCATTAAGGAGTTATTCCCTAAAGGTAAAAACTCAGAGGAACGCAATATGTTGCAGATAAATCCTCCTAATATAAAGCAATGCATTCTCAGTTACACACAGATGAGCAACACTCACTTTTCTCTAATAAACTTCTTCTGGAACCTGCCTGCTGCTGCAAAAGCCTGTTTCTTTGAACAAAGGAGTCCCTGCCTAGTGAGAGCTCATTACCCATATGATAACACTGTTCATTTCTCCCTCACAATTCATTGGAGGGGCAGCAGGCTCCTTGAAAACTTCTAATTAGGTCTTGTGTCATCCCTGAGCAGCAAGTGTTATTTTACCCATTTTACACTTATGGAAGTTGGGCAGAGGGGCTGCAGCCAGTGGCTTAGAGCCACCTCTCCTGTCACTTACCCAGCTAGGAATAAACCCTGGATATCTTCACTCCCAGCTCTCTGTTCAAAGCTGTAAGTCGCAATCTCTTGTAAAAGCATTCAAAAACTAAGAAAATGCTTTGACAAACGTTCAAAAATGTTATTAGTACAGAAGATTTCTGTTGGTATTACAGGGAAGCCTCTAGCAGCGCTGTACTTGTCTGTGTTGCTTAAACTGTTTTTTAAACCAGTCAGAAGACTGGTTCGTTACAGAGTTCACCGCAGTCCCTTGCACTGGTTTTCACTGGCACCCTGGCTCCACTTATCAGGGGCATTTAAAAGTGCAAAACCCTGGAGTCAGTGACACAGCATCTTTCAGTTGCATGGATGCAGGTAAAAGTTTCTGGTGTCTGCACAGATAGGCTGAGAACTGGTGTGGTTTCAATTATTGTTGATTTATTAGCTCTAAACTTATTTTATATCTTGCAATCTACTTTTAAGTATCTAGAAAGCCCTTAGAAGAGGTATCATAAGTAATTTTTTAAAATCCATTGCAGCTCAGATGTTTAAAACAACGAGTGCTCCTGTGTTTGGGCTGATGTTAAATCACAGAATCACAGGATGGTTTGGGTTGGAAGGGACCCTAAAGACCACCTCATTCCAAACCCCCTGCCAAGGGCAGAGACCCCTTCCACTAGACCAGGTTGCTCAGAGCTCCGTCCAACTTGTCCATGAACACTTCCAGTGATCAGGCATCCACAACTTTAGCTTCATAAACCTTTAGCTCATACATTTGGCTGGGGGGTAGAAAGGGAGTGGAAAGAGTTAAGTAAGTTGCAGGGTAAGCTCCCTTGCTAACTTTAGAAAAAGCAAGTTGTGCAAAAATTAGGGAGAAGTGAAAATCACTGAGGAAGTGGATCTTTTGAGAGGAAAAAGTGACATGTTGAGCAAAATTCCATTAAATCTCCTCCTTTTGGCATCATATACGGGTGAAAGCAATCCTGTGTCTGGACTTGTGGCGGAGGGTTTTCCCTGAGAGTCAGGGTGCTGCTCACCTGCAGGGAGAAGAGATCTATGCCTCTGTTCAACCTAGGTGAAATATATGTCAGAAAGAGGATCTCAGATGTAGAGAGGAGGGCTTGGGAGCCCTCCATATCAAATTTTCCCATATCAAATTACTTGGTGTGACATTTGCTAGAACAAACTCATGTAGCTCTCAGTGTAGTGATAACTTGTACTCCAGCACAGTCATTCTCAGAGCCTGGTGCCATTCAGCTGAGTAGTATTGTCAGTGCTAAAGCACATTTGATGCTGCCAGGAAGCAGCATCTTGCATGGATTTTACCCCTTCTCTAAAACTACAACTGTTTACTCGTTCTGAGTCATATTCAGGGCAAGGACTCTGTGCAAAGATTTCAGGGAGCACTTTTTCAGTTTGGGAAATAGCTGCAGACTGAATGGGGCGTGCCTTCTTAACACACACATTTAAAATACACCAGCAGCAATCAGAGACCTATCACCTTACAGCTAGCCTGATGATTAGCTCTTGGCTGCTAATCTCTCACCCCTTCAGCTCTCAAGGAGAGCAGGGTGCCAGCGGTGAGGCTTTCATATCCCCCCTGCTCTGCTGGGAAGCACATGTGTCGTGGGCAGAGCTGCCTCGCCCCTCAAACAGCAGCACCACTGGAGTGTCGAGCGATGCGTTGCTCCATCAGTGTTGCCCTTGTGCAACGTGGCAGCACCTGATACTCCTGGAGGACTGGATCAATAAGAAATGCTGCCAACTGCTGGCAATGATAAATCTCTTCTCCAGGTAGACACCCTATTTGGATTCTCCCTGTCATTTAGCATCTTGGCAGTTGCTGCAGGACTGTCTGCTTTCGATCAGTTGGCTCTCTGCCCTGTCTTCCAGCATATCAATAAATCAGGAAGATTTCCACTAATTTCTCAGGATGTGACACTGAGATGCCAGGCTTAACTCATTAAAGCAGGACTTGAGGGATGTTCAGCACCGGGTGGGAGCATCTTCTCCATTCATAATGTCACCCTACACTACCTCTGTTGGCATAGTGACTGCTTTCTTCAACAAAGCTGCTCTTACCTCTTTCCACAGGTTTTTCCTTCTACTTGCCTGGCCAGAGTAGACAGAGAGTGATATTCTTCAGGTTTGTACAGAGGCTAAACTTGGACTCAGTCTAACAGATTTCACTGACAACTTTTTGTCCCCTACAGGTTTTATCCTCGCTTAGTTTTCCCAGGAATATGTAATAAAAAGCACTGGTTTGATAAAATACAGTCTGTCTTCCTACAAGCCTTGCTTCCCCTAATCATACCACGGTTTTGTATAACCTTGCTCAAGCAGGATTAGTTGTTACTGGTATGTTACAGTATTGCTGGTGCTGGTGGAGCTTCACTTCACCTCAGTGAGATTTCGGAAAATCCTCCATGTAGATATAGCCTATGGGAGCAACCAAACCTTCATTAAACAGAAGGCTGAATGCCTTGACAGTGTCATATGTAGTGTGAGTACTTCTGCCAGCGTCCTCACAAAGCCCTGCTAATGGCTTTCAGTCCTGCCCTCCAGCACTGCTGTTCTTCTTCCAGCACAGGGCTCGTCAGCCTTTTGCTGTGATATATTATTTTGTGGCTTTAAGCTGCTCCTTTGCTTTTCTCTTTCAAAAGCTGCTGTTTTGACTTCAAAACCACTGGATACCCGTGTGCCTCTGGCCTTGCCCTGCCTTGTGCCACACACCATCAGTTGGAGCCGGGCGAGGAGGCAGCCCTGTGCTCCCAAATTAGGAGCAATAGGGCTTTGTTTCCATCCCACTCTGGTATAAATGACTATGTAGGTCAGTGAGGAAGGATGAATCATGCCATGTGTCCTGTGCATATGAAAACCACGTTCTTTGTATAGAGTGACGTGCAGTTTCCTGGTAAGGGCTACCAGGGCTGGGGGCTCAGGCAGAGATGGTTTCCAGCTAAGGGCACAGAACTTGCTCGAACCACAGGGCAGCTTAAATCCATTACTTTTGGATTTATGCATTCACCCTGGTTGAGGAAGAAGAAAGATGATTGCTTGCTGGAGATGTATGTGCAAAAGTGAGCCAGTCCAGGTTTCAGTCCCAATTTTCTCATAACTTGTTTTTTCTGGCCTAGAGCAAGTCACTTGAAATCCTGTTTTCCTGGCTGTACTTTACCCATATCTGTTCATTTGTGACCAGGGAAGGCCTGAGCACTGCCCCTGGTATGAACTGAAGCACAGCTGGCTCCCAGTGGTGCTGGTGTAGGTTAGCAGTGAACTGGGACCCTAACCCAGATGTTGTCATGGTAACTGAGATTAGCCCAGCTGGTTAGAGCATGGTGCTAATAACACCAGGCTTGTGGATTTGATCCCTGTATGGGCCATCCACTTAAGAGTTGGACTCGATGATCCTGGTGGGTCTCTTCCGACTCAGAATATTCTATGATTCTGTCTTTGTGAATTATCAGTCAGATGCATGTAAACAAACACTGTAATTAGAGGTAATTTCTGTAAGAATGTGTGGCTGATACTAAGTACTTGATGGCACAGTGATGCATCCTGCTCGTTCCCTTTAACTCTGAGATACAGGATTTAGCTAACTTGTTTATTGATACTTTTTTCCTGGGTGTAGTGGCAGCTTTACCACTAAAACACTGTCTTAGTCAGGAAAGCAAGGAAGCAAAAAAAGAATAAAATCCTCTCTTCTGCCATTATCCCCCAAACAACTTTGAAACCTGAAAGTAAGGACAAAATCTCAGCTAATGTTGGCTGCCTGCAATGGAGTCCTAGTGCTGATCCACCTACCTCAGGCTCCCTTTTGAGCACAGCTGTCCAGATTTAGGTTCTACTTTAGAAGAAGCTGAATTGTGCCACTGCATTTCCTCAGTGTTTCACTGAACTCCTCTGGTGTAAGGGAATCTGGGGTAAGTTTCTCTGGTCCATGGCTGCCCTTTGCCAGGTGTGTCCCACACGGATGTGCCTGCAGCCCAAAGGACAAAAATGTGTCTCACTACGGTTCTCCAGCAACAGTTCCTTCAAAAGGAGAAAACTACTTAAATATGGTCAAAAGTGGGACAAACATGGGCAATCCTGCCCAGTGGGATGAGCCAGCCTGGGTCATACATTGGCCATCACGTGTGGTGTGTGGGGGACAAGGTGGATCCCAGTGCCTGGCTCAGGCTGGGATACAGGCGTGGGTGCAGGACAGGCTTTGCATGTTTTCCCCTGTAAGCCCCGAGTCAGAAAGGAGCTGGAAAGCAAGACCTGCTTCTGAACACCCTCAGCATTCTTCTTAAGAGCTTTTTTCCCCTGTTAATTGCTCTGTAACTGGTTTTGATTAGAGAGTGATAATTCCTGGGTCTAATGATAGGAAGTACTCATTAGCAAATGGGCCAGGGAGCAGTTCCCCAGAGCATGAGCATTTACCAAAAGGGAATACATGAGACATGAGAGTTTCCAAAACAGGAAACTGGAATTTAAGGATATAATAGAGCAGCATATTCTCCATTATCATCATCTGCCACAGTCTAGAGGAGGACACAAGGGGAATTGAGGCTGCATAATACAAGCTCATGTAATTATAACAGTATCAACCTGACTTCAGCCACTTGTTTTGGAAACAATTGCCCCCAAATATTGGCCTTTGACTGTACTGCTCAGGGGACAAGCTTTCATTTAGAAAAATTAGAGGCATAAATTCAAAAGAAAAGCAAGTCACTTTGAAAGTAGAAACCCATGGTGCCATATGGTGAACTTCAGTGAGCTCTGCTTTATGACTTGGGATGCTGGATGCTGCCTCCAGCTGAATGAGCAGCATGCCATAGCAGCATCCTCTGTGTGGATGAGGTGAGGCCATGTATTTATTTATGGAGAGGGCTGCAATCTGGGAACTCAAGAGCCAGTTCTTTTGGCAGTGTGTGGGGTTTTTTTCTGTTTGTTTGTTGTTTGGTTTTGTTGTTGTTGTTGTTGTTTTGTTTTTGTTTGGTTGGGGTTGGGTTGGGTTTGGTTTTGGTTGTTTGGTTGGGTTTTTTTGTTTTGTTTTGGGTTTTTTTTTGTACTTAAGCAGAGAGATATAAGTGGTCTGAAACCCCTGAAATTCACAGTAAAAAAAACAAAAACAAAACCAACCAAACAAAAAAAAAGGCACCCAGGGGGTGGGAGGTGAGGGGTGATGGTGGGGGAAGGAGAGGCAGGCAGTGCAGCACTGTGCTGAACCCTCACTGAGATCCCTGGGGCACATGGACATGCTTCCACCTGTGACATTTATTTCCAGAGAAGAACTGCCTGAACCGATCCCAACACGAGGCCCAGAAAGTGCTCCAAGATTGTTCTTAAAATGCAAAAGCAAAGTCATTCCTGTGGAATCCTCCTTCCTCCCATGCCTTGCAACCCTCACACATGGACTAGGTGACAGATGGCATTGCATTGCCCTCTGTGATCAATGCATTTGAAGGGTCCAAAATCAAGAGATTTTACAAAAAAAATAGTCAGCTAATCTATGCCCAACCTCCACAACTGTGTGTGCTTGCAGTGCAAGCCTTGCAAGCACTTTTTCTCATTGAAGTAGCAGGGGGATCGTTTTTAGCACCAAAGGCAATTATTCTGGTCTGGAATTTCAGGATGATGTTGACTTTTACCGAACGTACAGAAGAGATTAGTTTCATTGTTTCACAATAGCAGAGTCCCAGGAAAACATGTCCTCAGTCAGACTAATGGGGACCCAAGTTCTAAGTGGAGAAGAGATTCCATTGTGTAAGAGGAGAGAAAAACAAGGAAAATCAAGGTATTGTCTTCTGTTGTTATCTGCTGGAGGCCCAGCTGAATTTCTGCAGATGGTAGATAGCTTTGCCAGCCTTCACAACCCAGTGGTTTTTCTTCCTATTTGTTTTGTCTCTAGGGAAACATGCAACATTTAGCAATTAGATGTTGATCCAACTATTCAACAAGGTCAAGGAAAGCTTTTATGTTAATACAGGTTTTTTTCCCCTAATGTAACTAGTTTTAGAGAATGTGCTCGTGTGCCTCGTACTGTGGCAACAGTGGAGGAAAAAGTCTGTGACTGCAAAGTTCACAACTTAAAATGCAGGAAAGGCACTTAGTAGGAACTCAGAGAAATAGGGGATGCAGATGAAGTAGGGGCTTCCCAGGGAGCCCAGGCAGCAGAGGGACACTTGGGAGAGATGATGCTTTTACTTTGTGAATTCTTACCAACTTCACTGTGGTTTTGCAGATAACTTCACAGCTTGGGCACATCCTCTCAGAGAGAGACCCAGGGCAGGCAGTGGTAATAACTTGCAAATTGAGTGCTTAATTATGCCTTTCTCTTGCATGCTATCTTATGTTATGCAGTTCAGCCTGTTGGTTTTTATTCTGCATTGTAGGATTTTATTCTTTTGCATCATCTGACGTCCCTCATATCACTCTATCATCCTTCTTTCTTTTGTAGAGTTGCTGCAAAACTTTTCATCATAAATGCCACAGTACTAATAAAAATCCCTCCAACATCCTGATGTCAGGGAGGATGCAAGAATTAAAGACACATCTGGCAAACTGTAATACAAATTGATTTGAACTTAGCTGAAAACCAATAAGTAATAAGGATTTGCTGGCTTTCCTACCACTTTGTGTGACAGCAGATGAAGACACAATCAAATCTCACATATGGAAACACCCTGTTAAAAATAACATTCAGAGCAAAAGTAGCTGGTGGTGGTTAAAGGTGCATGCAGGATCCTGCAGACCTGTGTCTGGGCTGGAGACCCCTGCCAGTGCAGAGCAGTTACCTGGAAGTCTGTCAGAGTGATCTTGGTGTAAGATGATGCAAACTGGTCTGCAGCTATCAGAAACCCACTGAGAAGGCAGAAGAGGAGGCTGAGCTCATGTCTGTCTCCAGCAGGCATGCCTGTGATCCAGGATGCCAAGTGGAGCCACAGGGCACCGTCAGAAGATTCAGACGTTATCTTTGGCAGGGAACACCAAAGTCAGGATCCAAAGACAGGAATCAAATTCTGCTGGGAAGGACAGACAGAGCGAGCCTTTTGTGGAGCTCCTGTTGTCAGTAGTCTTTCCTCAGACTCAGGAATTTTTCCTCATGTGCTCTGTGGTGAGTTTTGCAATTGGATTTTGCTGAGACAAGCTCACTTTGGTAGGTCAGGGGTAGGCACTTCCAGAGGCCCTGTGCTGATGTTGAGTAACACTGAGTCTAACACTGCTCAGTTCCACATCTGGAGCTGTTTTTATTTCCTGCAGAGGAAGAAAACTTCTCTCTATCATTACACAGCAAGATCCTGTCTGCAGCATCAGTCTGTTCAGCAGGAGCAGCAGCAGAGGTTGAGATCTGAGCCCAGCAGGAGTTCAGGGTGAAAAGCCACAGTATTGCAGAAGATGGTAGAAAATCTGGCAAAACCTTCTTGTTTAGCTCTTTGGGCCATGTGGTAGGATGGGCTGGTACTTGTCTTTTTCACTTGAGCTGTGACAGCACTGTTGCAGAGCTTCAGTCAAAACCCCAGCAAGAGCTTAGTGAGAGCCATTGCTTTGCCATTGCCACGTGGGGTTGATGTGCCTGGAAAGGCAACAGCTCCCCTAAATCCCTTGAGGGTTTGTGGAAGTGGCTGTTTAACTCCAGAGCCAAGACCTTGACTATATGTAATGAATGATTCAGAGCAAAGGCCTCTCTGCTTTGCCCTTGTGTGAGGCAGGGGTCTTTATATCAAACCCTTGGGACAAAAAGGCTTTCCCCAGCTCCTTGGTGATGTAGTGACTCCATCAGGAGATGAAACCTGACTGTGCACCTTCCATCCTACCTCCTTTCCCTCCCTGTCTCAACCCCATGCCCTGGGTCCCATGAGAGAGGCTCTCAGGGCAGGAGATGGGAGCTCTGCTGCAGTGCAGTCTGGACCCCCATCTAAGTGATGGGAGCAAAGCTGCATGTACATGCAGTTCAGTGTGAAACCCCAAAGGTCTCACAAAAATAAATGCCATTTTCCCCTTTACCATGACATTCTTACCTCACTTTGCCCCTGCTACACCTGCCTACTCACAGGGTCCTACCTAAAGACTTCTTGAAATTACAGGAACGACTTTCCATGACCCACAAAAGTGATGAATTGGGCCATGTTTGGTCTGTACAGCTCCTGGGCAACAAGTTAATGAGAGCTATGTTTATAAAAGCTGGATCTTCTCCACTTATTTCTCATGGAAAGCAAGGGCGGCACAAGAAGTCATACAGATTAAAGGTCTTGGATAGAGCTGTGTTAATCTTGATTTTGCAACCACTTAGTGTTTCCTGTCCACTCCTCTTCCTACAACCCAAGGTTCACAAAAGCCTGATGAGACTAACAGGAGTCTCTCCATTATCTTGGAAAGGAAGTACCATTATCTTGCCTCTGACCCTGAATCATCTTATTCTCTGCAAGATGGAGCTATGTGACTGTCAAAATGCTTGACTCCTTCCAGTCCATCTACTGTATTTTCTCAACCTGCATGTAGGACAACATCCCTGCCCGTTGTTTGATCCCTGTGGTCCCTGCAAACCACTGCTCCTGCAGTCTGGGCTTTGAAAAAAGGGGCTCATCCTCAGTCCAGTGACCAAAACCTTTACTGTGCTGACCATAATCACATAAAAAGCACTTGCTGGAAGATCTGAGCTATATACTGTGGTTTGTGTCCCCTGGTTGGAGCCTTCTGCCTTATTTTTATTCTGTGCCACCAAGTGGTGCTTCATGGTGGTGGACCAAAGTTTCCCTTTCTACAAATAAACTGGCACAATGCCAAATAGCATTCAGGATCTGAAATTGCCAGTTATTTCCCGACTTTCACAAAAATAGCCAATTTGCTTTTGGGATCTTAAGAAATATCTGATTCAGATGACTGGCATGGTTCCCACTAGGCTGAGTGTAGCTATATCAGACATATCCGTAGCATTTTTCTAACATACAGAGACTTGATTTATTGGAGTAATTCAGAAAAAAAAAAAGCCTCTGTGTTAAAGTACATTTGCAGCATATTATTTTTAAAGTAAACATTATATAGACTAGCACTGATGAGAATATTCTGCTCTGGTGAAGATCAGAAAAAGGATTTTATGCTGGCAATGTTGATCTGCTCAGGAAAATGAGGAGGCTGTGGGGGGAGACGACGACAGTGCAGCTTTTCAGCGGGGCTGGTGCCTCTTCACTTCAGCTGTGCTCAATTGGCAGCTCATCTTGAGCTGGCAGCTGCCTGTTCTGCCTGTCCTGCCTCTGAGTCACTGCAGCCCCTCCTTCCCTGCCGATGTTGCCTGGCTGGGAGCAGGGCAGCTCTGCTCCCCACGAGGGCTGCGATGGCCTGGCTGGTCAGGAGTTGTCTGACAAGTAATTTTCTAGGAAGTGTTAGTTATCACACAGAATTTCACTGAAATGCACTGGTTTGGGAAATTTTCTTTTGGGCTGTCCCCATGGCTCCTCAAGGACACAGCCTTGCACCACCTCTGAACCCTTTTGTGTTCACCTGCCCAGAGTGAAGTGTTCTGTTTTTCTAGATTACTTTTCATTTCCGCTCTTTATGTTCTCAAGTGATATAAAATAAAATATAAAGCCAAGCTGTATTTTTTTTTCACTGTGTCAAAATCCACCATTTTGAATAACGAACACATTTCCTTGGAGTTTTCAGGAAATACTGAAATTACTTGCTTTTTTTTGGTATTTTCTATAATAGAAAAAGATCCAAATAATTAAATTTACCATGAGAAACAAATAAAAGCAGATATTGAGAGTCTCTGTGTACTTTAAAAGGAGTAACTCAGTTTAAAATAGTATTTTTTCCTATCTTTTTTTTTTTTTTTTCTCATTGGGGTGGTCCTGTGCAGGGCTAAGAGTTGGACTCGATGATCCTTGTGGGTCTCTTCCAACTTAACATATTCTGTGATTCCAGGATTCTCTTTCCATTAATTATCAGTGCAAATACTCTTGCAGGATCGGGAGCTATTTAAACCAGATAAAATCTCCTTGACACGCTGTTATCTTTTCAGCTTCCCTTCTTAACTTCAGGCAAAAAGGAACACAGCTTAGTGCTCTTCACACTGTTATTCTCAATTTTGTCATTTGGGATCAAGCACTTTTGGGGACAGCTGTAAGTCAGTTCCTGAGCCTGGAACTTCATGCAAGGGCACATTTTTTAGTGTGGATTCATCTCATTTAGGGAATATTTGAGCAGAGCTTGAAAGAAAATAGGATATATAGTTGATTTGTAGTAGCAGGCAGAGTTGATGAGTTTCAGCCACATTAGAGGGGTCGTGACTGGGATTTTGATTTACCAAATAGTAGCAAAGAAGTAAATTTGGATTGCATGTACTTTACTCTCTTTCATGGGAGTAGGTTTTCTGTGCCGTCTAAACCGCAGTGCAGACACTCTGTTTTTATTAGGCTGTAGTTTTCCCTTCTGAAATGGCTGAGCGTGGCCAAAGCAAAAATCCCAGGCATTTGGGCTGTTTCTTGGCTGAGCCTCCTCGCCTTGGCACTCACTTGGAGCCTGTTGCAGCTTATGAGGATGATGGAACAGCTCCCACTGGGAGCTGGATCAAGTTTTGAGCTGCTCCTCGCTGCTTGTTTATTTGTCCTATTCTCCGGGCTTGGCAGGTGGCATTTTTGCTCAGTGATTCATTCTCCAGCACATGCATTTATCTGGGGTGACATTTTAATCATGCAAATAAGGATCTCCTTAATGAAGAAAAAAATTAATTTCACAACTGTTGCTACAAACACAGTGACAGTCCCGTTAATGTCATTACATTTATAATACAATCAGTGGCTTTTCCATAATTGCTATAAACTGGTGCGCTTAACGGCGGAGTAAAGGTTACACAAAGAGCTGTATGACTCCTCTTGTTCACTCTCTTTTTTATCAGGAGTGTTTGGCACTCTTCATATGTCCTTTTGAAATCTTTTGGTCATCGCTGCTTCACTGCTTGTACCGCAGATGGCTTTGCCTTTGTCAGAGGAACAGACAAAATAAGTGGCAAGGAGACAACTCCTCTGTGACCTTTTGTGGCTTCTTGTCTTTCACATCACAGTCTGCAGAGTAAACACAGTGACTCATTCTCTTTCAGTAAATAGCTGCCTTCCCAAGGTTTTGTTACTTGCAGGGTTTTTCCGTTATAAAATCTGCACCCAGAGAGCAGCAGGATGTGAGCTGTGAGCAGCCAGTTTCTGTCTCCGGACCACTGTGGATCTGGTAGGCAATAGGGATTGAAAATATACGGGCAGGATCACACCCTTGTTGTCCTTTCAAGCCCTCTCCCACAACACGCTTCATTTTTAAGTTCTTCCTCAGTACAGTGTATCAGTGACAAGCTTAAAAAAACAGTTTAGCCAAAAAAAATAGCCAAAAAACAGTGAGAAGGAAAGGGCTTCCTAAGGGGAAAGGGTGCTAAAATGCTCTGAAATTAGCAGAAAACAGGTGACTTGTGAAACTGAGGTGTCAGAATGGTTGGCACCATTGTGCAGTGTCAGCCTGGGATGAGGAATAGCTGTTTCAGACCCAATGCCTTCTTTCTCCTCTTTTTGTTTGACATGCTGTGAGTGAGGTACCCAAGGCACAGGTAAAGACCTTAATCCCCAGTGAAGGAGGCTGGGAACAGCTCTCTGGTCTCAGTGTGATATGAACCACCCTCAGATTGTGTTTCCCCTGCGTAAAGGTGGTTTTGGGTTGTGTTTTTAACCTTCTTGTTATCAAGGTAGGATTTGAAAGTGTTGGAAAACATCTCTCAAAATAGAGCTCTTGCTCTTGAGCTAAGGGCACTTCCCACAGGTACTTGAGGTTGTTCCTTTAAAGCATTTAATGTGCCAGTATCTCATTTTGCCCAAATGGGCTGGGCTTCCCTGGTGGCAGAAATGCAGGGAAGGCAAAGCTCGTCTGCTGAGAGCAAAGCTCCCAGGAGCAGCAGGTTTGCTGCCAGACCTTGGGGATTTCTCAGGATTAAAAGAGGAGGAGGAGAACAGTAAGTGAAGGGAAAAAAGTACCAAAGTAGGGAAAGGGCTGGAGGATATTGTCGGGGGAGGTTCAGCTTGTCAGTGGGCAATTTAGAACCTCTTCCAAGGTAACTTTAGGCCATGTTTGCCACCATACCTACACTGATTAAGGACATGATATATTTAATTGACTGATGTAAGCTGGAATAGTCCTGGTATAGGTGGAGTATTGGACTTCATTGAACAGGTAAGATCTGTATCTGCACCAGCAGCAGTCACTGTGCATGGGACACACTCAAGAGAAGCTCAGGAATTAAAAAAGTCGGGGCTTGCCCATGACGGGCATCGTCCGGGTGCTATTTCTTTGCAAAGCATCTCAAATGGCCTCAAGTTGTGCCAGGAGAGGTTTAGATTAGACATTAGGAAAAATTTCATAAACTGAAAGAGTGATCAAGACATTGGAACAAGCTTCCCAGTGAAGTGATGGAATCACCATTCCTTGAAGTGTTCAAAAAACCTGTAGTTATGGCTTTTGGGGACCTGGTTTAGTGGTAACATGACAGTTCTGGGTTAATGTTTGGACTTGATGATCTTAAAGGTCTTCTATGACCTATCTTCTTAACTATTCTATGATCCTATGATTCTATCTCTGGGGACCAGAATGGGTGTCTGTGTGTTGCATAGACCCACCAAAAACTGGAACCACGCTGATGAGGGGAAGACTGGGAGTAGTACCTTGGCACAGATATTAATTTTCACTGCCTCCTTCCCCTTAGAAGATGTGCAAGCCTGAAGCTCTAAGAGACTTTTTCCATGGTGCTTTTCTGTACCATGTAAGCTTAGAATCCCTGGCCAGGGGATCAGTTCATACATATTGTGTGTGTATGTGTCTGGGCTGTGACACCTGCATTATTCCTGCTCAGGATATTTCCTTTCCCATATTCACCCCAGGGAGTCTTGTGCCTCAGTGGGAGATGACATCCCCCCTGTGTGACAAGACAGTTTGTTGCCTTTGCATCAGCTTTGAAGAGCCCAGAACGTGCCATTGCAATGAAGTCCCTTTGAAGTGTTGCTGCACTTTTCTGGCTCTTCATTCAGAGGTGAGTATTGCATGTGTTTTTATTAGATGAGAACCATTCGGTGTGACATGTCTTTTTATCTGACACTGGAGCATGTCTTAGACCAGAACTGTAAAATGGGGGTTGCAGAACAAGGATTTGTAACATTCTTCCCCAGTCAGCTCTTGCAGCCCCCGTGACTTCTTGTCTTACAGTGCCAACCCCTGGTGTTAAAATGTCATGGATCTCCTCTTTGGAGACTAAGATGAAAAAAAAAGAGGATAAGTGCTATGATTTGCACAACAGTTTTTATTTGCCTCTAGTTTTCCAGCTTTTTAGGGTTACCTTTAAAAGATTGTTTCCTGCAGGGTCTAAATCTTGGAGCTCATTTTTGCAGCAGTAGCTGACATTTGTCCAGAGCTGCATGACCCCTGGAGCTGGAACAAGTAGCACTGAAATCACATTATGAGAACTGGGCACTGCCTCTTTACCAGTCTAACCTGGGAATAATATATGTCCAGGTTGTCCCAGTTAAATCTTCCTTTTCTCAGGCAGATATGGGATATGATATCTTGCCTTTTGCACCTCTGTTGGTACCGTGGCCACAGCCTGGTCTGTCGGTTGTCCTTGCCCGCCGTGTGTGGTGTGGTGTCCATGCCCAACGCTCCCAGAATACCAAGTTCTGGCAAAGAATTAATTCTCTGAAGTGCAAGATGTTGGACACTGTGTGCTGCTGGCGCGCCAAGGCTGGCCGGCGTGTGCCCTGGCAGGCCACTGCTGCCTGTCTGTGGCCCCTCCTGTTGGCCAGGGACTTTTCCCAAACCCTTTTGTCTTCTCCAGAAACTCTGAAGATTTCTCCCCTGCAGTTCTAGAATGGGATGTTTTCTCCACTGGGATCCACCGGCTCTTTCACCGATCCGTTTCTGGGATAGGAGAGGGATCCTGGACCCAGAGGTGTCCTCTTTACACTTCTCACCACACACTTGTGTTTTCTGAGGAATGAGGCATTTTTGTTCACCTAAAACCTGGGACTGGTGAGAAGAAGTGTGAATGCTGCTGGATGGCCCCGGGGTGACGTGTGCTCCGGGGATCCCTGACAGCCGGTGCCTCTGTCACTTGGCAAATTTCACTGCTGTGCTTCTCCTCCCACAGGGATGGGATGGCTTGTTTTATACTGTGTCAGTTATGGGGAACTAGTTGCCACCTTGTGAACTGATTTTTGGGAACCTTTGGAATTGGCATGCAATAAACAGACATAACATGTGAGCAGGATCAGCATCTCTGGTGAGGGGCAGGGGCCTGGGTGCGAAGGGTGTCCTGGGCTTGCAGACCCCATGACCTGCCTTGAAGGCAGGATGGGAATTGAAAAGTTTTAGGTTTCCACTATTATAACACTGTGATTTATCCAGACAAAAACTTCCAGGGATGTCAGTAGGAATCTGCCTGACCAAGGGCCATGTAGGACTGAAAACAGGACAGGTTTGACACAGTAATTTTATATGAGACTTGAATTAAAATCTTATGAGAACGCATTTTTGATTAGTTGATCATATTTTTTGAAAATCATTTTCCAGATGTCTAATACATTTTTCAATTATATAATGATTTTTCAGTCTAACAATAGAAACATGACCAATGTCTGTCGTGCACAGTCCATTCTGCCTTTACACATGGAGGAAAACTGGATTTCAGAAGAAAACTGTTTCTGAGCCTTGTCTGACTGAAACACTTCCACATGGCACACTAAAAACACATAGAAAAAAATGTTATGGCCGAAGCTGGAGCTGATGCTCTCTAAGTCCAAGAACTCCAGATCTTGCCAGCCCTTGTGGACTCCTCACAGGCAGAGCAGTGCCAGCTGCACGTGCCACAAGCAGAGGTATATGATGTGTCTCATGGAGTCAGCAAAGGAAAATTCTGCCTCAGAAACTAAAATCAGCATGTAGCAGTCATGCTAATGGCTGCTGCCACCTCCTCTCCCCCTTCTCTCCCTCTGCTCCCTCCTCCTGCAAGGACATGAAAACTGTTAGTTGGGGCGTCACCTGCTGAGGATGAAAGTGACATTTCTGAGACACATCACACAGGGGAAGCTGAGATGTTTTGATCCGTCTTAGGCAAGGCTGATGGCAATTTAAAGAAGATGTTTTTGTACGTGCTGAGATGTCATAGTGCCAGGCTGATAGACAGAAATACTGCTGGTGGAAAAGCAGCCTTGTACAGGAATTCTCCTGCAAGAGAGGCTGTGGAGGCAGGATCTGATCTTTAATTAACTCAGCCATCAGAAAAACCACAAACATTTGCAAGAGGTTTTTTTTGTTTTTCTTTTTTTTTTTTTTAACTAACACATAAGATAAATATTAAGGATTGATCTGAAACCCCATAGATCTTCATTCCATTGTCATTCCTTCTGTTGAGTTCAGGTATTTATTGTTAAATAAATATTTTACTAGTTTAATATTAATAATTTATGTAATTCAATGTTAAAGTTCACACAGTGAAAATATATTAAAACTGTTCTGTGTTTTCTAGCTAGAAATGATTTTTGCTGTGTCAAGTCAAAAGAGAGAATACAACTAAGCCAGTACTAGTGCCTGGGTCAGCAGCTGTTTAGACCTTTCATTCTGTATCTCTCTTCCTGGTCTTACTTCCCTCCTCCAGTTTTTCTCTGTGAGGTGGGAATCCAGCAAGTGTGAGCTTTATATGGTCTTTGAAGTGCTGCTCTGAACCCTGCCCCGTGCACCTTAATGCTTCACCGCTCGTTTTGTCTAATTCAGAGATAGTTATGCGAGACTGCAGTAGCAAAGAGCCAACACTAGATAGCATTTTATGTTTGTTTTGAGGAAGAAAAGCCTTTTGTCCTCGTATTTACGTAGATGCTGAAAAAATTCCAAGCACATATTTTAGACATGATTAATTGTCAACGTTTTCTGGTGATTTGTGCAATGTTTTCTATAAATTCAAAACAACAGGCAACAAAACTTCTTTTTTTTTTTTTGTATTGTTTACTTGACATCATTGTATCAGTATAGAATTTATCTGCATTTTTAAAGTGCCTAATTCTATTTTGCCTCTAGGTGCAGAGGTAAGAGGCTTATATTTGATCTTTGCGTAGGCCGTGCTCCTGATCCTATTAACATCAGTGTGAAATCTCCACCAGGCTGGGATCCAGCCTGTTGTGTGCTTGTAAGTGCAGTGCAGGGAAATAATATCACAGGCAGCTGTGTGAGCAGTGAAGGAATATTACTTGTGATCTACAGAACAATAAAAAAACCCTATGGGTGGGATCTGACTCATAAATTACGACACATCCCTTGGTATCTGTGTGAGGTTGTCAATATGTCTAGGAGGAAAATGCTAAGTTGTCATTATGGGTGATGCAAACCCAGCACACAGCCCAGTGTCCACATGTAGGCATCTATTGACGTCCAGTATATCCCAGGATATCTGAGACATCCACAAATAACCTGTGTGAGAGCCACGAGCTTCTGCAGTGTCAGCTGAAGTTCAGATGGGACACCCTACAGCATTTCAGAGTATACAAGGTTCCTGCAGTTGGGCAATTGAGTCAGACCCCTGATGTCCACTTGTAATAGGTTGAATTAAAACTTTGTATAAATAACTGGTTATAGTTACATAAAAACCATTCCTTTAACAATTTAAA
>JAWWES010000081.1:6821531-6874850 GCA_035583135.1 Lophotriccus pileatus | reverse complement strand
TGTCAGACTTTGAATTGTCAAAATCTGAATTAATGGGTCCAAAATGCTAAAGCCCTCACTCAGGAGCAGCTTGTGTTTTCTTCATTGGGCATAGGTGACTTCAGCAGGGAGGTTGATGTTTTATCCTTACACATTTCGTGCCCTGCATGTGCACCCCACCCCATCCATGCAGAAAGCCTTTTCCTCCCCTTGCTTATCCATTGAAGCAGATCTTAGACAGGGAATACCACAGTGATGGAGCCTCTCTAACCACCACAACAGACTTTATGTGAGAGCTCCTCATCTCCAGCAGCCTTCCCCAAGGGATCTCCAATGAATGCAAGGAACCTTGGCAGGAATTGGCTTTTCACTGCTTTTTTTTTTTACTCAGCGTCTGCCACATTGAGGCTTTTAGGTCTGATCACACTACAGCTAATGCAGGAAAAATAAAGCTGCTCCCAAGACAGACTGACTGACAGACTTGTCATGATGATAGTACACATATTTGAAATATTATGGCTGTGTTCTTGAAAACCATAGCTCGGGTAAGCTGTTTCCTTGAGAGCACGTGGCAAAAATAACACCTGCTTTGCAGACAGTGGATTTGACAGCTGTGAAGATATAGTGTAGGCATATCCAAAAGCTGTACACATTTTCGCTTTGTACACCAAATTATAATAGGATTTTTTAATGGAAAAAAAAAGTCAGGACGAGATGTGAATTCCAAGGTACAAGGGGAAGAGTGTGGTGAGGGACTATGTCTCAGTGGAACTAATATAAAAACCATCAGGCGTGCCTCTCACTTAAGGTACCTCTTTATTTCTCATGTTGTGCACAAGTTCAGTGGCCTGTCACCTGTGCTGCTTGTTAGGGCTGCTTGGCAAGACACGAAATAATGTTGCAAAATGCTGCACTGGTTCTTTGAGCCTGAAGTGTTTCATTTTCCTCTGGGGGGAAGTTTTTCCTCAATGTTAACACAGGCTGCCGAGAGAGTCCTGCCTGGATTCCTGGTGAGCATCTCCCAGAGCCTCATTTGCTGCTGAATCCCCTTGCATGGCTCCTGCAGCACCCAGTGCTGGAGCTGCTCTGTGGTCCATGGCTGTGAACTCCAGGTCCTTTGTGAAACAGTGGCAGAGTTGCTTTAGTGAGGTCAGCTGTAGCTGGGAAATCAAGATGTCATTCTCCTGTTGCTTTCTAGAGAGAAGGCACAGATGGGTCTTTGATTCAGGATGGTTAAAGTGTAGAAGCAGCCAATTTCTGAACTGGAATCTACGCGGTTATCATGTTGACTGCAGGAAATGGTGGCAATGCTTCTCATTCCTCAGAAAGCCACCAAGGCACAAACCCTTCCTTAATTAGTTTGCTTTGGTGGCTAATCATCTTTCATATTAAAAAAAACACCAAAAAAGTGATCTCTTCTTTATTGGTAATAGTCTGTCTGTAACTTTCAGTCACTTGTTCTTGTTTCACCTCTCCTTTTTTCTAAGGAATTCTTTCTTTTAAAGGTATTTATGATCTCTGATCAAAAAAATTTTTGATCTTCTTTTTGATGAAGTCAAGCAGATGGAGCTTCTCAGTTCTTGTACTTGTTAGGCATCTTTTTCACTTCTCAGATCTTTCTGTGGTTTCTTACTAAAATCTCTCCCATCATTAAACATCTGTTTTAAAACGTTGCCAGTTAGAACTGCATTCACTATTTGAGTTTCCCTACCTACTTTCACCAAAGGTATACAGATACAAATAAAAATTACCTCTCTGATCTCATATTTTCCCATCCTTTTGAGAGTATTTTTTCCCACATTCTTTAAGGAAACATGATGTTGAGCTATTTATTCACCACAGGTTGCAGTTTTACAGGATGCAATCACCCAGTCTTTAGATTGCATTTAGTTTTATTTTATTTATTTGCATTTACATAAACCAGGTTTTACACAAATAGATACACCTTGCCAAGAGATCCTGACACCTCCACATGCTATTGGGAGTGCTGCTGCTGTTGCATTGCCCTCTAATTTCTCCAGAAGCAGCATGTAGAGCTTTGCTGATCTTCAGGCGGCTGAAGTGAAGATCACTGTCTTGATGCAGTGTGCACTTAGGCACTGCACTCATTAAAGGGTGGAAAGCAGCAGTGACATATAAACTCTGCTCACTCTCCATGATGCCCATAGAGAGGTGATCATGCCAGAGCAGGATTCCTTGAGGATTTCTGCTTAGCATGGCTTAAAGTGCATTGGGACGGCCACTGGTAGCACCTTCAATAGCAGTAAAAGTGATTTTGCTGTGAGCACCACAGTGTGAAAGCAGGCAAAGATGGGATTTATGGTTGGCCAGGCTGAAGCAGCTTGAAGTAGACCCTGAACAGAAGTAGATGTTCCTAAGGAGACCTTGCAGAATGGTTTTCTGGTAAGAATAGGTTTTTGAAGGACTCCATTTCTCAGAGATGACATTCAAGCACAATTGACTGCTGTCGACAGCCTCTTCTCAAGCATGCACGGGAAACAAGCAAACAGCTTTGCTGCTGTGTTAGTTCTGGCCATCATTCTTCATCCTCACCTGCCTGCTGGATAAAGCAGCAGTGTCTCTGTAGATTTAAAGTGACAGTAAACAATGCTGGTGGATTATATTTTTATTTCAAGGCAGACAGTAAAATTTATCCTTTCAGTTGACTCTCATGTCAGACTGCTGCAGTATTTAGGTAGTTTTGACACATGAGCTTGATTGTTACAAACAGGGCAGCAATAGGCATGTTCAGAGCTCTCGTTTCAGCTGGCAGCAGTACAGAACTGCTCCATCAGTAGATCCTGCAGTTTTGCTGCAGTAACAATGTGCCAGCTAAAACTGAAAGGAAGCTGAATCTTCTTGGAGTTCACTTGGAGAGTCAACTCTCCAAGCTTAAGCTTCTTGGAGACGCTTCCATGGAAATTAATTCTAAGCTAAATCTATGCAGAACCCTCTGACTGCCATTTATTTTAAGAAAAAACAAAACAAACTGTTATTTATCTTAAACAATAAATTACATTCCCAAGGAAGGTTTTGTCCCTCCGTGCCATACTTGATCTAGATGGATCTAGATCTGAGCTAGCAAGTGTCCCTCTGAAATGAGTGGCATGAACCTCCACGGGCATCTTTAAACATCCATAAAAGCCAGTGTGATGTGGGTTACCTGTCCTGACAGCCGATAGAGACAGGAAACTTTGCATGGTGAGCTGCCACTCTGGGGTGCAGCAGCAGCTGAACTGACTTTGGACTGGCTCCTGTCTCACTGTGACTGCTTCCTCAGGTGTTTTTCCTTCACTCAGGTCTTTCACAAGCCTTTCTAGTTGTCAAAAAACACCTATAATTTTCAAATCTGCTCTTTCATACCTCCCTAGTTCAATGTCCAATGCTTTATTTCAGGAAAGTTTTGTTCTTTGGAGCAGGGAAACATCTCCCAGTTCAGCAGAGAAGTCTCAGGTTGGGACCAAGGCAGGCCCTGCGCTTCTTCCAGATTCATAGATATGGCTTTGGTGTTACTGGTCTGAAGTGAGGGACCCAAAAGATCCCCACAACCCTAAAAGCAGCCAGTCATTTACTGTCATGGCAGAGCATATGCATATGGCCCTTGGCTTTTTCCATGGCTTGCAAGGAGTTCCAAGAAGATCAGATCCCTTGTGAACCAGCTTAGGAGCCAGGGGTGATGCTGGGAGACATGACTGATGTCAAAGTGATGCCTCAGGAGCACCTCTGGCTTGCAAATTCCAGGCCATCAGTGGCAGCCATTTGGCAGCTCCCATCCACCAGCTCAGGTGCTCTACACACCAAAGAAGTAGATTAAATGAAGCAGCGATTTTAAATAAACCTTCCCAGTGTTACCTGCTCTTCTCCCAGTGGGGCTGTTCTTCCCAGGGCATGCAGGTGGGGTAGGTAGATGGCTGGACTGGTTGGTTGGTGTCACATTGAATCCTTAATGGACAGACAGGTATTTCCACGACTCCACCGAGGTTGGAAGGAGATGGGTATTGCCTCCATGACTCCTTCTGGGGCTAGAGAGCAGATTGGTGTGTAGTGAGGGTGTGTTTCAATGACCTAATCCTGTGGCTACATGAATCCATCACAAGTTGCTTTGTCTGATGAAGCTGCCTTGTAACAAGATAAACTAGTGATTATATTTTGTTGGGAACCAGAAAGGGTGTGATTTGCAGGGCGTGTTTTAAAACCTCTGTACAAGGAATTACGTGCAGGAATCCTGATAGTGTTTTAACCCCTTAATCCTCTACTCTTTCCATTGAAAACACATCCTAACAGCTGCACAGTGAATTGATTAACAGATCAACACTTTAACGTGGTGATGATAGAAAAATAGCACTGGGTTGGTTTTCCAGTTACATCATGCAGGAGACAACAGCGTCAGTGCAGCATGTGCAGAGGTCTTTGGGCATGATCTACCTGTCAGGCAGAGCCATGTGCCTGTGGATCTCATCTGGCAGGTAATATGCTGCAGCAGCACTAGAAAAAGAAGCAACAAAACAGCCAAAGTATGAAAAAAGTGAGGGATGCAACCATTCAGCAGCCTCATCAGGTAGCAATGCAAATATTTCCACATCAGCTGCTCCCAGAGGAGGGACTAGTGGAGAAACCATGATCCCCCCAGCAAACACAAGCTACAGACAAATTTCAGTTCACACAAATGCTTCACAGAAGGAGGCAGAAAATACAAGAGTGCTGGGAATTAGACAAAGACACTTGAAGACTTTGGCAAGAAACCTCTACAACCAGAATATCTCGGAAATTAGAATAAACACACAGATTTCAAAGTAGGCAGTGTCTCTACTGGTTCTCTTACAAAAGTAGCACCTCACTTAGGAGAGGAAACCAACCAGCTGACGTGAGATTTGGTTTGAGATCCTTCCCCACTTGCTTGTTGGTCATGAAGCAAAGAGCTTGTGTTGCCTGTTGCACAGGTATGGTTGTCCTGCTGTGGTTAAAATGAGCTGTAGTTGTTCCATGGTCACCTTTTCTTTGGGCGTGACACTGAGGGTTATGATGGGGGAACCGCCCTGACACCTCTCCAGTGTCCCCAGGGCTGACCAAAAAGTGCCAGTGAGGGTGCAGAGGGGCAGAGCATTGGCTGTGCCCGCTACCTCAGCTCACACATCCAGCACGTTTCAGCAGAGTCCCTTCTCCAGCTGGCACAAAAGCAAGATAAACCTTCAGAGAAAATATCATCTTTACCATCACGAGAAACAGAGGGAAACTCCAAGCCCATTTTATAAAATTTTAAATTACACTTTGTTTGAAGCACAGCAACAACAGAGTTTTCCCACTGGCAAAGCCCCAGCCAGTCTTTGAAGCCTAATGGATGTACTTCAGACGCAGACATTTCTCCCCTGAGACCAGACCAAATCCTCCTCTTTAAAAACAGTCAAATGGCAATGCTTAGGAAGTTTGAACCGTGGCATTAAACTGGGAGGAAATTCTGAGGGTACTGTGCACCATCCATGCAGACTGTGGTGTGTGACAGTAGTAATAACATCCAACTATCTCCCTGAGCTGAACCCCAAATATTTTTGGGAAAAGAAGGAAATAGCAAGTTGTAGCTTATATTTCCCTTATTCCAGACAGAGGTGAGGTGAATGCCCACCAACCATAGGGTAGATCTTGGTCTCCCTCTAGTGATGGCCCTTCCAACAGCAATGGAAAAACAAGCTCCAGCTTCATCCTTTCATCCTTCACCTCCACCCCTGGCCTCATGCCATGGTGACACAGGAGGGCTCAAAGCTTTCCACCCAGCACAGCCAAGGTCTCCTCACAGAAATACTTCCTGACATCTTTCCACTCCACACCAGTGTGCTTAATTCCCGGTGCTGGCTCATGGGGTAACTCTCATCACTGAGCCTCCTCTCAGTGTGTCCTTGTCTTAGCACAACTGTGTTAATATTTCATATTCAGGTCATTGCATCATGCAGGAGCAGGAAGGACGGGCTTCTGCCTTTCAGTGCTGGAGAGGTGTCATGAAGGAAACCCATCACTGCAGCTTGTCACCTCAGGGAAAGGCAGAGATAACCATGACACACAGATTGTCATATGGCCCTTGGGGACATACCCACACCACCAGTGTATGTGCTCTCTGGGAACATCCAGCTCTGGTGATGAGTGCAGGAATACATGAAGGTCTTAAAGCAGCTACTCTGAAGCTACTTGAGGCAGGAGCAAACTTATTTAGGGGCACTAGGTCACGTGGAAGTGAAATGGGAGGCTGAAAGTACCCAAAATCTCTGTTTCTCATAGGTTGTGAAACAACTCAGAGAATATTTACCTCTGTAAAGTCCATGAGGATGCACATGAAGATTCTGGGCCATTTGTTGCTGGCCAATTTCATTGGTAACCATGAGCAAGATATGCAAGGACTCCATGGCTCTGGTGACATCAGCCATAATGTCTCCTGAGTTTCACAGCAAGGCCTTTCAGTCTTGTCACTTTTCAGTGACATTGTCTCTTGTAGAGCTTCTCATTTTCTATTCAGAGCTTCGTTGCAGGACGTGATTAAAATTAGGAAGTTTGTGAAAGTCATGCTCTTGAGACGAACAAGGAAGGGGAAAATGCCCTGAGCAATGTGTCAGTATGATCTGGAGATCCAGTTGGGAAAATAAATGAGTAACACAGTTTAATTGCCTGAGACATATTTTCATCCTTTTTTTTTCTTTTCTGTATATATCTTTAAATTTTTAATGCCTAGAGAATTTCCTAGTAGAAAAGTATCAATAAAGTTGGTAGAAAGAATTGGATGCCCATCTTGAAATGAGAGCTGAAGTAGGAAAGATCTTGTATCTAAACACTTTCAGACCAGGAACATGAAGAACAATGTAAATTGAAAATAGATTTTATTATTTGGAAAATTCAGAAAACAAAAAATGAAGTTTTTGTTCAGTGGACCTGCTGTTCTCCTTCCACACAACTGATTTACCATCACAATAACATTGATTTCTTCTTGTTGTCTTTCTTGCAGTCAGACCACAAAATTAGAGAGTATTTCAAAGTTGGCAGTTCTGTAATTCTCCTTTTTCCTTATGAATTGAGATTTGGAATGTTCAAACTCTAAGTCTAGTTCTAAATAGATTTCAAGTGCTAAACTTTTGAATCAACTGTAGTAGCAGGAATTGCTAAAGGCACTGACAGCAAAAATTCATGAACAGTCAGATTTAAACTCCTCATTAACAAAATTAGTTACACCAAATAAGGACAGCACTCAAGATATATTTAAGGAGCTCATATTTATTAAACACTTCTCTTTGCCTGATGGTTTATTGCATGTTTTCAAGAAAGATCCTTTACTGAAGAGAAGAAGTGCAAGGGGGTGTTCAATACTCAGGAATTTCTTGGTGAGACAGTTCCCCCATGGGCTGAAATATTTAAAGTGGAAAGGATATTATTTCAGAGAATTACCCAGGGAGTGGTGTCTTCATTACCAAACAAGCTGCTTTAGCTGCAGTTTTGCCAATAAACTGCTCATGGGTGTTTTTAAGGACTCCTGTTTTTGATAGAAAAAGCTTGAAAAAGAGTGTGACGTTTCACCACAGTGTCGAGCTGTCCTCTGCCAGGGTGAACCCAAGGCCTTTCAAAACCCCTCATGACAGGGCACATTAAGTTCAGATCAAGTAAAAAAGGTGTTGAAAAACAATAAGCTCTCAGGTGCAGACTGTATGTCAAATAAGAAATAAAGCAGCAACTTCCGAGGCTGACAGCTATGGCAACACTGCTGTCGTACACATTGAGATGCATGATGGATTTGAACATGGGTCATTTGGGTGCTAGCAAAATGTCTAGTGTTCTTAGGATGTGGTTTTAGACCTGAAAAACCCCTTTAGCAACTGTCTTGTTGAAGCACAGGGGTTTTTTCTACACACAGCTTTGGTTTTGAGGAGCTCAACACGGCCCCAGCTTTGATTTTATAATTAGAGTCAGTCGTCTCAAAAGCATCTCAACTTTATGTCATTGATTTGTTCTCTGTTCAAATCTCCTGGTACCTGGTGAAAGGTAAACGTGAGCCTGGCTCATTCCTTCATCTGGTACAGCCTTGTCAATCTTCAGACCAATCTGGGAATAAAGATTGAGAAGACACCAAACAAGGCCCTGGGGGGTCGATTCAGTGCTGACCTGCTGATGCTGAGCACGAGGGCTGATGGGAGACTTTCTGAATACAAATTCTGGAGGCTTCAATGCCACCTGTTGATAAAATAACAGTAAAAAACATGTGGTCACTCAGTACTTCATCACTGTCAGTACCACAGTAGCAGGGGAGGGGGTGGCTGGAGTCCTGGGTCCCATCCCCTGGGACACAGATGAAGCAATGCTCATAAACAAGGACTTGACCTTTACCTGCCATCACCAGCCAACATGATGCTGCTGGGACCTTCTGCCAGGAAAAGCTGATGTGACTGTGAATGAGCCCTGAGTGGCTGAACAAAAGGTGTTTTTGATGTTCATGGGCTCATTCAGAGGCTGATTCACTGCTGTGTGTGCTTACCAGACTTTTGATCCTCCTCTACTTCCTAAGCAGTATGTGAAACTTTCCCTAACACACTGATTTATCCACATACCTTCCCTTTTTCTCAGTTCATTAGAGGAATTAAAGTAAAGGACAGTCACATGACGAGGAGGATAGAACAGGAGGATGAAGCAGCTGATAACCCCACCAGGAGCACGTCAGACATGTTCTCTTAAAGGCCAGATAATTAAAGAAGAAGATGAGAGCCACAAAACAAATCCACGTTTGGTCAGAAGCTATAATGTTTGCTCTTTGATCCTGATAAACTGTAAAGAAAAACAGTTTATGAAAAGAATGGAAGAATATCCGCTATTAACATCAAATAGGAGCCCCTTGTCATGGCAAGGAAATGAAATGTAGATGACAGATCAAAGGTACATTCTGTAGAAAAAAATACTGAATTACGTAAGTGTCTAGTCTTTTAAAACTGGGGAGTTCAATTTTTGCAGGGACCTTTTGAGAAATGCAGAGAATTCAGAATTACAGGGGATGAGAGCAGAAACTAGTAAGACTTGAATTTAAAAATACAAGCAGGTGCACCCTGGAAGATCAGTATTTCAAGGGACAGACAGAAAATTGTTTTCCTTTTATAGAAACTTGAAGTTATGTAAGAAAAATTCTAATACTGAACAATTCTTTGCCCACAAACCAAGTAATCTCTTAAAGTGGGGTACAGTCCATGAGCAGAGGGGCAGCGTGAGACCTCTCCTTCTAAGCACCTCCAACAACAGAGGCTCTCTGCTTTGCTCTCCCTCTTTGCAGATGCCAAGACTTGTTCCCACAGCAGGGAGAGAGTCCCACAGGGCTGATCTGCATTTGTCCCAAGAGCCCATTTGTTCAATCCTGTTGAAAAAAGAGGTGAATCTGAGTGTTGGCAATGGGCAAGTTGCTCTCTTGCAGCCACACAGGGTTAGAACTGTTCTCATGTCCAAACTCACAGGTAATAAGCCCTAGAGATGTGCAGTGCTGTGGCCCAACTTGCAGCTGGATGTGGGTGGGGGCCCTCAGGTCAGTGGATGCTCTGTACCCACATTGCCTGGTTGCCAGACCCTGGAAAGCCAAAAACAAATGCTGGGTGTTGGTATGGACACCTCCTGTCTGTCCTTCAGAAGATGCCACCCCCACGATGAGACTGAGGGACTGGTTAAGCTCTGCCTTAAAAAATGTAATTTGGCTTGGTTGCCAAAACTTGCTTCATATTGCAAGGCTGAGACGTGAAACAGCTTCAAACAAGAGCCAGACAGGGAACTCCCTAAGAAAATATGGAACGAAGCTGATCCTGCCAAGAGGACAGAAACTGCTCCAGGTCCCCTTTGGACAGCCCAGCTGCTCTGTGGCCACCACCTCCTCCAGGACCTGGAGTTCTCCCAGCCAACAAACACAACCTCAGCCATCACTGTGGACGTGGGTGCTCTGGAACAGCCCTTCCTCATGGGAGGAGGGCCATAAAGAATGAGGCTCAGTCATTGTAATTCTTGTTAGCCACCCTCTTCCTCTTCATTGAAAATGAATGATGAGGTGCCAGCTTACGATTTTGCCTCCCTCAACTTTCTGTGGGCCTGGGCTCTTCTAATGTTATGTAAATGATGATTTGGGCATTTAATAGTCTGTAGCTCAGAGCTGCAATAAACTGAGACTGATCTAATAATGAATGACAAGCTTAATAATGTAACAAACTAGGAGCTTAAGTCAGTCTCCTGGGTTTAATAAGGCTGCCAAATAAGAAAGCATTAGTTATGTATTACAGCCCTGATAGCTTAAAATGTTGGTGTGAACAGAGCAGAGAGAAATGGAGTCGATGACGTTTTTTTCTGGTGTTTGATGGACATAAATCTCCTGCCAGTTCATTTCCAGTACAAAGGGGTGTTTCTTTTACATCAGCATTAACTCTATGGAATGCATAACAGCTGCTTTGTGTTTACTGGTTTTGTCAGTCATGCATATTTTCCTGGTTTGTTTGGTCAGGAAAGACAGAGAAGGTGTAGGATCACAGTTGGAATGGACCTTTGGAGGTTGCCTAGTTCCAGGACACACCTGGATCAGGTGCCTTGCCTTGTGCTGTCAAGCTTTGCTTGTCTGCAAGGCTGGAGGTTCCCCCTCACACTTTCACTGGGAATCCTTTTTCTCCTTACATCTAACTGAGATTTCCCACTTTCTGTTTCAGATGATAGAGAAGATCTGGAACAGGCTTCCCAGGGAGATCTGGAGTCTCCCTCTCTGGAGACATTCAAAACCCACCTGGATTGTCCCTGTGTCACCTGCTCTAGGTGACCCCGTCTTGGCAGCATATTTGGACTAGATGATCTCCAGAGGTCCCTTCTAACCCTAACAGTTCTGTGATTCTCCGATTCTGTTCCCATTTTATTTCAAGATGAACACCTGGTGGCCAAAAACCCTCAGATCTGAGCTTGAATGCAAACTTGTAACATGTTGCTTTGGTTCCTCTGTAGCTTTATTACCTGTGCAGGTAAGGAGAGGGATCAGCAGTCAAGGCCAAGAAGAACACCTGAAATTAGGATAAGCAACATTTTTGGAAATGCCTCCAAAAGCATCAGCAAATGTTTTCAATGAACACTTTTGGTTCTTGAAAAAACTGTTCTAATGAAATACTTAGTGTGTCCCAAGGAGGTGGAGATGAAAATTAAAATCAGCATGTTCTCTTGTCCAGAGAGAAACACTACTGGAACAGAAGAGAGTAATAAATGATCTCTTCAAACGTGCTGCTAGATCCTAAAGGGCATTCGTTCAGATAGCAGGACAGAATGAAATGGGAAAAGCAAAGAGATCTCAGATTGTCTGACAACCCACAGGAAAAATAATAAAAAGGTGAATTAATCCAGCAATCTCAAATTAAATACAGATAATATGACTGCTGCGACAATGAATGAGACAAGGTCAGAACCTGGCAAGAGCTCCTTTTTTTTTCTAATAATTTTGGATAACTTATTGGTATAACATTTCCTTATACAGTTTCATAACAGACCTAACACTTTCAGATCCATAATTCAGCCTCAGGTGCAGTAGACAAAACTGTTGCCTTTTATGACAGGGCTAATAAACTCAGGTTTGCCACATAACCCGTGTCTGAGGAGGGAAGTTTTAATATAATATGTAATTTCCAGAATATCTACCAAGTAGTCTGAAGCTGCATTGCAATAGATACAACAGGAAATCAACAGACCCTCCATAAAATGACATTAGAGCCTTGGAGATAGAATATTCTGCAATTATAAAGCAGACACACAGGCGTCACATTTCTCATAAGCAACATTAAAATTAAATTAGAAACAACGCTTCAAAGATAACAGAACATATTTTGCTTTGGAATTATCTTGGTTCTCTGGGGTTTAATAATTTCCAGAGAGAAAATGTCTCAGATCCACCGAGCTTTCTGGAGTTTGCCCTATGGTACCCAGAAGATACTTCTGGTCTGAGTCACCAACTACATATTTTGGGTCACAACCCCTTGTTCTTTTTCCTTTAGGCTCTGTCACAGAGAAATCAGCCAAGGGTGAGCAGCTGAGATCTTGTAAACCTCGAATAAAATGGCCATACAAATGTGCCTGTGACCCCTCGTGAACTTGGGGTCAGTGGCTACACAACACACGTGTCGGTGTGCGTGCCTTAACCTCTGACACTGAGAAGCCTCCCTGTCCAAGCAAAGCACTCAAGGAAAAGCAATTTCTGTGTCCAGACAATCTCTTCAAATACTAAAATATCTTTAACTGCAGAATTAAAAAAGCACAGGGATCATTTAGATCAATGTTCTCCAGCTACACATCTCGGCTCTGCCCAGAAAGAACTTCAATTAGAGCTGATTGCAGATGTTAAAATAGAGACAGTAGGGAAAAAAAAAAAAAAAAAGAAATAAGAAAGAGAACCTTGGGGAAATTAAAATGAAAATGAAACTCCAAGGAGCTAAATTAAATAACTGTGAGACCATTAAAGAGATAAGGAAGTGAGTAGGAGGCATTTGCAAAAGAATGTGAGGGATCACTGGGCCTGGCTGTCAGTGAGGTGTTACAGCACAGCCCTGAAAAGCACGAGGGTGCACAGCAGCTCAGCCCCAGCTGTGGATAAACCTTCTGCCCCAGCTCAAACCTGCCCTTGGTGTGAAGGGCCACATCCAGGCACGTGTCTAAAGGCTGTCTCCAGGTGCACACAGCATGGATAACAGTTATTCCACAGGAGGGGGAATCCATAAGAAAGGATGCAACTGCTGAAGAAGCAGATGAGAGAAAAAACATTTTGGCCTGCACAAGGAGCCTCAGAGGAGAGATGTTCTTGTGGGGCTAGATGGGGTGACTTCAGATAGCCCCACAAAAGCAGGCTTTGATCTGCTCCACATCCTGGCCAGTTTGCTTCTCTTCCTCATCCTTCCTGGGAGCAGGATGTGGAAGGGGCAGGGAGAGGTGACTGCCCACCCTGGGAAAGCTGGAAGTGTTTATTGGAAACTCTGATTTATGATTTTTTGCATTTTTCTTCTAGTGGCAGGTAATGAGTCAGGTCTTTGCAAACACTGGTGGTTTGACTGTCAAGTGTTAATCAGATTCTGAACAAAAGACAGTCTTATAAAATGCCTCAAAAAACCCTTTTTTATGCTGTCTTTGATATTTCTGACAAAGTCCATTGTCAGTAGAGGGCAAGTGAAATTCAAAAATTGATTACATGTATCTTTCATCCTTAGAAAGAAGAAAATTGTGGAATGGAGGAGGATAGAATAAAAAAAAAAGAACATATAGACTTGGTAACACAACAGAACTAAAGTCAATATAGGTACAACCTTTTATGGGTAATGCTTGAAGGGAGAAATGAGTCCTCTTCATTTCATTGACAAAGACCTTTTATAGCTCCAAGTTACACATCTAATAAGGTTTTGTTTCCCAATCTCCACTTTATTAGTCCCTCCCTGCTCACTTGTTCCATGTTAATGCTGATGTGGCATTGCATTCCTTCCTTTCCTTCTTTAGATCATCCTGAACTTCTCTCAATCAGCTTTATTGTGTACAGTAAATGTAGGTTTTCCATTCTGCCCTCGAGGCTGAAAGCATTAGTGAGATCAAAGCAACAGACTTCCTCTTTCTTACAACAGAAAAGTGAATCTGAGGTTTTGCATTTTCCTTCTTTCCAACACTTAAGCCACCATGTTACTGTACCTCCTGTTTCACACAGGTCCTCAAGCCAGGTGTTACAAGCCTTCAGGAGTGATATTTATCCCTGCTGCAGGTTTCTGGGAGGAAAATGTGGGTTTGTGGTCTTGTTCAGAGTTTCATGAACTCCTGTGAGGTCTGAGTGGAGGTTCTAACCCCCCTCAGTGCGCTGCCCCACTCGGGTGCATGGTGCCAGAGGCCACCTTCACTGCTGGGGGCACGGGCAGTGGACAGGGAGTAAGGACACCATGGGACATCTCCAGGGGTCTGGGCACCAGCTCTGAGCATCTCCAGGAAAGGGGTAGAGTGGAGATCCCCACACTGGAGCAAGAATCAGGCACTGATTCAGACAGCAAGGAACACCCTGTCATGGAGGCAAACCTGGGGTGTTTCAAAATGCATCAGCACCTGGGTTGCTGTTTCCTAGGCATCTCCTTTGCTATTTTCCTGCATAGAGTGAGGCATGCTTTCATTAACAGCACAAGTTTCCACAAAGCCACACGAGTCTTGTCTTGCTTTTTTCCTCTTAAGCATGAAAATTAAGGCTACATTAGAAAAGCAAAAGCCAATGTAAATAGCCTCATGTCTCTAATTAAGTTGTTTTGATCAATCTTCTGCTCAGCATTTATTTTAAAGCACTTCTATCTTATTTTTTAGAAATAATAAAGTGTGATTTTTACAAGCCGTGGGCTGGTGCTGGCTGCATTCATGTTGTTTTACTTCTCATGGGGTGAACCACACCAGTTCCTTTGGTGCTGTTCATAGAGCTGACCACATGCAAACGTGATTTAAACTCCACATTTCATTTCAGAGGAAAGAAAAACCACATGATTGTATATCAAGTGATAGGTGGCACTCACAAATTTCATGCAGAAGTTAGAGCAAAGGTACTGTTGACCTGGTTGTTTAATAGGTGATGCTGGACTGGAGCCATCTGAACCTCCTTTCAGACAAAATACAACACTTACACACCCAAGCTCTTACACTGCTGCGTTGGCCAGGATAAATCAGCTAAATTTCCACTTCAAGAGGCAACGAGAGCAGAAAAGAAAGCACAGAGCCAGAGACGCTGAATCAGCCACACTTTGTTAATCATTGGCATCTAATTAGTGACAAGATGCAGCGTGGTTACCATGTGTGATGTTTCAGGAAGCTGCTTATGAATTCTGATTGATGTCAAAGCGTTGTGAAATTGCTACAGCTTTTTTTAATTCCTCTGCAAATGAGCACCAGTGTGGCTGCCAGGGAGGGTGTCTCGGGCTCCACGTTTGGATGTGGGGTGGAGCTGCTGAGTATGATGCTGGGGATGCACCTGGACAGCAAGGTGGCTTACAAGGTTGACTAAGGCCTCTTCCCTGCCTCCCCTGGCATATCTCCTTCCCAGAGATGAGTGTGGACTAATGGACAGAAAACTGCGTGAATGTCCCGGGCACTCGGAGCAGTTGTCACATCTCAGCGTCATCTCCTTTGAGGTTCCCACTCCCCATCCACAGTACTCCTCTGCTGTGCCCCAGGAACTTGGCCTGGGTGAAATCTGTACAGCCTTTGGGAACTTGTGATGGCAAATGAGTGCCAAGAGGTGCTCCTGAAAAATCTGGGTGTGTCACCCAAGTGTGCCCTCCGACTTTTCTGGGTTTGGCCTGTCCCTGGGCCCACAGTGAACACAGAGGATGCAGAATGAGACCACAGCCTCGGGAATGTTTAGTGGTGGAGTTTCCATGCCAGCCCATCAGTACTGGAATCACTGATCTCTTTGTCCCTTCAAACCACCCAAGTCTCCCCACCACCCTCTCACAGCCCCCTCTCTCTGCTGGGAAGCTCTGGGCACTGAGCCTTTGCTGAGTGCAGGGGGTTTCTCACTCCATCTCAGATGTGGAGTATATTTGCAAACAACAGTCCTCATGAAAGCTGGCACCTCTGCTCCTCTCCATCAGTTCCAGTGCCAGTCATCATGCTGGGAATGGCACTGTGGGTCACTGTGGAGCAGTCCAGCATCCCTGGACGGGAGCTTGCAAGCCACTTCATGACCTCCTGAATGCTCTCCCTAATCTCTTACAACAAATGCTATCTCTGCCTGCCCCTAATGAACTAATGCCATTTATCGTCCTTGTGGTCACTGTTAGCAGTCAAGAAAAGTGTCAGTTTTAATTACAGCATTTATTTACACATATCTCTCCTGCTTTAAGCTGGGAGACAGGACCCCTCCACCTTCCTCACACAGGGCTCATGTGCTGCTTTTAGAGAAATGGGTATAATTCTTGCTAAGGGGGTAAGTAAATCTCTTAGTCACACCTGCTTCTGTTTCTTCTTGAAGCAAATAGCTGTAATCAATGACCTATTTAAAAAATCTGAAAATGAGATTTTTTTTTAGAAAAATTGATTTCCAGCTTGCCAAACAGGTGTGGTAAATCTTATATTTTTCTAATATACTGCCCTGGTAATCTCTTTTTGATTTTTATTTCCTCATGTGTTGGTTGTTCTCTTTATAACCTCAGTAAATTAAATAGGTGAGAGAAAAGCAGACCTCTTTGGAAAAAGCACTCCAAAAAGTATTACATGAATTACATTTCTGCAGTTTGGAATTCCAGCTGTTTGGTTTCACATGGTCCTCTGAACAGCTGTCCATTTACCTGTCTACATTTGCTTCCATCTCTTAGTTCATCTGATACTTCTCTTTTTTTTCTACCTACTTTTTTGGTGCTCCTCTTAAGTACTGTCAGTCAGCACCAGTGAGTTGTGGAGGATCTCACACCAGGTTCTGTGTTTTCTGAAGTCGCTGGTAATGGCTAGTGGGGAAATTACTGACAAGTTAACAGGTCCTTTCACTTTTTTGGCTTTATGCATTCCATGTCTGTTTTCCTTTTGAACGTCTGGCTAAGCAGAAGTTTGTTCTGATTCATAGAAAATGCAATTAGATCCATCCTGACCAATTTTCTTGTATTAGCCACTCATGTGTGTGGTTGCAGAAGGTGAAAAAGGTGAATTGCTCTCCCTTGCACTTCTCATGGCTTTTTAAAACTGTGTGGTGAGTGCAGTGTGGAGAATGATCTGAGTACAGGATACCTCATCACACCCACAGACAGACAAGCCCAGGTCTGTGCTTCAGACTGATTATAAGGGTCTATACTAAATACAGAAATTACCGTGGAGGAAAGATCAGTATCCCAGTTCAGCTGCTTTTAATATGAACCTTGTAAAAATCCTCACAGCACCTTGCCCGAGGCTGACATGATTTCTCAACATTTTGAAGCCCAAGGGAATTGAGTTTATCTGTGTAAGCCAGTGACACTGTTAGCTGATATCCTGTGACACTGAGCAGTGACTGCTTTCCTTCATCAGAGAACAGATGAGGAACATCTGTTAATCAGTGAAACGAGAAACATCCCAATGGACACGCCTTAGTGACATGGTCCATTGAACCAGCCCGAAGGAGTCCCATTGATTCAGTCTGCTGGAACCTGGAGAATAACCTTGGGAATGTTGTAAGAAGTGTCAAGGGAGGAGTTTCTTTCCAAATTGAATGGAGTCCATGAAGAGCAGGAAACCTGTTAGGGCTTGGACATGCTATGAGCATGAGATACAGAAATTCAAGAAGTGTTTGAACAATGCTCTCAGGCATATGGTGTGATTCGTGGGGTGTTCTGTGCAGGGCCAGGAGTTGGACTTGATGATCCTGATGGGTCCCTTCCAAGTTAGCAGATTCTATGACTCTATGAAATGGTTTTCTCTGTTTCCTGTTAACATGGGCAATTGCTAGGTCTGAAAAATTCATCCTACCTGGCCGTTTCCCTTGGAACAAAATTCAGCTACGCCAACATGAAAAGCCTCAGGAACCAGGAGCATCATTTTAGCAGGTTATAGGGACGATGGACAATCCCTGGCCATGCTGATGGAACACAACAAGCCATCTCACTGTTGGTGACAACACTCCATGCCTGAGGCCTGAAGCCTCTGCTTTCTCATTACAAACACCACCTTACCTCGAAACCGAGCGTGTTGGGATGGGGCCTCGATAACAAGTCTCAACATCACTCCTTCAAGGCAGAAAGTTCTCTTCCAGTGTCATTTTCCCCATTAATTGGATGACCTCTGCTACTCAGCATTGGGCTGCTATTCAGGAAAAGGTCAGGCCTTTTTCATGGCTGCTCTTTCCAATTAACTTTTTGGTGTACTCAGGCAGGGGTCTCCTGCCCTTCAAGCGCGGGAGATGCTCAGCATGCCATAGATCCTGAAGGAGCACAGGAGGCTAAATGATCCTCCAGGGGGGCACCTGACCTGACTGCTAACTGCAGTTTTACGTGACAGAACAAGGCACAACCTCCCTACTTTCTGCCAAAAAGGCAGAGATAGCACCACAGTGAAGCAGCTCCATTTTCTGTTATCGGCTGCAATTTCATCCCTTCCCAGTCTGCTATCTGCTTGGTCTAATCCATGCCTCTGATGTAGGAGTCGACATCTTTTGTAGGACAGAGCACTGCATTCGGTATTCCCAAAAAATGCCTGCAAAGAAATAACCATTTGGATTGAAACCCCACAAGTAATTTGTGACCTGCACTGGTTTCCTATAACCTGCACAGGAGTCAGTCTCTGCCTGCATACCCTCATGTTCACCACTCCTCTCAGGGCTTTGGTCAGGTTTCAGCAAATTCTGCATGCAAGAAGTTGTAAAGACAAGTGCTTTTGCCTGAATCAGGGGAAAATGGGTGGTCAGACAGAGAAGAAAGCTGCATTTCAGACCTTTGTCAAAGGGAGAGTGGCAATGTGTGCTCAGATCATACCAAGAGCCAGCAAATTCACATGGCAAAAAGCCCTTATAATTGTGAATGACATGTGAGTGAAGCCCACTGAAGTGAAAAGAGCTTTGATTTAAGTTCACACTTTCTCAGTGGACAGTAAACCAGTGATGGGATAAACCCCCAAAAGCCTCAGTCTCTGGAATCTCTGTTGCTCACTTTTACATCTCTCAAGGAGAAGTTCATCCTCACCTAAAGGGAAGGCGTCCACCTCTGCCCTTCCTGTGGCTGTCACATCCTCTAGTGAAGGTCTGTGTGTTGCTAAGTGCTTAGTTGATGTTCCACACCAGGAAGAGATGAACCACCAGCCTAATTCCTGAGGACCTGATCTGTCTGGCTTGGCCCATGAACCACGAGCTCTCCAAGACCAGAATGTGGTCATTGAACAAGAACAGCTTTGGATCATGTATTTGCCATGTCCCCTGGGTTTCCCATCCTTACTCCTTGGGCACTCCAAATTGGTGGGTACTGATGGAAGTTATAGACTCTCTCTCTCTGCCCCAGTGCCCTGTGCACAACAAAAGAATGATAAAGCTGCTGGAGGTGTAAGTGCTGGGGTGTTGATTCCAGTAATGGCAGTGAAGATCTGAGAGGGTTATGGTTACATTCCAGAGCCTGAGGGCAGTTTGCAGTAGGAGCAGGGGCTGTGCAGTGGCATGGGCTCTGCCAAATCCCTGGGATACCACTCTACTTGGGTCAGCTCCATCTCACTCAGTGTTACTCTGCTTCTCCTCTCCTGCATGATGGCCCCTTGCACCCTCACACCCTGTTTGCTACCATGAGGACAGGCCAGCAAGAAAACACTGTTTCTGCAATGTCCCATCAACATACAGGAGGTGGAAATGAAATTGCAGCATCCAATAATGGGACAAAAGCTGCCAGCATTGGAAATCCAGCATGGGCACTGTCTGCCCTACGAGTTCTCAAATCTCCAGTCTTTGGAGATTTCTGGTTTTGCCTGTCAGCACCATACACATGTTCTTGGCATTCTTCTGCTAATCACTGTGTGCTCTCCCCAAATCCCCCCCTTTTTGGGTGGTGGGGTTTGTGCCGTCCAGAACAGACCCATATTCTGCCAGTCCCACTCTTCTTCAGCTCAGAATATTTCACTGTCTCACTAGTGAGAAATATTTATTCACATCAGAACATCAGCACAGCAAAAAAATTAAAAGGTAACTCCCTGCCAATCACCTGGTAAAAAATTTGATTTCAGGAGCACCTAGTAATAAATGGGAATGCTGGAACTGGAAGTTAATGGGGATCTAAAGCTAAAGACTGCCTTTATCAGTAGGGCATCTGTCATTGCTTAATTAAGATGCAAATCATAGATGTCTCCATGGTGATGAAGTCACTTTATCATGTCGATGAAATATAAACATAGCTGGATGTGCCCAGCTGAACCAGCTATAACAGAAGGAAAAAATGTCAGGGCTTTCCGCAGCTCCAGCAGTGCTCAGCCAAATTCTGCCCTTGTCTCCCTCTCCAGCCAACCTCCAGGAGGTCCCTGGGCATGGCAAGGTCCCAGCACTCACACCGATGGTGAGAGACTGAGGGAAGGGCTTAAAAAGGGGCAGTCAGTCAAGGAAAATGGTCTGAAGGGAGCTGGTTACCCCTTGTTCATGGCTGAGATCCCACCAATATCCCTGGATTTACTGGCCGGAGCCCCCACTCCCAGCCTGAGCAGTGGCTCTGCAGAGCCATAGCTGGGAGCCACAGCCAAATTGCCATGAGTGGTGAAAACCATCTCACCCAGCTTGCAGGGAGCAAAAGGGCATTAATTATGGGTGAGTGAAATAATTACACGAGCCATAAGGATGTTTATGAGACATGCCTTCGGGAGGGATGAAGCAGTGAAGAATGTTTTCTGCCCTCCAGCTGCCATTTGCCAGGTTTGTGATGAAAAAAAAGCCAGTTGCCTAAATCTCTTCCGTCACACTCGCTTGCCAGCTGGGCCATGCACTGAGATCTTGTACATCCTAAGTGGATAAAATAAAAATATTCAGGCAAAAGGCCCAGAGCTGCCAGCACAAGTGATTTGTGCCTCTGGGTGTTTGACCCCACTTCAGTCCTTGGGGCTGGGCTTGTCTAGGTGTGGAAACCCCCACGCTCACAGCTGCAAAAAAACCTGATGAAAACTGGAATCTTTTGATAATCCAGGGTTCACAAGAATTTTTTTTTTACTCTATGACTTCTTCAAACCCATTTCCTGCCAAGCTGGGTCCTTTGCCTGGTTTTTGGTAATAGTCACTGCTGGTAGCTGTCTGAGCCCAACTCAGTGCTCAACTCCAGCAACCCTGTGGCTGCCTCTTTTGAGGGACTTTGGAGACTCCTTTGCCTGTCCTGCCTCAGTTTTCTCCTGCCTTGGCACCGAGGGATAATAACAGCAACCCGTTCTGAGATACTGAGTCCTGTCCCAGCACGTGGCCAGGGTACCTGTGGAAATACTGGTAGTGCCCTTTTGCTCTGGTGTAGGCTCTGCTGCAAGTAATGAGGGAGGTTCTCCTGCATGGACAAAGCCAACAGTTGCCCATGTACCTCAGACCTGGTGTGTGCTGTAGCCCCCAGTTTGGTAGCTCTTCATGCAGGTCTGTGTGTGCGAAGGTGCTTTGTAGCCACTCAGTGTTTATCTCCCCTTCAAGCAAACCAGCTTTTTCAACAGGAATAAACTGCATCCAGGGTGAGGGATCGGCCTCATCTGCCTGAGCTGCAGCAGGAGCACAACACTTGGTTGTAAAGGAGTGCTTAGGGATACTTGGAAAAAAGTAAGCCTGATTGGCTCCCAAGGTGATGTCTTGAAGTGGTGAGAAAAGAGTAATTTAAAAATCAGCCACCTAGAGGCAACTGTGGCAGCAGGGAAAATACCCTCTGGCAGCAGCAGAGTGGCTAATTGCTCCAGTTTGCGATTCATGTGATCATTCATTAGCTCTCATTTAATAACAATTTACTCTGCACTGATGTGGAACTCTTCATCTCCTCTCCAGAAACTCCACAGATACCGAATCCGGCCCAAGATCTCTGGCAAGGGGGATGTTGAGCTCTGGGTCACCTCACGGGGAAACTGAGGCATGGGAGGGCTCAAGGCCACACTAGAGCCCTGCAGAGCATTCCCTGCACTGCATCTCCGGGCTTCTGCCCTTTGCACTTTCCCCTTCCCTCCTGTCTCTCTCCCTCTCTCCCTTTGCTCCCCTTCCTTTCCATTTTCCACTTCAAGTAAAGCAGTGTGAAGGCAAAATAGAACTGCTATGTACAAAATAAAGACCAGGGTGAGTGTTTGGCATTGGCATTGACATGTTGGTGTGCCAACTACTGCAAAAAGAACAGGAGACCTTTCCCCTTTAATCAAACTGGAAGATTGCCTTGGTGCCTTCATTACAGGTTTCATTCTCAGCTTAGAAATTAATGGACACTGGTGACTGGCTGGACTGATCATCCCTTCTCCTTTTCTTTCCCCAAGATTCTGCAAGTTCGTCCCAAATTTCTGACTAATTCACACGGATATATCTGCACATGTACCCCTAAAGCTACTGTTAAATCTTCATGCAGTTTAACTACAGGATTCATGGGACTTAACGTTTCCCTCTGCCATGTGGACATGGGAGAAAGTCCTTTTGCTGTGGTGCCTTAGCAGGCTCTCCTCCTGAGACACTCTGAGCAGGTGGGATCACATGGGCAGACACTGACCTCCAGCCCTTCTCTATCAGGGTGGCCACAGCTACAAGGTGGGAATGGTGAGGGGAAAACAGAGGCTGCTGTGGCGGCCAGCCCTGCACTAGTGATGCCAAGTATGAAACTTCCAAGAGGGGACACTCTGCTCCCTTCCTCTCCAGAAGTGCCTGTGGAGGGGTAGTGGAGCCATCCCTTGACTGTCCTGATCCAAGGAAAACAGTGCTGCAATTTGTTCTTCCCTCCATTCACAGAACCACAGGATATGATGAGTTGGAAGGAACTTACAAGGATCATCGAGTCCAACTCCTGGCCCTGCACAGGACCATCCCCAGGAGTCATACCATGTGCCCAAGAACATTGTCCGAAGGCTTCTTGAGCTCTGTGAGGCTTGGTGCTGTGACCACTGCCCTGGGGAGCCTGTCCAGTGCCCAACCACCCTCTGGGTGAAGAATCTCTTTCTATCATCCAACCTAAACCTCCCCTGACACAACCCCAGGCCATTCCCTCTGGTCCTGTCTCTGGTCACCACAGAGAAGAGAAGAGAACATTCTCCTGCAAAGAAACAGACACTGATCAGTGCATGTATTTACCTTCCCAGCCTCCCAGCCAGACAAGATGTGTTGTTCCCAACCTGAGCCACGGGCCCTGGACATCATCTCCAGGACATGGGTTGCACTGCTGGCGTGGCAGCCAGGTTCCTAGTGCCCTGGGAATGGGAGAGAGGCAGGACCATCTAGTAGACAGGCATTCATGAGGTCAGGAAACACACAGGGTCAATCCTCTGCAATCCTCAGCTTTCACTGCAGAGCCTTGGTTTATCTAAGCCACAATCACATCCTCGCCAGGCCAGGGGAGCTGGGTCCCAGCCAGGCCCATGAGCGAGCCTTGGGACAGCCTTTGGGATGGCCTGACATGTGCATCCTGTACCTGGTGGAGATGGTGCCAAGGTCTGGCTGTATCTCTGCCCCTGGAGGAGGTCACCACAAGCCATTCATCCCCTCCAACAGCCCCACTAGACTTGCTTTCTGTCCATTTTGACCCTTCCCCATATGACTGACGACGACTTCCATGCAATCCCCACTGTCATCCACCTGCCAGTGGCACAGATTTCTCTTTACTTCAAAGCAGCCTAAAAGCAGGACCTGTTTGCTGGACAGCTTTGTGCACTGCCCTAACACAGCTATCATTTTCCCACTGAGCTCTCTGGGCCAAACCTTATGCTCCTGGCCTGGGTAGGAGGAGGAGAAAAAAACTCCTAATGAGGGAATTTCTTCTGTCAAGCTCCCTGGATGCATCCATGCTGAAATGACTCTCAGATGGCCTGTCCTATATACACACAGTGCTCATTTCCTGGCACAACCTACGCTTGCAGAAGTACCATCAGCTGGAACATGCCTGGACTGGAGGGCAGAGCTGGGGTCATGCTGGCTACAGCAGAGGCTTTTCAGGAGCTGTGCTATTAAAGGCTTGGCAAAGCACAGCACTCATCAGAAAGCCAGCAGGATGGAGTGTGCATTGCTGATGGCAGGTTGCAGTTCTTCCTAATTAAAGCCAGGTTTTGAAAAGGGCTACAGCTCTATGTATTATACCTGTGCCTCCATCCCATCACTCTTCTGCTTTCCTTTGCCACTTCCAGCTGTTATACACCATCTATATGATCTCTGTCCAGATTACTAATGAATGCCTTGTTAGAACAATAATTGGCTTCTTATTTAGTAGACTCATAATGATTATGACCTAAATACATTATCAGCCATAGGGCACAATTTATTTTAAACTGCAGTACACAGGGACTGAGGTTTACAGTCCTTGAAGTGATTTCTCTTCCTTTTGTAAAAGCAATTATGTGCACTTGACTGTATATTGCCATTGTTGAAGCCTTTTATGCAAGAGTTAGTTGTACACAGAGCAATTTATAAATGGCAATTCAAAGAACAGGCAGCAATACAACGGGGTCTGCAAGTGGGCTTAAGCAGAACGGAAACTAAATACTGGAATTCAGTGTGCTTCCAAGAAATTATCTGCTTTCACTCTCATGATAGATTACACTGTCAAGAGGTTGTATAATATACAAGGAAATACCAATAACTGGTGGTGTTACTGTACTGCAAATGCCAGCAGTAGGGATTAGCAACGTGCTGGTGGAGTTCACGGCTGGGTGACGCCAGCCCGGGGGATTTGAGCAACATCTGGGGACAGAGCTTGAGAAATCACTTTTTGCTGCTCCTTGTGGGGGTAATAAAATATCACTAGTGCTCTTTGCAGTTATTTCAGTGGGTAAAAACAGCTGAACTGGGGTTCTCAGGTCCAGTAACCTCTCTGGAAGGTGTTGGTGTAGTGCAGTTTCAAATCCAAGCAGCCTAGAAGGTTCGTGCACGAAGAATTGTGGCATGAGCTTCCTTACCCAGCTTCCTTGGGTGACATAAAGCATTAAAGACTGAAAGAGCGGTACTAAGACAAAACATTCACTACACCTGTTTTGAAAAAGATGTGGGAAAGAGAGAATTGACTTTGCAGAAAGTTTTAGATCTTTAACTATGCAGGATACTCAATTTTCAAAAGCAACTCGAGACCTATGCACCTTAATTTTTGGCTGCTAAACCATAAGCTGTTTAAAGAGGTTCTTTGACAAGAAGAAGCAGACATCAATTTTCAACCAGTAGTCTACATGGATGTCTAAAAAGGAAAGACCCCAAATAATTAGTGGCTCTAAATTTTAAGATTGGGAACAAAAAGAGCTTGGGCTTGAGTCTCCCAAGAACACTGTATGTGAACAGGCTCTTTGCAAGATGCAGTAGGTCCAACAGGTTTCAGAGGCATCAGATACTGTCCTTGCACAGAAAACATATTCAGAGTCTTCAGGAAAATGCACAGAACCTTTAAATCCAAACCAGAGGGCATTCCTTGGCAGCAGGAGGGCAGGTATGTGCAGGGCACAAGCTGTCTGGGCTCATACCCCACCTGAAATAATCAGAGGTGGGTTAAAACAGATGATTTATTGATATTTCAATTTCCATCAGAAAAAATGGTCCTAAGGACGAGTTTCATCAAGCTCTTGTTATGGATTCTAGGTGGTGCAGCTCATTTACTGTAACCTACTGGACAGTTCTACAGCAAGGGGGTCCCAGGTTTGGATGGAGCCTTCAGATGCTGCTGTGTGGCACGTAAATAAAATTAACATGGGGAATGAAGTACTTTACAAAAGTTTAGATTGTCTATGAGCCTCCTGTTTGCTGCCTGCAACATAAACTGACATGTTTCCTGTTTTCTTTTGTAAAAGTTGTTTTTCACCTCCAGTTTCCTTCTAATTTCTCAGAACTGTGCAAGCTTCATTATCTTCCCAAAGGCATTGGGAATTAGGATTTCTCTGTGCTTACTGCAAATGCCAGTTATCAGTGCCAAAAAAAAAACCAACCAACCCACTGTGCTCCCCTGAAAGCACCATTCCTAGGAGCTATTTGTTTTTAATGAAGAAATGTTGCAATAAAGGTAATGAAATTAGAATGGAACTTAATATATAGAACTACTGGTAGGAAAGAAGGAGAATGGGAGCCTTAATTATACCTGACAGAGGTATGTGGCAGCACATCCAAGCAGAGTCTATATTTTTCCCTTGCTTAGTATGTCACTGCCCAGTTTATGGCATGAAATCCAGAATTTTGATTAGTTTCAGTGGCTTTCAGCAAGTCTGGATAATGAATGTTACCAAGGCTTGTGACTGTGACTTTTTGTTGTATTTTTATTTATTTTTTCCTTTTTTTTTTTTTATTTTTTTCCCAAGGAAGGAAAATGCCTTGCAGATGAGGCATTTGTGTACTTCCCTGGAGAGCTGGTGTTGGCTCTTGGCTCCTCCACAGACTTCTTGTAACTTTGGTTTCTTCTTCCTTAGGAGGCAAGAAAAAGACCCATGGCTAATTCTGGAGGGTAAATCCCCCTAAATAGCAGTTGTGCACCTGGAGGGCACTGTTCTCTAATCAGATCCATTGCCCAGAGGAGGGAAGCTTGTCCTTTCCAGTCCAAAGGGAAAACTGGGAGTGATGTTGTGCAGACTTGGATCCCCTGAGCACCTCTTGGCTCACCATCAGCAGGCAGAGCTGCCTGCCAAGAACCAGAGGAGGAGGTGAGGCAGCGCAGAGCTGATCAGACTCACCAGGGAAGGGACTGAAAGGAGGACCAAGGCTTGGGATCCTGGGACCACAGTGCCCATTGCCCAGCTCTGCGACCCCCAATACCACCAGAGCACCATCTCCTTGTGTCTGAGTCCCTCCCAGTTGCTCTGGTTGTCCTGACAGCCCTCACCCATCCCCATTCATGGCTGCACCTGCTTTCACTTGGAGCTGGGTGATTACACATGTGAGCAGCACTCACATGAGGGAGTTCCAGTGCTCTGTTTCCTACCTCTGCTGCAGAGACCTTTCCCAGCCCAGCAGAGGGATGTTGGACCCAGTCCCTCCTGAGATTATGACCTCATTTCCTAAGGTTCATCATGCTGATCCCTGTTTGATCAGCTGGTACTCCTCAGTCATTTCCAGGTGATGAGATACACAATTATATCAGAAAGCTGCATTTTTTAGTTCCCAAATACATTGCCTTGCATTTTGCACCAGTGAATTTTATCTCTTTCTGCTTACCTCAGTCCTCAGGATCATGTGCTTCTGTTATTATTTCTCTAAATTTTGCCTTTAGCAGATTTTGGCAGTCATTTTCTGTACCCAAGTAATTAACAAAAATATTGGTCTCAAAATTATTTCTTAAGGAACTTCAGTAATAATTTCCCTCCCCCCTGATCACCACCTTTTCAGCAGTACGTTTCCATCTCCCCTTCTCCCTGCAGCACACCTGGTTTGCAGTTCATTTGTTTCCATCCTCCCCATCTGAGCTAATCTCCCAGATGGTGTTTAATCAAGTGCTTTCTTCCAGCTGCTCTGGATGAGCTCTACTGCACTCCCTGCATCTAGAAACCTAATTATGTTCCTGAGCTTCGATAACTCCATGCTGCTTGTTATATCATTTATCTCCATTACACTTTTCTTCAAAATCTAATCTTAAATCTTACAAGTTTTTGAGGTCAGACTTCAGAGCATTTTACTCTTTCCCATTGTTCTCTTCCTTTCACAGCCATGTGATGCCATTCCTGGCTAGACAGATGAGCCTAAGTGCTTGTTACTGCCCAGCAGTGTGATATGAAACTCAGGAAGAGAAGCAGGTCCTTCCATCTGCTGGATGTGAAATTCCTGGAGTTTAGGGTCAGCCTGACTCTGCCGATCTCCCCCTGTTTCCATCCTTCTCTTTCTTTCTTCCTCTTCCTTCTTCTGTCCGTGGATGGCATCAGCACTATCCTCCTGAAAACAGGGCTGAAGACAAGCATGTGTTGTGCAGTTTTGTTTCCATTCTTATTGTTGCCTGTTTGTCTACCTTTATGTCCATCTCTGTGCCTGAGGAACATTTTTCTTCTGGCTTTCATGTTTATAACAAGGTCTGGCTAAACATACCTGGCAATTTTTGCTATAATCTCTACAGCTCTTCTCTTTAAAGATTCAAATTTCCTCTCCAGCAGCTCCTTTATACCATTCTTTGTTGTCTCTCTGCTCCTTTCCATTACTGTTCTTGAGATATCTGGAGTTCTTTCCTGCAGACATTTATTCTGGATGGTGGAAATGTTGCCAATTGTCCTGCAATACAAGGCAAGGACATCTGAAGCCTTCACCATATTAAAGGCATCTCAGATACTACTTTCACCTCCCTGAACAACCCATCCTGACATTTTAGAGTTGTGCTATGGAAATTTAGTCGCAATCTACTTTTGCCTTATCCCTCCATTTAATTTCACTGACATATTTAGGGATGTCCAATGTGTTATTTAAGTTTCCATCTTACCAGTGCTGGCTGCACTCTTCCTTCTCTTTTCCATTTGTCATGGTTTAACCTCAGCCAGCAGCCAAGCACCACACAGCCTCTCATTCAGTCCCCCACTGGTGGGATCAGGGAGAGAATCAAAAGCATAAAAGCTGAAAAACTCATGGACTGAGGAAAAGACAGTTTAATAGGAAAAGCAAAAGCTGTGCATGCAAGGAAAGCAAAACCAAGGAATGAATTCACTGCTTCCCATGGGCAGGCAGGTGTTCAGCCATCTCCAGGAGAGCAGGGCCCCATCATGTGTAACAGCGACCTGGGGAGACAAACACCATCAGTCCAAATGTCCCCCTCTTCTTCCTTGTTCCTCTCACTTTACATGCTGAGCATGATGTCAGATGGTCTGGAATATTCCTTTGGTCAAAGTCAACTCTGTCAGCGGTGTCTCCATGCAGCTTCCCAGGCAGCCCCAGCTTCCTCACCAGCAGGGCAGTATGGAAAGCAGAAAAGGCCTTGGCTCTGTGTGAGCCCTGCTCAGCAATAACAAAAACCTCTCTGTGTTATCAGTGCTGTGCTCAGCACAAATCCAAAACACAGCCCTACACCAGCCACTGGGAAGAAAATGCACTTTTCCCCAGCCAAAACCAGCAAAAACCATTGCAGTGCCCTCCCCTCCTTCCATTTTCTGGATCCAATACAAGAGCCTCAGATAACAGCCGTAAGAAATCTCTCTTCTAGAGGACAAAGTCTTTCTTTCAATGTCATCTTTTCTAACTAATGCCTTCTAAGAATAATTGAAACCATGTCAGCCCAGGTTTTCAAATAGACTTCTCTTAATTTTTATTCTTTCACCATAGGAGAGCATAAAATCCAACTATAAAAAGTTGAATTCTCAAACTCTGACATTGAAAAGGTAGGCTGAAAAAAAGCCCCTATATGTCCACAATAAATTCAGGAGTATTTAGGTAGCACTGTGACCCCTTTGAGGAAAGCAAGGAGAAAATGTATGTCTATGCTTTACTTTTTGTTTAGCCCCCTTCTTCTATTAATACTGAATTTTCTAATGGTGCTCCAAGTATGTGGAGTCCAGCAAATAATCTAGAGCACTGATGTCCAGAAAGAAAGAGTTTCTCTAGATAATATTGTAAGAGTAAGTGGGATTCAGGTCAAAAGTTAAGGCACCTATACTGAGGTCTGTACATGTCTGCATTTCTTTGTGAGCACCATGGGTTAGATCCCTTCGTAGCCAATGGAAGTTGAGTCAACAGATCCCAGAGAACTCCCTAGCTCACACTGTGCTGAACACCCAAGTGGGGTTCAGGTTCCTAACAAAGCTGTCTAAAGGTTTTGGGGCTCCCCAACATGCCCTGCCTGATCTTCAGAGAGTGGTGAGGCCCTTTCAGGAGCCTGGAATGTCAGTAGATGCTCATATCCAGACAACTGAATTCCACCTGTGTGTTTGTTCAGCTGAATCTCCTTGAAAGTCTCCCACATGTGAAGACCTTTGGTTTGCATTGCTGGTGGATCAGCAGGTGTTTGCAGCTGGAGCTAGCTGGGAAGTTTCTATGGCACATTTTGATGCTCTTTGGCCAAAATGGAGGTGATAAAAACATCAGCAGCTCTGCTTTCTGGAGTCCTTGTACTCCCGGGACTCACAGTTCTCAGTTTTAAGCAATGGTGGCAGGAGAACAATCAGTATAAAATGACCACAAGCACATTTAACCTGCAGATTAATCAGAAGTTTCTAATTACCAGGATTGTAATACTCCCAGAGCACTCCCAGCAGAGGAGTGCCAAATGCTTTCGAGACACATTATTAAATTAAAACATTACTTATTAAACTGATCTGAAGACAAGGTTGCCATGACAGTGAGGGCAGAAGCTTCACATTGCAGGAAACCTCTTAACATCTCTGCAAAGGGGGATACACAGGACTTCCAGCTCTGTGTTTTACAGGGCAGTCTGGGGGGTCCACAGTTCAAAGTTGTTTCTTCCCTTCATGATGGTAAAAGTTGGCATTCCTTGGGTGAGGTGGTTTTTGGGGTTTTTGTTTGTTTGTTTGTTTTGGGGTTGGGGTTTTTTTGTGTTGTTGTGGGGGTTTTTTTTGGTTGGTTGGTTGGTTTAGTTTGCTTTCTGGTTTTTTGGGGGGGGAGGTTGGTTGGTGTTTGTTTGCTTTAGTTTAATTTTCTTTTGTATTTTCTATCTAGATAGAAATTTTGAAAATTCTTCTGCTTTATGAATCCAAAAAAAACCCCAAACCCAATCTTTTATGTAGTAGAAAATCCAATATTTAACTCGCTCTGGCTGTAACAATAAATAGGAGGGTGTTGCTGAGTTTTCTCTGCATTCAGTGCAACAAAGCAATTGTTTGGCTTGTTCTTACACATCTTCTGGATACTTCTCTGCTCCAGTGAGTAAAACATACAGATAAATACTGAAAATAAGTGTAATGCAGAAATGAAATCAGTTATTTTTGTGGCTCACAGAACTCTTGAGTCTTCTGTGGTGTCTCAGAAACCCTGGGGAAAGATTTGTTTGGACATGGCAGAAAACACCTTTTGACAGATGTCATTTGAAAGGCATTGTACAGGCTCTCACTGATTTGTGGGAGTGCACCTCATTCAGGTGAGAATGGAACTGAGGCTGAAAAAAAATGAAATAATGGCGTTTAAACAAATTTTGTGAAAATTATGACATCTATTGTCAGTGGAAAGATATAAATAGCAAATGCTTCAGTTATCTTCACAAAGATTTTTCTTAAATGCAGCAAACTGAAAATTTCAATATTATTTCCACATCTTGCCCATAGTAGAGCTTTTTGAACCCATTCCTGTTTGATTCCTGAATCACAGACAACATGATTTTCCTCTTTGCAAGGCTCTTAGGAGGAAGCCAGCAATAATTTTCCGGACCCTTTTCAGTACCCTGCACCAGGTATTTCAAGAACATTTAGTAGCAAAAGGTGTTGTTTCCAAGAATCATTGCTTTCAGAAAGACTCCAGATAAGCAATAGTCCTGTGCTGAATGCAGAAATAGGTTAATTTTTTTTTTTCACATGGAGGTACTGAAAAAAATAATTTTTTTTCAAAGAGTAATTCTGCCAAAAATTTTCAAAATCTCAAGAAAAGCAAAGGCTCCATATTTCTAACTTTCTCTATTTTTTTTTTCCTTTTGTCTTTCAGAAAATGTTATTTCTGTAGTTTTCATGTCTCAGCCTTGCTCTTCTGGAGAACTGAGACCATTTTGGACGTAATAGTAGGTGCATGTTTAGAGATGACTTTGGGTATCCTACAAGGACTTTGAAGCCCCAGTGCTCTCCACGTGGTGGTCAGCTGAAACTCTGCTTGCTTAAAAATGAAAAAGGACAGGCTAAAAAGAGTTTGGTGAGCAGCTTGCAAAAGGCAACAAAAAATCGAAATATCAAAAATAAAAAAATCAGGACAGGAGACTTACCAAAAAGCGGTAAATTCCACAGAAGACTGAGGCATAGAAGGAGAACTTGGACAAGGCCATTGCAGAAAAACTGGACTCATTTTTTCACATGCAGACACCTTCAGGTTTGGATGTCAGGGAAATATCCAGCCTGGGAAAAGGCCACTCATCTTTGAGAGCTGCAGCTTGCAACATTATTTCTACAAAATCTATTTTAATTGATAGGTACAAATAAGTGACAGGATGTGTGACCAGCATAAATATTTCCAGGTAAATATTTTGGGGGCAGAAAAATAGGTATTATGCAGAGATCATTAAGAAAAATGCTGATTAGCTTCAGAGTATTAGTGAAGCAGAAAATTGGCTTGGAACATGATTGTTAGCAGCTATCTTGAGAGCTTTATTCATTTATTTCCCTATTTTCTTTACAAATGAGCCGAGGGATTACCTTGCACTAAGCAGACTAGGGGCGCAACAAATTCCATTCAAGAAACAGCAGAGGAGTTTTCCAGTGTCTTAGAAACGGTCTTTCTTGCCAGCTTGGCTGTTTCCAGTGACCAGCTTCTGGAACTGCACATACCTGGCTGCTCCCCACAACTCTTTCCTCCCTAAGAAAAGCATAACCTCCATTCTTCCACTGGGGAATGCTGCGTTTAACCAATCGGATCTGCAGAAAGGACGTGGGAGAGACACCCCATTCCCACCATGTTTGGCTTGACAGATCTGTCTACACCCTTTTTTCACTCCCCATCCAGACACTGTTTGCAGTTTGCTGCCTCCCCCTCCTCATGGCCCCAAGTGTGGCGTCTGTTGTGTCGTGGCTGTGTTCCCCGAGCACGGGAAGGTACAGCTGCCTCGGAGAGAGATGCGTGGGAATCCTGCTATATCTTTAGCCTTAGAGACGATAAATTGCAATCACAGTGACATCCCAGCCAAGGAGCTTTTGTTTGGAAAGCAGCCATGGTGCAGCTTGCGAAGATCACTCATCTTCTTTTAATTACTACTTCGAATCCTTGAGAACCTTTTAATAATTCTTTGTTTACAGTTGAAGGCAAGAACACTTGGGCACATCATCCTCTTTCAAGTAAACAGGCCACTAATTAAGTTTTCTTTGAACACAAAGGCACTGGTTTGCAGAGTCCTTCCAGCCTGATTGAGCATCCCCATTGCTGGAAGTGTCCAAGGCCAGGATGGGTGGGGCTCTGAGCAACCTAGTCTAATGGAAAGTGTCCCTGCCCATGGCAGGGGGTTTGGAATAAGATGATCCTTAAGGTCCCTTCCAAAACCATTCTGTGATTCTGTGATCACAAGTGCTGCATGCTCAGACCCAAAGCCAGCCACTGCAGTGTGAGTGGTGCAGGATGGTGCTGGTATGAAAGAAAGGGAAGGCACAGTGAGAAAGCTGAGAAACCCCTCTAACTTCACCATTCATTTCCAAAGTAAGCCTTGACTATCAGTTATTCTGTGTGTTGTATCTTTGAAAACTGACACTGGCAACGCTCGCTGGTTTTGCAGGGAATGCTGTGGCTTGATTCAACTGCTGGTTGAAATGCTGGTTCAACTGCCATGGAGAAATGCTCCATGGCACGGCAGATAGTCCTGAGCCCTTCCAGAGGCGAGGTCAGGCAGGACACTGAGAGCATTGCCAACAGTGGAGGTGACTCTACTGGGTTTTATACATGAGAGGTTTTCTAATGTGAATCATGTCACCACGTTATCAGCACACCAGCAGCAGCTTTCACCAGCGGACAGACACAGTCCTATTCAGAAACTACTTATCTGATTGCATCACTGACCATAAATACAAAGCTGTATACATCTTGAATGCTTTGCTGTCATTTTCCTCTCTGAATCTTCATTCCTGCTCAGAACCTGCTGCACTCCTCTATTCTTCATCTGGAGGGTGCATAAATTAAATTCATTTGTTGATTTATTGACTTTTTTTTTCCCATTGACCTCGAAATTTGAAGAGCCAGGAGATGATTGAATATCTGCATGCATGAATAAAAGGCTGATAAGTAATCAGAGCAGTGTGTAGAATAGGCAAGCAGCTCCTGAGAGTAGGAGGAGGAGACTTTTCACTGCAGGCTGAACTGTAAGCTCCAGTTCTCCATGTGCCTTGGTCTGCTGGATCCAAACAAAATTACCACGGGCAAGCAGAACAGCTCTTATTTCTGTAGCCTCTGGGTCAGACAAGACCACGGTGCTGAGCTGTACAGGTCCAGCCAGTCATTCTGTACCATGAATTTGTCTGTTTTATAGAATTGGCTGGGGTATGCCACTGACTCAAAGAACCATTAGGGTTGGAAGGGACCTCTGGAGATCATCCAGTCCAACGCCCCTGCCAAGGCAGGTTCACCTGGAGCAGCTTACACAGGAACATGCCCAGGTGTGTTTTCAATGTTGGTGTTTTCCAGCGTGGATGGACCTTCTTGAGAAAGCTGGGGGTTGGCGTATAAGAGGGAGCAAGGAGACAGGTGGATTGCAATGTAACACCTGCATTTGCTGGAGTTGTTTCACATTATGCTTCCACCTGGAAGAAATATAAAAATCAGCATATTTGGGAGCCCTGTCAGACTGTTGATCATAATAAATAGGAGGGAGAGGAGCTCTATGGTTTCTGTGGGAGGGATTAGGGGAGATAAGGGCTAATGCTGCATTATGTTGAGTGGCATAAAAATAGCTGTGTTCGTGGTCAAAGTATCCTAAAAATATAAGGCAAACTAAGTCAGATTAGACCACTCAGCCCAGCAACCTTCCTCCAACAGAGGCCAGTAGTGAACACCTCAGTAAGGATGAGTAGGTGCAGTAAGGCTTCCCCAGAATGCTGTCCTAGACTCCAGTTACATGTGGCTTATGGAACTGCTGGCCCAGAGATGATGACCTTAATGAATATTGCTCATTTTTTTTTTTAAATGACTGTCATAGATTCTCTTGGTTGTTTCTCTCCCTGGATGAAGAGTCCTTAACTATTAAGAAAATCTTTCTGCAGAAACCTTACTACATATTTGATCATCACATCACCCTTTTCTTTAATTCTTCAATTCCCACAGTATAAAATTTATGTGATACCAATTTTCAGCCAGAGGATCAGATCTGTACTTGATGTGCTAGAGTGTCCTGTTTTCCTTGTGTTCTTTGCTCCATTTCTAACCATTTCTAACAAATGTTCCCTTTGCATCAAGCTAATATTTTCATATAACCACGTATTATAAACCCAAGACTTTTCTTGTAGTTGATAATAGTTTATAGTCCATTATTATACCAGCAAAACTAGAATTATTTTACCATGTGCATCACTTTGCACTAACGTACACAGAATTTCATGTGTCATTTCATTGCTTGGACACCTAGTGGCACAAAGTGCTTTTGCAATTTTTACTTATATCTTAACTTATATCTACTGGTCTAAATTTGTCATCCTGGTTATTGACCTGGATTGCCTTCCTAGGGTTCAATTCACAAATATCCAAAGCAGTTTAGTCTGGATGTGGCAGGTCTGATAGAGCAGAGCACAGATGGGCCACTTCACCACTTACACTGATCCAAAGACAAAATTAAAAGCTTTGAACTCTAAGACCTGTACCTCACCTTTGACACTCTAGTTTTGTGCTTGAACTTCAGAATCTCATGATGTGAACAAGATTCTTGTGATAAACATGTGGCTTTTAATCAATACTATGAAACAAGAAGAGGCTTGAACCAAAAGGCATGCCATGCAAAAAATGTTTTCTTACACCAAATTGTTCCAATAAACATTGTGTGCAGTTCCCCTCCAGCAGAGAATTGTTCCTCTTCCACTTCCCTCCAGATACATGACAACAAACATGTTTATTCTTGACACAGCACATATCTTCCTGCTATTCCCTTTGCTGTGTTCATTTTCTACCTAAAAACTGGTGCTTGTTCTTTTAAAGAAAAATTGCTTCAGTAGTATTTTTTTTCTTGCAGATCTGTCTTAATCTATTGTTGCCTGCACAATAAACTACTTTAGCAGTATTCCCCTGGCCCCTTAGATTGAATCCTCCTGTCTCTTCGTGGCTGCCCCAATTCAACAGCTGCCAGTTACTACAGATGCATCTTCTCTTGCTTATTGCTACCCTGAGATCATGCACAGCCTAATGGCTGGGAAAAGCTTTGTTTTATCTTCTGTCAGGCTTATATCATGCTCAGTATTTGCCCATCATGGCACTTTTCTAGGAAATGTAATATGAATCTTCCTCTCCTGAGTATCTTCAGCTGGAGCACCAGGGATATCTGAGTCATGGCAGATCTATGATGAACTTTTTGGTTTCTCTTATATCCTTTGTGGGGTGTGTACTACTGCTGCTGATAAATGCATGCTTTCCTCTCTAGATATGAGCAGTCTGACATTTGAACAATGAATTATGTTCCCTTGGTCATTTCCTAAACAATTTCTCTGATGAAACTGTCAGGTCTTACCCTCTGCTCTCTCTAAGCAAACAGCAGCCTCATGCAATTTCCACTAGGTATTGTGTTCCTTCCTTTCAAATGCCTTTCCTTGCTCACCACCATACAACCCCTTTCTCATTACAATAGGCAATTTCTGTTGTAATTTCACATCCACTGTCCATCCATGAATAATGACAACTTTATTACAAGGCCTTATTTCACCCTTCTCCTGCAGCTCAGCCCATGACTCTGGAATTGCTGGAACAAGTCTCTTCTGCTACATGGGCAGAGCATGCTCATGTGCTGTATCTCATTTGCCTGAAGCTTGGCACATCCCAGTGATTGCTTTTGCCTGTGTGGGGCAACAAATGCCTAGAATAACCCCTTATTAACCAGGAAAACCCGTGTGTGAATTTTGCATCATTTATACAATGCTATCAATACCTCTCAACAAAGGAGTGGCTAAATTATTTGAGAATTATCTTAATTTTTCATCCTCAAAGCCTTTCTGCTGTTGGAAGAATGACCCCTCCCTGGAAAGGACAGAGAGAGAGAGCTCTTCGAGGTGTAACCTGTGGAAGAGCTGTGTGAGATACAAAGGTGTGGATCACAGGGCTCAGAGGGTCTTCAGGAGAGCACAAAATTTATCCCGCTGCCCTGAAAATGGATCAGCTCTGTATAAAATCCTGGTAGCTCTTCCTAAAGACGTCCAAAGGGGAAGGCTTCACTGCCTCCAGATACACATCACCCTCCAGTGTTGCCCTTGCCACTTGCTTGCTCTTCCAGAAACACACAGAGCTGATTGTTGTCCTCTCTTGGCATTTCAAGTTGTAGTTGAAAATTTTTTCCCGGTTTCCACAGTTGTTCAGTTCAGTGCAGTTGTCCAGCTAATGATTGTCAGTGCTCTCTGTAAAGTGATGGGTCCAAGGCACACCAAGGTCAAAGTACCTGTAGTCACCCTGCTGCAAAGATGAAAGCTGCCACAAGCTGCAGGGCCCAGGCAGAGCTGGGGTCTGAGGCCACTTGTGCTACCTGAGGCCACTGACTGCTTCTAAATGGTTTTCTCTTCCCATCTCTATTATTGGTTTGGTTTAATATTGACAAGCTATGCTAGAAGCACAAGGAGAGATAATAGAATTCCTCCACTGAGGGAGAGGAATTCCTTGCGGTCCTCCCTAAAATTGCTTTCTCTTCCTAAGTGCCTGTGAGAAATGTATTAGGAGGTGTTTTTCCTCCTAATACTTAATTTTGGCTTGGAGCTGCGGCCACATATAGAGCCAGGAGCCAGATATATGATAGCAGCACTTTTTCATTTTGGAATGTGCTGCTCTAATGAAAGTGCTTTCCCTGTGTGCAGGTCAGCAAATTTTAGGCTTTGTGATGCCACCATTTTTCAAGGTGGTCACCCACACCAGGTGGAAAGCAATGACCCCACAGGTCTGTTAAATTGTCCAGTCTGGAGGTTTAGGGCTGGTCTAGAGTGGGTTCAAAACTCCAGCAGATGCCTTGCCTTGCCCTCACCTCTGTGGCAGTGGTGGTGCTGAGAGGAGGCATCCAGTGTGCACAGAGATGCTCAGGTGGATCCAGTGCTGCTTGAGAGATGGACAATGTCCTGGAAAGGGGGTCCCACTTCAGGCCACCAGCTGAGCATTTTGGTAGCTGCAGATTTTCTCTGCCATTCCCACTCCTGTCAGCTACTTTAAATATATCAAACCATTCACATGAGAATGAGTTTGCTGTTCAAGGTCATCCCTCTCCCCACAGACTGTCCAATTAATAGCCAATGATTTACAGAGTGTGCATCTCACAGGCCACCAGATCAAAGAAAATTTGGATCTGCAGATGAATGAGAGAATCCACCAAATGCAGCCACATGTTCTATCACCCATCTCCTCAGAGCATCTCTCCACTGTGCAGTTTATGCCCTAGGTCTGGCTGTCCATGGCACTGGCACAGCCCAGCTGTACTGCAGCCACAGCTGGATCCTGGTGGACATTTCATCTTGCACTGAACCAGGACAGGTTTCATCTGTGATGGACATTTCTTCTTGCACTGCCCACCAGTGATGCTCCAAGGACAAGGTGCATTTCATTATCCGTCATAACTGCATCTCCCTTAGTGAAGATGCAGGGAGATCTTCAGTAAGTACTCCTCCAAGTTGGTTTAAATGACTTACATTAATATACCAGATGATTTGCAGACAAAAGCTCAATATGCACAAGTTGCTTTTTACGCAGAAGGTTTCAAGTGAACCTGCAATGAGTTTTAATTTGAGAGGTGCTGGGTGTCTTACCTTTGTCTGTCTGTGGCAGAGCTCGGAGCGGAGCACGGGTCTTCCAAGCCTGAGGAGAACCAGTAAATGCCCATTCCTTTCTTTACAGGAAAGCAGCTTTTCTTTGGGCTGGAGAATGACAGCCTAACTAGATCATACTGGTAATACTTTCAACAGAAGTGGCTTTAAACTGAGTTTAAAAGCGCTTTCGGAAACACTCAAACTACAATCCAGGAAAGGCTTTAGCAGATACAAAACTGTATGTGTGCTTCGTGCATCCCTGGAAAGAAGCCCCTCTGGACCCCACCAAAAGAGGATGAGCAGACCTCCTCTCCAGCTCCTCACTCCCACCTCTGTGCTCTTTCTTCTCCTGCTGCTGGACTTCATCACTCCAGGGCATTATTTTTAACTAACACTTTTAATGCTCCAATTTCGCAGGTTCCTGGTGTATAATTAGAAGTCCTGACATCCTTGTCCTCTTCCTCCCTGGTGCCATGGACATGCTGAGAGAAGGAGAGAGGCTTCATTCCCTCTCTCACGGCAGAAGCAGCAGCAGGCCCTTTGCCAGGACCGTACATCTGTCAGCATCCATCAGCTTCCCTGTGTAATTAGCTCCAAAGTTGACTGCTTTCCATCTCCCAGAGAGGCCAACACCTCTGTGTTTACTTCTCACTGGAAAAAAATTCCTCCTACAGCCACCTGAAAGTGTCTGCAAGCTGAGAAAAGTGCAAAATCACAGTGACGTCCAAATCAACCCTTAATATCCCCCAACCTGACATCACGATGCTTCCTAAACGGAGCCTGTCTTTGGGAGGAAATGCACAAAGCTACGTGGCACTGCCAAGCCAAAGGGCAGTTCCTTTAGAGGAATTTTACAACAAAGGAGGCAGGAGGGCTGTATTTTTAAAATCCTTGTCTTTTTGTTTTTCTCCCCGAGGAGTGAATTATTGCAATTCCGTGCTGCTGGGAAGGAAATGAAAAATAACTGGGGAACAGAAAGAAGTTTGACACAACAAACTGAGGCAAGTTTTCCAGCAGAGCTGAATTCCTGGAGCTGCACAGCCCCAGTCTGGAACCCTCGTTGTCACTTCTCTTTTCTCCCTTTCTTTCTGGGAGTGGACTCAGTCCAGGTGGCAGAGAAGCCAAGGTGGATGCTGTGCTGTAATTCAGACTTGCTTTTATTTTACTTCTGTCACCTATTGCAGGAGACTGTAAACATTGATTATAGTTTTTAGATGGTCATAAGACTTGCAAAAAAAAGGCTTTAATAATTTTTTTTTTTTAAAATCACCTATAGTATAAATTATTTACAGAAATTACTACAGCCCAACTGAGCTCCCACCAGAGGTTAATGAAAATTTTACCACTGACCTCAGGGCAGCAGAAACAAGTCAGAAACAGGACCCTTGTGTCCAATGCACTCTGATGAAAAATGTTCACTCTGATGAAAAAGGTTCCACTGGCTTTGAAGTTATCTGGATTGAACCATACACTTTTATATTGTGGGTCATATAAATGTCTGTTCACATATTAATTTCTTTTTGTTGTTCTTAGTAATTGCTTTTGTTACTGTTTTGGATTTTTTTGGTTTTGTTTGTTTGGGATTTTTTTACCCAAGATGACATTTCTTTCCCTCATTCCTGTTTGTGTGTATAAAGCACTTGGTAGGGTGGTGTCTGGGATGGATGATAGGGCTGTTTGGAGGGAATACAGTGACTAAAACCAGGTCACTAAGGAAGAAAGGGAAAGGTGGGGTTGGGATTTAAAGTTTAGGGATGCTCCCTGTGTCCTCTGCATGGAGCAGGTTTCAGTTTAATAATGAGTGCTCTCTCACACCTTACAGTGTTTTTCTATAACAGGTTAGTGGGTGAGAGGACGGAGGTGTCAGACACAGTCACATGTATGTGCCTGAGGGGGAGGAAAATGCAGTTATGCTGTTGCTGCATAACTCAATCTGGGGGTAATTAATGGACACCTTGGTAATATATTTCCCAAGACCATCAGGGATGACAGAGTGCTAGTAATTTCTCTATCCTACTAACAAAATCTAAACAGCTGCGAGCTATTTAGTAGTGATTCATTATCAGTTGTGCTACTTCAGTTGTGAAGGTTGGCTTATACTTCTGCACCTGCCATCCTTCTTTCCTGTGTCTTGTAGAAATATCCTCAGCTAAGTAAGCTTTTTGGGAGCTCTGACCAATAAAAGATCTTTGCAGAAGAGAACTGGTTCCATGAGCACAGCAGCAGGCCTGTCTTTATAACTTGAAATAGCTCCTCTTCTATTTCTGTTTATTCCTGGTAAACAACTGTCAAACTTTCAAGGGCTTTTAGAGATAATCACTATTATTACTAGAAAACACGTCTGTTCCACTGAAGGATTGATTAATGCTTAGTTAGATTTCTGTGAATGTTCGTGTGTTTAGAGGAAAGCTGCGTATCAGTGCTGTGTCCCAGTTCTTAAAAAAGAGTGAATGAGTGTATGGTTAAGATGATAGACAATAACTGGATACCAAGAAGCTTTTTTCAGGACTTTTCCTCTGAGGTCTGTGCAGTTCAAGATAGAATAAACCATCAGGAAAAGGAACATAGGTGCAGTAACAGCATTGGTTTATTCCCAAGTGGCACTGCAGAGCGTGTCTCACCATGTCCTCCTGAGTGCCCAGGCCCTGACACAGCCCATGAAATTCAGCATCACCAAATAGATGGCAATACATATGGGGGAATAGCATAAAAATATGCACAGAGTTGGGTAATAACATTGTTGACTAAAGCAGAGGTGTTGTCATGTGGGTAGGAGGGAGCTCATCCTGGTTTCTGTGCCTCTTTGCACCCTGACCTCAGCCAGGAGAGTGGTAAACTTTACACTTGGACCTTGACTTATTTACCTAGACCAAGGTTTGGATGGGATTTCAACTCCTTCAGATCTACACCCAGTCTAAGATTTTTTTCCCAGTCCAAGTTCAGACCCACCTTGAGCAACTTCATATTGGAAGAGCCTAAGTAAGATTTTCAAGAGAATCTGTGTAGTTCTGGAGACTAGCTCCCATCCTATCTGCTGTGCTTTTATCCTGGCAATACAGATGATCTTCATATATAAGTAAACAGAGTCAATATTCCTTCCACCACTAGTCAGCAAACCCACATGCTTTGAATTCCGGAATGAATTTTGTTCTTGGTAAGTCTGTGTTCATAACAAAGGTGCCAAAATTTCTGTATTATCTAGAAGTTTTGCCTTCCACTTGTGTGATTCTATTGATCTCAAGACTGCTAAGCCAAGGGAGGAAAAAAAAATCCATCAAGCTCATTCTTGAAAAAAACGCCCTGAATATTCTTAGGCAGAAGCCAGGTCAACAAAGCTGTGCCTGTGCTGCTATCAATATCGAAACCTTGTTTTGAAAGTGAATTTTTCTCCTGTTAAAGTAACAAGATACAACACTAAGTGCACAAAGGAATTTAAAAACGCTGAGAGGTGAAGATTTAGCTGTGTGCCATTGGAAACATGGCACTGAGAGGATCATGACCTTGACTTCAGTGCAACTTTGATGCTCCAAGATGTATAACCTCTAAGAGATGGTACACAGATGATGGCAGATTTACTCAACATGTATCACATTGTTTAAAAACCATGGCCCTTTTCAGATAGAAAGGCCAAAGCAATGTTAGTTAAGTAGAGATTTAATTTCCTTTTTAGTCTTTTTACAAAGGAGCAAAGGAATGGAAGGGACAACCAGTCAGGAGTCATCCTGAATTTGGGGTGGGTTTTCTTTTGCTATTTCCGCCTGTTTTTTTTCCCTTCCTATCTTAATTCTGAAGCTAGAAAAATGTTGCAGAGGCAAAGACTTGAACATATGTGCATGGTTTTAAAGCAGGTTGTGTTATTACCTTTTTGTATGGGTATTCCAGGCAGTGATTTAACTCACAGGAATGCTCATGAGTCTGGAGCATCTAGGAATGAACAGGACAATACTTTTAAGTAGTAGGTAATATTTGTAGTAGTAGTAGTAAGTAGTATTAAGTAATAGTAAGTAATAAGTAGTAGTAAAATAATAGCATATAATAATAAATATAAAATAACAGTAAATAATAAGTAGTAGTAGTAATAAGTATATTTGGCTTAAATGAATATGTGTAGCAATTTCCATGGGAAACCAAATTTCTCCATGGCCATGACAAGACTGGCTCACTGCTCCTCAAGGACTAGTGTGAGATGGATGGTTTTCCACCTTCAAGTGAGTCAGGACAGGAGGGAAAGTGGTTGGGGGGGGAAGGAGAGGGCTTTAGTTCTGAGTTCTCCAGGCAGTGCCCCATGAGTCTGGTCTGTGGAGACACAGACAGAGGGTTTTATGAGTGCTGTGCTCTCAATGAACAGTATATTTTTGTTTAGGAGCCCCACCTGGCTTTCCATACTACAGTCAAGACCTTGCTCCAAAGAACAGGGCTGTCACCAGGTTTCTTCACCTCACAGGACTGGTACTGTCATCCTCATCCCTCTGCTCTGCTCCTTATGGCATCACATTGACCTTGGCTTTGGTGAAACCTCAACCCCTCTTCCACTGGAGCTGAGACTGTCAGGAACCAGCCAGAAATGCTCCCTGCTGACAGCACTGCAGCTACCAAGCATGGGAAACAAGCTGTCAGCATTGTTGACTGAGCTACAATTATGGGTAGAAAGTAGCTGAGAAATAATGTCAAATCAGTGTGATACTGTTTGTGCCACACTCCAGTCTGCAAACGAAACAGGAGAGAAATTCTTCAAACAAATGATTTATTTAATGAATTATTCAGGCAGCTTTAATTTACTCAATCAATCAGAAGTCCACCAGAACCATGGGACATAAATGAACTAACGTTTTTCAGGCGTCAGTACAGGAGGTAACTCCTGGTCAGCAGATAGCACAAGTACTCCGTGTTTTGAGCTGACAAACGTGCTCCTTGATACAGCTGCATCAATGTCTTACTAAAACACATTTCAGCTATCCTACCTTGAGATTAAACCCATTTTCTTCTTCCTTAATCATTTATCTACGCTGTTACATCCCTGTAACATGTCAGCCCATGAGGACAGCCCTACAAAGGTCTGTTCTGCAACATTAGCTTGAAGTTTGGAGGATGAGCAGGCAGTGGCGTTCTTTTGCACCATCCACCTGAGAGGGCAGGTGAGGGGTGGGGTCCTTCATTCCCTCCTTGCTGCAAGGTTCTAAATCATTCCTCATGCTTGTAGCCTCTGTGCTCAGGATTTCCCTGAGAACTTGTTTTTCAGGGACTCTATTCTACCCTCCCCACCAGTTACCATGCACCATAGGATCATTGATGGTGTTATGTAGGTCCCACCACAAGCTTTCTGGAGACCGAAAAGCTTCACGGCTTCTTTGTTTGGAAACAGCTTTTGCTTTTCATGAGGGACTGAACAAGCCATCTCATTTGCTGCTGTTTGCGTGGTTCTTTCAGTTATGATGAATTACCTTGGCCATGCAGAGCACGGAAAACTCTCCCTCCTGCTGCTTAACACCGAGGCTGCGCTGCTCCGAACACCCACCTCTGCCTGGGCTTGTGCAGCATTACACCTGCAAAGTGCTTTTCCTGTGCACACAGCAATTCACAGGGCTGTATTTTGTGCAGGCATAGGAAAGCCTTCCTCCACCAGGGAAAGAAGTCACTTCCCTGGGAGTGCAGTTTTTCCAGGATGACGCATCCACCTCCACGTTTCCCTGGCCGATCGCTGCCGATGGAGCCATAGAGGTTCAATCATGGGCTGACACAGCTGCCAGCAGGGAATGGCATGAAGATGTTGTCAGGTTTTATTTTTGGTATTACACCTGCAAACGTCAGTGCAGTTCCAGTAGCTTGGTTCTGCTCATGTGCACTTCTTAGTTATGGAAAACTAATGTCATCTTGCCACAGGAGCAATCCCTGAATGAAGGACACCTTCAGTCTCCAGGCAGCTGCTGCTTGCTTAGACCTCTCTCCACAAAGTCAGAAGTCATGCAGTCATCTTGCTCTTCTCCTGGGGAATTGTTAGGGTATTTCAGCTATTTAGTATCACAGAAACACAGAATCACAGAATATGCTGAGTTGGAAGGGACCCACAAGGATCATTGAGTCTAACTCCTGGCCCCGCACAGGACCATCCCCAAGAGTCACAGCATGTGCTTGAAAGTACCATCCAAATGCTTCCTGAACTCTTTCAGGCTGATGCTGTGACCACTTCCCTGGTGAGCCTGTTCCAGTACCCAACCACCCTCTGGGGGAAGTAACTTTTTCTAATATCCAACCTAAACCTCCCCTGGCAGAAGTTCAGGCCATTCCCTTGGGTCCTGTCACTGGTCACCACAGAGCAGAGCTCAGTGCCTGCCCTTCCTCTTCCCCTCATGAGGAAGTTGTAACTGCAATGAGGTCCCCTCTCAGTCTCTTCTCCCACTGAACAGACCAAGTGCCCTCAGCTGCTTCTCACAAAGCTTCCCCTCAAGGCCCTTCACCATCTTTTTTGCCCTCCTTTGGACACTCTCTAATAGTTTAATATCTTTCTTATATTGCTGTGACAGTAGAACTCAGCTCCAACCGGAGATTCTCACAGATGCTCATAATGGTCCCAGGCTCCCCATCCTCACTCATTTTTGAGTGAATCAAGGATCATGGAAAGGAGGCTTCCTAAGAGCTGCTGTGGGCTTGGTGTTCATTGAGAAGCTCATTAAATGATGTCAGCTGAGGGCAGATTCTCAGCCTCAAACCTCCAAATGACTCACATGCCCCTGCCAGACTGAGGGGCATTTATTTGCGTTGGATTGGTGGTCACTGTCCTGGGTCTTATTACCAAGGGAATATTTTGGTAGCTCCAAATTGCACCAGGACAAACCAAAAAGAAAAGCATTCAATGGGAAGGAGTGATCAGACATGGCATCTGAAGCACAGAGATGGGCATTTCTGACTTTATGTTTGTCAACAAACGCAATCACTGATTGACTGGCAGTGAATCAGGGAAAATCCGCTTAGCTGGGATTAGATGGAGGAGGTTCATGGAGTGTCTGAAGGTAGACACTGGATGAAGAGTGCAGCTGGGAGTGCATACCTGCCTTCCCTTGCCTGCAGAAATTATTGTGGTGCTTCCCAGGTGGGGCACTGGAGATAAGGAGGACACCCAGGAGGCAGAAATGGGACCAGGCAGGCTCAGCAGCGAGGCAGGAACAGGGCAATGGAGGCTGAGTCACTGCAGGCACCAGGATCTGAGTGCTGCAGGTTGAGTTTGTGGGTTTGAGGGCGAAAACAGAGCTCAAGGGCTTTGTTTGGAGCTCATCTTCTGATCACCACCACAACCACAAGGAACATAATTTGCAGTCATGCTGCAAATGAACATGCTGAGCAACCTGATCTAGTTGGAGATGTCCAGGCTCACTGCAGGAGGGTTGGACTAGAAGGGCTTTAAATGTCCCTTCCAACCCAAATTATTCTGTGATTCTATGAGACAAATCCTCTGCAGCTTGGAAGAGATTTTCTGGTTTCCTCCGTGCTGGAAGCACTAGTCACTGTCCAGTGGCTGGACTGAAATTCCTCTAAGGAAATTCTTAAGTCTGAATCTGGAAAACAAATTGTATTTCAATTGTAACTGGTTGTTTTGTCTGTAACTGAAGCAAAATCTTTGCTATAAACCCCAAAAGAGCCTTGTTTGTTTCTAACAAATGGGGTTAGATTCTCCACTCTTTTCCACTAGTACAAATCAATAATTACTGTATTAAGGTCAGTGGATTCACACAGTACAAAATCAATGCAAAGCAGAAGCCAAACAAATCCATGTATTACAGTAACAGGTAGTATTTTGCCTCTCCTCATATTGTGAGTGCTATTCCACATCAAAGGTGTTTTTCCCCTGCTGCTAAGCCCACTCAAGTATTCATGATTTGTTTCTCATCACCAAAAAATATATTAACCTTTTAGACTTTCAAATTAGCATTGCAAGTTGTTCCTGCAAACCAGAATTTAAGATCTCACAAGATACCTTGAACTTCCTTTTTTTTTTTTTTTTCTTTTTTTTAAAATTTTGTTGTTGTTGCTTAGCAGACCAGAAAGGACTGGACTGGCAAAACAAGATGTGATGCTCCACAGCTGATATAGAAAAGAACCATTCTTTGGTACGTGATGTGCTCACAAAGACACTGCCATCCTTTATTGCTCCCAAACATTCCTAAAAGAAATCAGCTTTACTTCTCCCTGCCTGGAAACTAAGCAGAAGAAAAGGGAGACAGCACACAAAGCACAGCAGTGAAAATGGTGGGGAAAATATAAGTTGCACTTGGGGAATACTTTGTTTAGAGTCACGCAGAAATAACCTGCAACTTTGAGACCTGATTCATCTTCTGCTGTGGTCAGCTGGGGTTTTGCCATTGCCTCTAACCAGATAATTCAGTGGTTCAGTGCTGGAGATACACTCAGAGCATCCTCCTTGTGGCCACATGGTTGTTCCAGGCCATGGCAAATGCCACTGTGCTCTGTCCTCCCCAGGCCTGGCCCAGGGATTTGGTCACCTTTGTTCACCAGCAGGTCCCTCTGATTCCTCTTCATTTATATTGAGCCAGAGCCTCTCATTTCCCTTGGCTTTTCCATCCCTCCTCTCTCACACCCACTGGCCCCTGGCTAAGGCTGAGTCCATCGGTGACGGTGGTTTTGCCTCTGTGATAACATCTTTAAGAAGGGGAGAAAACTGCTGTGTAACATCAGCTGGGAGAGAGGAGTGAGAATAAGTGAGAGGACCAGTTCTGCAGACCTGAAGGTCAGTGCAGAAGGAAGGGGAGGAGATTCTCCAGGTGCTGGAGCAGAGATTCCCCTGAAGTCCATGATGCAGACTGTGGTGAGGCAGCTTCACCTCTGCAGCCTGTGGAGGTCCATAGTGGAGCAGAGATCCACATGCAGCCCCTGGAGAACCCCGCTCCAGAGCAGGTGAATGCCTGAAGGAGGCTGTGATGTATGGAAAACCCATGCTGGAGCAGGTTTGCTGGCAGGACTTGGACCCTGTGGGAAGCCCGGGCTGGAGCAGGCTGTGACTGAAGGGCTGCACCCCATGGGAGGGACCCACACTGGAGCAGTTCATGAAGCCCATGGGAGGGAACTGCCTTGGAGAAGCTCATGTCTGCCATGGGAATGACCCCACACTAGAGCAGGTGGATAAAGTGAAGAGGAAGGAGCAGCAGAAATGAAGTGACAAGAACAGAACACAACCCCCATTCCCTGTCCCTCTGTGACACTTGAGGGGAAGAGTTCAAAGACTGGAGAGAGAAGTTAAGCTGAGAAAGAAGGGAAGGTTGGAGGGAAGGTGTTTTTAGATTTTTTTTTTCTTATTTCTTGTTATTCTACTCTGATTGTCACAAATTAAATTAATTTCCCTAAGTAGAGTCTGTCTTGCCCATCTCCCCCTGTACTTATCTCCACCCATGAGCCTTTTGTTATATTTCTTTCCCTCCCTGTCCAGCTGAGGAGAGGAGTGATAGAGTGGCTTTGGTGGGCACATGGGATCCAGTTAGGGTCAGCTCCTCAGAGCGCATTTTGTTCAATGTATCTTTTTAATCAGAAATATCTTTGCAATTTCCCCTTCTGACAAGAAAAGAGAAGCAACAGCAGTTCATCTTCTAACACCTTTTGGCCCTGTGCTCTCTTTAACATATACCTCATGCTGTAGGCTGAAAGATTTGGATGTTGGGGGCAGTTTGTGCCAGTGTGAGTTCATTAGATAAATATTGGCACAACAAATGTGTGGATCTGAAGTAGGCTGGATCTGAGCCTCTCAACCATCAGGATCTCCTTTCTTTCCGTAGCATCATAGAATTCTTTAGGTTGGGAAAGTCCTTTAGGATCATTGAGTCCAACCACTAACCCAGCACTGCCAAGTCCAGCACTAAACCGTGTCAGTGAAGAGGTGTTTTGGTCACAGTCTGTGGAAGATCGGAATCTTTTGATGGAGCAAAACAGAGTTGCTCCAGGGATCTGCTCCCAGGAATTTCAAAAGACCCTAAAAAGTTAGAAGAAGAATTAAACACCAGAGATAAAGAAAAGGATAATGCTGTCATGTGCCTCCTCTTTCTGAAGAGCTACAGCTACAAACAGACCCAAGGCCAAGCACCTATTTTGCCTCTAACAGGAATATTCAAGAGGTGCAGGCAGGTCCGCAGAGGACTCAGGAAGATGAAGCCTGGCTGTTCCTCTGCACAGAAGTCCTTTCTCTCCAGAGAAGATGCTGTGTAACTCATGTGGCTCTTGCACTTGAGCCACACATTTGTTAAAGGTATTGCATGCCTTTCATCTTTGTATTTTTAATAAAGAACATATAAAAAAACCCAACCAGTGAACCCATTTAGTCTCCCTCATTTTTATCTCTATTAGATGTGTTACCTAATTACTTAACCCACATTCTCTTTGATTCCTTTACCATTATTTTCCCTCTGTTAGAGTACAATCATTCAATAACAAGCCAGAAGATGAGCTTTGATCTCCTCTCAAAGTTCAGGCAGCTTTATTGCTCTGTAGTGCATATGCAATACACTGAAATGGCCTTTTCATCTCCACGTTTGTGCAAGGAGCAGATTCCTGCTTGCTCAGGCAGTGATTTTCCACTGGTGAGATACTCTCCAGCAGTTCCACTCCCAGTTATCTCTCATCTGCTCCTGATTTTAGCAGCAGCTCACCAGTGCAGAAGCCAGAGAGACCATACAGTCCATCCTGAAGTCCAGGTTACCCCCAGTGCAGGCAGCAGAAAGCTGCCCAAGGAGTTCATTGCACGGAGAGCAGAGCCAACACTTCAACAGCTCTTTGCTTATGCTGTTAGGACTGGCATTTTAAGATCTAATTCCCATCAGCAGCTCCAGCCCTAGGCATGTCCATAGGCTTTATTTCTTTTCCAGGGTATATTGATGCTCCTCAAGCAGCACACAGGGGAGGGGTTGTTACAAGGGCAATCTATTTCCTGAAATTTGTGGCTGGGCATCATCTGTGTGAGCCACTGATAGGTGGTCACACTCATGGCACGTCTGTAGTGTGAAATTCTAATTTCCAAGCTGTTAAAAAATACAAAATGAAACGTGCCTGACTGCTTGCTACAGATTCATAAAGCTCTCAACTTGTTCCCTTGGTCCTCTTGCTGTGCTCCTTTCTTGTTCACTATTTCTCCAGAATCATTTCCCTGTTGTCCTGTCAACTCTTCCATGCACCTTTACCTCCCATCCTCTGTGTGATCAACTTCTTTTCAACTTTTTCTTAAGTTGAGCCTAGTAGGATGTGGGACACAAAAAATGTTCCTTGCTTCCCAGTAGTAAATTCTTCTTCCTCTCACTCCTTGAGCTGTCTGCACTACTGTGATGTGGCCAAACTCCCCCCTCCAATTGTAACTGATAAAAATCCAGAATTTGCTTGAGCATATTTAATGATACACAAAAGCATTCACTGATCACTTCACATTACCTCAGCTGTAATTATTTTCTTACAGTTATGTAATTTTTATTTAGAAAAAGAAAGAAAGAGGTAATCACTGAAAGTAAATGCAATTCTGGGGAGTCTTGAATGTTCCAAAGTAAAGACCAGAAGAACCACAACCTGTGCATTTTTGCTTCTGTAATCTCATTGTTCATTTGAGTCCTTATGCAGAAATTATTCTTAACTTAAAAATGCAGCAGTGGGTGAAAGTTTGGTTCCCATCTGTTCTTGGCTTCGTGGTTTCTGCTTCACGAGATCACTTCCAGAAATGGATTAGTTATACACTCTTGCAGAGCAAGTGTGGGTATTGTCTGCAAAAGCACTTACTGTGGCAGCCACCAAGCATTAATAAACATGACACCTCTCCTGTGCTCTTTGTGCAGTGAGATTTCTGCATTAAGTCATCCACCAAACAGGATCCCTGTGTCACAGGTAAAGCTGTGCAGTGATTATCAGGCAAAAACATCGGTTAATGAGTGAACCAGTCTTTGGAACAACTGATAAAAACTGTAATACAAATCCCAATCCTGCATCCAAAGTCAGTTGGGTGCTCTCAGACATATTTATTTGTGGCACCTATTAGGTACCAGTACAAATTTAGGAACAGTAGCTGGTTTTCTGAGAACAGACCTCATACCCCTTCACATTTGGAGCAGAACGTGGGCTGGCATTAACAGAGTGATGTGCAGATGACTGAGGCTTTTCCTATTCTTTTCTTTAGGCCCAATGTCACGGGAAGAGATGTAGTACAATCTGCTGAATGCAGAAGAGGACTAAAGGATTTACTCTGTGATGATATTCCTCTTTTTTATTTTTTTCCATTTTAGGGCTATAAAAGGTTTCCATAGCCTTTTCCTTGTGCAGAACCTGTGGATGCATGTAATGACATATTGGATCTGTGTGACATCCAATGGTATGCAGATTTATTGGCCATTTTGGAAGTAGCAGCTGTAACTTCACCCTCCTACTGCTGCCTGGAAGCTCACGGTCCTGAGCAGGGCTTTGTGATGGATGCACAGTTTGATCCTCAAACACACCACCAGTGTCACACCATTGTCTATTCTTGGCCAGTCAGGTTGCTGGTAACTCTGACTTGATTGATTGAAGGTTATGATTGAAGGCACTGTGCTTTTAATATTAAATCACAGGTTATGGCCTGGAGTTCACTCAGTGAAACTTCAGTGTCTCTTGCATGTTTGGGTCACAGAGAGGAAGCGACCAAGTGCTGTGCAGCTGGCTGGAAGGTCAGAGGAGACAGTGCCCTCAGGTCACCTTGATGCTGCTCAGAAATGCCCTCCTCTGGTTTCAGCTGTTGTTGATTCCTGCACAGCATTTGCACAGTGTCTCCCATCTGTTGTGTGCAATCAAGTTCTAAAGCAGGAAGATCAGAGATGTGGAAGCTGAGAGATGCCCGTGCAAATGACAGTCTTGGACAAGGATGCACCTTGGGCACTTATTCTGGAGACTGGGTATATTTCTGTGATTTGTTTAGGTTATTGGGGGGTTTTTTCTCTCCCAGATGTGTAGCACTCTCCAGCATGGCATGGAGCCATGGCTCAGTGGATAGCATGGGCTGCTTTGTGTGAGGTGCAGCTCTCATGCTATTTCCACTTGCATTTTATGTGTTGGTAGAACAGCAGGCAATGATTAACAAGAGAATGCAGTTCTAATGCCTTCAGGCTTCTGCAACTTTTCTCCCTTCCATACACAGATCACCCCTCCAGGTCTCCATGGGCCAGGCTGTCTCTTTCTGAGTCTGAGGTTTGGAGACTCCTTCCAGCTTTGCCATCAGTGAAGTCAGTCAATATACAGAGCAGAATTTCAACTGAAACATGAGACTCCTGTTTTATTTTACTTTATTATTTTATTTTATTTTATTTTATTTTATTTTATTTCTAAAATCTGAATGAAGAGTTTAATAGTAAGAAGCATTTCATTTTGCAAAGTTTGAAACTTATTTTGCTCTCTCTGCAGGAAGACTCCAGGTCATTGTGACCCATGATTTCTCTTGGTGTCTGCTGAGAAATCTCAGGAGATGGGATGTCTGCTATGCCTGACTCACCACTCATTTCTTAGTTTCTACAGCAGGAAACAGAAACACTACTTTTTCACCCTGTACTTTTGGCATTTGAACCCCACTTCTTCACAATTCCATAAGCCTTTGAACCTGGTGAGTCCTTTTCTATGTTTTGGGGTTTTTTTGCACTTGTGTGCTTTTGAGCTGTAAGTCAGGCACCTTCTTCAGCTCTGAGAGCTGTTTGAGTGGCTGACTCTCCACAGCATTGTTTGTGCTGCATTAGGGTGGTAGCTCATATTACCAAGTCTGTGTGATGCTTGTAGTTAGGAGCATCCCTGGGACTAGTAGTCACAGACAAGGTTTGGCTTCCACACTCTATAGAGGGGAAGTCTGACCTAGGTTATTGTTCTGAATTTCCCAGTTGATGTTGTAGAGTTGGATCTCTACCTGTGAGTGCAAGATCTACAGCTCCTGATGAGTTTCAGTGAGTGTTTGTATTTGATTTTCCACAAGTTGTGGAAAATACTGGAGACACATCCCTTATTTCTGCAAGGTGGTCACTGTACAGGCATATAAAAAATATCTCCATATAGACAGGTTATTATCACAGTGTCTTTTTTAGTTTGCTAAAACATACCACAAGAGATTTAAGTGGTTAAGAAAACCCATCTTGATGAGATTTGTACTAATGGCTGGATATATTTCAGCTGAATGAGTTTCCTGCACAACTGAACACACTGTGTACTTTCTGACAGAGCTATGAAGTGTTTGGCTCTCAGTCAGCACATCTCGATGCAGAGTTAGCTTTTCATGTGAGGAGATCCCAGCCAGTGTCCAGAGCTGGCATTTTTTTCTGCAAGTCCCAAGTCCCCTAACATTTAGTTTCTAAAGTGCCAGATCTTGAAGTAGTGGAGTAGTTTCCCTCCTGGAAAATCTCACGTTAATAGACATACAGGAAAGCTTCACAGGCCAAAATCTGGACTAAAATTCAAAAGGGAGAAACTACCTCCAGCCAGCATTGATAAAAATTAGTTGGTGGATACCTGTTGTAGCTCTGTAAACTTCAGCACCTGTGTGTAGCATTACACTGTTAAGTGTCCCATCGTGAATCGGGTACCAGATATAAAGAAGGCCCTTGATTCAATTCAACCAGAACATTTATGTCCTGGTTTTTATTTTAAAATTAATTTTAAATTAGTGCTATGATTTTTGGCTGCTTGATGCTCATACCCACAATGGAACTGGGCTGTTGCTGACACCTGAAAATCCTGAGCCTGATATCTGGTGATCTCAGGCTGAGGTCTGCTGTGACAAAAGCCCAGAGACCAGGTGGTGAACAGCTTCATACCTCTGTTTGCTGTGGTAGATCATTAGATGCAATAAGGATTTGATGGAAAAGTCATTTAAAGTTGAATGAAAACACCAAAAAATGTCTATAGAGATAAGGGAAATAACAACTCCATGAATTTATTGGGGTTTTTGTAATGAAGCTGAAGTAAAATTCAGAAATATCATCTAGAACTACAAGATACAAAGGTGACTTTTTGAATGCTGCAAAACAAAGAATTTGGGCCATGCCATCCTGTGCACTGACTGTACCAGTGGTACAGCACAGGCTTGGGGCTGATTTTTTCTGGAGGTGGAATAAACTTTTTTGGAAGTGAGATGTTTAATCAGCACCTTTAATGCCAGGTGTCATGGTTTTGTGCTTTTAAAACTAAGTTGGAAAATTTGTCCCTTTCTTCCCCTTCCTCAAGTGGGGGAGGAGA
>JAWWES010000081.1:6738450-6821431 GCA_035583135.1 Lophotriccus pileatus | reverse complement strand
TAGGGGGAGGAGTTTTGGGTCTCCCCTGTGGTTTGGTCTCAACAAAACACTTGTGTCCCACTCAAACGCAGACACCAGGCAATGTTACAGATTATTAAGCAGGAGCTTGTACTCATAAAATTAAATGCGAAATTACTCAGGAGTGCCGGCAGTTTGGGAGGAGATTTGCAGAGTGTGGTACAGGAAGGAGCGTGAGTGGGTGATGAGAAGGAATTCAGGTAGTAAAGAAAGCTTTAATGTCCCTGTGATCCCATGTGCCTCTGAGACTGAGGTTTGGGACCAAGTTCTGGCTGAACAACAAGCAGTGAAATTCTCTGTGGTTGCTGGTTCACTCCTACACTCAGCAAAGCAGAGCTCTGGATGTCTCTGTGGACAAACACGGTGACACTGAGGGCAGGTGGCTGTGCCTCTCCTGTATTGCAACAAGGACACCATGGAGGACCCCTAAGTTATGTATCGCTAAGACAAAAAGAGGTGATGGGTAAGACAGCAGAGGTAGCCAGCTTTTTGAGGAGAACTATGAGCTGGGAAAGGCAAAGCATGAAATGGAGAGAGTCACCAGCTTGGACATGGCTAAAAAGGATCTAAAGCCCAGAGACTTTGCCAAAGGAGATAAAACCAGACCTCTGTCAAGAGGAGTCAGTTTTCCTTGAAACAGTAAGCAGGTGGGCAGCACCTTTCCATGAACAGCAACTGCTGAACCTCTGCATGTGTTGGGAGCCCATGGGCAAAATCTCACTTTTTGGGAACAGCAACCCACAACCTGCTATAGAGATTTTCCCATGAAACAGAGGAAAGCACAGAAATACTGGCTGACCTGGGATTTACTGACAGATGTGCAGGGCAGCACAGAAGGCAAAAATTCATCAGAAAGGACCCCGTGTGAGCCAGAGGCTGGGCAATGCAGTTGAGCCAGTTGGTGTCACTGGTAGAGATGTGACTTTCACAGCAGTTCTGTGGGGCTGGAGAAGACTTTGGGTTGGAAAGGACCTCCAGCAGCTGGAATTTAGGTCAGGTTTCCTTCAACTTCTCCCCACTCCTATTTGGATAACACAGATCTCACAGAGTTTGGAGGAAACACAGCAAGAGGACTTTCATTCCATTTTTTTACTCTGACCTTTGTTAGAAAGCAAGTGGTTGGTAGAGTGTGAGCTCCCTGTGCAGCTGGGTTTAATATTCATGAGGGAAAAATTGATCCTCAGCTGCCTCATGACATGGGATGCTGAGTAAAAGTCATAAATCCAACGTACAATACCAGGGAAATTAGTGATTATGGAAAAAAATGAGGGAGGCCATTAACTTCAGGCACAATGGAAAAATTGGCAAGAAAAAGGGATACCACAAATATAAGACTACCCAGGATAAATTGGTTTAGAATTGAAATTCCTCCTGTGTTCTCTAAAAGATGGACACTGAACTGAAGAGGCTGATACTGGGGGTAGAAATGTCACCACTCCACATCTGGTTTCCATCTGAATGGGTCAACAGCAACAGTAATTTGGTTCCTTTCATACTTAGATGTGTGACAGATCCCAAATGAGCCAAGATTCGGGCCCATATGGGGGATCTGAGAAGTTGCCCTGTAGGTTTGTCTGTGGCATTTGTATTTTGAGATGTGGCCTGATTAGTCTGTGGGGAAGAAGTTTTCTGCAGAAGAAGGTGCACCAGCCTGAAGCTGCATTTTTGGGAAAAGAAGATGTGTCTGGATCTGTCTGTATGAGAGGCAGGGCAGAGCCTTCTTCCTAGGCTGAAAGCCCAAGGAAAATGGCCAGTGGAAGAGCAGAGACCATGACCTCAGAGTGTTGATTAGTGGGTGAAATTGGGCTGGTGGGAGAAGAAATGGGGCAAGGATGAAGCTGAGCTCCCAGTGTTACCAGTAAGTGCTGCTGAAATGCCGTCCAGTACTTGCTAAGCATCCTAAATGGATGTTCCAAGAGGCATTTTGATCAGGAACCGGGAGATGTTGTTTGACATGGATACAACTTTGCTTGATACAAGTTGTACTGCACTGGTTTAGCCAAAAAAAAAATGGTACTACAGATGGCAGCAAACAAAATTAAGTCACTTTTAAAATTCTTATCCGTTAGCACAGACATACGACTCCCTGGAGACTGTAGAAAGTTCAGCTTTGGCTTTTCTGTATTAAATTTTAAACACAGCAAATAGAACTAAATCCAGAGGATGGGGGGAAACTGCCTTCAGAGCAGAACAAAGCCTGTAGCACCTTGAAATGATGGCTTTCATCCTGTGCGTTGTTCCTGGCACATTTGGGAAGCCCATGGAGAAAGCATTACACAGCATGCCTATTGAATTTCAAACAAATATAAAGCAACTAAATCCCTCTCAATTTATTCATTGAAAATATCTTCCACCTTTTCTGCATATTGAACCCTCTGCAAAATCTAGTTACAGAAACACCAGTGGTAAGTAACTGGATTTGCCTGTTGGATGCTTTGAGGTGGAGGATTTGAGTGCTTTGGAGGGGATTGAATAAGTGCCTCAACATGCAAAAGCAGCACAGATGGACCTGACAGGATCAACTGAGAGGCAGTGCAAATAGAAATTTCAATAGAGAGATAACAATGACACTAAGACAGTCACTGATACAATGAGTAAACTCTAAAAGTGTTCCCAAAAGTGGAGGTTTGAGCTTAAGTGGTGGGTATTTTCTAAATTAACACTGTCTGCTTGGTTTAACAAATGAGACTTTTATCCCCTCCATTGATTTTACATGGGCAGAGAGTAATAGGACAAAGGGGGATGGTTCTAAAATAAAAGAGAAGAGATTTAGGTTAGATGTTCAGAAAAAATCCTTTAATCAGAGGGTGATGAGGCACTGGAACAGGTTGCCCACAGAAGTTGTGGATGCCCCATCCTTTGAAGGCCAGGCGTGATGGAGTGCTGAGCAATCTGGTCTAGTGGAAGGTGTGGACAGGCGAGGTCTCTAGGGCTCCTTTTAACCCAAACCATTCTGTGATTCCATGTTTTCAACTGTAATTAGCATTTTTCATCCTTCTCAAGCCATATACTTTTTTTTCCCAGTTCTTTAAAGGCCATGCTGTCTTTGAGTGGGCTTGATTCTTGCAACAGGTCACATGCAAACATTCACATCCTCCGACTCTTGAAATTTGTCTTGCTCTCTGAAATTAGACTTCCCTCCTTTTGAATGGCTCCTTCACTTCTTTGTTGAATTTGGAGCACCAAGACTCAGATAAACAGCCATCTGCACATCATCAGGCTGCAAACATATGTCTGGTTTCCATATTTATAAGCATCAATAGCATGGCAGTGCTCTCTAAGTAGCAAAGCGTTCTTGCCGTGAAGAGCAGGCACAGCAGTTGGGCAGTGCTGTGTGGAAGCAGTAATGGGCACCACCATATATCTTGTTCTGAGGTTTATGTACTTTGCACAGCTTCCAATGCAGTCATCCAGCTAAAAACAGGTTTGGGGAATGAATATGTGCTAAAAGAGCAATTCAGAAGAAACGAGTTAAATGCTGCCCTGGGTTTCCGAAGTGGCGGCATTATTCTGAGGCAGTACTTGGTATGACAAGTTAAAGAAGTATTATTTAAAGTGTGTTTGGTTAAAATTATGGATATTCAGCACTATGAAACACCCCCCAGCCAACCTGATCCAAGCTTTTTTTGCAAACTTTTCACATAACAGGCAGACCCTACCTCAGTGTCTTCAACAGCTGCTTTTGAATTGCCTGCAAACTGTGAACAAAGTGGATACAGAATGTGAAAACCCATACATTCCTTCCTACAGAGGATTTCAAGCCTTTTCTGTTGAAAGACAACTGCTACTACGAGCAGTTCTGGACAAGAAATCATTGCCCTGAAGCAAGCAGTGGGATATGAGGACAATTTGAGTGAAACATGTAGCGTGATCTCACTTTGTGATATCTATCCAGCCTCTCCAAAATGTTTTATGGGGACCAACTGAACCTGTTAAAGGGGTTGCCACAGAGGTACATGGGCTATTTCATGTGCCTAAGGAAGATGGTTTCAGCAATCTCCTGCTGCATGAACTTTCTCATTCAACAGGAGCCAGCACAGGAGCCGTTTTTTTCTCCTGGAATAGGGACAGGAAAACATTCTGCTGCCTTCATTTGAGAGCTCAGCCAATGCACTATGAACTGCTTTGTGTTGAGAGAATTTTGGACAGTTCAGACCTTTTAATGCACAATCCAGCTTCCACACAGAACACAGACCAATAGACCTTGGACGATTTCGTGGGAATAGAGCTGTGTGAATGATAGGAGTGGAAGGCAGTTAGGCAGCATAAACAGCACCTGGTATTTTTCTGCTAAGAATGTTTTGTCTATCTTCTTGTGTGTGATCTTTGAATTTGAATACCAATGGGGAGAGGGCAGCAGATGCCCTTCTGGCCAATGATTTTGCTAAAAGATGATGTATGTGCCTCAAGAAACTGTATATAAGTTCTGGATGGGATTAATAAAAGGAAGCATTGTGGTACTTCTGTGAAGAATATCAATGTATTCGGAGCTCCTCCCACAACAGCTTTGTGCTGTTCTTGCTCTGGACATTTCTTGCCAGGGAAGGAGACATCATAAACCTGTTTAAAAAAATTATGATTGTTTAGGAGAACAGTAAGTGGGAAATGTTTTTCTCACTCCTCAGACCACGGATTTGATTGTTGATGTGAGAGAGTTTGCATTGTAAGGGCAGAGTGAAGCTGAGAAACATCAAACAACTTGAAAGGCAAGAGGTATTTCTTTCCTACCTCTGCCAGCATTGGGATTTGGACTGAAAACCCCAGCACTAGCAAGCCCTCTGGTTCAGTTTGCAGTTCTTGTTCATGTTTCTATTAAAATTGATTTTAAAAAAAATTATGCAAGTCTGGTAAAATCACAATAAATTTTATGGCCCCAGAATAACCAACGCATGTTGGAAACTGTTACTATGAAAAGGCAAAGTGATGGGGTGAGAGCAGCCAGAGCGTGGATCTTGGGACACTTTACAAGTAGGAGAAATTCTATTCCCAGGCAGTCCTGTAAGGCACAGGTTGGTGTATAAAAAACACACATGCTATGTTTTGCCACTGTGCCAGTCCTAAAAAAAGGCACCAAGGACACAGGGCAGGCTGCCTTGGGCTGAACCTACATGGAAAAACTCTGCCCAGCCCTGGGCACAGGCTGATGCAGCAGAGAGAAAACAGTTGGTGTCCTGGCTCGGGTTGATAAGCCAACTGACCCCTGCCACAGCCAAGACCCAGTGCAAGAGAAGAGCTGTCTGATCCAGAAGGGCCAATCTGCAGGCAAGTTCAACAGAGAAAATTTAACACATGAAGTCCTTCAAGTCACTGTAGAGTAGAACAGATTGTTTCAGTTGGAAGGGATCATCCAGTCCAAGAGCCTGACCACTTCAGGGCTGACCAATTTAAAGCAAGTCATTAAGGGCATTGTCCAAATGCATCTTAAACACTGACAGGCTTGTGGCATCCACCCCAAGCCTGTTCCAGTTTTCAACAACTCTCTCAGTGAAGACAGGCCTCCTGATGTCAAGTCTACTGCGCTTCTCAGTACTCACAGTAAAGGTCACACAGTCCACAAGAGTGTAAGCTGTCCTCTCTCTTGCACTGGGACTCTGCCCCTTGTTCCACTCCATCCTCTGCAGACTCTGGAGGTAGCCAGCCCTAATTAATGCACTTGCATGACTACAAGGTTGCTGGTCTCTTCACAAGGACCTGGAGATAGCCTTTGCCATTTTTAAAGGTAGTTAGAAGTCTGTACTTGGTCTGGTTTATGTCTGGTAATGACCTAAGTGAATGCTGAATATTTCCAGATAGGCTTATAAATCTGTAAAGTTCATGCTTCTTCAGGGAAGGTCTGGGAACATAGTTCACATCCATCTTCACTTTTTCTCTCATTTAAACAAAAAATAAACATTTCAAATCAGGATACTTTCTTGCTCTAACATAAAATTCTAAACTCCCCTTCTGGTTCCTTTACAGTGTGTGTAACTTACCTAATATGCTGATGAATGAGAGGTTTTTATAATTTATATCTCTTTTCTTACTGGGGTAACAATCTCTGACAGTCTTAACCAGCTCTCTGCACCCTGCATGCAGATAAAATGATGGCCAGTTCTCCAGGCACATCCACAGTGTCCAAGGATGTCCGTGACCAAGCAGGAAAGGTGAGGGTCAGTGTTGGATAATACCCATGGTTGGAGAAAAAGCTGCAGAGCCTTTGTCCCTCCCCTGCCCCTGGATGAGAGTTTCCAAACGCACACTCCCCTCATGACTGTATCTCATGTTTTCAGGTGTTTTCCAGACTTGTATCTATTGTTAAGGCCACACCTGCTGCTGCTTCATCAGAACAGTAGTTTTTTCAAAGAATAGTGGAAGAAATTGTTGCTTTTTTCCAACCCTTTCCCCCCCTCTCCCATTAGTTTCATCTTCAGTGCATTTCTTAATGCATTTTATAACTTCATGGCCAGAGAAGACCCCACGGCTGGGGAGCTCCAGGAGCATCTCTGATACATCTCCTTAATTATGAAGATATCAGGTAACAGGAAGTAATTAAGGGGGAAAAGGTGGTAAATCACCTTTTTTTTTGGTAAATCACCTCTTAGCAATGAGCTAACCTGCCAGTTCTCATCTATATCCCAGGCAGTAGTTGACTCTATCAGGGTGCTTCGGCTTAATCCAGCCCAACAGGTGTCCTTTCAGGTGATTTGTGGGAAGTGCAGCCAAGGCTTAGTGATTAATTGTTCTAAACAGAGAGCAAGCTGTAAACAAGTTTCCTTGTCTCCTGCTCTGCAATGAACATCCCCAATTTCTTGAGCTGGATTTTTTTTTTTTTTTTGTAATTTTCTTAACCACAGCTAAATTTCATCAGCAACCTGAATTCTGACATTTGGGTTTAGGTTAGTACCCCCTGTGTAACTTTCATAGTAGGATGATGAGCACTTCATGGACCACTGAGGGTTTGCTCTGGGCCTTGGAGTGATGTTTTGGGGGCAGGTAAGATCCTTAAAGTCTTCAGGTGCTTAATACTTTTTGTCTCTGTACCAGGCACAAGCACTGCCCAAATCCAAATATTGGTGTAATATGGAGGTTTTTTTCTCCTGCCATTGACATGTCTCTGGGCACTTGTTCACCCTGGAATGTCTCCCTGCAGTTTTCTCAGTGTCACTGACCATTTGGATCAAGTGAGCCGTTTACTGAGGGATTTTTTGGGGATTAGCAGGCTGGGAGTCCAAGCCTACATTAATGTTAATGTGAGCATCTCTCGGGTTTTGTCTTCAGGGCAGAAATTTTTAAGCAAGAGGAAGAGGGGGGATCAAACACAGTAGTGTTTGGGGGGAACTAAAATCAGAACTCAGGCAGAAGCTGGAGAAATAATTCCAGATCTCTGAGTGACTACTGGCATCATACCACAAGACACTCTCTTAATATAATTTCTATAGGTTTGTTGTTTTGTTCATCTGCCTTGGGCCTCCTTAGGTCTTTGCCTTCTCCTGGTCAGAATCTTTCAGAAAAACTGTTATTTGCTTCCAGTTAATGATAAGTTGTTTGGTTAACTCTTCCCACAGTTAAACGGCCCTGGAAAAACTTTGTATGTGATTCTTGGTGTGTGGTTGAATTTCACTTTGATTCCTGTTGAGGAGGGTCCCTATTTTTTGTCAGAGTGTGCATGTGAGAGAGGAAACAGGAGGATGGAAAGCAGGCAGTGGGAGAAGCTCTGACCTGTGGTTTTCTACAGGAAAAGTGCTGGCAAGAGCCTCATGAAGCTCCACAGTGATCCTCAGGGAGGTGATTTTTTTTTATTTCTACCAGGTCTCTGGGCAGACAAGTGTCCAAGCTGGGATCACCCACTCACAAGTTATTTGCATCCCACAAAACCATCACTTTCCAACCTGGGATGGATTCACTGCCCTCTATTCTCTTTTGAAGGGCAAATCTTGTCAACTCTTACAGCTTCTCTCTTTCTTCTGCCCACCCCAACTCTTTGGTCTTTTCCCCACTTTCAGAGGTATTTTGGATGAGTAGGTTTTAAAGGAATGTAAATAATAAAATGTAGAATGACGACCCCAGAACAGCCCACGGAGTAGGAGCATGGAGCCAGCCATGCTCAGAGCTTGGGGTTGGGTTTTGATTTTTAAATCAAGAAGTACCTACCATGTAGCTGAGCAACACAGCTCACATTCAAAATTTGTCTTCAGAAATATTGAGTGTCATCTGACAAGTGGTCAAAAGAGGGCAATCCATATTCTGTAAGACTGCAGAGCTTGTTGGAGCACCACTTCCAACTTCTATAGCACAGGACAGAAAATTTCCTGGAAGAGTAACCCTGCCATGCACCGAGACATCATTGCTTAATGTCAGGGTGTGCTTTAGAGAGGCACAGAGCAGCAACTGCACCTCTTTCACAGAGAGACAATTCCTCGGGGAGGGACATGGTCTTTCCTGGCCCCTTCCCTGCTGTCTGACTCAGAGTCAGGTCTGAGGGGAGGTCACAGCACGGCGAGTGCTGGGAGAGGAGCTGGCGGAGCTCACTTTGTGGAAACCTGAACGGCAAACGCCAAGAGTGTTTTGTTCTCCAGCGCTGCAGGCCCTGCACTGCTCACCAAAAACTGTCTGCACCGAGAGCTCCTACCCTGAGGCTTTTTCTCAGCTTGCACTTCCCATAAATCCTTTTGGCATCTGCAAAAGGGAAGAAGCAAGAATCCCTAGTTGGGATCACAGGCCTCTGGAGGGAAGGATTTTACACCAGGTAGTAAAAGATAAAGGCAGTGGTGTGTGTGCAGAGATCAAAGGCAAGATCCACACTGCCTATCTGCGTGCCTTAGGCATCTATCTGGAATACTTAAACACAGGCTGGTGTCTGGGATTGTCCTGGGTATCTATGTCTGGTTCAGCAGCGTTGGGGCTCAGAGCAGCATCCCACATCAGCAGCCAGAGGGGAACAGCAGAGCCTGCTGGAAGCTTCTGAAGTGCAAGTCTTGGCCAGGAACTCGGCACTTGAAGCTGTATATAAGTAAATTATGTATTAACCCCGTGGGAAGTGAGAAGCAACCTCTCCCCTCTTTCAAAAGCATTTCCCAAGCAAGTGCCTTCAGCATCAGCCCAGTGATATTGGGCACTTCCATGGGAAAGAACACAGGGATGAGCCAAGGCCAGGTGGGTCAGGGTTTGGGTGGGGGCCATATGAAGCCTATGGACAGGCAAAGGCAGAGCTGCAACACAAGAATATCACCAACCCAAAGGACAGTTTCATGCTTTCAGGCCACAGTACAGGCAATAAGATGGCCATTGCTTCAGCCAGACACTTTCTACCATTTTGCAGTGCAGAACCGCTCAGGAATAACCTGACAATAATTAAGACATGCAAAGTGTTGCGAATAGGCCACACTTATCTGAGTGGTGACTTCCTGCTGTTCACCTGATGGATTTGCAAAAACCAGATAAGAACCACATGTGACCCGTTTAACACGAGTCGATAACAGGTATGTTTTGAAGGACTGTTCCCATCCACGAGCAGGGTGCAGCCCTGTCTCACTTCTTGAGCAGATACTCAAAAATCTAGCTGGTAAATCCAACATTCATTTCCACTGACTATTGTGGGGTGGCATCTTTAGGGTGGGTGCTTTTGATATGATATGAAACTGTGGGTTGGAAGCTCAGCCTGCTGCTTTTATCTCCAGGATCGAAAATGTAATGTTTTCAGTTGCCGGTGCTAAGGCTTCTGGTATGTGCTGTAATATTCAACTGCAAAAGAGTGATTTCCTGTGGGGACCACAGGGGCTGTCATTTGAAATGGCATCAATATTTTTGCCTTTGGACATTCTTGTTCTTATTTACAAATAAGGCCAGTAGTCAAAGAACCAGTGTGTCACCTGTTAAAAAACTCACACTTCTTCATTTTCTGGTGATGTAGCTGTAGCAAATCTGCTACTGTACATGGATGTTATGCATTCACTCCAAGGAGGTATTTGAATAGTAAGATATTGGGCTAAAGAAGAAAGTCCCACTGTGCTCCCTCCCATTCCACCAAAAAAAAAAAAAATACCCACAGAATTAATTCTCAAGCTGTTCTCAGAACTATGGTTCTTATCATCAAAGCCTCATCTTGAATGAAGAGATGCTTGTATTTCTCAGACCCTCTTGTTGACAGGTTTGTGAAGTGCTTTCTCACCCCTGAGATGTGTTGGATTACTGTCAAGTGATAGCTGCTGCTCATACACCTGAGCTCTGTCTCATTGCAAAGCCCATTTTAGCTGTCTCAAGCAGAAGCACCACCCAACAAGAACAGCAAAGGACTGCCAAAAACTTGTCTTGTCTGACTGGATGAACCTTCATTTCCAGAACCCAGCACTGAAGTGCCACAAGACCCACACAAATGTTGGCAAAGGTACCCCAGAGCTGCCAGGCACGTGGGGCTGCCTCCTCAGCACTACACGGGGGTGTTTGGGCATTTCTGAGCCCCACAAGGCCTGTAGAGCAAGAAGAGTCTGAATACAGAGCAACCCTATGGCAAACTTGTCACCTCCCCAGGCAGATCAGCCCAACAGTGGAAACTGCAGGGATGTGCTGCAGCATCAGCCACAGCTCAACGTCACCGTCTGTCACCTCCACATCCCTGGCTTTTCTTTAATCCTCAAACCACTGTCTTTTTCTCTGAAATGCCAGTCAAACGAGTGATTGAAAGAGAAATGTTGAAGTTGTAGGCAAAACTGCTTGCTCTTCATCAGCTTCCCCACGGCGAGTTTGACACACACATAATACGCCCACACACCACCAAACAACTTCCACGCAACTCACACAACTTTTTTTTTCCCTTAAGGAAGGAAAAAAAAGGAAATAAAATTAGGCTATTATATGTTTTAATACTTTAAATACTTGTGAGACATGTAGCTACAAGAATTCGCCTGATGATCCCTAAAGGCAATAAGAAAAAGGAGACAATAACACTTTTTTCTCTATAAAAAAAAATATAGAAAATTTTTTTATTAATTCCTAGAATACTGTAAGTTGGAGTACAGGCTACATCCCTGCCTCCCAGAGGCAATCAGGCATTTGGAACAATACAGTTGATCTAATTGCAATAGAGGAAATGAATGCGAAGACATAAAGCTATCTGTCACATTGCAGTCCAAATGACGTGCAGTCCCTGCAAGCTTTTCTTTCCTGTTAGACTAAAGCTAAAGACTTTTGAAAAGGGTCCAGTGGTGCCCAGTGAAAGGGTCAGAGGCAATGGGGACAAAAGGAAACACAGGTGGTTCTCTCTGAACATCAGGAAACATGTTTTTGTTGAGTGTGCCTGAGCACCTGCACTGGTTGCCCAGGGAGGTTGTGGAGTCTTCATCCGTGGAAATACTCAGAAGTCATCCAGACATGGTCCTGGGCAAACAGCCCTAGGCAGCCTTTCTTGAGCAGGAGGATGGACAAGGTGACCTCCAGCCAACCTCACCCATTCCATGATTCTGTGAACTCCTGATCCCATTTCTTAGCTCTGTCTCCAGCAGCCTCTATCCATAAAATCATATAAAAGCATAATGATTAATAAAATAGTGCTCTCTCCTGAGGGATCAGAATGATTTCCAAAATATTCTGCTAATCTCCTACAGAAAGAGTTCTGTAAATGTTTTATCTCCTCAAATCACATATAATTAATGCAATAGAAAATTTCAACAAGCTATCATAATTCTCCTTGGTGAAATTCAGTCTACCTTTGATTCACCTTTCTTTTTCTCCTTGATCAGAAAGAGTCTGTAGTAATTAACATTCTGCTGAGAAAGGTTTTTCATCCTTCATATATTCATTCAGTCTTTCTGGTCAGGAACAAAATAACCAAAACCCATCTAAAATGGTTGATACAGCATGACCACTTCCCATTCCTGGAGGTGTTCAAGGCGAGGCTGGATAGGTTGTTAAACAACCTGGTCAACTGGAAAGTGTCCCTGCCCGTGGCAGGGGGCCTGGAACTGTGTGATCTTTAAGGTCTCTTCCAACCCAAACCATCCTATGGTTCTTTGATTCTCAAAAGAAGCGCACGTGTGGTCGTGTGTATGTTTGGTAGGAAAAGTATTTGTCTGTGTTGATATTTTCCAGTGTGGGGGGGCCAATCATTGTGCCCAGAGAGAACATATTTTCCTGGTATATTTAGTTATGCAGTGCTGTATGCTTGGTGGGAGAACTCAGAGCAATTAATCTGGGAAACTGATGTGTGTATGTGCTCACATGTCTCCTACGCTTTTCTGCCTGGAAGGCAAAGGACAAAATAGGCTCCTGTACTCACCCATCTCTATAAACTCTCCTGAAGACATTTATGCATAAAAAAATTTGCATTCTGGTCCCGTAAAAAAACCCATTCTTCAGAAACACTGCCACCCTACAATGTGGGTAATCCTGGTTTTCTTGCCGACTTGCTGTGGGATGGGGATGTAGTATCTGGGGTAGTGAGGCATGAGTGAATTCAGAGCTACCCTTTCCTTGAGGCTGCCCAGATGTCCCAGAACTGATGGCTCCAAGCCACACACATCACTCAGGACTCCAGTGGATGTAGCTGGCTGGATGGTTGTGCCTTTGCATGGAGTACAAATGCTAGAGGGTGCAAAGCTGGATAAAGAAAGGAGTCTGAAAATGTGCAGTGCAGATCCTATTCTGAAGCATCTCAAAATCAGAGGACTCAGAAGGGGAAGGAGGCCAGTGGATTTTAATCTGGTTCAGAGGGCTGTTGTAGCAGCTGTAGAGGGTAAGTGAGAAAGATGTTTTCCAGCTACAAAGTGCCATAGGAACATAAGCACCAAAGTGCTGAACAACATGAACATGCTGCTCATTTTGCACAGTATTGAGACATCTCACTAAGCTGGAAGGTACTTGCTCAGCAGCAGAGACAGTATTTTTCCTTTGCTTCCACTGTCTGCACCAGGGTTTGGGTTATCCAGGTTATTTAGGTGCATCAGCACCATTCAAATAAAAAACATCAATCCAAACATATCATCTCTCAGGACTACATCTGGGAACAATAAAAGGGGGGGATACTGCTCCTTTCCCCCTCTGCACAGCAGCTGGCAGAAGGAAATGACTAATAATCAGTCTCTTTCTGCCTTGTGCTGCCACCCTTGAGCAGATAAGAGCCCTTGACCTCACGTCTTGCCGAACAGACTGGTCTTGCCACAGAGGAGCAGGAAGGTGAGCGGGCCAGATGGTGCTTTTTACCTCACCTCCCTCCTGTGAGCGAGCAGAGCCACCTCACTGTCCTTCTGCTGTCCAGACCCACGGCAGTGGAGTGGGCAGGGTGTGCTGTCTGTCGCCTGCAGCTCTGGCTGCCCCTGTGTCCATGGTGAGACAGCTGCTCTCTCCTCACTCTTGTGCTGTACCTCCAGGGCCAGCTCTTACCTTTCCAGCAGGCTCTGGGCTGTGTGCAGGTGAGCATCGTCAGGTACGAGCTGGGGTGAAAGCACAACGTTCTTCATCTGCTTGGAGGCACCGATGGGTGCCTGCGATGGACGGGGGTCCCGCTTCACTGCACACGGTATGTGCAAGATCCTCCGTAAGAAAGCGTGACCTAAAAGAAACAAATGCCTCTCCCAGCAACAGCAATGCAGAGCCTGGGGCTCAGACTATTTCATCTTTCCCAGAAGAAAGTCCCCCTCAGTGAGGATCACACCTACTTTATGGTTTTGAAGTGCTCAAGCCAATTGCAAGCAGGAATTTCCAAGGGGTACCAGCTTTTTATCACCCCACTTGATAGGGGGCTTCATGGCTCATTTGAGTGGAGGAGCAGCCCTGACTCTGAGAGCACCACATGGCTGTACAGAATGAAACAGGCTCCACCAAGCCATTGGAGACCTCCATAGGCCACATCTGAGAGCAGCGAGGGAGCTGCTGCTCAGCTGGGGCTGCTGCATGGAAGGATAAGGAACAGCAAGGTGAAAAACAGCCCAATTGCTCCACACCCAGGCATACCATGTCCACACCCAGTGTACCCTGAAGGCCAGAAAACCAGGGACAGGAGGTGCTGCCTTGCACTTGACTCTGGGAAATCCGGGACACAATCCCCTGCAGGACAGTCATGTGCTGTTGATTCAGGAATCACCAGGGGAAGGTTCTGTAGTGCCCATGTAAGGAGTGAGAGAGTTGTCTGTCTCAAACACTGTCAAGGCCACAGAAGGAACTTGCCATAAGATGTGCCACCACAGCAGGAACTTGAGAAAAGCACAGAAGGAACAGTGGGTGGGTATGTGCCGTCTTGGAGACACAAGTGAGTAACACTAGTGGAGAAGCCGATCTGAGGAGCAGCAGCAGACTTCCCGTCAAATACATTTCATTTAAAAGTTATTTGCTGTGTTCTGCATGCAAGCACTGGCCACTTCAATGGTTTCAGAAAGAATTTATAGGGTTTATGCTACTTACGGTGTTCCCCAGGTGCCTTAAATGCTCATTTTAATAAGAAACAGCCCTGACGCTCATTTTGGTTGGCAACTATTAACAGCTTATAAAGTAGCCTGAGGGCTTTAGTCAGGGTAATATGCTCTGAAATCCCCAGTAAGGCTGAGGTTTGTGCTGCAAAGCTGCGGGAAGCAGAGGAGTGTGGCTGTGTGCCGCGTCATCTCGCCTCAGCATCTACGTGCCTCCTTCTAAAAAGCCTCAGAAAAGCTTAATTACTTAATACCACAGGCTTCCAGTTTCCTTTTCCGTTCGAATTCCAGTTATCGAGTAACCCCTTGTGCCAGCAAATGTAGCTGCTCTTCTCCTCTGCCGTCTGTTTAATATTCACCCCGACGCCGTGATGGGAAGGTGGAAGGTCCGAGACGTGCGGCGGGAGCATCCTGCCTTAATGCACCTGGAAACCTTGGCATCAGGTGAGCAGCTGAGGGGAGAAAAAAACCATCACAGACCTGCAGCTCCCAGGCAATTGTGACAGAGGCTCCATATGCTCCCGTGCCCACCGGAAGAGCCGGTTGGCACTGCACCAAAATTATTTCTCCCCCCTTCTCAAAAGCAAATGGGGACCTTTTGCGGTCTCCATTCAAACTGCAAAACTACATGGTCATGGATTCTGCTTTTTCCGTATGAAATCTGCCTGACAGGAGCACAGATAACTTGTGGGGCAGGATATCAGGCTATTATCAGACCTCAAAGGGGGTTGCAAGGGGATCATGTTGATTTTCACCATGGTCTATGTGACACAGGCTCTTTTGGGTTGGAAACAGCCTGGTCCAGCTGTGCTATGCCAGGGAGATGTTGCAGAAGCAGCACCCTGACCAACATGTGAACAGCTTCCTGATGCCCAGAGCTCCAGAACAGCATCACGGGAGAGCAATAAAAAGCTGTGACGTGTGACCATAACAAGACAAACCAGACCAGGTGTGGTTTAAAGGTATAGCCCCTGTTCCTGTCAAAAAGCAGCTGTGGGGCAGTGCCTGCCTCATGGACCAACCCCTGGACTTGCACCCAGCCCTGTTTGGTCCCATCCACCAGCAGCAGTGGGGCTTCCGCATGGCAGAAGCTGTTGTTCCCACGTCTGAAGCTGATAGACCGAGGAACAACAACAGGGCACTGGGGGATCCAGGGAAAAGGCCCATCTGTCTTGCTTTTGAGGATGATTAGGGAAAGTATTTGACTTGGCCAGCATGGGGAATTACACAGAATGGCAGTGCTGAGGCTGACTGCCTGGCAGCGGCATGGAGCGGGGGAAGAGTGAAAAGGCAGCAAACTGCAATCACAGCCTCTCCTCCGGTAACCAGGATAAAATCCACAGCTGGACACGGCCCATGCACAGGTGAGAAATGAGCCTGCTCATTCCTAAAATGCTGAAAAGTCCTGTATTTTCAGCTCCTGATGCACACTGCCACAGTTGTGCCTCCCTGTCTGCAACCAGGGCCACATCCCACAGCTCCTGGACACGTGCCTTTTCCTCACACCAGGCTAAAATGTGTGCTGGTTTCCATCCTTGTTTCTCTGTAAAAGTGACCTCATTTTCTGTATTTACACCTTTCCCAGTCCATAAGTCATTAGCAATTATAGCATAGTTTGAACCTCATATTGGTTTCTTCTTCAATTTTTCATGGAAGTGTTGAGTGTTATCAAGTCGAATTCATTATTGAGTGAATACTTTATATGGCCATCAGCAATGAACCATGCACTGCAATCAAAGAAAGACATCAACGTGATTTATTTTAATTATATTTATTTCCCGTAATTTTTTATTCATTGAGTCCTTTCTCAGCTTTTCCACATTTTTGCCAAGGATCAATTTCAAGCTGTAAATCAGTAACAGTATTAGCATTAGAAATACTTGGCTCTCCAAATTTGCCTTTTCAAAATACTGGCACAGCTTCAGCTCTCTCCCAGCCTTCTGCAACTTCCTCAGCACTTCAGTGCAACTGAAAATAATGGTGATTTAAAGAGCTCTTTGGCCATGTTTGAAATTTGATGCATATGCTGGCAGTGTCGTGATGTTCAGCCAGGGTGTATCACAGTGGGGATGCAAACTTTGCCGTGGATGTTTCACCCCACTGTCCCTACGTGGAGCATTAATGATGCCTGTATCATGCTCACCATGAATTTGCCTGTGTCCCAGGGGGATGCTGTACCAATGAAGGTAAAATAAGGGATCTGAGACTAAAACAGAGTGAACCCCTCAGGACTGAAGCAGCTCAAATCACTGCATTGCAAAAATCACTTTGACACGTTGTCAGTCGCACCTCATGACAGCAACGTCTGGAAGAAACAGTCATTAATTACCTTTGTCAGGTGAAACTTCTTAAATTACCTGCAACTTCACTGCCAGGAAACTCCCACTTTCTGCTGCCGCTGACAGTTTAAAGGACATCTCTCCCAGCAGTAATTTTTATGAGAAGTCCAGGAAAATTACCAGGGGATGAAGTCATGCGTGGCTCACCTCTGTCTGCCAGGACCATTACATGACCTGGAGTCACCTGCCTGACCTGCCTGCATTGAGAAGAAAGGTCAGTGGGCTGGAGGTGGACGAGGAAGGTGGTTAGCCAACCTGTCATATAATCCATGGGCATTCTTCAATGACCTTTTCTTCTCCTCCTCAAAAAAAACAAAAGAAACACGGAGCAGACTGCCTGGAGAGCTGCTGCTCCTTGAACCTTGACAATATGCACTCAGCATCGCGAGGAGACGCTCGGCAGCCAGCACTGAGCACACGCTGCCCTTGCTATCGAGCTCCCATACAGATGTTCATTGAGCTGTCAGAGCACTGAGAGGAAAATAAATTAATTGTAAGTGGGAGCAGGTTAGTTAAATCTATTCTGGAAGTATTATATAGCCATTAAACAGCATACAAAACTCAATAATAATGGTTAATAATGTTCTTCGGAGGAATTAAATAGAAGCTCAATTTATAATGCTGCTCTGCATTCAAACCAGAGTGTCCCACCTTCCTGGTACATGATAAACATTTAATAATTAATCCTCACAAAGCCTCGGTGAGGCAGATCTCTTCACACCACTGATTCTTTGTATAAATGGGAACAAGAAGGTACAAGATGCCTCCTTTGTAGCTGTGGTTGCATATGTCTCCAAATAAGATTTGGGTCTCTGGGAGCCCACTCAGCATCTGTGTTTGAATAATGAGAGGTTTTTAAAAAGCCTTGGAGCCAGGATCAGATGTCAAGGTCTCTTTGTGCCCCTTCAGTGTGCTCAGACCATCATGGCACGTTTCAGGATGATTCTGCAGTGCAATCTCCAGAATACTGATAGTTTCCCCACATGGTCACATGGAATGGTATTTAGAAGAAAAGCTCATGGTCTTAGCTCTCAAGTACAACCTGTAGGAATTGGCCCATAACAAAGCTGTTAGTTATCTTGAAATTCAAAAGAACAAAACTTACAACCGACTGGAAGCTGTTACTTGCAGAAGACAGATTATAGATAGATATAAGATCAATGGGATGTGGGCTGTCAAATAAAAGCTAATTTAATTTACATCAGGATGGCAGACTACCCATGACTACAGACAAATTAGGATTATCTCATGTCATTTTAAAATTATCTCCCATCTTCTGTCACTGTTTAAGCACAGTATGAATATACACAGGGCGTAAGGAAAGGGACTTTCCACTCAGCAACTAAGATCCCAGGTCATCCATGCTTTAAAGTGTTTAAAGTGTCACTGTGGTGGCCTAAGTAGTCTCCTACTTTCAGGCACCACCAAGCTTTGCTGAAGTTCTGGCTTGGACAAGGAAGCATTTTTTCAAGTCATTTTTGGCTAAACAACCTTTGGCACAACAAAAGTAGTAATTTCCCAAAAGAACAACTCAGCATTGGGGATGGACTGCCCAGAGAAAGCAGCACACTTTTTATATCCTTGGTAAAAAAAAAAAAACAAACATTCAAGAGTTTATCACAATTTTTGATATATCAGAGTTGTCACTAATAATATTTTAAAATATGTAACAAAGAAAGAAAATGCTCTTTACTAGCTGTGGAGAGATTAGCCCATGGCTAGTGCAGGTCAGAGTACCTTTCAGGGGAGCCAGAAGATTAATCTCATCCAACCCATCTTCTCTTTGAATTAATTAACATTAAAACTATGCTTTTACAAGACATGCTAGATAAAACTCTGGTTCTCTTGAAATCAACAAAAGTTTGTCCACTGCCTTCAATGAGGGCAGGGTTTTACCTGATATTTCTGACAGACTTTTATAAAATAGTGCTGAAAAAGATCTCAAGGGCCATCCTATTTCTCTTCTTGCCGCAAGGCAGGATCAGCTACATCCATGTCAGTGCTGATGGATGTTTGTCTAACTGGTCCTGAAAGAGCTGCAACACTTAATAGCACCTTGAACTCTGCTTCCATTTTCACCTGCCCTGAGACAGGAAAAGAAAAAGAGCTTTTATCACCAACTGTGCCAGGACTTTTGGCTGGTTTAAAAGACCAGTGACAATTTTAACATTGAAGTCTCACGATCTTCTAAAGATAGCAGCTAATACTACCCACCCCCAGGGAGCTTTCCCATGATTTATTGACATTTTTCCCTTTTATCTCTTCTTCTTGAGATATCTGACGTGAAATCATGTCGTTCTGATTTCCACCTTGTCTTTTTCTCCACCATTTCAGTTTGGGTTTGACTTCAGTGGCTGTCCCATAAGAACCCATAGTTAGAACTAACGCTTTCCTCTATCTGCAGGCCTGTCAGTCTTCCAGGGGCGCAGCATAAAGTATGCCAGTCTAATTCCAAAACTGAAATTCCAACTCCTTTAATTATGTTGGCAACGTGGAAAGGTGGGGAGGCAAAAGAGCAATAACAATCATATGGGATGGAGCTTTGGGAGGGGGCAGGAAAAGGAGGACAGATGGGTAAAACAATGCTCAGGTTTGGTCCTTGCAGAAGAGAACCCTCATAGTTTGATTATGCTTCCAGAAAGAAACATCACCAGTCATTAACTGCCCTTGGCCTGCAATCCAGTGCTCACGGAAACAAAGTCTTTGCTTTGGTTTCAGGAAGACCTAGATTGCACTCAGAAATAGTAAAACATAGTTCCTCACTGACAGGCAACTCGAAATACACTCCTTGCATACCCTGAAACTACAGGAAACCTTCCACAGCTGCTCAAAATACATTTATCTTTTAGAATGGGAAACACGGGCACAAGGATTAACATTTACAGATGGTATTTCTGAACGTAAAGGTCTGAGGCAGATGCTTACACAGAGCAGTTGGGGAACGAGAGGTGAGTTTCCCATGCATTCTCTCTCATCCCAGAGTACACCATGCATTAAGATTTCACAATAAGTATTTTTAAAAAAAAACTTGCTACATAGAATCCAACAGCAAATAGCACAATTTGTTGTTCATCAAGTATATGAGAAGAAGCTTGGTACTTGGAGTCTGCCCTTAACCCTTACCAAGGGTTTTATTCCCCAAATACAAGCACTTAGCAGTCTCTATGGGTAAAAGACAACATAAACCACGTTTTCAGCCAAGCCATAAAATACGTACTTTCACATGGATTTACAAAACCTCCTGACATTACAGGGTCCTATCTTTGCACATGGGGCAAAGTTGATTAATGCTGTGAGTGACCAGAAGTGGCCAAAACAGCATTTCAGATCTGACTCTTTGGCAGTGGATTCCTCTGCACCACTGCTGCCACCAAACTGAGTGTCACTGGGGAGGTGGGAGGAACACAGCAGGGCACTGGAGCAAGGATGCTGGATGGAAAAACCCTTACATGCTGCTTACAGGAGAAATAGCAAATAACTTAGAGGCTGGGATGGAGAGCCTGGCTAGGAAACAGGACTGTTGCTGGGATGTACAGCCCGTGGGGATGCATTTTTAGCATTGCCTCAGTATCTGTGGCTTTGAACTTCCTCAGGAATTTGTCAGGAATCATCAACACTTGGAAATCAGCCCCTTGGGGCATCAGGAGAGCTTTTTGTGCTCACTACTGTCTAAAGAACAGGTTCCTGAAGGCATTGTTGTAGTTTTTGTTGAAAGCGGTGTAGATGAGTGGATTAAAAAAGGAATTTGAATAGCCCAGCCATAGAAAAATGCTCTTCCAAATGGGTGGGATGTCACATGAGCAGAGTGGGTTGATGAGCTCTGTGATGAAGAAGGGGATCCAGCAGAGCACAAAGACCCCGATAAGGATGCCCACCATGAGGGCAGCTTTCTTCTCCTTCTGCTCTCTCCACGTGTCTCCGTCCGTCTGGAATGTAACAGTGGCATGACGGACAGTGAAGACCATCTGTGGCTGCTGGGCAGCTTCTTTTACCTGGCAAAGACAAACACAAGTTGCAGCACGTGTACCTCAGGCAGCTGACCCCACACAGCAGGTACAGAGACAAACAATGCAAGCAGTGGCCAGGGCTCCCAGGGAAACACAGGCCACCTACGTCACACTCTAATTGAGGGGAGAGTGGCTGCACGACCCTCTTCTGAGTAATGGAGACTATTTTAGGTGAGGCTAGAAACTAGAAAGAGTAGTGACCTATTGGGACACAGGATTGCTCATACAGGATAGTAATAACATTATTTCCCCACTTAGAATCTGATCAGCAGAGCAGGCACACACCCACATGCTGTGCACAAAGGTCTCCTTGCTTTCTCTGAACCTACTGAGTTTAATAGCCCTTGGTAGGAGAGGCAAGAAAATGAGCACACATTTGCTTTGTCCCTGTAAGAAATCTTTACAGTGCACAGTCACCGTGCCTGGGATGAATGCACACGATGCAGCCACGATGAGGAAGGATTCACAAGGACATTCTGCACGTGTGTTCTGTCTGAGTAAATTCAGTCTACCCTAAGGCACAGCCAGTTGCCAGATTATCATCCCCCGCGGAGACAGGACCCCATCCATCCACCCTCACCTCGTCTCACCATGGGAAGGACAGTGACTCCTTACTCATGCTGGCAAGTACTAATTCAGCATTCCATGGGGGGACATCTGTGAATCACCACTCACCCACGTGGAGCTCAGACTCACAATCTGGCCCAAAGTTGCTTTAGCTGCACTTTGCGTGCTCTCAGCTGGGGGCTCAGAAGGAGCCAAAAGACTGGGCTTGCAAGCTTTGCAGTCAACTTTCCCTTGGAAGCCTCCCAGATTCAGAGGGCTTTTATGGGATGCTGTTTGCTTGCACACTTGAGCTCTAAGTTTTCCCCACTTCTGCGAGGGCTTGGCTGCTGCCAGCACTTCACCCAAGCAAAATACAACCAAACTGACCTACCTCCAGGGCTTCTGGTGTAATGGGGGTGATGGAATTACTCTTCCGAGATCCAATTCGAAACTTGGCAGCCTTGTAGATCTTCCAGTACACAAAGAGTACCACGCACAGGGGTAGGTAGAAGGCCCCAAAGGTGGAGAAGATGGTGTAGGAAGGTTCCTGGCTGACTTGGCACTCTTCACTGTCCTCTGAGTAAGTCTCTCCCCAGCCAAAGAGCAGCGGGGCCAAAGAGATGAAGGCAGAGAGTGCCCAGGTGAGTGCAATCATGATGTTGGAGATGCGGCGCCGGGTGCGGAGCGTGTACTCCAGGTGGCGGGTGATGGACCAGTAGCGGTCGAGAGCGATGGCCGTGACATTCCAGATGCTGGCGGTGCAGCACAACACATCGAAGGAGATCCACACCTGGCAGAGTGACCTGCCCAGCCGCCAGCGCCGCCCGGATAACTCGTGCACCAGGCTGAGAGGCATGACGAGCGCTGCCACCATCACGTCGGAGATGGCCATGGAAGCCACCAGGTTGTGGGGCACCCGGTGGAAACTGCGCACGCGGAGGATGGTGGCCAGGACCAGCCCGTTCCAGAGGAACGTGGCCACCACCAGCATGGCCAACAGGGTGAGCACCAGCACGCTGAAGACGGAGAGATGGGCCTGGCCGCCCTCGGGGCCGGCAGGGGACCCGCTCCTGTTGCCGGTGTCCGGCGTCGCATCGGCGATGCAGCTGAGGTTGAGCGGGCGCTCCATGCCGGGCTGCTCCGGGCTCCTCCGGGCGCGGTGGCTGCGGGAGCGCGCTGGGAATGGGGGGGTGAAGGGGGAGAAGCGCCGCCCTACCGCGGGCGCGGGGGTTCCCCGGCCGCCCCGAGTGTCGCCGGGCGCGGGGGCTCCCGGGTGCTCGGCGCCGGGGGCTTCATCCCCGGCAGCAGCAGCCCTGCGTCAGCCGCGGCTGAAGGCAGCCCCCGGCCCGCCCCGGCGGCGGGAGGCGGCGGCTCCGCGGGCGCGGGGGGTGCGCGGCTGGAGCGGGGCTGGAGCGGGGCTGGAGCAGCGGGAGCGGAGCGGGGCGGCGCTGGCGGCGGCGGAGCGGCCGGAGCGGGGCGGAGGAGCGGCGGCCCCTGCGGAGGAGCCGCGGGTGGCGGGGCCGGGGCGGGCAGGTGAGTCCCCGCCGTGCGCGGGTGCGGGGCGGGCGGCACGGCCGGGGAGCGGAGCGGCCGCGCCGGGCGAGGTCCTGCTTAGTCATGTCCGTGCGCGGGTCGGGACCGGCGCCGGGCCGAGCGGGGAGGCAGAGCCGGCCGCTGCCCCAGCCGACTGTCTCTGCCCGCTTTCCGCTGCCCTTGCCCGTCCCCTGCCCCTTCCCCAGCCCGCTTCCCTCTGTCCCTGCCCTGCCCGCTGCGCATCCCCTGCCCGCCGGCTGCTCGCTGCCCGCGCCGAGCGGGAATCAGCCCCGGCTTTGTCTCGGGGCAGCTTCTCTCCCCCTCGGGGCGTATTCCGTATACCAGTCGCAGAAAGTTAGCATCCCTGTGAAATTGTCCCCAGGCTCCTCTAAAAATGTGTTAGTGAGGCGCCGCGGAGATTTCCGAGCTCCCAGTTATGGTACGGTCTGCGCCCAGCAAACCTGTTAGTAATCCTGGTCATCCTGTGTAGGGGATTATTTCTTTGAGAACTTCTGTGATGGCATTTCCTAACTTGTTAGCAATTGTCGGGCCTTTTATTAGAGATAATCATTCACTGGGCTGCTGTTATTAACTGTTCAATTAATAACATTAACCATTAATGAAATGCTTGAGCGTTTCCCCTGGTTTTTAGCACGTTGCTTGTGGTGAGTGGTTCGATTCTGGGCCTCATAGCAGAAGTCAGAATTTTACACAACAGAGCAGGTTTCTCTGTGTCCCAGCTCCATGAAGGGATGTCATCCAGCTCCAGCCCACAAGCCTTGGCAGGGCTGCACCGGTGCTGGCACACGGCTTCTCCAGACAGTCCCGGGATAACGAGTCCCAGGAGCTGTGGAGTTCCAGTGATGTAAGAAACTGGCGGGCACTAACCTGGGGCTCACAGTCTGCACCTCTGGGGGGAGAAGGAAGGAGGGGCATCCGTGTTAAGATTCGGCGACAGTGATATTTGCCAGGGAGCTGCACTGTCAGAGAGTTTGGGGAGAAGACACAAGCAGAGGAGATGTTCAGGGAGTACCTGATTCATTCCCTGCTCATCGTATATGGAGGGTAGAAAAATTGGTGCTTTCTGCTGCCTCTTCTGAATCTCTCTGGAATTTTTGATGAAAAACAGCAAAGGAATAATAACAAGGGGTAATGAAACAAATGTGTTTTCTAGTGCTGCAACTTGTTTCTCTGTGCTACCAACTGAAATGCAAGGCAGCATATCCAAAACAGGTCCAGGACCTTGTTTTGGTGAGAGGGGATTTTCCCCATATGGATTCATTCTGTGCTGCTGCTACTCATTCTCAGAACTGGGGATCTGGCCTGTTGTAGTTACTGGAACAGATGTAGCCTTAGCGACTATAAAGTAATTTTGGAAATAAACTGCCATCTTTTGGGGGGAGGAATTACTATTTTATCTTTTATACACAAGAATACTGACAATTTTGGAGTGAGTAGTTTTTCTACTTGCAACTTAAAGTACAAATGAAGTTTTCAGGCTTTCACAAAGCCTCTTGATTTCAAATTCCTGGTTAGCAAGGTGCAAAACATCCTTGACTGTCATTATATTGATCTAAACACTTAACAACTGCCAGGACTGAGAGCTTTTTGTTTCGTGGGCTCTTCCCAGAAAAACCTATGACCCAGAATTAATAGAATCAGCGACAAATTATGGAATATGTGCTCCTGAAAATACATTACTATTTTTTTTTCTTCAGGAACGAATAGACAAAAATTACATTTAAAGGGAGATGAAAATAATTTTTTTTAAATCTGAAGAAGTAAAACTAGATTATGTTCTCATGAAAAATTATTAATATTTTCAGTATCTTACTTACTTGACTTTAAAAAATATGTATTGGCAGATCCTGGAGTTGAATGGGTCAGTTGTAGTATCAGAGTAGAATCAGAGTTGCATCAGGAAATAGAGAATGTAGACAAATATATATATATATATATATATATATATGTATATGGAAGTGCAAAGATCAAGGGGAAAATCTTACTGCTGTCTCCAGCTACCTCAGGGGAGGTTGCAGAGAGGGTGAAAGCAAAGTCTCCTTAGAGGTGCACAGCAGTCAGATGGAATCGATGAAAATCACAACATCAGGTATTGACTTGGGGGTGTTGGTTGATGAGAAGCTCAACATGACCCAGCAATGTGCACTCACAGCCCAGAAACCCAACCACATCCTGGGCTGCATCAAAAGCAGCATTGCCAGCAGGTTGAGGAAGGTGATTCTGCCCTTCTGCTCCTCTCTGGTGAGACCCCACCTGGAGTGCTGCTGCATCCAGCTCTGGGGGCTCCCCACATGTGAAGTTACATGGAGCTGTTGGAACAAGTCCTCCAAGAGGAGGGTCACAAAGATGCCTGAAAGGGCTGGAGCATCTCTCCTATAGAGACAGGCTGAGAGAGTTGATGTAGTTCAGCCTGGAGAAGAGAAAGCACTGGGGAGACCTTAGAGCACCTTCCAGTACCTAAAGGGGCCAAAGGGGAGCTGCAGAGGGACTCTTTACGAGGGTATGGAGGGTAATGGCTTTAAGCTGAAGGAGGTTGGGTTTAGGTTGAATATTAGGAAGAAATTCTTTCCTGTGAGTGTGGTGAGGCACTGGCACAGGTTTTCCAGAGAAGCTGTGGGTTCCCCATCGCTGGAAGTGTTCAAGGCCAGGTTGGATTGGTCCCTGAGCAACCTAGTCTAGTGGAAGGTGTCCCTGCTCACAGCAGGGAGTTGGAACTGGATGATCTTTCAGATCCTTTCCTCCCCAAAGCATTGTATGATTCCATTTTCCAATTAGAAATTAGGAAATAAATGTTTGCCTGGAGAGTGATCAAACACTGAAACCAGTTCAAAGAGGCTGTGAAATCTCCATCCTTGGTGATGTCCAGTATTCATCTGGACAGCACTGTGAGCACCTGATCTGACTTTGAAGTTGGCCCTTCCTTAATGGGGGTTGAATTAGGTTATGTCCAGAGGTCCTTTCCGACCTAAATCATTCCACAGTTCTGATTCTGCAATCTTTAGACATGTTGGCTGAAGGGACCAGATTCTGGAGGTGACTGAATGTTGTTATTTTTAAGGACAAAATGCTGCTCACTTTACGCAGATTAATAAGGCCGGTCATTTCCTCAGAACTGTTGATATTTATAAAGCAAGTGGAAGGCTGGGATCTGTAGTGAGCGGATACTGTTTGTGGAATGATCACACCTGTGGAAGTCTCAGAGAAAAGATTCTATGCTACAAAGTCAGGATTATCTCACAAACTCGTTGATGGAGCCAGAGGAATTAAAAGTGACAGGACTTCCCTAGATTTAGCAGAATTCCCTCCGGTAAAGACATCAAATACTGCTTGCTACTAGTTTACTGGAGCAATATTTTCCAATTCAAAATATGTAGCTGATGGTTGGAGATTAGGAGGGAATTCCCAGTGTAATCAGTGCCACATCCAAGTAATATCTGCTCTTGGAGACAGGGTGAACAGACGTTGTTAATTTGTGTGCAGATCTTCCAAAGCTCTGGCCTTATAACAGGCAGAAAATGGAGAGGAGACGGCTCAGGAGGAGTTTTTGCTGGGCATGCTTAATGAGTGAATGAGAATTTCAGTCTACAGGGTAGGTGGAGCTGCTAGGTTAAACAAGGATTAAAGGAACACATATTCTCACTGTATATATACACCATCGCTGGAAGCTCTGCTCAGTTGCCAGCCAGACTGCTCAGTAAGTGCATCCTGTCACGGCAATTTCTAAGCCTCAGGTATTCATCACTTAAATTTAATTTAACATTCAACCAGCCTCAGTCCAGCCTCACACTACATCCAGCCATGCCTTGGAACACAAACACAGATCACCCTCTCCTCTCCTGTAATGAAATGTTCAAACACAGTTAAAATGCACAGACTGTGAGGTCATTCTCACACCCTCAGAGCCCATCCACAGTTCTGATGTCGCTCTAGTCTTTGAAACCAAGATCATGGAATCAGAGAACGGTTTAGGTTGGAAGGGACCTGAAAGATCATCTCGTTCCCACCCCCCTTCCACCAGGGGAGCAGGGACACCTTTCAGTAGCCAAGTTTGCTCCAAGTCCCATCCAGCCTGGCCTTGAACACTTCCAGGATGGGGAAATCCACAGCTTTTCTGGGCAACCTGTCACCACGTGCACAGTAGAGTGAGGAAGAAATCTTCCTTACATCTGATCTAAACCTACTCTCTTCTGGTTTAAAGACATTGCTCTTAGTCCTATTACCCCATGTCCTTGTCAGAAGTCCCTTCTCTAGCTCTCTTTAAGCACTGGAAAGTGCTCTAAGGTCTCCTCAGATCCTTCTCTTCTCCAGGGTGAACAACCCCAACTGTCTCCATAGGAGAGGTGCTCCAGCCCTCTTGTCATTTTCGTGGCCACCTCTGGACTTGGTCCAACATCATTCTTATACTGGGGACCCCAGAGCTGGATGCAGCACTCCAGGTGGGGTCTCACAAGGTCAGAATTGAGGGGCAGAATCACATTCCTCGACTTGCTGACTATGCTGCTTGTGATGCAGCCCAGGATATGGTTGACTTTCTGGGCAGCAAGAGCATATTGGCAGCTCAAGTTAAGCTTTTCATCCACCTCATCTTCAGGGATGGCCATTATCAGCACTGTGATAGACTCTCATAATGTCTCACCTGTGGTTCAAATATCCCATGGTGTTAGGACTCCTGTTTTGGGAGTTGAGACAGAGAAATGCTCAATCAGAACTCTTCATGGACTTTCACCAGCTTTTGTGAATCTGGTCTCTTTGTCCAATTCATCCCATAAAAACTGTCTCAGGTTCAGGGTAGCAGCTGTAATTAGGAGGAAGTGGAGCAATTCCCGATGACTAAGAAGCAGAGATGAATCCTGTTGTGTATTAGTGGGAGACTCAGCAGGATTGTGGGAGTATGTCAGAGCAGGAACAAGGAGGACCTGAGTGTCCCACATCCCCACAGTGTCTCATTGACTGACCTGTTTGCCAAACTGGGTTCTCTTCCTTCAGATGCTTGTAAAGAACTTCAAAAAGTCTCTCTGTCTTGGGACAGAAATTAAAATAATGAGTTGAAATCCTTTTGGTTTTTTATTTGTATGAGTGGAAAACTATTTCCCAGGCAGGTCTAATCCAGTTTAGGTCATGCAAGCTTTCCTTTAGGAAGGCACAAGCTGTATGACTGTTGTCCCAGCCAGCAATCAAGTACCACACAACCACTTGCTCCCCTCTCAAATGGGGAGAAGAGTTGGAAAAAATGAGTAAACCTCATGGATTTAAATAAGAACAGTTTAATAATTGAAACAGAAATATTAATAATGTACTCGTATTATATATATTATGTAATGATTTATTCATATGAGGAGCAGCTGAGGGATCTGAGGAGGCTTAGCCTGGAGAAAAGGAGGCTCAGGGGGGACCTTCTGTCTCTCTACAACTCCCTGACAGGAGGATGGAGCCATGTAGGGATTGGGCTCTGCTCCCGGGGAATAAGTGACAGGACAAGAGGAAACGGCATCAAGCTGTGCCAGGGGAGATTCAGGTTGGACATTAGGAAGAATTTCTTAGTGGAAATGGTAACCAAGCGTTGGAAAGGGCTGCCCAGGGAAGTGATGACATCACCATCCCTGGAGGTGTTCAAGGAATGACTCTCAGTGCTCTGGTCTGGTTGACAAGGTGATGATTTGTCACAGCTTGGGCTCAGTGATCTTGGAGGTCTTTTCCAACCTTAATGATTCTATGATTCTAATGATACCACTCCACTAACGAAAAAAAGAGAGAGGGAGAGGAATGAGACCCAAGAGACACAAGTGATGCACAACACAATTGCTCACCACCTGTTGACCAATGCCCAGCCCATCCCCAAGCAGCAATTGGTGCTCCCAGCCAACTCATCCCAATTTATATACTGGGCATGATGTTCTGTGGTATGGAATATCCCTCTGGCCACTTCAGGTCAGCTGTCTTGTCCATGCTTCCACACAGCTCCTTGTGCAGTGGCTCGCTGTCAGAGCATGGGGAACTGAAAAGTCCTTGACTTAGGGTAAGAACTACTTAGAAACAGCTAAAACATCAGTGTGTTACCAACATTGTTCCCACAGTAAATTCAAAATAGAGCCCTGTAGCAGCTACTGAAGAAAATTAACTCTATCTCAGCTGAAACCAGGACAATGACTTCAGTGACATAGCTGAAGTGTTGTTAAATTCTACTACAGGAACAAAGCAGAACAAGAACAAAAGCTGTTCAAGAGAGCAGGCTTTTTGTGTGTGTGTCTTGCCTAGAGCAAAGTCCTCTCTTACGTAAACTCGGTGGTGAGTGCTTGTGTCTCCTGAGTGTGACCACAATCCCTGTGGCCTAAAGGGAGGATGGACTCTGGTACCTTGCACTACTGTGCATATCTCAGTAAATGGAGTGCCAGGAGTGCTTATCTGTCTTCTGCTCAACATGAATAAACTCCTGCTGGAATTAAACCCTTTGTTCTTGCACAGTGAAAAACACGTTCATGGTCAGAGGACCAGCTGGAGTGTAACTTTAATAAACTCTGAGGGCGACTCCCACATCATTCACTGCCGCAGTTAAAGTTGCACTCTGTGCAAAGAAATGAAATGTAAATAATTTTATTGCTCCTTTCATACCTTAAGGGACAATATTAATCATCTGTGTAATTTCAGGGGAGTCAGCAGAGTTACGTTAGGCGTCGTATTTGGCTTTTAGTCAAAGGTGCTCTGCAGTGAGTAGTTATGACAGTAATGCAATAACTGGGAGCCTGCCTCAGGGGGTCCTGCCCTCATAAAGCATCTACAGTTTTCATTTATTACTCTGGTGGTAGAAAATGCTTAACACATATATACACGAGCATCTGTGATCTCCTTCATCTATGGTCAGTCCATGAGAAGTAAGTCTTTCTCTAGACTCTGATGGACTCAGTGTCTACAGGTGGCTTGCAAAGCACAGTAGAAAATTACCCATATTTCTGATTTAAAAAAAAAAAAAAGTTTAAAAATGCCAAAATATATTATGCTTCTGGGAGTCTGGGGTATCCTGCAGTTCTGTGAATCATCTAGAATAGCAAGGCCATAGAAAAATAAGAAACTGTGTGTGGGAAGACTAGGTGAATCTAACTTAATACATGAGCTCTGGCAATCAAAGCTGCCAATGCAAACTGTCAGGACTCTGCCAGGGAGACAGATGGCATGATGACAGCAAATGGATGGGTCTCTAAAACTCAATTACCATTTCAGTTCAGACCCTTCTTCCGTATGCCGAGTTGTGGAAGAGATTTGTTTATCTTGAGCTTCCTGCATTGTGGCAGATAATTTGTATAGGTGTGAAGCTATAGGGAAGTCTGTGATGGTGTGAGGCTGAACACGAGTTTTTCTGTTGTGTGGTGTTTTCCAGGTTACTTTTCTGCTTCCCTGCAAGTGGCAGGTTTCTGAACCTTTTTTAATGCAAATCCATCCATAGTCTGGAAGTGTTTTTTTTTAACTCCTGAGGCAAAACATTTTAGGATCTATTTACCACAATGAGAACAGAAAACACTCTAAACAGTCTTCTGGACAAGAAGTTCTTCAACTTCTTTTCATATGCCTGCTTTCAGCCCCATTACTCTCCCTTGGCTCCTTGTCAGTGTGTTCTCATGCCCACTGGGCAACCCATTTGCACAGGTTTTTTCCTTATTTCCAAACCTCCACTAACTGTAGCGTTCAAGACTGGTTTTGTTATTGTAACTGGCTGGTTATATGTGCAAAAATTAAACCACTGGTGCCATCATCAAAAGATGTCTTTTCTTCCACTGCAATAGCCTTCAGTTGTTGCCTTCTTCCCTCGAGATCCGTGAATAGACACACACCCAAAGGAAGCACTGGCATAGTTGTACAGCCTCTCATCTTCAGTACCACTGATGGCTGTCTCAGGTTCATATTCCAGTGCTGCTTCCTTCCATCTGTGGAATATTCCTCCCCCTGATTTTTCAGAGTAGATGGATGTTTCCCTGCTCCTGCCTGCTCAGTTCACACAGATCAGCAGAACTGCTCTTAATTTAAGTAAGGTAAATTCCCAGTATTTTCAAGCTGTGCAACATGACTGGTCACTAGAGAAAATGGGAAACCTGTGGAATTTTTCTTATTTATATTTCGTATCTGTGTTGCTATTTCAGTGAGTGAGAAGCTCATACAAATGAAAGGAATTATTTACAAGTTAGAAAAAGTCAAATGGCAGGATGTGACCACACACTTTCTGTCTGCAGCTAAAATGAGTCTGGCCTTGTAGACATTTCCTGTAGGCTTATAAAGAGCTTGCCTCTGGATCACAGGCATGACAGCAAACTTCTCCAGCTATTTGTACAAAGACAGCCATTTTTAACAGTCTCCAAACATAATTTCTCTTGTAGAATTTGACAGTATCATGTTAGAAATGTTTTATTCTGGTTCCTTCTACCACAGCAGCCACCTGATCAAGCAGTCTTCTTGCTACTGCTATAAAATTCTCTGAACACATGGGATGAAAATGGTTGTATAAATGTGTCTAAATGTCTCTCTATTTTTCACAAGGGTTTTTATTAGTAGCATCATTATTTTTGACAACCAGTATTCACTCCTTTGACAGCAAAATGTTGCCAGACTTTTCTTAATTGTCTAGCAATACATTTTATTATAAAACAGCTGATTTTTTTTTTTTTTGCTGGCTGCTGGTCTGTGAATGAAGCTTGGTAGACTGCGGCTCAGAGGTGGTGGCCCAGTGTGGCTCTCACCCTGGGAATATGATGTGTGATGCTGGGAATATGCTCATGCAAGACCTGGAGTTGGGAATACCTATCCAGTGAGAGGGCCTGAGCACCTCTGAGTCACCCTGGGGTACAGTGTGCTCGTCTGGGCTTTATCTGACACTGAAGCCACCAGGCTTGGAGGGAGCTGTTGGCCTCTGCCACCAGGGCATTTCTCCTTTCTTTCCAGAGCCCTCCCTTCCATTTCCTCAGGTGCCTTTGGTTAGATGCAATGTGTTGAGTAATTCTTGTCCTTGCAGAGATTTCAGGATGTGACCTGAAAGCCAATGGACCTGGCTGAACGTGGTCAGCTGGTGGCTCCTGTAAGTTCATCTTCTGTAGCTACTTTTCCTACCTCTTCTGCGGTTCTGTTTTGAGGTTTCAACTGAAACTTTTTGTATGATTTTATCAAAATTTCAGTGTAAATTTAGTAAAAATCTTCCATTTTGATACCCCTGAATTATTCAGGGTCTCACATGAGTGTACTTCTTGGGGTGTCTTCATTAAATTCATGTGTACAGACGATGGCTAATCTATTTAAAATCTGAATCTCATTTTGGAAACAAAGAAATCATTGGTTTTCAAAAGGATTCCTTATCTGACCTGATACACCTTCAAAGCTTTCTGGGCAGATTGTCAGTGTCCTTCCTCCTCCACACATTTCCCCATCTTCACTGTCTGCTTCTGCCTCTCATTTTTTTTCTGTGTTTTACTGAGCACTAGAAGAGTTTTAACATGGGCAGCTTTTACTACATCACCACTAGCAACTGACTTGGCAGTAGGGTTATAAATGCAATTTTGTAATCATGACCAATAATTCAATAGAAGAAAACCATAAAAGCAAAGCCCAACATTTTCATGTTTTGAAGTGTTTCATCCAAGGTTCGCACACGCAACATCTCCTGTCCCTTGGCTTTGACTCCTAGCACCAGTCTGAGTCTTGCAGAGCTGCCCACACACACATGTGCTTCCCATCCCTCCTGTTTTGGGATCACTCCAGCCAGTCTGGCTGCTGGTGCTCAGTCCTTCTGCCATCGGTCCTTCTGCAGCACGGCCAGGCTGTGATGGGAGGCTGCAAGTGGAGTCCTGGGCTTGGCACGTCGTGAGGAAGATGCACAGAGACAAATGTCCTCCTCCCAGTGCATGTTCTCCATTTCAAGGAGGTTTTCTGTTTTTATGACAGCTGTGACTGTAAGAAACCATAAATCCTGACATCCTTGCCCCAGGTAATCCCTCCTGCCCAGTGAGAGGCCTGCCCCATTAAACACAGAATTACAGTCTCAGATTAATGGCAAGTGTTACAAAAGAGCACCACAGGTTGTGGGGAACCACAGAGGGTTCATTAGGGTGATTCTTACAAACAAATACTGCTGAGCACCCAGCTGGACTGTTTTACAGAGATGTGGTTTACTGCACAGGCTTGGGCTGTGCAAACAGAGTTAGCCATCCATGTGCCTAGCATTTATTATAGAAATTTATGGCAGCTGGTTTCTGTGGACAGTGAAATAGGTGAGGAAATAGATTTTCTGAAGCAATCTATGCTTCCCTTCTGTTCATTTCAAGGAGGATTATTATTTTGAAACGTAATAAGATTTTTTTTTATATAAAACTGAGGTGTCTAGAATGTAGACATCTAAATCCTGTGGGCTTCTTGGTAAATCTCTAAAAGACATCTCTATATGAATCAAACTTCTTTATCTGAATAGTAATACTCCTCTAGTATCTTTTATATGCTTTATCCCTTTGAGTGAAGACAGACATGGGTGAGCTTTTGCTGTACAAAAGCAAGGCCAGTCTCCAAGGCGTGCTCAGTAAGTAATCAAGGCAGCCTATTATGAGAAATTACCCCCCATAAATTTAGGTATAGCGAATGATGGCATTTTGCTTTTGTTCTTTTTGCCTTAAATTGTAAAGGGAGTTAGACCCACCTCCCTGCATGTAACTTTTCCTTCTCTTGCACTGAGCCAGAGCAGGAGTATGCACACAAAACCAGTGAGGGAATGTAACCTTCTGATATTTACCAACTGCATTATTTATGAAGGTGTGAGCTGGAGGAGAGCCACGTGGTATGTGGGCTCTTCTGGGGAGAGCAGGTCTTCTTTGTTCTGTGGTGGACCTAAATATTTGCACTGATTAGATCCCACTTTGGTGCTGTTACCATTTAATCACTTTGAGCACGGTATAAATCATAAATTATGAGCATGTATATATAAAGCACAAAATGAGCACTACAGCTAGATGGTGGGTATGGCAGCCACTGGAACATGTCCAGTGGGTCATTTTTTAGCTGGACTTATCTCAGGAACCCATCCTCATTCACGGCTGTTTAATTTCAAGCATGTGCTTTAGTCCTATCCAAATGAGCAGGGTTCGAGAATATGCTTGAAGGTAAGAATGGGATTTTGGAGCATACCTGACTCAGAGACAAAGCTTGGGAAAATTGTCAAAAAATTTTGAGGCAAAAAGCTTAGACTGTAAAAAAATGTGACTATGGAAAAGTTCCTTCCCTTTTAGGGAAAAAGTGTAGAAATATATCCAGTTCTTTGAATGCAAACAACACTAAGGAAAATACTACACTACATGTTTAGAATGAGTTAAATCAACTGCCAACTATCCAGCCACAGAGAAAAATAATGTAATTGTAACTGCGAGCAGCAAGATGGTTCTGCCTAATAGTTAAACATCAGCGAGCTCCACTGTGTCTAATAAAATGCAGATCTCATTATCTGTTTGTTATGTGCATCGAGAGATAACTGTTCAAGTTGAAAAGTATAAAAATTTGATTTAATTTGGTGCCATTTTGGATACAAGAGGGTCAGGTTGGTCTTGTAACAAATAGCAGCTTGGGGCATATGGAAAGGAGTGTAATTGAGATAAGGCTCTAGCAAGATGAGTGGAAAACGTAATGGAGTTCAAGGATACATTAAACAAATGTATCCTGGCCCTCACACAGTAATCACCTCCATGTGCCACAAGGGAAACAGCAAGTATAATTGACTCCCTGAAGGAAGATCATTACAGTTTTGGGTCTTGCTGCCTCATGCCATGATTTCTTTTTCCATTTGCAATACTGAGAATTCAGATGTGGCAAGTCCTGGGATCCTGAGGCTGCTCTAATTTAGCAAGCTCTGAATAAACCCAGAGAAGTTTTCAGTGGCTTCTTCGAAGGTTAAACCTGTGAGTATCTAACCCAGTGTCGTAGATGAAAAATGAGCAACACTGATATGAATATGGCAGAAGCCTCAGTGAAGTGGGAGGAGAGTGGTCTTTTAAGGGTTAGGATGGTCCTTTCAGGAGAAGGATAGTCCTTTAAGCACACAGAACTAATAAGTTTGGCTGTACTATGCCAAAAGAAGCAGCCTCTTTGTAGCCTGGTGTCTTGAAGACATTCGATGTGATCCCAGTTTCCTGTGTGTGGTGTGGTGCTCATTCCTTTACCCCAATTCCTGGGCAGTTTCAATCATACCTGACTGGGCTGTAAGAGGTGTCAGGGATATGGCAGAAGTGAAAGACCTTACTAGACACTGAAGGAGACATTGTTAACTTAAACCTTACTTGGCCTCAGCCAGTTCATGGAAGAGTAGACCTTGAAACACAAATCGATGGTAGGCTTTCTTGGTTCAGTATGTGCTCCTACTGAGGGAGCTCCAGCATATCACAGGGCTCACCTTTCAACTCTCTAAAACATTTAGGGACTTACAGACTCTTTATTTCCCTGAAAGCTTCCTAGAATTAAAAAAAAAAAGAAAAAAGAGTTAGAGCCAGGACTGGCCTGAGAGTATAAGCAGTATGCCTGCATTTGTCCTCAGCTCTAATGAGAAAGTCTTGACAGTGACACTTGTTTGTTTGAATGCCAGCTCCTGGTTAGTACAGGACATACTCTAGATACCCAACCAGTAACTTTTATTTTTTTTAATTGAAGTGTGGCAGACAATTAGGGACCTAAGTAACAAATGTGTTCCTTCATAAGGTTTTCTACTTGGCATGCTAAAGAGGCAGAGTTCTAGATATCAATCTCTAATTAATTAAGATGGCTCTGAGGTCCTGTTAAGATTGATCAATTAAGAGCAGCAGTGGCTTCATCTCTTGATGTCTTCAGAACAACACTCAATATTAGCTCAGCTCATAGAAAGAGTATTTGGGGTGAAATTTAAGGGCTCATTATAAGAAAGGATGGCCACAAGACCCACTGGTTTCTTCTGGCCTCGAGGCTGTCAGAACAGATTTTTCAAGGATATCAGTGTAAGTTGTTCGTTTCATTTGAAAATATGTGAGAAATAAAAATCAGGTTCCTTCCACAGAAAAAGAAGGTGGTAGTTCAACCTGGCAAAAATAACTGGTCTGCATAGTGGAATCACACCTATGTGTAAGCACTGGGAGCCTCCCAAAACTGCAACCACAAATGTGTGACAAATGCAATCAGCTTCTCTGTACCATAGCACAGGCAGATTACCATGTCTACCTTGTGTCTGCATTTTAAGGATGTGCACGCACAACTTTCAGCTACCCTGAAAGTGCTGCTTTAAACTTCAGTATTTGGGAAGGCCATGAACCAGAAACGTGCTCCCAGACTGTGGCTGTTTTTAGAGACAAACAATGGAATGATCAATTCTTCCAGTGCTCCATGTGGAAGTGACCCTCTGGCCTTACACTCCAAAGATGATGCAGTTTCTGTGTTTTTATGTCAGTCAGGGAAGGTTTCCTGGCAGAAATATTTTTCATTGGTTTTAACACTAAGATCCCACGGCTACATATGAATTTCTCTGGTGGCACAGGTGGCCTGTGTAGCTGCTGCCCTCCATCTCCTGTTCCAGAGTAGGGACCCTGAGTCACTGCCTGCACTGGATTAACTGTCATCAACTGGATCCCCTGAGTCAGGGGAATGACCTGTGGAAAAAACAACGCTTTTTAATAGACTGTTCTCAGCAAGGTCAGTTCAGTGCACACCTGAGACACTGAAACTTCTCTGTGAGCACAGGGACACATCCTCAGGAAAGTGTTTTCTCTCCATTCTTCTTTCTGGATGAGTAAAACAAATATTTAGCTTTCTGGATTACATATAGAAGGAGAGCAATATGATGTAAATGTTTTATCAGCAAAAATTTAGCGTTTTCACTGTAATCATAAGAACAAAGCCATAAATGAAAACGGAAGATCACCTCAGAGTAGTACACAGGCTCACTCTTCACACAGCTCTGTAACATGCTCTTCAATGCCACTAACTTTAGTTGTCTCTTCCTTCATTTATCCATTAACAACACAGAAAAAAATACAAGTGTTAACATTCTTTGAATCACAGGATATTCTGAGTTGGGAGGGACAACATAATAAAGATCTGGCACAAATAAGACCAAGTTTGCTCCTTTCTAGAAAAACATTTTTTAGTTACTCCAAGTTTCATTAACTTTTTTTTCAAGCCTGCATGAATGGAAGCCCAGGGTTGAAGGAAAATTTTCATTCTCCATTGTTTTGCTGATACTGATTTACCCAAATGGAATGCCTGTAAATGAAGCAAATTTGACGAGCTACAAAGAAGGGCTACAGGGATAATTAACCACCATATTTCTCAAACATATTTTTTGAAACTCAGAAAATACACAGAAATTGGTGGGTTCCCTAATTGGAGTAGAAGCAAAGACTTCTCCTGAGATGCAAAGAATGGAGCCTATAAATTACAGTATCACATTTTCTTTGTGGTAAATTATTTGTTCTTTTCCAGACCACTACGAGTACTTGCATTCTTCTCTCCTGGTGCAACACAATCAGGTCCAGGCCCATTAAGAAAGTATCATAATGTTATATATGTATAGGCATGTATGTATATATGTGTGTAATTTATATAGAAATGGTTATTGGTAGTCTGAGGGAAAGATAGAAGGAAAGATTCAGCCTCACTGACAGAACAGAAGATATAGATCAGGTATTTGGGGGTTGGAATTAGATGATCTTTCATGTTCCTTCCAACCCCAACCATTCTATGATATTAAGGGAGTCTTCTAACCTGATATTCCTAATAAGGAATTTTTACAACACTAGAACAAGGTATTGAGAAAGTTATCTGCAGAAGTTTTAAAGGAGAAGGATTGACTGAGGCTTCCACCTGCTCTCCCCATCCATGCTGGCAGCTTCTTTCACCTCTGTGTGTGTGGAGACTCCGCAGTTTGGATGAGTCCTGCGTCAGCCAGTCTGCATCTTTAATTCCTGTGGCAGTTTCTAATACAGCCCTCGAGTAGATCTGCTTCAAGCAAAACACGTAATAATGTCATTCCATGTCACACCTGTTGGAGAAGGTCTTGGAGCAGGAATGGTTTCAGCCAAGGAGAACTGGTGCAATTACCCTGTGTACCTCCCCGCTAGCTCTATTTTGATAAAGGCACACACAGGGCTGTTTTTTATCCTTGCCATGTGACACACAACATCTCATTCACCTTTCCCTGTGGGCTAATATGCCAGAGGCATTCCTTAGCAGGTAATACAAAGGAGTATACCTCCTTTAACACTATGTCTCACTTCTGATAAAAAATGCCCTTACTCTAAAATGTGCTAATGAGACATTCTCCTCCCCTGCTCATTTAGGCACAGTTATAGTAAAGGTATAACTTGCTACTTGGCACTTGCAAAGAAAAAAAAAAACCCTATTATATTAAAAAAGAGAACTGTCAAGCAAATGACAAGGGATTCTCATTGCAGTTCTGGAACTAGAAAAGAATCGAAAATGAAACCATCAGTTCCAAGGGAGCCTTTTAGGATTCAGTGTTGCTGTACACATAAGAAGAAAGTTTTTAATTATAAATCGTATTTGACATTGCAAGCAGTCCCACTGAAGGAAAGAGGAAAAACGCATAGACAGCTCAAGCCAAAGGAGAGCCCTCTGTGTACTTGTTTTGCACATTTTGATTCAGATTAACAAAACAGATTCTTATTCATTTTAAGAAATGGGAATTGTGATAATGCAGGCAGCGTGCCTTCTGGGATTCTCAACAACTTTCCAGGCACACTGAAACTAACACAGCTCTCTGTAAAACACTGGGTATTTTGTGAAGATATATTTTATTGGAAAAGTAACATCTAGAGAGCCAGCTGCTACCAAACAAGTATGTATTATTAACAAAGGACTCAGAAAGCCTTCTGGAGCTCACTGGAGTAAAACAAATATACAATTTAATCTAAGCTCTGAATTTAATTAACTGCAAGAAAAAAAAAGTCAAGCTGTTGTCTTTTCACAAGCAATTATGCCTAAATATGATACTGTAGGTGCGTATGAATTTTTTATATAATCATTTGTGGACACAAATAAGGCATTTATGTAAGCAAAGACTAATTGCCTGCACAAATCTTGTCAGCTCAGTGGGCTTTCACTGCATGCAAGCAACGCCCATCACAAAATTTAGATCACTTCACAGGTTTTCTGGAAACATGGTCATAAAGCTCTTATGTACAGAGCTCTCAAAGTTAAATTAGGCACCATGCTTGTTGTGTTTATAGCACAGGTAATGTGCTTTTCAGGTCATTGTGGACCATGGTGATGTGCAACATCTCTGTTCAGTCTGTTCACCAGAATAACTAAACTCAGAAGTACAAGTATTAAGGTATAATTGACCCTTCCCAGTGGTTGCTCCCGTGGCAATTATACTGTGGCCGCATCAGAGCAGAGGTTGTATGTACAGAGTCTGCTCTTGGATGTTTCTTGGGGAGGCTGAGGTTCTGCCACATCCCCAGAACCCTTTTTTGCAAGAGTTAAATTCCTTTCAGCTAGTCTCATTCCTGTGTGCTGTGACCAGACCTACCAACAGTGGCTTGGCTTGACACAAGGTGTCACCATGTGACTGAGCATCCCATGTGACAAAGTGGGCACAGGTCCAATGATGTGACAGGGACAGGCTGCAAAGCTGTCTGAAAGAGGGTGAAGTGAAGGGGAAGAATGAATAGTTGGAAGAAAATGTATTGTCCTGAATCCCACAGGACTGAGATGAGGCTGCTGCTGCTCCGTGTCTCCAGGTCCAACGAGTAGTGAGGCTGTAGTTGTATTCCCAGCTGGCACTCACACCTGTACATGACATACACACATGTGGGCAGCCACAGACATCCCAGTCACCCTCAGAGCACTCACAGCAACAGGGACAGCATGAATGGCCTTATCCTGCTCCCGCTGTTCCTGGACAGTATGGAGGTACTGTGTGGTACCTTGGTTTGAGTTCCCACCCCTCTGCCTTGTGCAGATGGGCCTTTCATGGGCTGATGGTCCCTGGGATGGGCCTGGGAGCACCTTGCAGAGTATTATTTGGCCTCCTCCTCTTTCCATTGCTGCTCTGAGTTTGTACAGATGAGCTTTATCTTGTAATGTAACAAACCCATATTGAGGCCTGGTACAGGAGAGCTTTATTGTACACCTGGCTATGACTAAGCAGTGAGACCATCCCCTGATTTGACTTGGTTCTGTGTGCTGACATGTGAGCAGCAGCCAGAATTTGTTTCTGACAAACACAGGGAATGTTTTTCTTGTTCAATAACATACTTTTCCTGTTCAATAGCATACTTTTTCAGTCTAGTTTTCTGCGCTTATGTTTTGTAAACAAGATCGCACACATGATGCAGAAATTGGAGCTATTAATTTTTGTTAGAAGTAGTCCAATTACTAGAATTTAAGTAACTTTGTGACAGGTGACTCATGAAATCCATAAAGAAGTAAAAACATATCTCCATTAATTTAACTCTACCACTTATTTAGAAGATAATTAAGGGGGGAAATATGTGAGTAAGGGGGAAACTACTCTTGAGTAGTCTTTACTCCTGGGGGTGGTCATCTTGAAGCCAACAAAATTGTAAATAAAGATGCTCCTGTGTACGAAGATTAGTATCACTTCTGATAATACAACAGCCACTCTGTGTGACCCATAATCCAACACTGGGATTTAAAAATTACTTCTCAGGGGCCACTAAAACTGGCAGGTGTCTAAACTGCTACCAGACAAGTTTTCTGTAGACCTGCTGCTGCACATTGTTTCATTGCACAATAAAGAAGAACACCTTTGTTTTGGCTGTGCTGCCCAGCTGGTCAACTCACTGACATCTGCTTGAGCTCGGACAAGACTTTCCAAGTCCTCCCTCTTTCACCAAGCACAGCTCCAGGGCTCTGCCCGGGAGCTGCTTTTGGGGCTTATTCATCTGGTGGAAGGAGGATGTGATGGTCTCATTCTCCCCACTTCTATCAAAAGCTTTGTGGTTCAAGAACATCCAGAGGATTGAGGCATCCAGTGGCCATCACTACCTTGTGCCTCAGTGAAGTTGCTTTTAATCCAGTCAGGAAGAGAAGGACAGACCCAAATGTTCACGCCGCACATCCCAGGTCAGGGCCACAAAAGCTTTATCGTTTCTATACTGTTACAAATTTATAAAATAAATTTCTTCTGCTAACCTTATTATAGTTAATTCTTAAACAATCTCTTTTTCTTTTTTCACATTCCATTACACTTCCAAACTGGGGATGAAATTAAGCTTTATTCTTCGATTTAGGTCATAATTAGTTAAAAAGAACAATTACCCTTACGGGTAATTAAAATTAACTTTATAAATTTTTTGTTTGTTTTTTGTTTTGGTTTTTGTTTGTGTTTTTGTTTATTTGTTTTTGTTTGGTTTGGTGGTTTTGGTTTTTTTGTGGTTGTGGTTTTTTTTTTTTTTGTTGGGTTTTCTTTGGGGTTTTTTTTGTGAAAAATTGCAAACTGCTTTTGCAGTGAATTTCAGTGATTTACCACTGTAATCTGACTTGCATTGCTAGAGAATTTTCAAATTGTTGTGATTTAAAATACCAAGTTCATCTCATATTCTTCTGATTTGACTAGCTGAACAAATGGAAGATCCAAGCTTGTCTCACCTGATGCTGCAATAGCATGTGAATTCCATCTGAAGGTTTGGGAAGGGGCATTATTGTGAAAAATGTGTGCTGGTTGTTTGCATTATGCTCTTTGTCAGTATTAGCATAACACCTGATTTGACATACCTGTAATCTTAGAGTTGTGAGAAGAAGCAAAAATGATGTGACTATGGAAAACCCAAAGGATAGAAAAGCCAGAGGAACTCATTACAGTAACACAGAAAATAGTCTGAGGAGGAAAATCAAGATGACAAACCCCTTGGAGGACAAAACTTTGGGGTTTTTTTGTGTGGAGTGGGAATATGTGACAGTGTACGGGATTAGATATAAGGAAAGTAATTCCTGTGAGAAGGGAAAATTTAGAAATCACACTGAGAAAGATGAAGCCAAGTAATGAATGACATGAAAAGAACTCAGAGAAAAACGTGGAACAGAGAGACCTGACAGACAGTGATATTTATCAAAGAAAAGAGGTGAAAATTACCAGTGCTGGAGGATGCAGATGGTTACAGAGACAATGAAATCCAACAGGAAGGGAAGCTTGGGAAGCAATGGTGTAAACGATATCTGATAGATCAAAAACAATAAGAAAAATATTTTGCCGCAGGTGAATGAAGATTTTGGTCAAAGTAGTTCTAATTTAGTGCGAAGAAGTCAAAATGGATCAAAAATGGAGTTGGAAAGAGTGAAAATCATGGAACTAAGAAAGCAAAGTCTGGACTTAGGGGCCTGGAGAGCGGCTATAAAGGAAAGCAAGGCTCAGAGAAGTGTTTTTCAAGGACAGTCTAGGAAATACATGGGACAGAAGAGAATTACTCTAAACAAGGGTTATTAGAAAGGATAAAAAGTGAGATGAGAGTATGAATTATTGGATGAAAGGGAAAACTGGATTTAAAAGCAGATGGTTATTATCTCTACTTCTTTTTCTGCACTACAAAAAAAAAAAGAAGTGTATCACATAAAAGTTTAAGGACTTTTTATTTTGATTTTAACTTGAAAAAGTAGATTGTAATTGGGAGGTTGGGCAAAACAATAAAACCTGCAATCAAAAGGTGAAATCTCTTTCTGGAGTAGGGGAAGAACAGGTGATAGGTTGGGTACTTCTTACATGGAGTAGAAAGGGGAAGATGTTATGTGGAGATCCAGGAGAGCAGGAGAAAGGTGGGTGAAGCACCTTCCTTGAAAAAGGGTGAGAAGGAAGCTAAGAACTTTTATAATATACACTGGATACTATATACAACTTTATACTATAAACAACTTTATCCAGTGAAACTGGATAAATAAAACTGGATGCATAACTTTGTCCAGTAAAATTATATCCAGTAAAAGTAAACAAATTAACTGTAAACTGATTAATAGTTTCCGCCGCAGTTTGAAGAATAACACAAGTTAAAGAAATCCAGTTTTCTCCTGGGAAGGTGAGACAGCCCTTGCAGGCAGGAGGCAAACGATTGGTGTCCTGTATTTCTATTTCGGTAAGCCTTTCAGTGCCACCTTGTAACATCACACTTGAGCATGGGGGCAATATTTATGTAATATATATTATTATAATAATATTATATATTATAATATAATAATATACAATCTTTTGTATTTTATTTATGTTATAAAAACCCCTGTCAGTGCAGGGATGTTTAAAATATGCCAGATGAACCAGGCTGTGAAAGTGCTCATTTCTATAACTGATATAAAGTGATGATTTCTGTTATCTGTTATCTCTGAGTCAGGTAAGGCACGTCCCCCTCTAGGCGTGGATGGTTCACTGGGAACGTAGAAGGATGCTCTGAGTCAGCTTGTGATGGAAAAAATGCCTGATATCGGTTGGTCTCGGTGACCTTACAGGTCTTTTCCGACCGGAGTGACTCTATTCCGTGATTTCGGGAGCAGTCAGCGTGTTCTTTAGTGACGCGGGTGCTGGAACACACCTCTCAACCCCGGGACCCGCCGCCATGGGCCCCGTCCCCTCACGGCGGGAGCGAGGGGCGGGGCCCGGCGCGGAGGGGGCGGAGCCTGGCTGGCCCCGAGGGGCGGGGCCTGAGGCGCGCGCTCCCCTCCCCCCCCGCCCGCGCCGCTCGCCAATGGGCGGGGCCGGGTATCCCCGCTGCCCGCCTCTGTCGTTCGCGGCGAGTCCATTGCAGCCCGCGCGGGGGGAGCCTCGGGCCTGGATGCTGCCTCCCGGCCCGGTTCGGAGAGAGGGGAAGGAGCACGGATAAAGCCTGTGGATCAGGAGCGGGCCTTGCCCTGCGGCAGCGGTGTTGGCTGATCGGGCGGAGGGGACCGCTTCGTGTTGGCGGCGCTCCCCTCTCCGTGCCACCCCCCCTGCGTCCCGGCGGGGAATGGTGTGTCCCGCAGCGCGCGCCTTGCTCGCGCGGTTCGGCGGCTCGGCGGGGGGAGGGGGACGGGAGAGACCCGGGCCCCGGCGGCTTCTCCACAGTGAGCGCGGGGGATCAGCGGGGAGCCGGCGGGGGGGAGCGCCCGGTGCTGCCGGCCGGGACCATGTTGGCGGACGACGAGGAGGAGCTGAAAGTCCCGGAGGAGATGTTCAAAGATGTCAAGTTCTTCGTGGTGGGAGACATCGACCCCAAGGTACCGGGTCATCCCTAGGATCATTCCCGCCTTCTCCTTCAAAACCCCCCCCTCAGCTCCCCCTCCCCCCCCGTGGGGGGGGCACTGTGGGAGCGTCCGCCTGCCACGCGCGGGCTCGAGGCTCGCGCCGCCTCACGGGGAAAGGGCGGGAGGTTGGGGGGGGGGGCGCGTGAGGGGCCGTGAGGGAGCGCGGGGTGGGGGAGCGGCCGCTCCCGATCCCGGCACGGATCCCGGTCCCGCTCCCGGCCGTGCCCGCGGGAAGCACCGCCACCGCCGCCATGGGAGCCGCGGCCCCGCCGCGCAGGCCCCACCGCCGCCGCCTGAGCGGAGGAGGAGCGGGCGGAGGGACTTCCTGTGCCGGGCCGGGCCGGGCGGGCAGCGGGGGCAGCGTCCGCCGCTCCTCCGGGGTGCCCCGCGGGCACGGCCCCTCCCTGCGCCCGCGGTCGGGACGGGCACAGAGACACGGGGATAGGCCGTGGGGAGGGCTCTGCACGGGGGGCCGGACCGGCTCTTCCCTCCCACACGGACCTTCCCGCCTCGGCGCGGCCCCCGGTGCCGCCCCAGGACCGCCCGGGGTGGTGCTGGTTGGGTTCAGGCGCACCTCTGAGCTCCTGCCCGGCTACCCGGGGGACGAGGAGCAGAAGGGGCTGCCCGGTGTCCGTCCAGCCCTCCGCCCCTGACCCGGGTGGTGCGGGTGGCCTTGCAGTGTGTAACACCCGGTGGTGCTGGGCGAAGGTGGTTTAAACAAAGTTTCTGTGGCGTGTCCAATTAGACAGGTGCTTGAAGCGAACCGTATCGTGCTTTAGGACAGCAGCTCCGTGCAAGCAGGTTACTGCGTGCACTTCTCACTGAAGTTGGAGTCTTTGCTCCTCTGGTATTTGCTGCAGTAAAGTCTTAGTTCGGCGTTGGGTTCCTTTAGCCTCGTGCCCTGGCACTCACTGAGCCTTGTAGGCCTGCAAGTGACCTGGAGACACTGGTACTGACAGGTTGAGATGGTTTTTATTCCTATTATGATAAAAGAAATACAGCTCTGGTGGGGAGCCTGTGTCCTGGTTTGAGCCCAGCTGGCAACTAAGCACCACACAGTTGTTCACTCACCCCCCACCCCTGCCCTGTGGAATGGGAAGGAGAATCAAAAGTGAGACTTGTAGGTTGAGATAAGGACAGTTTAATACAGTTGAAAACAAGGTAAGATATAATGGTAATCGTAAATAATAATGGTAATAAAAAGGGATAGAAGATAAACCAAGTGATTCACAGTACAATTGCTCATCACCTGCTGACCGATGCCAGACCCCCCCCTTCCTGAACCCAGATCGGCCTCTTCCAGGTAACTCCCTCAGTTTATATACTGGGAATGGTGTTCTGCAGTGTGGAAATTCCCTTTGGCCAGTTCAGGTCACCTGTCCCAGCCATTCTTCCTCCCAGTTTCTTTTTTGTACCTCCTCACTGGCAGAGCATGAGACACAAAAAAAAAAGGTCCTTGACTAGGGATGAACTCTGCCTGGCAAAACCCAAAACATCAGTGTGTTACTCTTCTGAATCCAAAACACAGCACTTTACCAGCTACTGAGGAAATTAACTCTGTCCCAGCAGAGACCAGGACACCCCTGTGGTACTCTGGGGACACCTGAACAAGAGGAGCATTTATTTGGTGTGTTTTGAGCTGAGACAGAAATTCTAAATCAAACTCAAACAGTTCTTAGAGTGAGATTCGCCCCATTACTGGTGTAAAATTGAAAATATATTTAGCGCTTTTTGCTTCTTTGTATGAAAGCAGATGCGAGCTTGATTTTGAATAGAAGTTTGCTCCGTCATCTTTTGGGGAGGAGTACACTTTGATCAGCTTAAATTTCCAAATGGTTACTTTAATAAATGTTAAAACAGGCCTAGTGCAAGTGAGCATGGTAATCAAAACAAATCCAAGAGTAAGAAAAAAAATAATTTATTCAGGTGAATAACTGCATCCCCACTGCCTATTAAAGCATATGCAGCATAAATTGTAAGGGAAACAAAAGTCTGGAATTATGCCTAGATGTTCTTTGGCAAATGAGGGAGAAGTAGGCTGCTGGCTCTCAACTTTAAATCCACTGGGATGTGCGCTTTGCTGCTCACACCTTACCAGGGGTGATGAATAGTTGTCAGCTGCTATTCTGTTTTTTTAATAAGTTCTTTTCCTGCTTTCCTAAAAGATGAAAACTCAACCTGACATGCTTTGGGAACACCAGTTAAAATCAGTATTTCAGTCACAAAGAGATAAATGTAATGCAATGCAGCACAAGGTCTTTGAACAGGATATTTGGGTTCTGGTTGTCTCTTGTTCTATTTATTTTTTATGCCCATTGTTTTACTTTTTAGTTTTGAACAATTCCTCTTGTTTCATCCAACATGGATTTTAGTGGGAGAGGGTAAGGTAAAATTTGTATGCCCTCCAATAAAATGAAATTTCATTTAATGGATATAAACTAAGACGTAAAGTTCAGGATTTTTACAATGTTGATATTAGGGCTTTTCAGCATTTTGTTTTCTGGTTACAGGTATATGGTTGATTATAATATAAGTGAAGTTCTTTAGTTGTGCCAACATAACTTTCCAGTCCAGGCACTACTTAATCTGAAGAAGTCACTTGTCCTGAGAGGAGAGTTGAAGTTGACATGAGCTGAATTAGGAAAATTCCTTTTCATTAAATGATGGTATGATTTTTTCTGTCATAGTTGTAGTGTTTAAATTTCATACCTGAAACTAGTGTAACTTTTTGCATAAGCAGACTCTTTGCAGGAGCTCTTTAATGCAACATTGTTTTGATACAAAAACATTCATACTTCCAGCACATTAGCTGCAGCTTCTTTCTGACACTGTCAGATTTGGGCGCTCAGTTTTGGTGATGTTCACTCCTGTTTTTAGCCTTCCCCTAAACAAACAGTCAAGTGGGATTGTAACTCAAGGAGAGCTGTGTGGGACAAGGAGCTCACGTGCTGAGGCTGTTCTTAAATACCTGCTGTTTTTGAAAGGGCTTATTTTTATTTATTGGAGTGATAATGTCCTGTGTTACCTTGTGGTTAACTGGATTTCATGCAGGAAAGTGTCTCCCGATTTAGGAAATTGGTGTGTAAAATGGAAACATTGTCTCCGGTTCCCAGGCTGTGGTGGCAAGAACAGCAAGCTCATGATCAATTTTCTTGGTTATTTTGGAGTATTCATTTTGTAATTTGGTAATATCACATAATCATCCACTTCAGAAAAAGTTGTTTGGTTTTTTTTTTCTTTAGTGGAATTTTAAAGTCAAATACTTCAGTCAGAAAATGCTGAAATTGTCTCCTCCCGGAGTGGTGATTTTTCCATCTTTGTTTTTCTGCTTAGCACAGATGCCTTGTAAAGTAGCCTGATGCCACATTTTGAGAGAGTCTCTTTTTCAGTGCTTTTCTGTCCTGGTGAGTTTATAGGGTAGAGAGTAATTGCTTAAGGACCAATTAATTAATATTTTGTTTGATGAATGCAGGGCCTTGCTCTCTGCTGTTCAGTTGTGGGGAGAGCATCCTGTTATGAAGGGAATGTCCCCAGCAGGTTTTCAGGAGTAGGCATTTGCCCCTGGCAGCTTTTGGAGGATAAGCATCATACCAGTTTGGTTATGCTAAGTCGTTATTTCTGAATAATAAGAGGAAAATGAAACAGTAATCTTAATTTGCATTTTTATCTTTTGAACTCTAGACTGTAATGTTTTAAAACATTTTTTTCTTCCTCTTCTCTACTCCCCGCACTACCTTCTTTCTCTGTTACTTTTGTTCAAATGAAAGTCTGGTTTTTGAGGGGCAGGATGGGATTCGTCACACAGATCTCTACAGCAGAGCTGAGAGAGTGGTGAACTCTTAAACCAGCATTTGCTGTGTGGGCCTTGCAAAACTAGGAGTGAGCTGTGCTTTGTTAGTCGTGAGGACTTTGTTAGTTTCTGAGGACAGAGCAGTGGAGTGAGACACATCAGTTCCAGCTCTTTGTGGTAATAACTTAGGGGACATTTGTTCACTTGTTTGTTTTTTTAATGTTTTGATCTTTTTTTTTTGTATTTCTCTAAATCACTTAGTCCTTAAAATTCAACCTCTTATTTTAAAGAGTATTCAAACACTTCCAGAGCAACCGTATGAAGAAGAGTATTTGTACCTTGCCTAAAGGAGAAAATTGTTTTCAGATGTTTTTTGAGGAATATAGATTTTGGAAAAGTGTTGAAATTTTCCAGATTTCTACCAAAGCCTGATTTTTTTTGGAAAGTAAATCTTCAAACTGAACAATGAAAATATGGCAGAGGTGTAAACCTTTGGCAGTCAGGTTTAAAATGGGATGTGTTCTGAACTTCAGAAAGGGTGCTGGCCACCTACAGGAGGACAGAGAAGAGAGAAGCTCATGTTCATTCCTCCAGTGTTAGTGTCTTCTTGCAGTGACGTTTTTCTCAAATAAAATGTGCTAAAAATTGTTGAATTCTCTCTGTTCTCTTTTGGGTTTAGGTTATTCAACTTCTGAAAGCTGGGAAAGCAAAGGAAGTTTCTTACAATGCACTGGCTTCACATATTATTTCAGAAGATGGGGACAATCCGGAAGTTGGAGAATCTCGTGAAGTTTTTGATCTCCCTGTGGTAAAGGTGAACGACTTATCCATGATACTGTCAAAGTACTGACGTGGGTACTTCATTGTTATAACAAAACACTCATGTTTGGATGCTGACCAAATGAAACATACAATCAAAAATCTTTTATTCTTGTTGCACAAACTTTTATCCTGACTGATAGACTCTGTTACAGTTCTGTTCTCTCCTTTCTCTTGTCCCTCTGTATCTATCAGTGGTTTGGGTATTTTTTAGTTTTCTGGTTTGGTTTGGTTTGTTTTTTTCCCAGATTCTTCCTTCAGTCATCTGTGGGATGGTGTCCCATTAGCTGTACTTTAGAAATGTTTCTGATGGGGAGGTTCTTACAAGCTTCTGGCAATAGAAAACCTCGTTTTAGAATAAGTAGTAGATTGCTGAGGGTTTTTTTCAACACGTCGTTGACACAGTGAAAAATGATTTTGTTGATTCTGCATATGTGTACTATACTAATTTTAAACTATAGGAACTTGTAGAAAAATAGATTTTTCACTCTTAATTTTAGTTTTTAAAGGTTTTTTCCTTTTTTCTTTTTTTCTTTCTTCCTCATACTGGAATTACCAGTAGTTTGTTACTACCTTGTAATAGTAGGGGATTTTTCCAGTGAAAAATTCTGGGCTTCATGTTTGAAAATGTGAACTTGTCACTCTCGAAGTCATGGGAGAGCTTAGAAGAAATAACACTCGAATTTCACTGCTAGTACCTTTGGGTACCTGATTTTGGGTTATTTTTTCAACAGGGTTACAGGTGACAGTAGAGAATTTTGATAGATTATGTCATGAGAATTCACCTGAGAGTGTAGAACTATGAATTAATTCTAAAAAATGAAAGGTGCTCGGCTGGAGACCTTATGGTTATAGTGGGCCTGCTGATTAATTTTTAGTTCCTTCTTTTGAAGTGTTTTTTGGCGTAGTTTTAACCTTACAAACAAGAAGATTTGCTGCCACTGTCATGTGAAGGAAAGACATCGGTGTCGTAAGAGCACTTCCTGCTTTCTAATGCCATTTACTGAAATAATTCAGTTTTCCTCAGAACTGCTACTAACTGCTAACTCATTTGCCAAATGAGAGCAAGTCTGTCACTGATGTCACTTAGTTTGACCTGAAAACACCACAGCATGATCTGTTATCAAGAAGATTAGACTAAGTGTTAAAGGAATGGAAGCCAGAGGCAAAAGTAGTTGGTTATAAGGAATAAGGAAGAGAAATTCTTGAGGATTGAGGAATGAAATGGTTTTGGCTCATTTTTATGTATGCTGCCTCATATGGGAAGGAGAACAGCAAGAACTGCGACACCATAAACATAGTTGGCACAATATATTTTTTTACTTGTCTTCTGAGAAGGAGTAATTTCATTCTGAATGTGATGCCATTCTTTGCTCGCTCTTCCTTATCTGCTGCACTTGGACCACTGTCCTACATCTCCATTCACTGCCACCTCCCTGTGTCCCTTTGAGCCATTCTGTCCCAGAATGCTGTTGGAGCCATCACTCTGCTCACAGCCAGCGTTGCTCTGTCTTCAGGACCTTTCTCTGTAAGGTTATGGTTCCTGACTCCTCGGTGATGAGAGTAAGGCAGGGTTTTATACATGCGTTTTTTTTTAATTAGTTTTTCTTATGGGTAGGGAGAACTGAAAAAAAGGGGAGAGGATGAATAAATACTGTAAATGGCACAAGAGAAGGGGGTCTTGCTCCCATATTGCTGCTCAACCTTTGAGCTGTCTTTACTTGAACTCTTATGAATAAATGAGAATAGCATTTTTTTTGTAGACTAACTACAATGTCTGTGGAACACTTAGACTTCCAGCTGAACGTTACGTATTGAAACTAGCTATAGTATGAACTTGGAAGGTAATTCATATTTTGTACATGTAGACCAAGGTTTTTAATGTCTTGTGGTCTTTGTTTTTTTTCAGCCTTCCTGGGTGATCCTGTCTGTTCGCTGTGGAGCTCTTCTGCCGTATCCTTTAAAGTTCAAAATTGGATTAAATCTATAGGAAACGTCTTAAAATAGATGCCATCAAGGGATTAAACATTGTTTCAAAGTAGGTACAGCTTAAATTTTTAAAACGATAGGACGTGTTTTGCCTGCCAAGATTGCAGCGTGCTTGGAGCCTCTTTGTCTTACTGCAGTTTTCCTCTCCCTCTGGCTGTTTTCTGCTTCATAGGTACTTGCAGGAAAACCATTATCAAATAGACTCAAAACATTTTAACTGGCGGGTGATACATTGTTTACCTGAGGCGCCAGGGAAACGCCAGGAGTGCACTAAGGAGGTGAAGGATGGCTCAGAGCAGAATGACCTATTCCACCTTTTCTAGCAAAATTAAGTAAGGAATAAATATGGAATAACTCCTAATACTGTATTATAAATAACACTTTATCAACACATAGTGTTAGTATTCCCATTTTTGGGATAATCTGTCATTACCTTTGGTAGACTCTTTTTAGTGTTTGGCTAGATCTGTGTTTCTTAACTTGTTTGGAGCCTGTATTCTTGCATATGGATGGCTCATTCCTTTCTCTTCTTGTCAGTTATTACTGTTCCATTTTTATTTACATTCCTGGCAGTTCTTTTCTTGGAATTACAGGAATGGTGACCACTTCTATAGAAAAAAGAATTGCACATCTTTTTCTCAGGCCATTCAGGATAAATATTCTGTATATGGACAAGCTTAAACAGAGCAATACATTTCAGCACAGATACAAGCAGGTGATGGCAACAAACAGTGCCTGGACTAGAGAGGAATGTTGTCAGGCATGAGATCTCATTTTGGAACGTGGTAACAGGTAGTTGTGTCTGTAATGGAAAACAAAAGGTGGTAGGTGCGAAAATCCAGGTGTTTATATTGGGAATTCAGGTCTTTATGTACTTCAGTGACTCAGAATTCCTGTTTTATACCTGGTATTTTAAGGTGTGTGACTTTGCATCTCTCTGTCTCTGTGGTTTGATCTAGACTAGTGATTTTTGTCTTTTGTGTCTGGACATAGTAAATGTGTTTATTGTCCTGTCATCGTCAGGGTGGGAGTGTACAGTTGCTTATGTCACGTGTCTGTAAACCTTCTCTCCCGATTCCTTTGGACTGTGACAAAAAATAGCATGGAATTACCTACACTTTCAGGCTTAAGTAACCTAACATTTCATTATTGATGTTGTTCTTTCCCACAGAGAAATTGCACTATTAGAAAATTTGTCTTCCATCTGAAAATAGGGTTTTTAAAAGGGTATTCTAAGAGCTGACGTTATTAGATATACCCAGAAGAGAAATAAACAGATAAACCAAAAGAGTGATGCAGTCCATAACTAAATTGTAGCAATAAATGTGGGAATGTAGTCTTCAATGGCTATTGCCCAGGAAGTCTTTATTGTGGGTATATGGGAATGACCAAATGAAAAGACCAGGTCTCAGTAGTGTCATGTTCTTGAGTTGCGTGGAGGAAGGAAGTTTTGTCCACCTGCCAGCAATAAATGTGTTCCTTGGACCTTTGACTTTGTCTTTTCTAGCACTTCATGTCCTTAGAACACAGTGGGTTTAGATTTTATTCTGAGCCTTATTGTGCTCACTAAAAGGGGTTGTTAAATCTTAACTTTATTTTGTTCTGTGTCAGGCACTTTATGACTTTGAGTGCAGTGACATCTGGCCTTTCATTAGGGATTTAGGTACTACCATAATGAAAAAAAATAGAGCAGTTAATAGGAATAGCTTAGTTTTTCCAGTTGATGGATTTTGGACCCAGTTTAGGCAGAATTTTGAGATTCTGCATTTTTGTCTCTTGTTTATGTTTTAATTTGGAGATGTAATGCTCAGAGTGGTCTTTGAACTTCTGAAGAAAAAAGTCCTAGAAACGCCTTGTGTCAGTGAGACATACGGATCTAATAAGGACCTTAAGGATTTTACCTTGGCTTACCAATTCTGATATTTGATGAGCATTTGCCTGCCAGTTGTTAAAGGTGAAGTTTAATGTAGAAATATTTAATACACTATAAAAGCATAGTAATTTTGCCTGTTTCTTAGGGGAAGTTGTTTTCACCAGGGGGAACATCAGAAAGCAGAGTGTTCTCCTGTGCCCTGCTGTCTGACATTCGCAAAATCTGACTAACCTGCAGTTGAAGGGAAGTGGCAGAAAAATGAAGCTGGAAGCAGACTTTGTGAAGAAGGATAAGGAGTTTCATGTGTGAAAACCTTGGCTGTAATGCCATAAAGAGGGCTGGGACTTTTTTGCAGCAAAAGCAAGAAAGAGGAAGGTTTATTTTTCCATGGTCTTGTAACAGATAAGAGTGTCAGAGCACTTCTGAACTTATGTTGATGGTAGGGTGAGTTTTCCTGCATTCCCTTTTTTTTTTTTTATTTCTCTGTTGCTTGTTACTGTATCACTCCTGTTGTTTAGAGAGTGCAACCTGCAGGCAAACTCATGGACCTCCTTCAAGTTAAATACCGACTGTTCCTCCCTTGTGTGTTAGCAGCAGATATTAAGGCGGGGAGTAGACAAATGTACACTTTCTGAAGATCCAGTACTGAATTTCTGCCTTAGATGAGATGCAGAGAAACACAGTGAAATTTAGGATGTTCATCAGATTTGAACTTCTTGGAATATTCTGAGTAATAGTAGCAATCTATTAAGTTTTAAAGTGTTCCAGGCTTTGACCAGAGTCTCAAACTTCAGGTCTCAAAACTTAAATGTTGCTGGTACATCTGTCAACATCAAGGGGAAAATAATTTTGTTTCATTTAAAAAATCTCAGTGTGTACTTGAGACACAATGTACAACTCTTTCTGTAGCCATTTTTTTCTTACAAGGTCTGCCTTTATATTAGGCGCAAGATCATATGGACGTGTGGAAAAGGGAGGGAAGTTGCTGAAGTCAGATGGTCCGTCTGTCATTCCCAGATCACTTCTGTCAAACCATTCTCTCTCCTGTTTCACAAGGGCCCTTCCTAGTGCAGATTTCAGTCTCCACAGTCAACTTGCAGTGCCTCAGCATTATGTTTCTGGAGTTTAACCCCATTACCGTGCTACAGTCTAACCCTGTTTTCTTTTGTCTCAGCCACTGAACAGGGAGAACAATCCTAGGATAGAATCATTTAGGTTGGAAAAGGCCTCTGAGATCACTGAGCCCAACTGTTAACCCAGCACTGCCACATCCACCACTAAACCATGTCCCTCAGTGCCACATGTATACATCTTTTAAATACCTCCAGAGATGGTGACTCCAGAGTTGTGACTCTACCACTGCCCTGTGCAGCCTGTTTCAATGCTTGACAACCCTTTTGGTGAAGAAATATTTCCTAATATGCAATCTAACCTCCCCTGGCGCAACTTGAGGTCATTTCATCTTCTCCTATGGCTTGTTACTGGGGAGAAGAGACCAACCCCCACCTGGCTACAGCATTCTTTCAGGTAGCTGTAGGGAGTAAGAAGGACCCCAGAGCCTCCTTTTCTCCAGGCTAAACACCCCCAGCTCTCTCAGCTGCTCCTTGTTAGACTTGTGCTCCAGACTCTGCACAAGCTCCATTGCCCTTCTCTGGACATGCTCCAGCAGCTCAGTGTCTTTCCTGAATTGAGGGTCCCAGACCTGAACACAGGTTTTGAGGTGCAGCCTCAAGTACAGGGACACAATTACTGCTCAAGTCCTGCTGGCCACACTATTCTTGATCCAGGCCAGGATGCCATTGGCCTTTTGGCCACCTGGGCAGACCCTGGCTCATGGTCAGCCACTGTTGACCAATATCCTCATGTCCTTTCCCGCTGGGCAGCTTTCCAGCCACTCTTCCCCCAGCCTGTAACTCTGCAGGGGGTTGTTGTGACCCAAGTGCAGGACCTGGCACCTCACCTTATTGAACCTCATCCATTTGGCCTCAGCCCATCATTCCAGCCTGTCCAGATCTCTCTGCAGAGCCTTCCTGTCCCCTAGCAAATGAACACTCACACCCCACTTGGTGTTGTGTGCAAACTTACTGAGGGTGCACTCCATCCCCTTATCCAGATCATCGATAAAGGCATTATTAGACCCTGAGTTCGTGTGCCACAATTAAATTTGGTGTTAATATTGTCTAACATAATACTTCTATATTGTCTTCTTCGGGTTCTCCTGTTTTTTTAAGCATGGCCAGTAAGCATTTGATAACAGACGGAAGCTCTTCTGACTCCAATAAGCAAAGCATTCTGAGGTGGGCTGAGGGAGATGTTCTGGGAAGAGGCAAGTTTATGATGTTACCAAAATCGGTCACAGTGTTAGAGGTGTCCTGATTTCAGTTTGTACATCAGTTTTTTCTTGATGCATACAACTTGAATTGGAAACAGACAACATGCTTTTAAAGATAAAAGTTTTTAAATGGTCAAATAATTGATAATATCTGAGAAGTACTATGCTCACTGTTTAATTTCCTTCTAATGTCCCTTAGGAAGCTCTCATTTAATTATTTTGCAACCTTGACATCTGCTTTCCAGTGTAAATGGCTTTTCTCCAGAATCATGTCAGATCTTTTTTGGAGTCACTGCTTGTCTCTCTCAGGTAAGAAGTGAACTATATTTCAGTCTACTCCAATGTACAGTATGTTTGTGATGATTTGGGTTTTTTTGAGGAGAGATACCAGTTTTTCTGTTGTACTATGACTTTTTTCTGTATGTTAGGTGAATTAGCACCTGGCAGTTTTTCACTGAAAATGTTCAAACTGTGAACATCCAGTCAGTAATTTGTCTTCTATTCAGCTTTATGAGGATTCTCAAATGCAGAGTACACTGGACTGCAAAGTCTTTGCTTCTATTTTGCGTTTTCTCTTTCTGCACTAACAGTATTCAGTCAACATGTTTTACTACTAATGCACTGAAAACTTAACAGGGGTGCAAGTGAGTGAAGCAAGTGGAAGGGTGGTGCTTCCATAGCTTGTGTTCATGGGCAGCTCTGTAGATCTGTCACCAGAGTGAGTGCAGGCACAGGATCAGGGCCAAGTGCTAATGGAACAGATGTGTGTGTGTGCTTTAGATTTTTTAAGCAGTTATTTCTGTAATACTGGCACTAATTCTCGTTGGTAATGGCTTCAATGCATGTGGCTTTCTTAGCAGGGGAGGGGGCATTGCTGTGACATAAATTGTAATAAATAAACACTTCGATTCTTTACACAGGCTGTTAATTTGGTCTGCTTGTTAAAATTCTGTTTGGTGAGTTTATACAGATTGTCCAAGATAAATAACTCCAGTTTGCTTGATCACTAACTTTTTTTCTCTAGTGGAGGTGATATACTAGTGTTGAGTTTTACAGGAGTGAAGAGTGTTTTTTCTTTCTCAGTGTAGGTTAAAAATTGTTATTTAGAGAGGTTTTTTCCTGTTGTGTGTCTTTGTCACCATTTTTCTCTGTAACTTCCATGCTAATTTGGTATTTAAAAATGATAGGTAATACATCAGCCAGACTTGTAAATGGTATGTCATGGATTATAGTAAAATTCTTCCAGCTGAAGGCAGCTGGGTGTGTAGAACTAAAAGGCTTTTTTACCTTCCTTTTAGGTTTCATCTGAAGACCGAAGTACGCTGTGGGCTTTGATCACGTTTTATGGAGGCAATTGCCAGCTGAGCCTCAACAAGAAGTGTACTCATTTGATTGTGCCTGAGCCAAAGGGGGTAAGAGTTTATTACGTGTACGGTTCTTTTTCTTGTAGATCTCATTTGCTTTCGAATAATCAGAAATTTTCCAACTCCCTAAAGTTAGAGTTCTTAAGACTGTTCATTAACAGCTAAATTCAGCCCAATTATGCATTGCAGCTGCTCAGTGCGTACTTATTTTCTGCATGGCTTTAAGCGTGATTAATTCAACCGTTGTTCAGTTTCATGCCAGTATATCAGTATTCGAATTCCTGTTTGAACAAAGAATTTTATTCTTTGTTCTGTTTGTCTTAACCCAATTCTAACATGTCACAGTCAATAGTGTTTGTGATTTGTAAATTTGTAGATACAGAATCAATGAAGAAAATGAAGGACAAAATTGCATAGAATGCCCTTCAGTGTTAAGGGGGAGAAAGGAATAAAGAGAGCAGAAAGAGGAACAGGATTTTTTATGTGTTTATCGTTGTGTGCTGCAGCAGCACAGGGCAGAGCAGGACAGTGCCTCCCTCAACCAGCTGCAGTGCTGTGCTTGATGCACCCAGGACAGGGTTGCCCCACTTTCCTACCACGGCACACTGTTGGCTCTTACTCAGCCACCAACCCAGCCCCCCCAGATGCCTTTCTGCAGGGCTGTTCTCCAGACTCTTATCCACCACTTTGTACCTGAAACCAGGGCTATGCCATCCCAGGTGCAGGATCTGATGCTCCTGTTAAATTCCATGTGGTTGGTGGTTGCCCAGCTCTCTGGTCTATCCAGATCTCTGTAAGGCCTCTCTACCCTTGGGGGGTGGTCCACAGCTTCCTCTAGTTTAAGTATCATCATTCGATTTCTTATTCCCACATAGGAAGTCAAATGCTGCTGTCTTTATGCAGGTTGAGAAATTCATCAGAAAGATCAGGTAACTGACTAAAGGCACATTCAGCACATCAGACCAGCCTCCAGTAATGCTTTGGTTGTAAATAGTTCACTCAAACTTCGTGAAATGTTCAGGTATTCCTCTTCCTGAGGAACAAATGTACTTGTAGTTGATTTAGTGTGTTAGTTCACAGACTGAAAATACTTCAAACGAATGGAAACTCACTTAAAAATGATTTCCTGGATGCTTTTAGTTCATGTGATACATGGAGCAAGCTTTGGGTCTTGTGTTTTACCTTTTGTGCTTTAAGAACATGAACATATTTCCATCACCTTTTCTTTGAATTTCGAATCAGTGGAAGGGGTGTGATGCAGTTTAGTTATCTGAATATGGGTAACTCTTAAGATCAGGTTCTGCACCTCCTTACCTAAATCTGTAAAACTTTGTCAAGTTCCTCATGTTGTTCTATACAAATTGAGTATATTATTGTCCCACCAATGACCCTTTTTAATATTCTGGAGTAAGACAAAAGCATGTGGCTAGTAGAGTGACAGTAAATTTCTCCCTATGTGTGAATACATAGGGAATATTAGAATAAAACGTAGGCTGGCACTGGGAGAAGAGAAAACATGGACATGGGAAATGCTTGCTTCTTCTTTAAGATGTAAGAGCCTTTGTAGGGTTGGGGCTTTTGTGGTGGATGTGTGTGTGGGTTGTTTTGATTTTTTTTAAGCACGTGATCTTTCTCATGTTTAGAGGGCTGTATTGAACACCACCCTAGTTGTCTCTATTAGGTAATTATGAACTAGCATTTCCTGTCTGTAGGATATAAATATTTTAATTCACATAATCATTGAATGGGAACAATTTTATGGGACAATTGCTTCAAGTGCTTCCAGTCCTGCTGCTGTGACACACTACTACAAGGGAATCTGCAGCAAATTCTAACGAGAACAGTTTTGTCACTAGGAAAACTTAAATGATTGCTTTGACTAGACACACGATGATAAAACACGATTGTTAATAATTCTCACCACAAAGAATGAATAAAAACACATGTCGGCAAGTAAACTCAATTTCATCTCTAATCTCTTTATTGGGTATGAATGACAGTTTCATTGTAGGAAATAACTCTAGAGAATCATTAAATTAAATTAATTTCCTCTGAATGTGCTTGTTGTTAATTTATATTGTTTGACGTACAAAGAAAATCCCAGTTCAATGTCTTCTAAATATTAGATCCTGAAATGAGTTTCACATTTTCTAAAGAAAGTTTTCCTTTTTTTTCACTTGCTGTTTGGATATATGTGAGGGGTTTCCATCAAAAAGATGTTAAAATAAATACAACACTCATTCAGTAAGATTTGTATATATCTTCAAATTATGAAATGAGAAGGAAGGAGGGAGGGATAAAATTTTCTACTTTGTCAACATTGTAACCTTGCACTGAAATGTATTTAGGTAATATTTGGACAGAAGTGTAACTTTGTATTTGAGAGCAGTATTACTGTTTGTAGCTCCTGAGAAGGTGTATCGGAAATACCTGACTGGTTTCTGATTTGTATTCCTGTTGAAATGCATTTTTTTCAGTGATCACCTTGTAAATATTTGTCTGTACTTTATTATTAAATTCTGAGTTTCTTCCTAGATGCATTTTATTTGAGTTTTCTTTTTTTTTAAATTTTTTATTTTAATGGACAAAATGTAAATATAAACTGTATTTAAACTCACCGTAATGTCCACCTAAAATCCCCTGCATTTTATTATTGACTGTTGATGTTCCTAGCTGCAGGAGTTCTAAAGGATTTTTCAGTACCAAATTTAATTTTTTTCAGAACCAAATTTCATTATTTTCAAGTCTTTTGGTGACTGGGTTAGAGAAGAATTGTGCAAGGGAAGACATCGCTTTCTGCAGTTGTGCCTTCTGAGTCCATTATACCGTAAATGTGGAGAATTTTGGTTTAATCTCTTAGAATTTGTGCTTTTCCACAGTACTGTAGTGTCCCATTGGATCTGGGAGAGATGATTCTCTGTTTTTGGACAGCCTCTTGTGATCTCCCTCTCCATGCTCTAGCCCTGCACTCTAAAAAAGTTATTTGGGATTTTTTGTCTTTAAATGAAATCTTTTTTTTTTTTTTTCCCCTCAGGAAAAATATGAATGTGCTTATAAACGGGACAGCATTAAAATTGTGACTCCAGACTGGGTACTGGATTCTATAGCCGATAAGGGTAAAAAAGAAGAGACTCCTTATCATCCTCGTTTGATTATATACGAAGAGGAAGAAGAGGAGGAGGAAGAAGAGGAGGAAGAAGCAGAAAATGAAGAACAAGACTCCCAAAATGAAGCTAGTACCGATGAAAAATTATCAAGCCCAGCATCTTCTCGAGAAGGATCACCTTTGGGTGATCAAGTTTTCTCACCAAAATCTACTACTGCTGACAAGGCAAAAGGGGAACTGATGTTTGATGATTCTTCAGATTCCTCTCCAGAAAAGCAAGAGAGGAATTTGAATTGGACACCAGCTGAAGTCCCACAGGTATCTGCAGCGAAGCGTAGGTTGCCTCAAGGGAAAGACTCCGGGTTAATTAACTTGTGTGCCAATGTCCCACCAGTGCCAGGTAACATTTTGCCTCCGGATATGAGGGGCAACCTCATGGCTTCGGTACAAGGTGCCCAAAGTTCTGACCGACAGGAAATGATGGCCACGTGGAGTCCAGCCGTGCGGACGTTAAGGAACATTACTAATAGTGCTGATATTCAGCAGATTAATAGACCATCAAATGTAGCACATGTAAGTGTTGGATTTTTCATTTATAAGCTATTGGACTTTTTCTTAGGAGCTATCGTAGTCAAGAATTTCCGTTTCCTTTTATAGTTCTTAAAGTGTCCACAGTTAAAACGTAGAGCCCAAAGTATTGGAGTTGTGGCCAGATTCGTAACCTCCCCATAACAAGTAACTTCATTCCTAGCAGTTTCACAGAAGTAAGAATACAGTTGGAGAAAATGTTTGGAAGAGTAAAGCTGTGTTTAACTACAGCATGGTTTAGAGTTTCAGTAATGATTTCTTGGTAAGAGCAAAAAGAAAAAGGCGTTAATTTAGAATTGTTTTGCTAGTTTAGGAAACCTGGTTTCATACCTTTCAAGCTTTTCAGTCAGTGCAAGGAATTATTTGTGCTATAAACACATAAAACTGTGAAATTGATTGTTCCCACAGAAGGTTCAGTTCTAGACTGTTGTTCTGCTGGGCATCATGAAGTTGTTATATAGTATAGCCAGGATTATGATGCAGAAGTCGTGTCTTACACCTTCTTATGCCACTTGTGTATTGAAATAACTGCAACTCTTGTATTGAATTTATTTCTAGAAGGAAATAAAAAAGCAAGTGAGCGTGCTGCACTTGCAGCATTGAAATCCTTAGATGTTTATGGGAAGGGAGCATGAGAGAAGTAAGTGCTGGTAAATGTTAGACGTTTAAGCAATTGCATTGGTGCCTCTCTTTGCATGTTCATCTGATGGTGAAGCTTTAAGAAGTGCCTGAGATGTACAGTGGCTTCCAGCCAGTACTGAAACACAGGGTGTGGAGTCCCTCAGAAATGTTGGTCCTTTGCTGTCTATATGATTTCTGAATATGAAGTGGAAGTAGAGGCTTCATTTAAATCTTAGTTCCCTCTTCCTGCCTGGAATTGTTTGGGGGCTGAGACTTCTGGGCAGGGACTTCTGGGCAGGGGCTGAGCAGAATCGCCAGCCTTGAGCACCACATCTACAGCCCGGTCACTGTGCTATCAAACACACTTTGGTGATGTCCCTTTGCAAGTGTTTCTCTCTCAGTGATATTTACAGAGCTGCAGGGCAGTTGGTGGTCGTTTGGCTACGCTCTGTTATCCCAAAGTCTGTTGGAGTAGCAGTTGGACTCTGGTGGGCAAGGGCTTTGTAGCAAGAACTGTATCAGGCAGCTGTGGAGGTCACCATGCCAGCTCCAGCACCTGGAGAAAGGCTTTGCATCTTATAGTTCTGAATCAGCTTCCTAGAGGGAGGAATTACCAGTTCTACCTTTTTTCCCTCTAATTTCCTTTGTCCTCTGAGTCCTGCGTGAGCGCAAGTCTCAGTGCACATTCTTGTAAAGTTAGTGGTTTATTTGAACTTCAGATTTCTTCAGAATGACGGGATCTGTAATAATAAGGCATTTTGCAGATAGAAAGTTATTTTCTGAATATAGCCCTGATACTTTTTAAAGTTTTATCCCTTTATTTTGAAATAAGTGTCCTGAAGCTTCTGTAATTTTGACTTTTGGGACTTCTAGTGGAGAACAGCTCCTTGTACTGTGCCACAGAAACATTTGTTTTGTATGTTATTTTTAGTTAATGCTTACACTGTGGTGCTGTCAGGACATGAGCGATGGGCAGTGCATTGATAATCATGGTTGTACATGTGTGCTGTACCAACCACATCAGAATTACTCTGGATGACACCTGAGATATTTTGATGTGCATTGTAAAAACACTCGAGCCACCTCTGGTGGACAATTGATAGACATCTCACTGAGAGGATCCAGTTAATTGGCTTTGTGTTTTAATGATGGGTTTTGATACCTCTCTCACACGCGCACGTTGCTGAAGGTGACACTGTGTATGTTGAAACTGGATTCACCAAAGCTGATTTCATATTTAAAAGGCTTTATGAATGGCAAGTCTAGAATTTCCTGTCTCTCCTTCTCATTTCTAATAGGTAGTTTATATTAAAATATTTTAATAAATACGTAGCATTCATCCTAATCTATTAGAACTTTGCCTAATTTTCCCTTTCCTGATTCTTTAAGAATTCACTTGGTAATCTGTGTCTGCTTAGTGTGAAATGATTTCTTTCTTAACAGTGAGTTGTACATCTAAAAATTAAATTAAATTCCAGATTACTTCAGCACTCTACATGAACCTAGAATTTATTATTCTTAAGTATGGTTAGGTTAAGTTCTTTTTTTCCCCAAGAAACGATTAGTGCTCAGCAGATCAATGTTTTTCTTTGTTTTTTGGAATTCTGTTTAAAAAGCCATATATTCCTGAATTAGTTCAAAACAGCAGTAATTAATGGAGGCATCATTAGCAATTTTCAATTGAAAATAAGACTATTGAACTAAATTCTTAATAGACCACTAGGTTTTTAAAATTAATATTACAGCTGAATAGTGTAGTTACTCCTATAGTGTTAAGAGTCACAGTGCTGTTGAAATCATCAATACTACAGGGATGGGTTTGAATCTTAATTTTGCTAAAATGTGCATTGCCTTTTATTAGGAGCCACTTGCAGCTCTATCCTTTTCTTTGTGTAAGTCCTGTCTTTTAATTTTGCTATTAGCAGTCAAAGATTTGTGTTTAATTCACAAGGTATTTAAGCATAGGGTTCATTTCCTTTAGGAATTGTATTTTCCCAGTAGTTCTTTAAATAGTTTTAAAACTGAATGACAACCAAAAGGTCACAAAACTAATCTTTGTTTTTCTAGATATTACAATCACTTTCAGCACCTACAAAAAGTTTAGAACAACAAGTAAATCATAGCCAACAGGGACATCCAAATGTGGTGCTGTTTAGTCAAGTGAAACTAACACCAGAGACACATTTATTGCAGCAGTCACATCAAGCACAGCAGCAACAGCACCATCCTCTTTTACACCTTCAACCTCAACAACTCATGCAGCTCCAGCAGCAGCAGCAGCAGCAGCAACCCCAGATCCCCCAGCAGTCTTTCCAGCAGCAGCAGCAGCCTCACCAGTTTCCCCAGCAGCAGCAAGTCCATCAGCAGCACCAGTTCTCCCAGCAGCAGCTCCAGTTCCCTCAGCAGCCGCTCCACGCGCAGCAGCAGCTGCACCGCCCTCCGCAGCAGCTCCAGTTCCAGCAGCAGCATGTGCTGCAACAGCAGCTGCAGCAGCTGCAGCAGCAGCAGCAACAGCTGCAACAGCTGCAGCAGCAGAACCTGCAGCAGCAGCAGCTGCAACAGCAACAGCTGCAACATCAGCAGCAGCAACTGCAGCAGCAGCACTTACAGCGACTGCACCAACAGCATCAGCAACAGCAGATGCAGAACCAGGCTGCACAGCACTTGACTCAGACACCTCAAGCACTACAACATCAGCTTCCAGCCCAGCAGCCACAACACCACCAGCAGCCACAGCAACAACTGCAGCAGCAGCCGCTTTTTGGGCACGATCCAGCAGTGGAGAGTTAGTAATTATTGCCTTCTGATCCTGGAAAAAAGTGGCCAATGACATGATGTGGGCTAGAATGTCAAAAAGTAATACTGTGTTTGTGGGATGGGATTGTAAGAAATGCCATTCATGGGTCAGAACTGGTTTTACTAATTTTTAATACTTAAATAATAACTGAGGATGATCTGGCAGTCTGAAAAGCACGAGAGCACTGAGAACATTCTCTTTTCGAATATATACACAAGCATATAAGTTACACTATCAGTACAGTGTTAGTCTGTGCACACTGTAATTGGTTTAATTTTTGTTTTTCATTTGGAAGAGGGGAAGGGGGGAGCTTTCAAACAGAATAACAACTAGAAAGACAGCTAAAATTTTGCAAATACAAGTAAATAATGAAGATTCAATATCAGAAGGTTGTCATGCCTTGCTTTTAATTCTGTCCATGCGAGTAGAACTGAAATATATTTTATTGTTTTGGCTATTCATAGCTGATCTTTGTAAAAGAGGAAGTTGTCTTATGTTCTCATTTTGGTGACCCTTCCTTCTGCCCCTTTAGCTCCCCTTCATCCGGAAAAAAAAAGACCCAGAATAAAATCAATCCCCAGGCTGAACTGTGCCTTTAAGGCTTTCAGCTTTGAAATGTTGGGTCCTACTTTTTTCAAGGAAGTGCACTTTAAAATGGAACAAAGTTTATAACCTGGTAATAGGAAAAGCTTAGTGTAGCAAATATGTTCTGAGATGAACTGTTCAGGCTTGTAAGTATTTAATTGTTTGTTCTTTTATGTGCCAAACCATTCCAGTTCCAGAAGAGTATTTCCTACTGGGCTGTGTCTTTGCAATTGCTGATTACCCAGAGCAGATGTCTGACAAACAGCTGTTAGCGACCTGGAAACGGGTAAGGTTCTGCTGTATTTTTAAAGAACTATAACATAATGTCATAGTACCTAGATTTGAAACGATATCACTGGAAGTATGTCAGCACTGTTCACTTTTCTTTAGGCACCCTTTGGTGTAATTCTCTTGTTACAACCTAAAACCCATTTTTCAACTGCTGCTGACCAGAAAAAGTAATAAAAATGCTTCAGGTGTGCAGCCTTTAGGTTGAATTAAGTCTTCAGTCAGAACATGAGTTAAATACGTTTCAACCTTAATTATTTCCCAGTATGCTTTATTCAGGCAGCTGTAATACAGCAAATGTAATATAGCATCACTATCTGTCTTTAACTTGATTGTATAAAAAGACTCTTTTTTGCATATAATTTTGGCATTTATTAGCCTGTGAGGTAGCCACCTGAGTGAGACAATGGAAGAATAGAGTGTTTCTATTTTTTTGCCAACTTCTATTTTTCAGAAAAATCTGATTGTATCCTTTCCTAAATAAGAGGACTTTGATGTTCTTCAGAAACTTCTGATGGATTTTATAGTTGAATTTTCCCTACAATTTTGCATAATCAAGTAAGCTGTTGACATTTTTAACAGCACTTGTGTTTATTGCTGAGATAGAATTGAATAGTTCATGAAAAATTGTTTAATAGTTATACTGCAAAAAATAAAAAAGTGAAAGTTTCTTTTTTTTGTTTATATATCTTTATTTTGTTTGGGTTTTTTTTCTCCATTTATTCTAAAAAATAGACTTTTTGTTCAGAGAAAAGCTGCATATTTAATTTTGGTTTTTTATTTCCAAAAATATTCTTAAGCTAGATAACAAACCTGGTTTTGGGGGGTAACTCTTCAGTGAAATGGTGCTAATGGTGGCAGTGTCCTAAAGAGTAGACTGTCATTTCAGACTTTTTGTCTATTAAGGTAATTTTAAAATTTTTATACATTAGAAGTTCTGGGTTTGCTCTCTTGCCAGATCATCCAAGCACATGGTGGGACAGTGGATCCTACTCTCACAAGCAGATGTACTCACCTTCTCTGTGAAAGCCAAGTCAGTAACATGTATGCTCAGGTAAGCAAACTTGTAGCCTGTGTTGGAGCATGCTTTCATTTTATTGCTGGAAAGTAATAAAATTCTCTGTGTGCTTCATGCTTAGATTGCAAGTATGAAGTTAAAAGTTTTTCTTTATGTGCTTTTTTGTGATTTGTGGGTTGTGGTGTACAAACTTTCGTAGTGCCTGTAGCAGACTTACTCCACTAAAAAAGACTCTCTGAGAAGGGGGATCCTGAAAAAGTAGAGAAAAACAAACAACTAAAATCAAAGCTTTGAGTTGTAAAAAAAGTGTAAAGTAAAATGAATGTGTGTTTTGGGTTTTAAAAGCTGTTTGTGCATTCACAGGCTTTAAGGGAAAGGAAGAGATGTATTACAGCACATTGGCTGAACTCAATCTTGAAGAAGAAGAAGATGGTCCCACCTCATCGAGCCCTTCATTTCCCAGTGGCATTTCCCCCGGGAGGAAAGCCATGCTCTCAACATGTAAGAAGGAAAAGCTTGCTTCATTGCCTGCTTCATTACAGGAGCAGTATTAAAACACAGCTAGAACATGCTCACTCAAAGCAAAATACACATTTATTTTGCCTTGGAAGGAAAGCTTCTGTTAATCTCTGGGTGCTGTGTTGATGTGGTTTGTGCTGCCAGGTGGTTTGAGTGCTTTGCAAGTCCCACTGAGCTCAGAGTGGTGAGGGGTAACACCTGCTTTTGTGAGTTACTCTCAGACACCAAGGGGCAGAGATTGCACGAGTGATACGTAGCAAGGTGGCAGGAACTCAAGCTGCATAGCTTTTTACTAACAGCATATCTAACAGTATGTGCTGCCTGTCCCATAACCAAATATTTTGAGAGGGTTTTTTGATTTTTTTTTTTGTTTTTCTGGGTCAATGCTTAGCAAATATCAAGAAAGGAAGCCCGTGCTGCTAATCAGAGAATAGGAGGCCACACTTCCAGTAGCCTGTGCAATGAGGAGCACTGGGGAAGTGGAATTCTATGGGTTTAGTAGTAAATATCATATGTAATGTAATGAACATAATTTAAACAAAATTACTATTGCCTTTTCCTCAAGAAAAGGAGAGAATTGTGACAGTGAAAACCTGGCAAGATTAAAAATAATGGAAGATGTGGAATTACAGTTCACCACCTATGATCAGCTGGCACAGTTTATTCGGCTTCATGGCAGAATAAAGCACAGCTTCCAGGAGATTTTAAAAAGTAGAGTAGAGCAAGTAAGTGTAAGCATTTCTCTGTCTGCCTGAATACAAACAGCAGCAGAAGGAAGAAGTGAGACATGTGAGAAGCAAATTAGCTCTGAGCTCTTTTGTAATAAAACTGTAGTCTCTGTAAATGAGAAAAACATGACCAGAAGAATGGAAATTATTCTTCCTGAGTCAGTACTAGTGCTAGAAACCTGAAATTTTTAAGTGTAAACAAATCACTTTTAAATTGTACTGTCTGTATACAGTATAGCCTTATAGGCCACACTTATGATACGCGTGTATTTCACTGTAATGTAACAATGTTAGTAATGGAAAAATCCTTTCCACAGGAATGTTCTGTAAGTACTATCCATCTTCAGGTATTTATAACAGTCTCTTTCTGTCTGCAGATAATCTCTGTGACAGGATTTGTTGACAGTGACAGAGATGACCTCAAGCTGATGGCCTACCTAGCAGGTGCCAAGTACACGGGCTACCTGTGTCGCAGCAATACAGTTCTCATCTGCAAAGAGTAAGTGCTTTGTCAATAGTGCTCACCTTCTCACAGCCAGGCAGTGCTTTTCTGGGTGTGAGGTCATGGCTACAGCTCATTATAAGAGTGTTAATTTTAATCAGTTCTGCAATTTGATAGCAATAAGCTTAGTGGTGTTGTTTATTGAACTAAATTACAGCACATTGTCTGATAAATTTGGCCTTCTGAAGACAGGCAAAGTAATTTCTAATTTTGCTGTTTTATAATATTTCATAAGGGATGCTGACTCTTGCATCAACTATAAGTAAAATATGGGGGTTTTTTAAATGTTGGAGGAGGAAAAACGTAAATCCAGGTCTAACTTGATTCCATTAAGGGCAGAAATTCTCCTCCAATTGACTTGCTCTGGCACACAGAACAAGTATTTTTCAGATTGTCTACTCTGTCACAATTAAAGCAGATAACAGAAATACTGGCATTTTAGGTTTATTATTAGAAATTGCTGTTTCACCCATTTCATTGCAATACAATCCTTTTTCTTCGCCTCTGAACAATAAGGCCCAACGGGCTGAAGTACGAGAAGGCCAAGGAGTGGAGGATCCCGTGTGTGAACGCGCAGTGGCTCTGTGACATCCTGCTGGGAAACTTCGAGGCGTTGCGGCAGATCCAGCACAGCCGGTACACGGTGTTCAACCTCCAGGACCCGCTTTCTCCCAGTCAGCATCTAGTGCTCAACCTCCTGGGTAAGAGTTTCAGCCACAAGATCCTGGGCTCTGTAGCATTTATAAGTGCCTGTTTAATCAATAGGAGCGCGTGTCCTCTGTTACAGATAACTTGGCAATGGTTTCATTTTTCTTCTGTTCTCCATTCCACAGATGCTTGGAGAGTCCCATTAAAGGTGTCACCAGAACTTCTAATGGTATGTTGGATCATTGTATATACAGAGCTGTTCTGGTAAGATCACTCCTTAGTGGTTTTGATGTGTGAACACGTGTATGTGGTGTGAGCAGCATGTCAGAGAGACTTACAACTGACCTGTACTGAAGCTCCTGGTTGTACTTTCTGCTAATGTTTGCTCTATTTTATTTTGAGAAATCTGAGAAATAATCTTTTGCAGAACTAAGAAATTGTAGTGGGTGTACAAAACAAAGTTGCTGTTGAGACATCTTGGGCTAGTGCTTCGCTCTTCAGCTTCTACATCAGACCTCTAGAAAGGGCTTAGTGTTTTTTGAGTCAGTACCTAACACTGTGAAAATGAGACCACATAAAGGATTTTAAGACAGAACACCCAAAATCGGTAAGAATTTTGTTAAATATTGACTAAATTTTAAAGAGGATAGATAATGTAAATTAAAGGTGGAACTACCTTTATATCATCTCTTTGATGTACACTAAGAACTAAAACCAGGGGAATATATACCATGGAGTTTAGGATTTAAACATGTACCATGCATTAAAAACTGTCTTGAAATAGTGGAAATGAACAAAGAAGAATTTTACCTTAAAAAAGATACAAGACATTTAATTTTTGTCATGTAGGGTATCTGTGAAACATGCAAAACATGAGACAGGTGTAAGAGACAAGGTGAAAACTGCAGCTTGTTCTGAATATGTAGAAAACTACTTCAGTTTTTGTATTGTAAATTTTCTTCCCATTTCAGATTTATATTTGATAACTCTTCTCAGTGTGTCTTCATGTAGGTAGACCCCAGTTTAGGCTGGGGAACTTTCAGTTCATTTGTACAGCAGGTGACTGTCAGATAACATTTTATATTGCACAGAAACATTTTGCCACACCTCTGGTGTAGTGGATCACTTGTATCTCAGTCACTCCGTAAACTCTTGAGAAAAGAGGAGCTTAGTAACTCTTAAAACTTAATTTGTGCTAATGCTTTATATGGGGATTCAGCACTGTTTGTTGCTTTAATACCTTTCAGCTTTAGAAACAGCCACTAAATGTATTCCATAAGTTTAAAGCATTCTTCTTACAGACCCCCGTGGAATTGTTTTGTGGCCCCGTAGGAAACTAATTTTTAGAAAACTAAATGCTTTTAAAAATAGGTGTTCTTCATATTTTCCTGAAGAAGGATGCATTCTACTGTTGCAAGAAAGATAAAAAATCCTTGAGGAGATTCAGTGTGCACTATTAGTATTTAAAATAGCTTTTAACTAACTCTGTTTTGAGTTTGTTAACCACCACCCTTTGCATCCACACTACAGTTGAGCTCATTTTAAAATTGTACACATGCTTTCTTTGTGGGGATCTGTCAGACCAGGTAGTGGGCAATGTCTTGTCTTGTGTAGCCAGTGGAGAGACTTTAGGGGTCAGATGCCTAATTTAGTACCTCCCCTTTTGTATTTACTTTATGGGGACCCTTCTTGCCCATGTGAAGTGGGGATCTTGTAACATAGATTAAAAGGGACTTCTGGAGACAATCCTGTCCAGCTGCCCTCAGGGTGCCCGCACAGGAAGAATATGGTTTGGAAATAGAAAATGCTGGGCACGTGGAAGTGTCAGACAAGGTACTTCACTGTAGGCATTTCTATCTGTCCTGGGATTTGGGGTCCTCTTGTGAGGACGGCTGTCTTGTCAGACAGAGTTGATGCCACCTACCTCTTGCATTTTCATGGTCAGAATGTCTATCAAAAAGTGGATGTGTGCACTGTTCTTTCCAGCTGCTTGTACTAGCAGTTGTCTGGCATAAAAATGCCTGTCTCTGAGAGCAGGGAACAAACCCCCGTGGCCTGTTCCTCCCAAAGGAACATCCTTACAGTAAGGCTGGAACAATGCTGCCTGTCTTTTTTGCTTCTGTGCCCCTAGCATTCCTAATTAAATTTCAGGTGTCGATTTGAAGGTTAAAAAGGAATAGATGTCACACACTCCTCACTTGGGAGCTGTGGTTTTAAGTTTCTCAGGCCAAGGAGAGCCCAAAAGCTACATTTTTTTACCCTGGACACATGCTCTAGAGGCTGATCTGGTACTGGGGAGGTGGGAGTGTCTATCCAGCTTCTGTTTATGTAGTTAGAGAACATGAGTTTAAAACAGCATTTTTTGGAATATTACCACTCCGTGATATTTAGCACCAGGAAGAATACTGTAGTCTTCTTGTATTTAACAAATGGGCAGGCTTTTCAGTCTCCTTCTTGTTTAATTCATTGGGTTTTCAATTTATGTTTGTCAGCGTTCTTTAAAAGAAAAAAAGTCCCACAATATCTTGTTTGGTGTACACTTACATGGTTGTGTAGGTTTGTGGAGGAGCTTTGGTCAACACCAGCTTTGCTCTAGGACAGGTTGTATAAGCAGCAGGTGCACCATGTGTTCACATCATTATAATTTGTTTAATTGTCTTTAATATAGTCTGGAATATGGTTGTACAGCTTTCCTCTTTCACAGTAGAATTTGGTTTCCCTGCTCAATTCAGATATAAACATGCACATGGTCTGATTTCAGGGGGTGAGGTTGCCTTTGAAACCAAAGCAAAATGAATCCAGTCTTCAGCCGTCTTCCAAAAGAGCAAGGTAAGAACAGAGAGTAGTCAATGCCCATAGTCCTTAACTGACTTTTCCTTGGAAGTTTCAGCTGGCCATCAGCTGCTTCCAGCCTGTGGGCTGCTCACTGAAATAACTTAGCAGTGGGTTTTGTATGTTGCCAGCTACTAAACTGGCAGGAATAAAACAATAACTAGAGAGTGAAGTAGTAAGAGAATTGGGAGAGAACAGAAACAGGAGAATTTGCCCTGCTCTCAGCATGGTAATTTTTTCTTCAGAAAAAAATCCTGCCTAATTCTCATTCATCTGGGTCATTCCATTGGTAGAAATTGCAAGAGTGTGCTTGTCTGATTTCAAAATTATATTTACACAGCTTTGGGCCCAAACGTCACATTTTGCTGTATTTCCTGTATTTTGTAGGATTGAAGACCTACCACCACCTACTAAAAAACTCACCCCTGAGTTGACACCAATGGTGCTCTTCACAGGATTTGAACCTATGCAAGTGCAACAGTACATTAAGGTAACTTTCAAGCTTATCTCTTGTGAACTACATTGAAACATCCGATAGCTTTTTTACTGATGTTGAATTTTTGCTAAGACTTCATTAGCATATGTCTGTCTAGTGGATAAGAACCTGTATTTACCGGGCTTGAGGTTAAAGTAAGTTTATTTGAAATGAGTTTATTTATTCTGCTTTAGTTAACTACTTCATACTACTGAGCTGCTTGCTTTGACTTTCTGTATGATTGCTTTAAAAAGCAAGGAAGCCCTTTCCGCATTTGTTTTTAAATCATTACATTTCATTACCAAAATTAGGTGAGAAAAGTAGTGATGACTGTACTGGATAAGACCCAGGTTTATTCTAGTGGAGTTGCTATCTGTAGTGCTAAATGCTTCAAAGAAAGCTGATGACAAAGCTTATGGCAGGTGTGAGAGAAGTTCCTATTGAGGTTTTGTTCTGTTCCATGATAAAGCTGTATCAAAACTTAACTCTAAATAATATATAACATTCAGATAATGAGAAGTAAATGAGCCTAGTTTGAGTCTACTACATTTCTTAGAAATATGTACCACTTTGGTGTGCTCAAAAATATCTAATACTCCATTACACTTAAATTTATTTCTTTTTTTAAGTAGTTGGACTTTGGAGGTTTTTCCCCCTTGCAGTGTTTGCATTTGAAGCTAGATATTACATATTTTGGGGCAGAAAATATTTTTCAGTTTATCCCATAAAATTCCAGTATCAGCTCCTCGCTTCTGGTCATGTTGGTACCAAGTTAATTATATAGAGAATCTGCTTTGGTAACAGTTATGGCTCACAAATCTAAAAAATTAACATCAGCCTTAAGGGTCGTGAAGTTGAATCTAAACCTGGTAGCGCTGATGCCATCAGGATTTTGCAGAGTTTGGGGTTGGATACTTCTCATCTTCTTGAGATGGAGGTGCAATATTTTTACCTGTGAGCCCAAAGGGTTCCTTGCACATCAGAATGGAAATCTTGCAATATCTGCACTCACAGATAGGAGCGTTTGAGGTGAACATAGAAATAGCAGCCTTTGCCTTCTCTAGGGGAACAGTGTACTGTTCACAGACTGTTTATACCTGCCCTGAAGGAAATAAACAGTGGAGAGATTGAGTCATTGAATAATACTTTTGTGTGTCATCTTTATGCAAACCATCAAAGCAAGCACAGTAAAGAAAAGCTTAAAGCACTGTCCCTGTCTATCCTATGTGTTCAACATTATCAGAGCATTAGAGTGGGCTTCCAGTACACCCCTTAGGCTTTCTTGCTTGGGGGACTCCCAATGACTGATGTAACAGAATCACCCTAGTATGTTAAAGATTTTTTCATACTTGAAATTTTTAAAAGGGGAGCATTCTATCTCTTAACACCCATGCTAATCTGATGTGCCTCACCAGCTGATTTGCTTTGTTACTTATCCCTTCAGATAATGACTGTCTTAATTGACAAGATAGCAACTGTGATGAGATAGTTGGGGTTTGGTAGTTTAAACCAAGGAAAAAGGAATAGTTGCTCAGTATCATCAAAACTACATGGAGAGCTAGTGTATTTAGAATATGTGTTTTACATGAGATGCTTTTCAAAGAAAATACTGGCAAAATGAAGTTTGCTGTAGCTACAGCATTTATGACACCTTCCACAGAAAAGAGCAAACATTAAATACTCTGCTTACTTCAGTTTAATGCCATGTTTCACTTAAAAAAGGTTTTGATTTGTAACTTACAGTTATTTCCTTGCTTTAAAAAAGCACAACCCGTAATCAAAAAACTGCAGAAGCAGGAAATAGCTTTCAATCTTGCCAGATCATATTTATGCCTGGAAATACCTGGATTTTCAATGGCTGTAAATTCTGTCAAAATTAATCAGCTTTAGTAAAGGAATGGCTGTAATGCAGAAATCTATATTTACTGTTTCATTAGGAGTTTAGTTTTATTTGATAGTGATGTTATGATTTTTCATTTATGTTTTTCCTCCAGTTAACAACTCTTTCATTTAAATTTGTGTTTGGTACAACTTTCAGAAACTGTATATCCTTGGAGGTGAAGTAGCAGACTCTGCCCAGAAATGTACCCATCTAATTGCCAGTAAAGTGACCCGAACTGTCAAGTTCCTGACAGCAATTTCTGTAGTCAAGCACATAGTAACTCCAGACTGGTTAGAAGAGTGTTTCAAATGCCAGAAATTTGTTGGTAAGTTAAATTAGTATCAATTCCTATAGTAAACTTAGGGTTCACTGACATATTTAAATATACTTTGTTGGTTTGACTTCTGAGTTCAGTGTTTCCTACCAGTTTTCTAAAGAGTTCAGTTTCCGAAAGCAGAGATTTTAATTCTACAGCAGGTCTGTCATTGTTCTCACCTCTTGAAGAATGTTGTGCAACATTTTTAAATAATTATATTAGCAGCTAGTTTGTATTCCACTTGAGTTAGAAGGTTATGTTAGTATGGCTGTGTAAAGCTGGGGGTTGATTTGATTTTTTTTTTTGAACAAGTTGTCTTTCAACAGAACATTTTGTTTCATTTAGTTTTCATTTGATTTAATACAGTTTCTTTGCCTTAAATGAAAGAAAAACCTACTTAAAAGGTTTACTTTAGGATGATTAAATATTGGATGTTGTTAAACCTTGTACTTCTTTCTTGTGTAGCCATTTTGCAGATTTTTACCTGTAGTTACATTATTTAGCTTTTTTAAAAGCTGATTATTTAGTTTATGATTGTTTTGTGCTGTTTATATAATTTGTTTGTAAGAAGAAAATATATAACATCACTGCCTAACCATCATAAAGACTTAAATCTATGGATAATCAGCTAATAAAACCAGAAAACATTTTTATAAATCTCAAGAAGGCAATTTGCTTACTTCAGCATCAGTGAACTGAGAAATCAATTCATTTGAAAGCTATTTTAGAAGATGAAGAAAGTCAGGGAATTTAGGATGACTGTTTTGATCTAGTACTTGAAGTACCTTACTTGTCTACTGAAATTGAGTTGATTTGTAGCTAATGGGCTGCCTCCAGTTTTGTACCTGCTACAATGATGGAAAGTATGGCAGTTGTTTGCAAAAATTGTTCTACTAGTTCCCTTTGTCTTTTGGAAGCGTATTAACACCATCTTTTTCTTTATTCCTTGAGCTTAGGGGTTTTGAATTAAATTGGATTTAGAAATATGTTTGACATAGATTTCTGTGGAAAGATAAAGACTGTAATTCTATCCCTAATAAAAAATGAAAAAATTGGCTGAATAACAGGAGAAGTGAAAGATATGGAAAGATTGATGGACTCCCATAGGTTGTCACAGTAATTTGAACTTAATTATTCTGCTCTTTTGTTTGCAAAGACCCAACAAATAAAAGTTTGCAAGTTTCCCCAAAGTAAGAAAAAGGGACTTGATAGTACAGTGGTTGTTGTTAGGTATGCAAGTGTAAAACAGTTTAATTCTCCAGGTAATTGGGGGTCATCGTTGTAAGGAGTCTAATAAGAGGGAGTACTGTAATCATGTTAAAATTATAGTGTGTTTTCCATTCAGAGCCCTCTGACCCCCACAGATCACATCCTGGGTCACATGGATGTTTGTGTTTTGTGTGTTACATCCTCAGTCTTTCTTTTTCAGATGAGCAGAACTTTGTGCTCAGAGATGCTGAAGCCGAGGTGCTTTTCTGCTTCAGTTTAGAGGAGTCTCTAAAGAGAGCACAAGTAGCTCCACTGTTCAAGGTATGCAGTTTCACATGGCATTTAAATACTTGGAGTTTTTCAGCCTGGTTGTTTCAGCATTGGGACCACAGGTTTTATAGCTGAAGGCAGTAAAACAGCCTGGCATATAACAGGAAGCATTTGTTGTAAATTTTATTTTTGACTTCATGCCTATTTCCCGCCTAAGCATCACTGGGGTGGTATAAATGGAGTGACTGGATGCTGTAGGTGTGAACAAAACATGCTCAACATATTAACAGTATTTGTTCCCTTACAAAATTTAGAACATTGCTCAATTACTTGTAAAAAGTCACCTATGGAAGGAACCTTCTTTCTTTTCTTTTTTACAGCAGCCTGGTAGTCAGAGCACTTGCCCATGAAAATGGGAGTCTGACAATGAGTTTGCACTCCAGTCTCAGGGAGTTCTTGTCTGATTCTTCTTGGAGACACCAATATCCACCAGGCTGTTTGCTGGAATGTTTTCATGCCCCTGGTTAAAATTACATTGCAGTGCAGAGAGATATCTGGAGAGTTGAGCTGCTAGAGATTCTTCAGTCTAACTGAACTCCAGACTGTTTACTGAGGCAAACCACCTAAAAAGGGACTTTTTTAACCTGTAATGAGTAAGAATCTACATCTTTTATTAAGTTTGAATGCTGTGTTTTGCTCAATTTTGCAGTGTAAATAGCAAGGGGTTTTTCCATTTTTTTATTTCTAGCTGGTAAGCAGAGATAATCTACTTTATGATCTGATCACCTGTAGCAGTCTGAGCAAAGTAGTAGGATAATTTGTGTCAGGAAGTATTAAATTGGCTGTTATTTGAAAGGTAAAATTTCTTTTGTAACACTTGAGATGTCCCTGTACTTGAAGAAGCAAAGGAGCGTTGTTGTTCTTACGTGTCTTACCACATGCAGTTACTTTTGGTTTTGGGGTTTTTTTTTTTGGAACCATAGTGGTCATTTGAAGGTTTCCTGGTTGTTATTTTACAGCTGTTGAAATGAGCACACCTATACTTTTCAAATTGATCAAAATTGTGGGTTTGCCCCTCCAGGGTAAAACATGAGTGGTAATTAAAGGACAACTCACCAGCTGATGAATCTGTGTCCATAAGCCTGCATAGCCAACCCCAGCTTACACAGCCTGCCCCGTGCTTGTATAAGAGAGGAGTCACATGGCAATAAAACTTCATGTGTTGCACAAATTGGTTAACGAAATAATGTTTTTTCTTGTTCTTTTCCTCTTTTTAGGGAAAATATTTTTACATTACACCTGGAATTTGTCCCAGTCTTTCCACCATGAAAGCTATTGTGGAGTGCGCAGGAGGAAAAGTGTTATCTAAACAACCTTCTTTTCGAAAACTCATGGAGCATAAGCAGAATAAGGTGTGTGGAGTGTTGCTTTCTAAAATTTACTGCCAGTACCTTCCTGTGTTCCTCAGAGCTTACCATTAGTTTCTTTCTTTTAGAGTTTGCCGGAGATAATCTTGATTTCCTGTGAAAATGACCTCCATTTATGTCGAGAATATTTTGCAAGAGGCATAGGTATGTGTAAGCTTTTGTTGTAATTCGAACAGTATATTTGTTATTTTGTGTGGTTTTTTTTTCCTTTTTTACAATTATTATTATACAAGTGTGGAGATTCTTGAAGCTTTCAGATGATAACAGAGGAATATGTGGACTATGCTGCAAACTATGTTGAAATCCGAGCCAGCTGTTTGTTAGGTATTTTTAATGGACTTACTGTATAGACAGGTCACTGCAAATCTCTGGAAGGGTAGCCTTGAACCTGGGAATTCAGCCCTGTGTGAGGCAAAATTACCTGTTCTGTGCTTTAAGCCCAGAAAGCAACCAGAAACTAGTAACATACTCTGGCTCCCTCTACCCCAACACTAGAGAGAAAGAGAATTGAAAAAAAATAAATAAGCCTCATGGGTTAAGAGAGAACAGTTTAGTAATTGAAACAAAGTAAGATAATATGCTACTAATACTAATGACAATAACAACAACATTCATCATCGTCGTCAATACTATTAATACTAATTAATAGTATTGATTATAAATTAATACTGATAGTAATGACAATACTAATGAAAAGGAGAGAGAAAGGGGAATAAACCCCTAGAGACAAAAGTGGTGCACAGCACAATTGCACAGTTGTTCACCACCCACTGGCTGATGCTCATCCCATCCCTGAGCAGTGATCAGTGGCTCCCAGACAACTCCTCCCAGTGTGCATATACTGGACATGGCATTCTATGGTATGGAATATCCCTCTGGCCAGTTGGGCTCAGCTGTCCTGGCCATGCTCCTTCCCAGCTCCTTGTGCACCTGCTCCCTGGCAGAGCACGGGGAACTGAAAAGACCCTGACTAAGCGTAAGAACTCCTCAGCAACAGCTAAACCAGCAATGTGTTATCAACATTATTGTCATCCTAAATTCAAAACACAGAACTGTACCAGCTACTAAGAAGAAAATTACCTGTATCCAAGTCAAAAATGTGATGGCTCATAGTGGGGTTCTGGTAGTGGTGGGACAATACCCCTCATGTCTTTGCATGAAGGGCAGAAAGGTCCAGAATGGCCCCTCCTGACACACGTGCAGAAGGAGGCAGAACGTCTGTGTAGGGTGTAAACTTCTGTTTTTGATATTTCCAGATGTCCACAATGCTGAGTTTGTCCTGACTGGAGTACTTACTCAAACACTGGATTACGAATCATATCCTTTTTGTGTAAAGCCTGTCTGCTGCTTAGGGAAGAGTGGGTTACCAAAAGTTTTTTAAATTAGGAACAAATTAATTATAATGTTTTAGGATGTATAATGTTTACTTGGTAGGAGGGTAATTTAACACCCAAACCCCTAGTTTAAATTCAAAATGGAATTACTTTTTGATAGGAAATACTTCAGGGGAGGTGGGAGGCAGGGTTGTCACAAAGGAATAGGGGTAGAATACTGGGCAGCGGGGAAAAAAACTTGTCACTAAGGAAAATAGTTTTTTACTGATGAAAATTATAGACCCTGTTTGATAAATGCAGTGGGGGGACCAGTAAGGCCTCTGTGTCGTTATAAAAGTTGTATTCTGCAGTCATTTCTTACAGTTGTTCTTTCTTAACAAGCATACATATAAATTTACTTGATGGACAGGAAAATGCCTTACTGCTTCGGAATCCTTGGAGCCTTATATCTAGCTGTTCAGCCATTGTACAAAGCAACTAGAACTTCCTGTGGATGCTGTTTTCCAGCTGTTTTTTTCCTAGGGATGATGAGCAGTTTAAAGCAGGAAAGCAAAAATAAACTGCATCTTTTTTAGGATGTGTAATTTTATTATGCTGAAACATAATTTACTATGTTTTGTATTATACTACCATTTTAAAAGAGCCCACTTTAGGTATCATGATTAGCCCGTTTTTAAGCATTTTAAAATAAATTATGGTACTTTAGCCAAAAGTGTAATTTGGATGTAAAAATGAAAGGGCTTGCTATCTATTAAATTATGGATGTCAAAGATGAAAATGTTTTGTACTTTATTTTTATTTCTTATACTCTATTTTCTTTTATATTGATATTTTGCCCACATTTGAAATAAATGTACTTTTAAATGTTTTACTCTATATTTTAGTGGTTGTTCATTTTTTTGAATACTGTGCAGCAATGGCACTCTGGTAAGAGTAAATTACTCAAATCTTTCTCCAAGCAATGTGAAATTATTTTAAGCTTATTTTACCAGGTATGTTTTAATATATGAATCCCAGTGCTTTAAAGGGAAATAGTTGTAAATGTATATATGTGTTTTTACTAAAGCAGAGAAGCAGCTTGAAGGAAAGAGAAACTACAACCCTGCCTATTACACTGTTGTGATAACTTCTTGTTTGTATAGTGAGTTTTACTAAATAAATATTAAAAAACAGTCTCCCAAATCTATATTCAGTCATATTTTCTAAAACACACAACAATTCTAATAATCTGACTTGACCACTTTTATCAGTTTAGACTCCAGTAGATAAAAAAGTGATCCTAAAAGCATTTGTTCTTTGATCAGCAAGGCATTCGGCTCTGATGATGTGCAGACAAGTGAGTATCTGCACTCCCTCATCATGAAAATTGCTCATTTCAAATCTGTCTTTTGTGCTGTGGCTTAAAGTGTAAATCCAGCTCGTGCTGGACCACTGATTGTCCTGCCTTTCTCCCAGTGCCTCAGTTCAACAAAGAGCTTAAGTGAATGACAAGTTCCTGCTGTAAGAACACAGGGTGGTAACTGTCAAGATAAATGAAGTCCCACAGAGGTCAGTTCTGTGCCGGTTGCCTGTTACTGCTGGCTCGGGTTCCTCAGCTGGAATTGCAGGCTCGATTTCCATATCCTGAGCTACTCCTGCTTTGGCTTTTCTGTCGTAAGCAGTAAGGGGCTGTGTGAGGATCACGAGAATGGTAAAATTTCTACCAGCGAGACTTTTGGTAAGGTGACAAAATGTGATAAATGAGAATGTTGTGCTTTGGCTCGAGATGGTTTTGGGTGAATTGCAGGTTAGAAAGGTGTGGGAGAAGCCAGGTTTGGATGCATTGGCAGTTTCAGCCTCAGCAACATAAGCTGTTTGACTCCACAGTGCATTTACGCTCACTAAGTTTCAACTTTTTTTAGGATTAGCTTCTTCCACATTTTCCACAGTGAAGAAATGTTGAGGATCTGTAATACCTTTGCCAAAGGCTTAGAGTTGAGACATGTGAATGCAGTAGCATCTGAAAGGTAAATTTCCTTATGAAAACCATCCAAAATGCTGTCAGGCACTGCACGGAGAAGCTTGAAGGAAACCAAATGCGATCATGGAACAAATGAACCCCGTGGGAGGCATGAGTGGTAATGCATCTGTTTCATCATCAGTGGAGACAGTGTGTTTATTTAGCCAACATACTAGTATGACTGATTTTATTAACCTTTCAATTAGAGTGAAAAACAGAACCTGCCAAGAAATAGTCTTTCAAGAACCACAGGAGCTGTCCAGAGCCAACTGGCTTGCACAGATGTTACTGTGCGTGTGATTAGGGATGGAGAAAGGGTTTGATGAGGTGTTCTGGTATTAGGAAGCTGTTAGGAACATGCTTTTCCCCTAGTGGAAGATTGTAATACTGAAGTGTCTTATTTGATCCTGTCCTCTCTACTCAGGAAAAATGTTTTGTTGCTTGCAGAAACATAAGGTCCATAACACACACTTGTGTTCTTTGTAGAAAATCTGCCCTGATAAAGCAGATTTTAAAAGGTAAATGTAGATAGAACAAGTCTGTAACAGCAAAGACTTTCCATCAGTTAGGGATCTGCTGGAAGTCAGGGAGGCATGGTCTCCACTTGTCACCCTGCAGCTTTCTTTGCCAGGAGTCATCAAGTGGAACTGTAGAATAGAGCTGTAGAATTATAGCTGGAACAGACCTCTGGATGTCAAGTTTTCAGTAACTCAAAGGGTGGAAATACCACAACTTCTATGGGCATCTTGTTTCTGTTTTTTACTACCCTCAGAGAAACGAATAAACCATCCTGGTATTTAACCAGACAATCCATTGTTCCACAAGCCTGTGGATGCTCATTTCATCCCTGTGTGCCCCCAGGCAGAGTCTGGCTCTTACCTTCTTTCTCCCCTCACAGTAGGTAGTCACAAACCATCAGAAGTCCTTTTCTTGAGGCTGAGCAGACTCAGCTCAGCCCCTCCTTGGGCACTGTGTATTCACACCCCTGATCAGACTGATGGGCTGCTGGACTTGCTCCAGTAAGTCCTTGTCTTACTGTGTGGGGAAGCCCAAAACTGTTTAAAGAGAAAACAGGTACTGGGTAGACACCTTTTTGGTGTCTTTAATCTCTAGGCCTCATGCCACACTGGGAGCAGCAGGCTTGCCTTTTCTTTTACCTTTTTCTTCTTTCTTTTCCTTTTTCTCTCTTTTCCTTTCCTTTGTACTGCTGAGGTATGGACAGAAGCCTTTCGTTCTGCCTTTCACCCCTCTTGCTAGTTTGCTCTTGGACTGATCTATGTATAAAAAAGTGAGCTGCAGTTCAAGGTGTGTGAAAGCTCTGAGTGGAGCAATGAGCACCTGAATGATTGTGTTTAGGAAGGTTGTGCAGCTTTAATCTTTAGGCAGCTCTACCACTACAAATTCCATCAAACGTAAAGTGTGTTTTAGTTAGTTTGTCTTACCTCAAAGCAAAAGGGGTAGATGAGGAGACAGCTCTGTTGATTTTTATGTGTTTTATGTTTAAATATCCTGAGGCTTTAGGGGGGTTACACAGACTAAAGCATGTTAGGTAAGAATTACCCTTTTAATGGATGGAAATTAAGTTTGAGAGAAAATTACCCTGGGAGTGGTGAAGCAGAGAGTAAAACCCAGGTTAGCTGAATTCAAAGTTCACATTTTGGCAGCCAAGGGAGCCCCACTTCCCTTCTCTTTCCCTCTGCCTGCCTTGTGCTGCTCACAGCTGGAGTGAAGAGATACCAAAGGAGCAGAACCACGGAACAGCAGTAGAAAAAAGAGAACTCACATGAATAAAACGAGGAAAGAGATAGGCTGGCCCCTCAGAACAAACTTTTACAAGTGACTCCAAGGTTTAATAGGGGTAAGCTTTCCTAGAATTTCTATGGAATAGCATTAATGCATACAAAAGTGTTAATAAGGAAGTTGCAGATGCTTCACTTTACCTGCAAGGCTGTGAAAGCAAGGCAAGTTTATGTCCCAGTAATTTCATTTGCTAAAATTCATTCTGCAGGCTACAGGCACCTCCCTCTTGTTTGTTTCTTAGTCGTCAGAATGTCTGGTACTGTTTAAGAAAAAAAAACTTTTTAGCTGTTAGGGTTCCTAAATGCCTGAGCCTGGCTGGGGCTGCAGATGGACCAGCAGTGCCTACCCAGCCCGTTCCATTCTGATGTGAATGATATCACCATCCTGAACTTGCTGCCCACCCAAGCTTTTTGGAAGAGAGAACAGGATCCCTGCATGGCCTGCTAAGCATGGAGTGGGTTAGGAATGTGCTATCATTTCCTTAAAAAAGCAATCCCATGTCTCTTTGAAAAACAGTAAGCTCCTCCCGAGGGAAAGGCATGCTTGAGAAGCTTCCTCAGTGGAATACAGGAGCTTTCCCCAGAGGACTGAGCCCTCAGGAGAGCTCAGAGCCCTGCTAAGGGAATTTTAACCTGCAGACAAGTGTGAAGAGTGAGTCATGCTTGGGAAAATACTCCCACCTTTAGCAATAGGGTACATTCCTCTGATCCTCAAGCAGTGTTTTGTCTATCAGGGAGGAAGCATCAGTAGCAGGGAGCACCTCGGAGGAGACACAGCTTTGAGTGGGTCTCCCTAGAGTGTTTCCTTGTAGCAAGTTACACCAGAAAGAAAAACAATAGAATTTATTTTAAGCTCAAGAGGCCAGATTTTATTATTATGTCAACTATAGACTTCTAAATGAAGCAGCCACATAAAAGAGATGAAACAGAAGTTTCCCTCCCTGCTCTCTGTGACCTTATAGGACTGGTCCTCACTCAATTTCATTTAACTTGGGGTGTTGGGGACAATTGCACAGTTCTTTCTGGTGACAGGAGGTTTGCCCTTCCAGGTACTGAAAATACCTTAATAAGCAGTGATACATCCTCACCATTTTCATGGCTTTTGGGATTTGACATTTAAATTTAATAAAATCTCAGACTTTTATTGACAATAACTGTGTCATACAGTCCTTTCCTGCAGTACGAAGAGACTTGGTGAGAGAAGACAGAGAAATGTCATTGTCACTTGAGCTACGTTTGGGAAAACCGGTTTTACCCTGGGGCCCAAAAGAGGTGGAGGCCACCAGCCTTGCAGAGACCAGGCTGGGGCAGAGGAAGGAAGAGGAGCTCAGTGATAACACCAGGTGAAGTCGGCCAGCCTTCCCAGAGGAACCCTCTTAAGAAAAATATGCTTAGAATTGTCTGTGTTCTGTTAACACAAATATTTTCAAAGGAGTAGGTGGGAGGAGAGTGTGATTTTTCACATGACAATTGTGGCTTCCATCCTAGCATGGAAAGAGGCAGACTGCAGCCCCCAGGCCAGCTTGGAGAAATCTGAATTGCAGATGGGTCAGGAGGAGTTGAAAAGCCAGGAGCACCGTGTGCTCCAAGGCCCTGACAGACGTGACACAAACCAGATGTGACTTCGTTTTGTCTGCAGTGACTTTCTGCTGCTCACCTGGGGAAGGGCATCCACAGAGCCTGTAGCAGTAAACCTGCAGTAAATGAAAAACTATTGTTTTAAACATGTTTCAACATTTTACAGTTTTTGCTAACTCATGGTCCTTCTTCCCAAAACCCCACAGGACAACTGCCTTTCATATGCAAGAATGTC
>JAWWES010000081.1:6693145-6728975 GCA_035583135.1 Lophotriccus pileatus | reverse complement strand
GCTTCAATCACAAACACCTGCAAAAAGTTTCTTCCTCTGTCTCACCTCCCTTGATTGAGATGGGTTTTCTAGGTTTTTTATTTATTTTATAATAGGAAATTGAAAGAGCCACAGACAAAGGAATTAGGAAAGAAACGGGAAGTGCTGGAACTTGATTGGACCTCAAGTCTCAAAAGGGCAATGCTGTGCAGTAAGAGCAGAAAATCAGAGCACGGGGCTGATCTCTAGACTGGGCTGGAAAGGGCAGCAACAGCCTTCTCTGTGAAGGCACCGAGGGACAGAGCCTGACTCCTGGAATACCCGTGTAACACTCGGATAACGCACAACAGAGTACTGTGAGACACGGAGAGGTGAAAGTGTAGGTGTGTCACTGCCGGGGAATTCTGAACTGGGATGTATCACAGTGGGAACTCCCAGTAGCCCGTGCCCCTTCTTGCTCCCAACCCTCGCACTCTTCTGAACGCAATCCCGGTCCCCTCCAGGACGCGCATCCCCAGGCTGGGAATGCCGGGGGCGGGAAAAGGGGAACAACATCGGGGTGACGAGGTCCCGGGCGGCTGTTGGGTGCCGGCTGCGGCGGGGCATGTCCCGGGAACACCCTCCTGCCGGGAAGCAGCCTGAGGAGCCGGGATTCCTGCGGGGTGGGGCCGTGGGCAGGGCTCCGTGGGCAGGGCTCGGTGGGCAGCGCTCCGCGGGCCGGGCTCCGTGGGCAGTGCTGGGTGGGCAGCGCTCCGCGGGCAGGGCTCGGTGGGAAGAGCTCCGTGGGCAGGGCTCGCTGGGAACAGCTCCGTGGGCAGGGCTCGGTGGGCAGGGCTCGGTGGGCAGGGTCCGTGGGCAGGGTCCGTGGGCAGGGCTCGCTGCGCTGCCGCTCCGCGCGGTTTCTGGCGCCCCCTGGTCCAGAGCCGCGGGATCGCCCGCGCTGGAGAACACCCTCCGCATCCCCTCCGCCCCTGCCCTGGGCAGCCCCTTTCGATGCTTGACAGCCCCTTTTGGTGAAGATTTTTTTCCTTATGTCCCATCTAAACCTCCCCTGCCACAGGTTGAGGCCATTTGGTCTTGTCCCACGGCTTGTTATCTGGGAGGAGAGACAGCCCTCCGCCTGGTTACAACCTCCTTTCAGGGAATTGTAGAGAGTGAGAAGAGAGACTCCTTTTCTCCAGGCTAAACGCCCCCAGCTCTCTCGGCTGCTCCTCATAAGACTTGTGCTCCAGACCCTTCACCGGGTCCGTTGCCTCAGTGTTTTTCTTGTAGCCCAAAACTGAACACAGGACTTAAGGTGCAAACTTACCAGTGCCCAGTCTGGTCCCTGCCCTGGTGCTGCTGGCCACACTATTGCTGATACAAGTGAGGACGCTTGATTTTTCCTCTTCTGAATATGAGGAAAATTATTATTTTCCCGTCCTGATGCTGCCGCAGCTTCCAGGGGTTTATTTCTACAGAATCCCTTTCCAGGGGAGAACTGAAGTGTAGTGAAGCCACTGGCATGTGACAGTGACATCTCTGCCCACCCACCCTGTATGAAAGGGCACCTTGTCCTCACTTTGCTTACCCCAGGGGAACTTGGGCAGTGTGTGGCATTTCTCCACCATGAACCACAACAGCCCAGGACACTTTTAAGGCTGCATAAAAACAGTCCTGCTGATGCCTCACCAACCAGTGCTGTTCCCAGTTAAGATTTTGTTGGGTTGGCATTCGGAGAAGCGGATGTGTTTTGGGAGAGGGTCTTCACTGAACTGCTGAGCCTTCAGGTCAGGTGGCTGAGCTGCCTTCTGAGAGCTGCCTGTGACAATGCCAGTGTGGACCTGGAGCCTGGGCACCCAATCCCTCTGCACAGCCCCTGCTCAAACCTCAGCCGAGACGTCTCACCCACCAGTGTCTCTCTGGGAGTTCTCCCTGTGGTCACACCGTGTTCCTGGTGCTTCCCAGGGCAGGCTGGTGCCAGACTCACTTCATTAACATGCTCCTTGAGGAAAGTGCTGTGTGTGGTAATTACAGAGCACAGAGGACTCTGACAGGCTGAGTCCCCTCTGCTCTCCTAACACAGTTCCTCTCCAACAGCACCGCGGCATCCTGAGGTTACAAACCCCTTCCAAACAGTGGCACCAACCTCATGCCAGGGTGCTGGTACTGCTTGAGGTGTGTCAGTGAATTGGGGTCTTTTATGCTAAACCTGAGCTTACCCAGCTCTGCTGAGCGTGAAGCAGCAGCTCTTATACCTGTGTAAGGCGCAGAATGTGGGGAGAGAGAGTTTATGAGCCAAACCTGGGATGTCAGGGATTTGTGCCCATGAATTTGATTTACTCATCTGACTTCTCCCTTCCTATTCGAAACTGGAGCGATGGTACTAAGTCAGGTAAAAGCTGATCTCATCTCTCTGTACACTCCATGAGAAATAAATGGATTCTAAAACAGCAGAGCAAACATCACCTGCTTTCCAGGGACCTTCTCCTGTGTAAATTCACAGATATGCAGAGAAAGCCACTGTCTTTCCATGAGGACATTTAAGACTATAGTTTGATGCGAGCACCTGTTTTCACACAACTCAGAGCTCTGTGTCTTTGGGACTGTAATCTCTGCTAACACTGAGCAGTGAGTCAGGACTGTCGGGGTTGAGGGAGGGAGGACATGCAGGAAAATTGGCACATGCAACTGTGAGGAACATTGCATAAGCCTTGTTTAGCTAAAAGTGTAACTCATGTACTCATGTAACACCCCACCTCTATATTCCTCTCCTTCTCATGTGGTATCTTTCTTTATCTTTAGGAGAATACACAATTTTTCTAGTCCTGGGGCTAAGCTGGTCTTTAACCTGTTTGTTTGGGTGTTGGTATTGTAGTGGGAGTTGTAGCCAGTGACTTGAAGCCAGTGAGGTGTGAAAAAGCTCCCCTGGGTTTAAAGATTTACTTTTTTTATCTAATCATTTGTTTTTCAGACATTTTTAACACAAATTAAAGGAAATTTGAAAATTAGGGGCTCAACTTAGTAGGGAGCTGCATCCCCAGAATGGGATGGGAGGGAAGGAACGAGCAGTGACTGGCTCACTGAAGCAGTGGAAGGTGAAGAACTCTCCACTCAAATCCTTGCCTGAGCTCCATCAAGGTAGGTCCACAGTTTGTCTGCATGGGGATGGAGCAGGAGCACACACTCAGTGGTTTTGTGCAGACATTAAAGGCCAGTTGAGCGGTAAGATCCGAATTCCTGCTTTGCTTTTTCCAGCTCTGGCGAGCATCCTCCCCCCTGCCCGGATCCTCTGTGGGTATCGCAGCACAAGTGGAGGTGGGAGCTTGGCTGCTCCTTTCCGTCCCAGCAGCAGCCGTGGCTGTCCTGGAGCCTTCCCTCTGTCCCACCCCTCGTGTTTCACAGCTCTGGTCTGACAGGGACCTTGTGCTCCCAGAGGTGATCCAATACAGCAGATTCCCACTAGATGGAGCCGCAGCAAACCCGCGGAAAGGCTTGGATGTGGTTTTACAAGGGAAACAGCCACTGAACCTAAAGCGTTTTCTTTTTCCTAGGAGTTCTTTATAAAAGAAAAGTTTCCCAGGTGAGATATGTGCTGAGATGCGATGGAGGGCTCTGCTTCCCCGCATAGAAATTGAGCTTTTCTTTTACAACCTGGAATGAAGTGACCTCCTGGCAGCCCCTACTGTGTGAATAGTATCCAGCAGCACTGGTGGTCCTGTGTCACAGGATGGTGACATTCTCCTACCATGTCCCTGAGCCTGCTCACTCTCCCAGAGACCCCTGTCTGGGGTGCCTCTCCCTCTATCCCTTCTGTGGCAGGTACCCCCATCCTGATGCGCCACTCCTGTGACATCCTCACAGCAATGCAGCCTCTCCCTGGGTCTGGCTTTTGGCACCTGGATGTTCCTGATAGTTTCTCCCCCCCAGCTGGGAGCTCTCTTCAGCTTCAGTGCCTGGGTTTCCCCACACTGCAGCATGAATGGGTTTCACCCTGTTTCATCCCCTCTGCAGAGGCACCCTGGGAAAGCCTGGGCCATGTGGCAAGAGGGGGCCAGGCAGCAAAACCTGGACCTCAGGTGTCCAAATGCTGCTTCTCCTTGAGTCCATACCAGTGCTGGCAGCACCCAAATCTCCTGGGCACAGCCAGGGCATCTACCTGAATGTGGGAGAGCAGATGTGCACCCAGCGTTGGTGCTCAGGGCTCTGCTTTCCTGGGTCAGGCCCATCCTCCTTCCTGGCTTTGCTGCCACAGAATGCACACTTGCACTTGCCAGACTACACTTGCTCTGACCTGCACGGCCCCAGGTGCCAGGATGGATCCCTGCTGAGGTACATCTCCCTTATTTTATCCCTTCTGGGGTGTCCAATGCCAACAGCTCTGGAGGAGGGTGCCCAGTGCTGGCCACAGTCTGGGAACGCCTGCCCTCCTGCCTCCCAGCCCTGCTGCTGGCTGCATTTGGAATGGTGCTCTGGAGTCCTGACACGTCCCTGCTCCCAGGCATCCTGCAGGGCAGACATATGTTCCAAGAGCTGCAGTGCCAGGAGCTCGTTCAAGGCGATGTGCAGCTCAGAGTTGGGCTGTGGCAGAGATGTCGAATCCCGGAGCCGGTGTCAGGAGGGAGGTGCTGGTGTGGGGTGAGGCTGTGGGTGGTGGTGATTTCATCTGACAGCAACCCCTCTTTTCTTAGAGATGTGCTGTGAGAGGACATGGGGAGGCAGTGGCACATGGATGACCAAAGATGAAATGTGAACAAGGTGGGGGGGAATTAGAGAGGCACGTCCAGCTGCAGAGCAGCTTCACTGCCAGGTTTCACTGGGCAATGGACCCTCTGTCTTTCTGTGGCCCTGCAATTCTGGACAATGTTGTGTTGTCCAGAACAGGAACAAAGGCTATTGTCAATGCTGCAGACAACTCTCCCCTCTCTGCAAACAGCAGTGGTCAAAGGATAAATCCATCCGTGCAGCAAAGAGGGTGAGAGCTGCAGGTAACCTTACCCCATACACAGAGTAAGGAATAACAAGAGCCTGGGCAGCCTCAGGCAACATATTTCAGAGCTGACAAGCTGGAAGACTTGGCTTCCTTCAAACATACCTGGTCTCCCCAGTGAGTAATGATAGCAGGATCCAAGCAGGGAATCAGACATCCAGACAGGCTGAAGGTTATGGCACACTCTTCAGACGAGCCAGGCCCCGGAGAGGCAGCTGCTTGTGAGAGCTGCACAACTTTGTCAAGTACATTCTGAAAACTTTACCTGACCTTGAAGGTTGGGATTGGAGGAACATCAATCTCTGGGAAGTGGTGACTGATTCTCTTGCCCTTCAGTGCTTCAGCTGAGCATCGCAGAGCTTCGGCTCAAGGGCCTTTCAGCTGGATGGCCTTTCTTGTCCCAGGGACCTTTTATGGTTTTTAGGGATGGGAATTGTTATACCCATACGGTAGATTTGGGGTAATTATTCAGAAAAGACTGTGCAGTACAGAAGAGACCGTTTTGGCAACAAAGACTTTTTCAGGGAGTCCATACAGATGGAAGAACATGCCTTGGGATACTGGGATGACCCTTCCTGTGGTTTGTGGTGGGATCTGTCCTTCCATCTTTTCTGCAGGTACATCCTCTGAACACCAATGGGATGATCCCTGCCTGCAAGATATCCACTTTTTTTGGGAAAGGCGTGTGGTGGGATCAAGATTTCCAGAATGCCTGGGCTTTCTCACTGAGTGGCAGACCCAGCTGAGTGTTTAACCTTTAATCCTAATGTAGGGGGACAAAAATGCATGACGGAGAGCTTTTCAGTCACGTTTTTTGGTCATTTTCAATTTAGCTGGAAAGGATGGAAAAAAATGCAAAAACATTTCCAATACATATACATACTTTAAAGCTTTAAGTGTTGGTTAAGAATTACACCATTTGATAAGGGAATGTGTAATTTAACTGGCAAAAATTCAGAAAAAATAGTCTAATCCCATCTGTCTCTTCAATTTAGAATGAAGCTCACTTTTAAGTGAAATGTTTGCTGTGATTCAGCAATTATCTCCATTTGAACTCCAGCATCGTGACAAAATCGTTCTCCCAAAGGCTCCTTGAAACTGAACTCAAGCAAACCAGGGGGGAGAGTTTTCCATAACAGCAGCCGTCAGCTCCTGCGTGGGCACTTTTCTGCCATTACCCACTGATCCTTTTCTAAAAGCAGTAATTGCCATTTGTGGGGTGCTCTCTGGAGGCCTTATGAAGGACTTTCTGCCCATCTGTTGGTGTCAGGCTGTGGTTGGTGTTGTTTTGCTGTAACCACGGATATGCTGAGTGACAGAGACCATGAAATACCCTGGACAGGTGAAAACACAGGGGTGTCTCCACTCAGCATTTTGCTTTTAAACTTGCCCCAGTGACGTGGGAGAGCAGAGCTGCACTAGCAGGATGTAAACCTGGAAGGGCAATAGAACAGTGGTTTGCGGCTTTCCACCTCCTGCTCCTAGCTCAGACTACTAGGAGGTCTTTTGTTGCCTCTGCTGGTGATGTCAGCCTCTGACTTGGTGTTTCTGGGAAAAAATAAAGACATTTCAAAGTGCCACTCCTGTGGCATTTTTCTCACTGCTGAGGGACAGAGGTTTGTCTAATGCCAGCATAGTGAAATGCCAGTTGCAGCTCAGCTAATGTATGCTAAGTAAGAAATTTAATTAGCCACTAGTCAGTCTGCAGGATAATTCCTTAGTTTGATGTGCATCATTACCTCTGCTTTCCTTTAAATGGGAATTAGAAATTTTGCTTGAATGCGTGTGTTTCTATTTTTTTTTTTATATTTTATTTATGTTTTCTTCTCCCCACTTGCTTTCACTGCCATCTCTCCCCTACTTGGTAATGGTAGCTTAAAGTGAGCTATGAATTGTCCTAAATCATAGGATAGGATAGAATAAGGATAGGATAGGATAGGATAGGATAGGATAGGATAGGATAGGATAGGATAGGATAGGATAGGATAGGATAGGATGGAATAGGATAGAATACAACAGAATAGAATAGAACAGAGTACAACAGACTAGACTAGACTAGAATATTTCAGTTGGAAGGTATCCACATCAGTCATCTAGTCCAACTGCCTGACCACTTCAGGGCTGCCCAAAATTAAAGCATGTTATTAAGGGCATTGCCCAAGTGCCTCTCAAATACTGGCAGGCCTGGGACACTGACCACCTCATATTCTTACCTTTTGTACCTTGTTTCAGACAGTTTGGCTTTTGGGTGCACATGTACACAGCCATGCATGTAACCAGACCAGTGCCTTTAGCATCTTCTTCTTCCCATTGCTGCTGGATAAAACTTCCCAGAGCAAAGGATGCTTGTGGCTGTCATGTGGCTGCTCTCACTGTATGATGATGAGCATGTTCACAGACCACATCCATCCATCCATCCATCCACCCACCCACCCCCCTCTCCCCATTTCACTCCTCTTCCCTGCTCCATATGACCACACCACTTCTTACTTACCCTACTAATTTGAACTCTTTTTTTTTTCTTTCCTCTTTGCCAACCAGGGGTTGTTGACAGGAGCTCATTTCTACACTGTGTTGCCTCTTCTAAAGTGAAAAAGGCTGAGGCCTTTCATTCAGAGAGCAGAGACAACTTGATAGATGGTGTTTTACATCTCTCTGAAACTCAGGGTCTGCTTTTTGGAGGCTTTTTTCAGAAGCTATTCATGCACTGTTAGTTTGAAATTGTACTTGCAATAACTTATTTCTGGAGCTTTTCTATTGTGCTGTCTGTGCTGGCAATTAATTATTGAGGCAGCTTATTTATGGGCAATGCTTACTTTTGTCTAGCACCTCCAATGAGATGTGAATAGCAACATTTTTCGTTGCTGGCATGGAAAGGCAGATATATCCTCTTTCAGGGCAAGACTGTATTCTAAACAATAACTCTGAGAGAGGTTCAACCTTGGTCTAAGAAAAAAAGAAATCCAGCCTTTGAAACCACATGTGTTGCCCGGGAACCTTGGACTTCTTTGCTGTTGCTTTTTTAAAGGTTTTTGGTTTGTTTGTTTACACTTTACATTAAAACAAAGGCCACTCTCAGTTATTCCTGTGCTTCAAGGTTTTAGTCTCTATAGCTCTTGCATCAGAGCACTTAAGAGCAGACAATTAAAAATCTGGGAAATATGAGCCCCTCTTCCTCTCCATCGCAGTCCCTGGGAAGGATAAACGTGCAGTGGTGTCACTTGGTAGTGACAGTTCAGTTTCCCTCCAATAAACTGCACTTTGCTGCACAGCTGCAGGTTAGGACAGAGTGCTGGCTCCTTTGTCACCCCCCCAGCACACAACAAAGGCTGGACAGAAAGTCCTCGTGGAGGTATTCAGCATCAGCCTTCTCTGTCCCAGAGCTTCTGTCCCAGTCTGGGGAAAAGGCAGGAACTGCAGCCTCTGCTGTCAGACCCCGTGGGGGAAGCCATCTGCTGTCCTTGCGGGCTTGTGAAAGTCAACATGATGAAAGCACGACCCATGGTTTCCCTAAAAGTCAAGTCCATGCTGGAGTTTGTGATATTTTTTTTTCTTTTCCTTCATAGTAAGTAGAAGCCATCCCATAAAAGGCAGATCAAAACCGATCAAAACCCCAACCTGTATGGGCACTGACATTTTCTCTTAACCTTGTGTCTCTCTGCTTGACTTCTGATTAGAAACTTTATCCAAGCAGTAACAAATCCACCCCTCTTGAGACACCAACTGTGCTCTTTATCTACATTTTTCCAGTCCCAGTGACAGTCACAATGCTGACGAGGTCATGTCTGTAATCATGTGCTGGAGGTTCATCATTCTGCTCAGAGAGATTTAGATGGTGCCTCTATCCATCCCCTTTCCCACATCCCAGTGGGACAGGAATCCCACGGTGGGCTCAGTACCAGGCTCTTGCTTCCAAGCCTTGCTTCCAAGTCTTGCTTCTGAAGTTGCCCTCATTCCACCATGGACTTACAGCTGGACACTGTATCTGCAGGAACAGTCACATGGAACTGCTCTACGAGCTGCCCCCAGCATTTCTGTACTTAACTCAAAACCAAGACCTCTGCAGTTTGGTCAGTCTCCTCTACCTATGTCCCAACACACCACTGCAGAGTTTAAGCTCCCTTAGCATCTTGTTCCAGAACAGGATGCATGGGCTGCCATCCAGCAGCAGCAGGCAGGGCCAGGCAGATATTGCCCCAATCCAGCCACATGTCCCCGCGAGCACTTCCAGGAGCATTTCACCCTCCCAGCACCTGCACCAGGGCACAACCTGGACACCTTCAGTTCACCTCCAACGAATCACTTAATTATTGTCCTTGACAGCTGATGAAGTCGGTTGGGAGTGGAGCAGTGGGAAGGATATTGCTTTCCAAAATCCCAGTCCCTTCCAAAAACCTTGTCTTGCCTTGAGGGGTGATCCAGAGCTGCTCCCAGTGATATCACCTGGAGCAGGGGCTGCCCACCCTGTGCTTTCCAAAGGTCCTTTCTCTTCCTTTGAACGATGCCTTTGGTGATGAGCAGCACACTAAAGCAGGACCCCACGTCTTTTCCTGCTCCACTCTTCAAAATAACAGCTGTGTCCTTGGGAGACTCATTTTCACTCAAAGAAACACCATTTTTTTCTCTTTTGCTCCCCCCCCAGCTGTGGCTCTGAGCTCTGGCAGCTGCAGGACGAGGGCTGCTGAGCAGGACCACAGGGCACGTGTGTTTGCACCGAGCCTGATACTTTGCCTCTGTCACCCAGCCTGACCCTCTGCTGAGGCGTGTCTGGGGGCTGTTCTCTCCCCCTGCATTTTAAAGATGTGCTTGAAAATGAAATGAAAGCTGCCCACAATGTCCCAAGGAGACAGATGCTGGAGAAATTCTCCTGCTGATTTTGGACAAGCAGGAGGACAAGAAAAATAATTTCCAACTTCTCCAGAAGCAGATGGTGCAAAGGAAGCATTTTCTGAAGAAGGGAGCTCAGCTTTCTCTCACTGTCTGCACATCTTCACAGTTTTGCTTGTACCAAAACCCCTCAGACCCTGCAAGGATAGCGCTGTGGATAAACAGATGAGCAGGATTAGGCATTTGGGTTTGAGATCCCCAGGTCTGTACTGTTTTCTACCCTCTCTCACCACTTGCCCTCCAGCACAGTGGAAATCATTCCTATCAGCCCTAGTTATGTGCCTTCTGCACTTCTTTCTTCACCCAGCCTCAAAAGATGACTAGCAGGTGGAAACCTCTGAAGGATGCAATGACCTTCAGCAGGTTTTGGGTTGAGCCCTGGTGCCCATCATGAGCTGTAGCACTGGAGGCTGTTTTGAACGTGGTCCTACTTCTTTTGTGGTGTCACCTGCTCACCCCAGTCCTCCCAGGTCACCTCAACTTAGTGCAAAGGGCATTCCTGGCCTTGAACCTACTGCAGAGGCTTTATCCTTGCCATGCTGTTTCTGTGCCTGTAACACAGAGATTCCCCTGCCTCCTAGGGGTGAAAGCTCCCAGTGCTGTGCTGTGGGCAAGAGTGAACAGACTTTCAAAGCACTACACTGCTCCTGATGACAGTGATGTGTCCAGCTTTTGTGACTGGCTTTGAAATTCACTCCAGTGATTTATGCCCACGGGGAGGAGCAGCCTTACCTGGGAATGGGTTTTTTCATTCACATAGGCACAGAGATTTCAGGTTTTGGTGTCTGGGTTCCAAAAAAATGCTGGAAATGTTTAAACAAATAAACAATGGGGTTGATGTTTCCCTGTCCTAACAGATCTAAAACAGTTCTGTGCCCACTGGAGCATCTGGGTGCTTCCCCAGTGGTTTGGGCAGTGGTCTAGACTGGAAGTGCCTGTGCTGGGGTTATCCAGCAGCTACGGGAGTTCCGCCTGACATGTTATCATATCTGATTAACACCATCCATCACTGCCTGATTAAAATGAGCAGAAAGGTTTTTTTTTTTCTTCCTCTGCAGCACAAGAGCTCTCTTATGCAGAAAGTGCTTGTCTTAATTACCACTCTGTAAACCCTCAGCGAGACAGAGCATCAGCATTGTGGCTTAATTCCTCTCTGCGGTAATAACCTTCTCGTTTCGTAAGTGCATAATATAAGTGTGGGATAATACATGTGGGTTTTGGTGTTGTGCCTTTTCTTTTTTTTTTTTTCCCCTTTCATTTATGTCAGAAGTCTCCTTCTTTTAGTGATGGAATAGCAGGAGGTGTGGGCAGTAGGATGGCAGTTCTTACAGCAATTAAAGGCAGAGCCATGCTGTAACCTTTGTGGGGTGTGGGGAGTTCAAGCTGAGATTGCAGATCCAGCTTTCACAGCTGGCTCATTTCTGTTATTGGCTCATCTGCACTCCCTCACTCAGATACTGGGTGAAACCCCAGCTTGGCTGATGTCAGGGATAATACTCCCATTTTTTTCAATAAGTCCTCAATTTAATCCACTTTTTTTTTAATGTCATTACTCATTTAATTTAAATTGATAAAGTTGCTTTTTAAAGTGTTTTAAGGCACAGTTAACCCTTTAAAGAAGAGTGTCAGTGGATATGTGAGAAAGTGTAACTTCATTGTAAAACCTGACTGTGGCAAGGGACCCTGTAGGACCAGGACATGGCTTGCACTTACAAACAGTAATAACAGTAAAAGGGCATATGTTTGGATAGGGGTGTGAGTCTAATCATGTGTAGTGAGATTTGTACAGGATCATGAGAGGTGGAGAAAGGGATGGACAGATGTGCTCAGACGATTCAATGCCCCTGAAATGCTGGCAAGCACTCATCGAAAGATATCGAGGGATTTTGGAAAATCAGACTTAAAAGTGAGTTTTGACTGGGATAAATGCAAGAGAGAGAAGGTAAAACATGAAAAAAATGGAAGGGAGGGTGGGTAAAATATAAAGCAATGTCTGCCATGGAGCAGGCAGGGGAGTAGAGAGGAGCAAGAGCATCTCTGTGTGTCCCCTTTGCCCTCCTGGCATATGCAGAAAGCAGGAAGGTAATCTTCTTAATGGTTTTCTAGAAAAGCCCATGTGCCCTTAAAAGTTAATGTTGTTTTTTTTTCCCTCCTTCCATTGAGAGCAGTACCAAGAACTGGGGAAGGCTGGTTTAACAAGTCAAGGTGAGAAGGGAATAGTGAGCAGAGGCTGGGGAGGCTGGGGCAGGGGGAGGGTGGCAGCCTCATCAGGCAGTGTGGAGATGAGGTGCAGGGTGAGCAGGCTGGGAAAGTGCCCAGTTTCTGTTCTGGGTGATGGGAGGCTGGAGAGCCCTTTGTGAAGCAGGAATAAATGCTGCAAAAAGCCTTGTCAGCAATTTGAGCTTTCCTCTTCCAAAATGTTGTGTTTTTTTTTTTTTTTACCTGTTGAGCTTCACAAGTTCTTTAGCCCTGCAAATGCACTCCCACTGGTTTGGAGGGCCCAAGACGTTGGCTCCTCCTATGTGAGGTCTCCACCAGCACATCCAGCAACAGCCACATCCACACACACATGGTGTTCAGAGCTAGGGACAGATGGGGCTCTGAGCTTTGTTCCAGGCCAAGGTTCACCTTGAAACTCTTGAGCAAATGAGCAAATTAACAGCTTGAAAAAGCAAAGACCTGAAATGACTCTGCGATCAGCTTTACCCAGTTCTAATAAGACCACATTTTGGTCAGCCCTGGATGAGACACGAGGGACTCAAAAGCCCCAGGCAGACACAGCAAATTGTATTCTCCGAAGAAGAACAGGCTGTTTCAGCCTGATAGGAAACAAGGCTCCCCAGGGAGATGCCTGGAGGCAGGACTGTTCTCCAAAAGGTGCCTTTGGCTTAGCACAGCATCGAAATGTAAAGGTTCCAAAAGTCACTTAATGGCTCCAAAGCCCATATAGTGTGTATTTGGTGTTCTCTGACAGTTTTTGATTGATGATTCTGATAAGCAAAATCAACCACCTAGGAAATATCCCCTCCCCTCCCCTCCTCTCCCCTCGTCTCATTTCCCCTCCTTTCTCCTGCATCATTGCCATTTGAAAAGCTTCAAGCAAGAATTTTCCTGTCTTCCCTTGTTCTTTGCCCTCATTTCTAGGCATGATGTCTTTTTAACACTTAATTTTATTATTTACCTAATTATCTGTCTCACACAGTCGTGATTCACAGCTGTAAAACGTTCCTTACCTCCTGGATGAACATCTCATTCAATTCCTCTCAAGGAAAAGAAGGTGAAGTTGTTTTGCTTGGAAGGGAGGATGGCCCAAAGCCAAAACACCAGATCCCACTGCAAACTGAGCTGGATTTGTCCCCATGGAGGTGTCCCCAATAGGCCACATCTCTGTGTGCCACCTCTGCAGGCTGGTGGGGCAAAAGTTTGAGTGCAACAAATAGGAGACAACTTCAGCATTTTTTTTTTCAATGGCAGAGCCCAATCTCCCTGTACAGTGTTTTGGGATACTACCATTTGTAGGGATGGAGGCAGAAGCTTCTTAGGACTTGAGGTCCTGGAGGGAACCATTCCAGAGCTGAAAAACATGAGAGCAGACAGAGCTGAGGTCTGTCCTTCCTGTGTCTTCTCAATAAACTCAGTATTCATCTAAATACCCAGCGTTCCTCTTCAACAGATCCTGAGGGCTCCATTAACCATTTGAGAGACTCTGTACTCATATGATTCAACTTTTTTAAGCATTTGAACCATGAGCTTCTGCATCACGATGTGATGGGGTAAGTTAGTGAGGGTCTTAGCCTGGTGCTTCTCCAAAAACAGTATCAGTGCTTGAATCTGTATTACTGTTTTTTTTTTTTTTCATTACTCCAAATGTTCCTGCCTCAAAGAAGACATTTACCTTTAGGTAACAGGGTGTTAGTAGCACAAACAGCAGCAGCCCCTTGGGACTGGCACTGCCAAATACAGCTCATCCCAGTGCAGGGACACTTCCCCAAACAACCCAGACCAGCCAAACTGTTAAAGTACAATCCATCAGTCAGAGACGATGAGGGATAAAGAAGAGTTTGTCTCTTTCCCTCTACACACTATTGAAATTAAAGCTGTGAGAGTTATACACAGAAAAGTGTCTGTTTTTAGCACTCTGAAGAGCGAGCAAGTTATGAAGTTTTAAAGCAGACAACCACCATATGTTCATATACTGACTGAAAGTCTGGGAACTGCTAGTCTACATTTCTTGTAGTAGGCTTTCCATATTTATATTTTCCTTGATAGCAGCTGGACTCCATGTGCATGCATTGGATTTACTGAGCCTGTGCAGTGAAGAAGGAGCTGAGAAAAACTGGCTCAAAACTGTGGTGTTTGGAGTGTGAGGGAGGGACTGAAGGTGGCAAGTGACAGCAAAGGTTCTTCTGAAAGTGTGAGCAAGGGATCAGTCCTGGGGAGACAAATGGCATGTGGGGTTGCTCTTCCATATTTTCCAATAATATTATTACTCATTAGCTAAAAAAGCTACAAGCTGTAAGTTAAAAAATACAACAAGACTCTTCTTTGTGGCTTCTGTATTTGGACACCAACCCACAAAACTTTTTAGCCTAGAAGTGCTCAGCCAGTGAACAATGTGCACAAACAGCCTTCTGCTTCAACACTCACACTTTCTTGTTGTCCGAGAATGAGTTCCAGAAAATTTACTTTTTATTTTATAAATGAGGAGGAGGGAGAAGGAAGAACTGGAGGGAGAGCCAGATGGCATATCTGGGGAGCTGCCCCTCTCAGGCACCACTAGCAGGCATCAGAAGGGATGTGACAATCCCCTTTTCAGTGATGTGCTCTTGCTCTGTGCAGCATCACTGGCACTGTGTGTGGAGCTTCACGAAGCACAGCTCTGACTCAGAAAGGCTCCTGCAGGTTTGGGCTGTATGGCACTCCCAGGATGTGTATTTTGGGAAATGCTTGAGCTACTGATCTTGTACAACCCCCCAGGACATATCTGTGCACAGGACACTGACTGAAACACCTCTCCTGCAGCACATCAGTGCCAGCAGCTGATACATATATATATTATAAAGAGGCCCTGTTCAGAGCCTCTTTGGTTTTGATGCTGAGCAAAAGCCTCCTCCAGACACACATGCCATCCTAGAAGAAACTGCCAGTTCCAAAAAGACTTGGGGAACACTTATACCAGGCAAAGAAAAATACATTAACGAGCTTCGCTGCTTTGGAAATGGTTTGTTTGCCTACTAAGGGAGAAAAAAACACCTCTGAAGTTGGTTCCTGAGCAGCACTTATATCTCAATTATCCACACATTGCTTCTCTGTGTGTGAGATTATGAGCTAACATGGTTTTCACGGCTTCATCGGCATCAGTTTAAGAGCAATATTTATCTCTGGTCACGTCAACGCTTTGGTCAGCTCAGCGACAAAGGTGGTGTTTGCTGCCCTCTTGCCGGAGACTCCACTAACGAGCTGAGTGATTTATTCATTAAGGGCAGGGAAATATGGAGCTTTATTCCAGGGGCCCTGGTGGGAAATTTGCATGAAAATTTCTTGCTGTTCACATGCAGGAGCCCTGCCTGGCAGCAGGTGCCCTTCCCTGCTGCAGGAAATGGCCCCGCTGTGCTTCTGCAAACCCTTTAACGGAAATATTGCACACAAAGGGGGTTTTATTGTAGTTGGTTTTCGTTGTTGTTTTGCAAAAGTCATGGCACCAGGAAGATGTCTATTAAAAAAAAAAAAAAAAAAAAAAGAGAGAGAGTTTGACTTTGGAGTCCTGGGTGGCTTTTTGACAAGTCTGGTCACATTGCGACATCAGAATTTTGCTGTGGTCCCATTAAAGTTCAAAAACCGCCTCCTACTGACTTTGGAGATGAAGAAAATCAGATTTCCAGTTCTGGAGCAAAGGAATGGACCAAACTGCAGGTCTCTAGAGTCTGGACATGAAGTTAAATTTGAGTTTAGTTTACAAAGTTAGGCTTCAGGTCCTCAAACAGGGTTTGCTGAAGGTCTGGTCACACTTGTGTTTTATCTGGTTTTGTCCTGCTTGCTTGACTAAAGAGGTATTTCAGGCACTGGCCTGGCTATCTAATAACTATTCCAGATAATATTCTTTGTTTTGTTTCATGAATGATATGGGGACCCAAAACCCATGCATGCACCCAGGCTGCATGCTGCTCTGTGCTGGGCTGAGCCCATCATGGTTGCTGGCCACTGGCATTTCTCTTTCCCCACTTCTTTGCCACAGGATGGCACGGGAGACACATCAGAATTAAACTGATCTTTTGGTTTTTCTTTTCAGTGGAAAAATGTATCGGCCCATAAAACACAACCAGCAACTTCCACACGGCCCAACCTGGAAACCTGGCTTCAAACTCAGGGGATTAGATGTATGAACCTGGGTGAAAGGGGCAGCTGCAGCGTGAGCACAGACAGGGGTGATGCCTGTGCATTAGCCACTGTCCCACCTGGTCATTGCAGTCCTGACCTCAACCCAATCAGCAACGAGCCACAGTCTCTGGTCTTGTTTCAGCATAAAAGGGTCATTGGGACAGGGAGGAAAAAGCCCAGGATGGCTTCAAATAGTGGTTCCTTGCTGGAAGCATGACTTGAACTGCTGGACTTCATCATTTAAGCAAGTCTGGCTTCTGTCCTGCATGGAGGATAAACTTAGGAGTGCAAGCTTTTGGGGTTATCGATTTAATGACCATTTCCACAGTCCCACAGAGCAAGATGCTGTAACAGAGACCTCTCCAAAGGCTCTCAGGGACCACACTTAACTCCCCTGAGCGCTGCCACCAAGCTTCCTGCATCCCTCCCTGTGGGGGGCTTAAGCATTTAGGATATTTTAGGGAGAGTCGATTTTTCCTCTTGCTGATGCTCCCAGCACTCCCTGAGCCAACTGCCCCGGGGGACCCAGGTGGCAACTGTGCTGCTGAAACTCCCAAGTAACAAATACCTCCAGTAATTGCACCTCCGAAGCAGCTGACTGACTCCTGCGATGAGCTCCTGAATAATTGAAGCAATATTTGCGGGGTTTGCACTGAAGTACTAACAGCTGTGGTATGTTTTGATATTTATGAAGCCAAATAAATTATGGATTAGTCAGTGCAGTAAGCCCAGCATGATGCTTATTACTGCTGGAGTGCCGGGGCTGATGGAGTGCTATTCATCCCCTTTTGCCTGCATTGTGTGGCTGAGTATGACTGGTGTCTATCACTGGACATAATAGAGCTTGCTCCCAGGTTTAAGTTCCCGTCCCCCGAGAGCCAATGGTGTGTTTTAATTTGTTCTTCACTCTACAGATTTTAGAAGGACGTGCTGGGATGATGTCTCAGGGTCGCTGGGCATCGCATCGACTCACAGATGTGGAGATGATTTTTTCTGTGGTAATGGAGGTGGGTGCTGGCAGAATTAGCAGCAAGTCTTGGCATTAAACTGGAAATTATACAAAATCCAATTTTCTTTGCAAGCTGGCCTGTGGGTAAATATTGCATGTCTTCCCTAGGATGTCTCATTCATCGCGCAAACTTTTCTTCATAACTGATCCAGTGCTTATGAGATTAAACTCTTTGCACCACTTTCTATTATCTGAGAAATTTTTTTTTTTTGGTGGATGAAAATATTTTCACTTTGCAAATGTTCCTAATATATTCCAAACCTCTCCCTCTCAGCAGAAGCTGCCTGCTGAGAAGGGATAAGGAGGGAAGAAATAACCATTCGGAGCAGCAGATGGCATCCTACCACTCAAAAGCTTCCCCGGCTCTGGAAAGTGTAATAAATATGTAATAGCAAGTGCCCATGCTTTGCTTGTAGCTGCAGTCAGCAATTTGGTAGAAAACTGCAGGGTTGCTTCACTTCTTAGAAGTTATTCCTTTACAAATCCAGTACTTTCTTTGTTTGCTGTCCTTGTTTTCTCAGGTGAAAAGAGTTTTCTATAGCTGGTGTACTTACCCAGATCTACCTTGTCCATGCAACCCACACAGTGTGCCCTCCCAAAGTGGGAGTAGGGAACTGGTTGGATAAATTGGGGTTGGAATGGGGGTTGGAACTAGATGATCTTTAAGATTCCTTCCAATCCAAACCACTCTATGATTCTATGAAATTATGCCATAAAGGGCCTATTAGTCTTCTGCATGAAAAGTTATAATGCCTAGATCAGGTGTCTCAGCTCTGGAGCTGTTCAGTGTAGACATCTACATTTTACTACATCACTCCATGAAACCAGCTGACATTTGTGAAAAAAAAAAAACCAACTTGCACCACTGTAACTCTGTCTTAAAAGCATCTTGGTACAGGCATTCCCAGAACAGGTAAGCCTGAGGCTCTGCAGGCAGGGGAAGCCTTTGCATCCAATGAAGTGGTAATTTCTTCCTTTTCTTTACTTTCTTTTCTGAAGCTGCTGAGTAAGGGAATGAAGGATATTTTCTCTTTAAAATCCTGATGTAGGGGAAGGCTGTGCTTTTCCAGCTGTTATTGGTTACAGCAGAGATGAAGATTTTTTTAAAGGAAGTTTGGGCTGAGTTTCTGGCTGCTGTTGCTGTGCCGCATGAGAAATTGTTTACAGCCTGTCACTAGAGATGAGTGAGAAAAATTTCTCCCATCTCAATTTCCTAGTAAATGATACAATTATAAAAATCATCACAGTGAAAAAAAAAAGTCCACTGGATCACAGAGACGCAAGGTTTGAATTTAGTGTTCTCAGGGCTTCTAATTTCAAAGAATGTCTCTCCAAGAAGAACTTCAGCCCACTGTCTAGAGGCCATGAGGATTCAAAACGTTTCCATAGCTCCAGCTTTGGTTTCCATTCAGAGCTGAGGCATCGTTTACTCCTTTCCCCTACAATGCCATCACCATTAACATCACCATCATCACCACCACCATCATCATCATCATCATCATCATCATCATCTGACAAACACCTTATTGCCAGCTCCAGTACTGACAGCCCAGCAGCAGTGATTTCTGATCCTGTCCTTGCACCAGCCCCTCTCTGTCTTTCAGTGCCATTCCTTGTCCTGCTGACATGTGCTTACTGCTTGCATTCCACCACTGATTTCCTCAGTGACCATTAACTTCCATGAGCACAAGATGCAGGATAAAATTGCAGGCACAGCTGGCAGATTTTGGGTGAGAATGTGCCCCTTTCTGTTTCCCCCCCAGTACCTTCAGCATCATCATGGGTGCAAGTGCTTCTTGCTCCTGGCAGCTCTGAGTGTGCCAGCTGTGATGAGTAGCTCCAAGTCTCTGCCTTGGGGGAAGAGCCAGGAGACAAATCTCAGCTGTTTTCAACTCACATCGATTTCTAGACTCCTACAGATTTTCCACAGAGGATTCATAGCTAGGAAATATAAGAATTTAAAGTCTTACTTTTGCCATCTGCCTTATGTGACCCGTCTTAGTGCACAGACTGGGAATGTCTGGGTGGAGGGTCTCTGTGTTTTTCAAGGCATGACCTGAGCCACGTCAGTGGAGGGACTGCATCTCAGGATGGGCTGTCCCTCCTCTGGGCTCTCACTTATCTTTCCCCATCCATCTTCAACACTTTTTCATAGATGGCAAATTTTGGATGCATCGCAGACTCCCGTGATGGCCACATTGCTTTGATGACAATTGAGCTGCATATGGGTAAACCAGCATCCTGAATTCCCTTATTTCTGTACCTCCAAATGGGAATTTATAGGGAACAAAAGTCAACCAGGAATTGTCACAGCCAGAATCTGGGCTCCTGATTCTCTGCATTCTCTTCCTGTGGTGCTTCAGAGCAGAGCATGGAGCAGAGGACTTCCCCTGCTCACGCTTTGCTCTGGGTTTGGTTTTCAGGGTGAAAGACTTACCCCACTTGGAGGTGCTCCCAGATGAGGCTGTGGGGAGCAGGTGCTCAGGAGCCTCTGCTGGCAGGTTCCAAATACTGCAAATTATGTGTCAGTTCAAGTTACTGGAGCTGCTCAGCACATTCAGGACATTGACAACAGCTGCTGCAAAGACACCGTAAAGATTCCTTTTCCAGCAAGGATGAGAGAACTCACATCAGCTCAAAGAGTTGTCTGTTGCTTTAAAATGACCCAAAGGGTACATTTGAAATGAAGGAAGGGAAAAAAAAACCAACCTGGAGGGAATCTTGCTATTCCATAGGAATACTGGAGCACAGTTTACTTTCGTGCTTTCCTGGGGCCTCGTTCCATCTGTATTTGCTTTTTACTCTTCTTTCTTCTCCATCATGGAAATTGACATTTTGTTTAAAGCTGTTATCCCAGTGAGGAGGCAGAATGTAGCTTCATTTAAACTGAGACTTTTAATTAATGTCTCAAAGCAAAAAAAAAAAAAAAAGAGAAAAAGAGAAAACAAATCCATTTTAGAAAGGATTTCTCAATCTCCCCCTTACATTCGACTGTGGTGGGATGGGGAGTACCCAGTTTCCCCATCATGGAGGGATGCCTTGCACCAGTGCAAGAGTGGCATCAGTGATGGTTTCTCCTCTCCCACTGGTCCTTGTCCCCACATTTATACTTGTCTCTTCCTAGTTTCCAAGGGGGTGCTGGATTTGCTTTTGGACTAGAACCATACTGAATGGGGAGAGGACAGAAAGAAGAAGTGGGAAGAGGAGACAGATCTTAGCAAGTGCCCTAAGCTTTGCTCTGAACCTCCAGCCTGGAGCTTAAATTTAGAGAGCAGAATAAAAATAAGCAAACATCTGCCTCAATAAGAGGCCATGATTTAGGAATTGGCAACTGACATCTTGGGCTTTTTCTGTTGCCTTTTCCATTTTTGCCTTTTACTCTTCTTTTGCAAATGGAAAACAGATAAAAAGTCGAGAGAAAAATGAGCACCACAGGGAGACAACATTTACCCAGGGCAGGGAAGAGTGTCCTCAGCCCAGCCCTCACCCAGGCAGGTCTGGCAGCTCCACATCAGCCCCAGGAAGGACTGCAGGGCAGGTGTGACCTGTGACCCAACATGCAAATTTAAGACATCCAGAGCCTGGTCAGGCCCAACCTGAATCAACTTTGGGGACAACATGAACCTGAGAGCAAAGGCAAGAGCACCTCCCAGGTACCAGCACAGCTCCATGAGGGTATTGACACTGGCCTCTTGCCCTACTAAACACCCATTTCTCCTCATTGCAAACACCCATTTCTCTCCACTGGTCTTCCCATGGGAAAGGTGTTCTGAGAATCCTGCATACCCTTTCTCCTTCGGTCATTTTTCTTCTTCCTACTCTTCAGATGCAACATTTATTTGGCTTGAGCTCATAGGCAGAGAGCTTTGATGGGTTTATATGCTCCATGCCTGAACCCATAGACAATTACAAACATGGCTGGCTGCCTGGCTTTGTTAATTAGCAAACAGCAATGCCTCATTTTTCCCTCTGCGGTTTCCTTCTGAATTAGTAGGGCACTGCTCATTAGTTCTCTTCCGCTTTGGGATGCCACAGTTGAGCATTATGGCATCCAGAAATGCCAGTTAGCTGCGAGTAAAGCTTGATTTGTTTGGACAACAAAAAAAAAAAATACCAGTTGCATTTAGGTAATTAAGCAAAATAACAGCAAAGCTATTTTGTGCTAATGCAATCTGCCCTTCCCTGTACCAATGCTCCAGCCTCTTGTATCCTCATCTGCTGGCAACAAAGATTAGAGTAATGTCCACAACCATTTCTGGGTTTGCTGTGAAATATTAAATTTCTCTTCCTGTGAATCTGGTTCAGTCAAATTGGTGTCAGCTGATATGATGACACCTTGGGCACTGAAGAGGTGCATCAAGTCAGCAGGTGGAAAGCATCCTTGTCAGCTTTGGACCTCCAAGTGTCTGCTGAGCATCACAGCCTTGTTATGGGGTTTTAGTCTTTCAGGGTTAAAAGGCCTTTCGTGTCTTTAGTAGGGCCTAGAGGAAGGTATGTTTGTGCAGATTTAAATCTTTCTGAAGTCATCACTTGAGCTGAGGAGTGTGGTGTATTGCAAGGTACAGTCATAGCCAGGATTTCTAATCTGAGCAAAAAAATCTCAATTTTTCCAGGGAATCTGTGAAATGAAAGGATTTCCTTTTCAGGTGTGAAGAAGGTGTGGGAACATCCAGCTGATCTTGCAGTCCACAAAGTGCTGTGACAGGGGATAGCTAGGGATGGCCCTCACTTGTCCCCTGGTTGTTTCAGTCTGGGGTAGTCACTACAGCCAGTGGGGAAAATGGGCACAGACAAAATCTGCCACTCATCCAAGGTCTGAGGTTGGTCCTGACAGGTTTCTGGCTCTCCTCTTGGCTTGAAGGGAAACAAATATCTGAATTTGAGTGGGTTACTCCCTCCTCTTGCCCCTTTCCTGATGGAGAATCATCTACAGAAAAGCCTGTTCTCCCATACTCTGTAAGCCTTAGTGCTTTGTTCCTGCTTCATAACCCAAGAGTGACTTTAGGGAAATGAAATAATGGATGTGTCGTGATTTAACTGAAACCAGGATGGGATGGAACAATCAAAACTACCTTTGGTCAAGCTGTCGTGCCTGGCTGATGCCCTCAGGAAGTCCATGTGCCAGGTCAGGAGGTAGAAACAGTGGAAAGGTGAAATTTTAACCAAAGACTAGAGAGTAATGACGGTTTTCTTATTGGCTGCTACTTCACGATTGAACCCACTTTGTGCTGCTTCATGATTTCCTCAGGAGGATGGTTTGTGTTGGAAGGAACCTTAAAGATCACCTAGTTCTACCCCTCACAACCTTCCACTAGACCAGGTTGCTCAAAGCCCATCCAGCGTGGCCTTGAACACTTCCAGGGATGGGGCATCCACAGGTTCTCTGGACAACATGTTCCAGTGCCTCAGTCCCCTCACAGTGCAGGGGATTAAAATCTAATCTAAATCTCTTATCTTTCAGTTTAAACACATGATGATAGTGTCCTATCACTATCTGTCCATGTAAAAAGTCACTTTCTCTCTTTTTAATAAGCCCCCTTTAGGCACTGGAAGGTGCTCAACAGTCTCCCCAAAGCCTTGTCTTCTCCAGGTAGAACGACCCCAACTCTCTCTGCCTGTTTTCATAGGAGAGGTGCTTCAGCCCTCTGAGAATCTCCGTGGACAACATCCAAATAGCAACATGTATTTATTTATAAAGATTTATTTTCATGTTTCTAATCTTCACTCTGACGTTCGGGCTCAGTTCAACCAGGAATAGCAGTTTCAGCCACTTGATGCTTACTTAAGAACTCAACACAAAATAACACCAGTAGCAACCAGGGTGGTAAAATAATGTTTTATTCCATGAATGAACAAACACTACCATGCCACATCCTAAAGTTCTTTCTACAAAAGATTGTGGACAGAGCAGATTTTTACATTTCTCAGTTCAAGTTCATTTCAGGCTTTTGAGCCTGTTCAGAGTAGCAAAATCTGGACACGCAGCATTCTTATTGTCTATTTGGCATTTTTGCCAGATAAAGCAGATTTCATACTGTAGTTCTTGTTTACACAATGTCGATGCACTGTAAATTAAAGAAGATAATCCGAACCAAACTAGGTCATTTCTGTGGTTTATCAATACATTTTTTTTTTCCATGATGGTCAAAGTACAACCAACATTCAAAGCTAAAATAAAGATAAGAAAAAAGACACACTAAAGAACACAATGGAAACATCATCATTGCTGTCAGGATGTGAGTTTACCCACAGTACTATGTAAAAAGTAGAAACCGGCATTGACATTCAAGCTGTTAAAACGAGGAAAGAAAACTACATTAATTGTTATATTTCCAAGCTAGTACTTTACTATAGAGTCCTGATCAGCAAAGAAGTGTTACCGCATGCATGCCGAACACAAGACTAATATTGGATTGGGGATCTGACAAGGAGCTGACTTACATTCCTTTATATACAACAAAATGAAATATACAGTATTAATACTGGCTGTACATTTGGTCAGAATATTTTACAAGGAGTGACACTAGTCAAAATTCTTATGACGTGGAACGTGGATGAAGGTTGGATTTCTCTCTGAGAGTTGAATGTTTTCACAAGAAGTTTTAAAAGTTGCTGTGTACTGTTAGAATGAAAAGTTAGATCTTCCAAAGCAAAAATCCTTTTTTTTTTTTTTCTTTTATCCTTGTCAAAACTAATGCGAACAGAAGAGATAATTAAATGTGTTGGGAAATATGCTAATCATTGACCTGGAACAAAAACTAAGCCACAGACAGCATGTGCAATAAATCTCTGCACATTGGTTCCTTTTAAATGGCTTTATAAGATGATCTGTGCAGTATCTGGTACAAATTCCTGCTACCACAGCCTCAATTAGCTGTTCCCCAACAGGCTGACAACCAGTTGTTCCAATACTAAAAGAAGAAATAGAATAATCGTGACTGTCGCATATTTTTCTACATTACCATAAAAAATATCTCAATGTTAAGCTGATTTAGCTTATTTATGTGCATATTTTTTCAAGGCTGCCAAAGAAAATACTCAATCTTGCTGGCAAAAGCTATTCTGAGAACATGAGAGTGAGTTTTTCTTTGCTTTATTCTAATGGATTTTTTAACATCTGGGTACCTCAACTCCCATTGCCTCATTAGACCCCTGAGGTCTAAAGTGTGTTGGTTAATTCAGTGTATGTTTTTTCCCCATCCAGAACAAGCTGAGAAGCTAATAAGGTAAGCATGAGACCCAGTGAAAACAGAAGTAAGAGCAATACAGAATTAATGAAATAATTACAGGAAGGTAAAGATCGGTGTAACTATAGTGATACTTCGTACAATTGAATTTGCATGTCCTGTAGCAATGGCAAACCTCCTCAAGATGGGAAAGAGCAGGCAAGTGTGTATGAATCAGTATCCTTTAAAATAATTGTGCTATAATCTTTTCCACGTATTAGGTTAGATTTTTTTTTCTGACATAGTGTGATGCTAACTATAGTAACTTTAATATGGATGATGGATTTCACTGCTACTGCTTGACTGCTTGAATGCAAAGAGACATTAAATCTTCCAATCCTCAAAGCGGTTTCTTGGGGTGTTCCTTCAAGTTCGGTGTCTTACCACTTTCACTCTAGAAGTCATTTGGTGGCAAACAAAAAAAAAAAAAAAAAAGAAGGAAAAAAGAGGAAAAAAACCCAACAACCAAAGAAAAAGAAGATGTTGGTTGTGATGGATTAATTTCAGACAGCAGTTTCTGCTGAGTTCACCATGCTTAATGTTCTTCCATTTAGGAAGGAGTTGCTGTCAAGTAAAGCAGATGAGCTGCTTTCAGTTTGTTTGTTTGTTTGTTTTTTTTTCTTTAAATACATGCTAACAACGTAACATCTCTTTCTTCAGGAAAACGATCCAGTTGCATATTGTCAGAGAGATCTGCCTTGTGCTTAGCACGGACAAACAGGGTTAATCTTCATCCTCCTCTTCTTTCAGTGGGGTTAGTGGGAGTTTGTCCTGAACTTGGAAACATGCCACAAAGAAGTTGACAATGGAGTTGTACAAATGCTGCTCCAGTGCTGCATTGCTGAAGTAATGGCTTTCATCGGGGTAAATCTGCAAAAACAGGCAAATACACACCTTAAGGAGCTTGAAGTTTGAGCACTGATCACCCACACCTGCAGCTCAACCTGACCTGCAAACCCACTGCATTTCCCCAGAACTGTGGGTCTTCCTGTGGATGCAAGAGCTGACTTATATCTTCCTTCACAAGGAAATTTTTTTGGGGGGGAGGATTTTCTATTTAATTCCATTCTGAACAAGTTCAGGCTACGAAGAACCAGACCACACTTACAAACAACAGTGCTTGCTCCTTGTGAAAACAGAACCCCCCCTCCCCCTTTTGGACAGATATGGCATTAGGTTTTACTGGATAAAATGAGGGCTTAAAAAAAAGTAATGGAGTTAAAAAATTAAACAAAGTTTGCTGGAGGAGTAATTAAATAGAAAAAAATCAGGAAACTAGAAATGAAATAGTTTAAACCCAACTTTCCATTTAAATGGAGCAGTTAACTTCTGCATGTGTTGAAGGAATGTGAGAGGATCATAATGGATTATCTAGACAGGGATACTAAAGTGGAAAAAGTAAGTCTCTTAGGGCTGGATGCTTGCAGGCAGGACTGAGGTGTCTCTCTGCTGCTCTGGGTACCTCAGTCCAAGACACAGGTCCCTCAGGCCTCCGTTCAGTCCTCAACTGACTTTTGGCATTAGTTAGTGCCTTCAAGCTCCACTCTACTAATTCTTCTGCACTGGAAAAGGGCAGGAGCACCTCACTCCTTGTAGTGCTGCCCAAATCCATTCCAAGCTCTTTGCTCTGACACTCCATCCTGCCCTCCTGGAGCGTGGTGGAGTGAGCACACCCACCACATGAAGCTCTGCAGGAATGCAGCCAGAGGGAGCTGGTATTCAGTGAATCAAGCATTATTAGCACTTGGGCACTGCAGCACAACCCCCTGTACCCGTGGGCTGGAGCAAGGTCCTGGGATGGACTGAGCCTGGGCAAGTTGCACTCTCCTGGCTGTGGCCTGGGATGTCACAGAGAGGTTGGGACCATCCCCATGGATGGTGTGGGGGTTCATTCTGGAAGCTTTTATGTCTTGGACATGAGTCATTCAGCAAAACAGGAATACAATTTGGTGGAAGGTGGGGCTTTCTAGACCACAGAGTGTAATTCACAGCGAGGTGTCCCATTTAAGTGACATTTCTCTTCTTAACTTTTCCAGCTAATTTAATTTAGATCCCTGTTTCCTCTGTAATTCATCCTGAATTTGTTCTGTTGTTCCCAAAGAAACTCAACAGGCATAAATTCCTTACAAACTCGTCTCTCACAACCTAATTTACTGTAATTTAATAATTGTTCTACAACAGTCCAAACCAAAATTGTGGTATCACAAAAGAACAGGAAAGGATAATATAAAGAAACATGTTATATGCTGGTGTTACTTCTATTGGCAGGCTGAGTTTTCAAGTGGCTTTTCAAAACTTGCTTCATAACAGCAGTTTGAGTTCAAACTGGGAAATAACTGTTCAAATATGAAAAAAAGGAAACACATACTGTACCTGCAAGCTGTAATTAGCCTTTGCCCTAATTAGGTGTGTGATAAGATCTGTAGTATGCTGAAAATGGATTTTTTCTGTAAAAACAGAATGCAATCATTAAAGAGGCAAATTTAATTAAGAAAAATCAAAGCCATCACAAACATATAATGAGCTCAAAGGATGGGGCTAACTTACCATCAGCGGTAGCATGAATGATCAAAAATGTCTGTTCCTTCAGTAATGAGACTCTGTGTGATAATTTGTTGATCTGTGAAGGTAAAGGTTGCAATAAGACAAAAAAACTCGCTAGAAATAAGCAATTTATGCAGAGGCAGTAGAAGCACTTAATTCTATTTAATACTTTTTTCTCAACGATAACAAGCAGACACCAGCACAGCATATTCTCTTGGCTACTTGTATCAATCTAGAGGTGAAATAGACCCCACCCTGTGCTTCCAGATTCAGTGTCAGCATCAGGAAGAACTCAGAGATGCTTGTCTGTTCTGATAATATCCACTAAAATCTGAACTGCAGAACACATGGAAAACATCAAAGTGTATTTCAGGTGAAATCGCTGATGAAAAGCGTGCCCAGGTGCCAAATCCTAAGAACTCTTCAGGCAGCTGGAGTGACTTCAGTGAGGTTTGAAAGCCAACCTCAACAAGTTTGAACAACTCTGGAGAGGACCTGATACGAAATTCAAGTGTCCACTGCTGAGAATGGCTTTGCCCCCAGCTGTCTTTCAGATGCACAGGGGAAAATAAACACAAATCTGAGTGACTGCAAAGAGTACAGGGTAGGAGAAATGAAGAACTTCCCCACTCACTTAGGGACCTTGCCATGCCCCGCAGAGAGCTCAAGAGACAACCAGAAGTACCTCTATTTGCTTAGGCCAACTCTTCAATGCACAAAGGGCATGTGACAATTCAAAGCCCTCATCTCTGGAATATTTTATCTGGCTTTCATCTGTACTGATCTGCCTTTGAATTTCTAAGAGGAAAAAAGGTTTGTGCTGATCTAGAAATTATGAGGGCAAAATTTGAGAGTCAATGAACTCAGAGTTTAGATAACCAGGATAAAGCTTCCCCTGTGAGGACACAGGGTGACACCTGCCTTCTCTGTGAGAACACAGTGTGCCAAACCTTTGCTGCCTTCCTGTCTTCCGGCTGAAGACAAGGCTTAGAAGCCGAACAAAGTTTTATCTATAAAAAATTCTGTTTGTGAGACTACTCTTTACTAGGTTTTTCCTCCAAGTAATTGCAGCACAGTATATAACTGATCCCATCACACATACTAAACAATGCCATGTCTCCTTTCCCATGTCCTGATCAATTCTGGCACAGAATTCTGCCTGAAATATCACATACTTTGAGAAAGTCAAGAGAAGCTGAGCTTCACTTGAGTTTGATTCTCTCTGAGATACACTTTTTGACTCAAAGTGGCAAGATCAGTGGCAGGAACTTCCAAGGATGTTGTGACACTGTGTCCTCTTGGGCACAGCTGAGTCACTCAGCTCCTGCTCTTTCAATCTCTAAAACTGGTGTAACTGTATTTATCCAATTTAGAGAGGCAGACATGAGGGCTAATCAATAAAACCATTATTGCATTATTACTTTATCCATTATTACTATGAAGACAAGAAAAGCAGTAAGCAGGCTGAAAGGAAACTTCAGAGCTTTACTAGTGAGTCTCTCTTGCATATCCTTGCTCCCTTCCCAAAAGAGAACCCATGGAGAAAGAATTAAAACCCAGTTCACATTTTATCAGGAAAATGCAGTGTCCAAGCACTTACCTCATATGCTTTATTATCAATCCCGTGCAAGCCCAAGTATCTTTCAGAAAAGGCTGAAGCTTGAAGAGAAAAAAAATGCAAACATTACTTTCAGTCATAAGTGAGTACACTGGTGCTTCTGAGTCAAATATTGCAAATGCTAAAAAAGGCCTTATTTTCTAACATTGCCTTAATTATAGAGGACACACTTCTAAAAGTTTTTGAAAACACGCTTAAGGATGCGGATAATACTACAGTCTGTCATTACCACCATGTGCTTCTGGTTTCTAAATCAGTCACAGAAGAGCCCTTTTTTTTCTTCCTTATTGCAACTGAGATAGAAGAGAAGAACACTATCACTTTCTGTCCCTTTCTCCTTTCACAAGGCCTGCTCCAACAACAGCCAAGTCCCCACTGCTCTCAGGGGTAACTGTGCAGCTCCTGAAGGGTGGCTGAACTGACTTCCACGGCAGTCCCCTGATTTTCAGTGGCACAAAGTGCAAGGGGAATAACTGGTGTCCCTGAGGGCAAGGACCCCCACATGTACAGACAGAATGGGTATAGCAGACTGGACCACAGGTTGAATGGATGGATGGTTCAGGCAAGAAAGGAGCAAGTTCAAGGCAGTGGTGGTGGTTGCTGGCAGAGGCTGGAGGGGTTTAAAGCCAATTCTCCTTTATTTAAAAGGAGTAGTAATACTCTGACCACCATGGCTGGTCCCACTGGTGTCAACGAAATTGCTCAACTGGGGAAAAAAGGGTTTATGGCTGTCCTAAGAAGACACACGATATAAAACAGGAATGATCTTAGAGAATAAAGGTGATAACTGGGAATATATTTATGGTCAACAAGAGGGTCTGTTGGCTTAGAGATGGGGTTTACCATAGAGTTTGAAGTCTGTCACTGGGGAAAGAGCAGCTCCACAGGCAAACACCTGGTTCTCCTCACCGGCTGGAAGCATGTAAGTGCTCAGGTAGCCACCGTAATCCTGGAACAGAAAGGGGACAGGGGTGTCAGTGGTCCTGCTGTGAGGCACTGCTGCTTTCGGGTACAGAAACAGGGCAGCTGAGACCTTGCAGCAAACACTTGGCCATTACAGAACCTTTAACACCTTGCACTGAAAAAAAACCAAAACAAGGGTTATCTCCCTGTCTTTGGCACACTTGGCTGAAGATGAGCTCTACACTTGTTGCACTCTCCTGAAGGCAGGATGGTTGTGTGCCCAAGAGCTGGCCTTTCTCATCCCATTTTGTGGTTTTAGCTCTAACCAGGTATGTTACCTTTCCAAAATACTACCCCAGTCTTTCGTTACTTAAAATGAACACAACCTCAGTGTCTGTTGTCAGCCTGTTAACAATTCCCTGCAGAGATGCTGCTGTATGTGCAGCTCTCTTCACCCACTCCAAGCCTGTGTCCCCCACAATACAAAAATTCTGCTCACAGTCCCCTTCTCATCTCTAACTATGTGTACTTTATAACTGCTGTTTCCCAGCCAGACACACACTGTGGTGCAAATCAGCCTCCAATGTTGTTGTACACTTGAACACATGATATACCCACATTCCCACAGGCCTTAAGAGACAAGATGAAAATGAAATGAAAATTTGCAATGGGGAAAAAAAAATAATTAATTATCTGACAAGGTTTTTCTGAGCAATAGTCACTTTTTGCACTTGGAAGTTAATTTTAAAAAAGCAATTGATGAACACATTGATAAAATGAAAGCTTCCACCTTTAACATCTCTGAGCAAGATGCAGTCTATCTCAAAAATAAATAATAATAAAAAAGTTACCACTGACATATTCAATAAATCAGGATTTAGTTCAGCTGCTTCACCACATCAACCAACTTGAAGAGCCCAGAAGAACAACGGAAAAATATTACCTTTCCGAACACACCAACTCGTGTTTTATCAATGAAATGCTCATTCAACATTGTCCTAGAATGTGAGAGAGGAGAACCAATGGGTTAAAAATATTTTTCCCTCAGATATAGCAGTGATTTTAATCAGCTTTAAATTAGGGTGGCCACAGAAAAATTCACAGAATGGTTTGGGTTGTAAGCGACCTTAAAGATCATTTCATTCCAACCCCCTGCCATGGGCAGTGACACCTTCCACTAGACCAGGTTGCTCAAAACCCCATCCAACCTGGCCTTGAACACTTCCAGGGATGGGACGTCCACAACTTCTCTGGGCAATCTGTTCCAGGGTCTCACACCCTCACAGTAAAGAATTTCTTCCTAATATCAAATCTAAACCTGCCCTTTTTCAGTTTAAAGCTCTTACCCCTTGACGTAGACAATGTAAATCATGCCATACAAGCTGCTTTCACATGAGTCTGTTTGATTTAATCTTGCAACCTCATGTGTTGGATTTGACCAAGCAATGGCAGCAAATAATCTGTAGTACCTTTGGAAGTCATAATAAGCTATTGCACAGCTATTGCAATACTCTGATAGTGCTTTTAATGTGATTATGTGCAGAATAAATCTAACAATATGACAGGATTCAAGATTTTGCCCTGGTTTTTCTCTTTAAAAAGCTTAAGGATTTAAAGATGGGTTTTTCTAATGACCAGGCAAGCAAAAGATTAATGTAGGAACAGATATTCAAGCTTACTTGTTTGTAGCTGTATGACTGTGCAAAGCTAAAAATAAATAGGCTTTGAACACGTGATACAGATAAGTGTGCTCTAATTTAGCTCTGTTTAAGGCTTGTTTTCCTCCCTCTGCACTGGCTGGCATGAGCTCCCTCTCACATGCCATCACTTGGTCACAGCTATATGTACAGTGTCCTTCCTTCCCATCTCCTTGCTCCACCCCACACACCATTAAAGCAACCAGGATTAGTGACGGTATTGGATTAATTATCATTAGTGAAAGAATTTCTTCAGTAAGGATGTCACTGACCGGACAGCTTCCAGCTGGTCCTTCTCTTCCAAAAGGCCCAGCCTCCTCCTGACCTCGTGCAGTAGCTTAGTGCCCTGGAAGCCACTCCCGCGGCCGTCGAACTTCAGCACGATGGCGTTGTGAGAGCTGACCATGACGCTTTCCCACGTCACCTCAAACCTCTCTGTTACGATCTGGCTCCCAGGTGTCCCATCTCTGAAACAGAAACAGGCATCAAGCAAAGGCAGAGACACCAAGCAGGGGCCAAACGCCCTCCTTAGGACTGTGATCTTGCCGTGGGATGGGGACCCACAGCTCCATTGCGCTGGGTAAGGCCAGACAGGTTTCTAGAAGGGGAGACCACTCTCTGCAAGGATGACGTGCACAAGACTCATTGTGTGGGGTGGGTTTTGAGGCTGGGTGGAAGCTGCAGGTTGGTTTCTGCCTCCCTCTCTGCACAGCAGCTATGGCTGTGCTAAGCTGAGCTTTGAACCATCGTAGCAAGCACATCCCTAACTGGGCAGGATTCCTCCCCTGAGCAGCCAGGGCAGTGACAAAAGTATCAGTTGAGTTTTCCCTTTTTTTATACCTCCTCTAATCTGTATCTATTTTCTACATTCCCCAAAGCTGCTCTTTTTTACTGTTGGTTTCTGTGAGGAGTTTGACTTTGGAGTCCACAGGAACTACCAAAATATGTTGGATGAAGCTTGAAGACATCTGGCATCTTTTCCTTTAGTGGGAAGCACTGGGGTTTCATTTACTGCCCCATTCATCCAGCCCTGCCCTTCCTTCTGCTGTGGAGTTCTGGAGAGCGGCTGTAGATGGATCTGTCAGTCACTTCCGTCATCACTGCTTCACACAAGTACACAGGGAAAGGACTCTTTTAAAGTGGTAAAAAACGGTTTAATCATTCCCAGTTTGGCCTAAAATTGGCAGAAAAGGGTGGGAAAGATTCCCTCTTCACCCTTGTGGTTAGGGTCTGATCCTGGTACAAGGCAACTGTCTCCAGAAACACAGGCCCTACTTCAGCCAGACAACTTGTCAAAAATAAGCAATATGATGACTTTAAGCAATAATTTAGGACTGGGATTACTGTAGAGCCATGGGCATTTTCATCCATTTCTTGTCGTGTTTGGGGTTCTTAGGGACATCAGGCAACTCACTGCAGGATTTCAATGTTCATGTGACTCCAGTAATTTGCATTTATTCAAGCGAGACCCAGACCTATCCAGCTCCAGAGGCGGCCTAATCAAGTGCCGTTAGCTTGATGAGTACCAATCTTTCTCAAGCACTTCCATAATGAAGTACATTTTCTCTGCAGTAATTTTGTGATGTAACGACATGCTTATTGCAGTGTTTTTGTCCTTCATGGAGGGGTGTGCAGGACGGTGTTCAGGCATTTGCCAGGCATTCATCATTCCTGCATGAGGCTTCTCTCTCTTGTGGGGTATTCCCTGGCAGGCAAGAGATGCAATGGGATGCAGCCAGGGCCAAACAGGTTCTTCCAAGGTCAGTGAATTCCCTCCCCCAGTTTCTTTCCAAATTTCCAGAAAAAAACCTCAGTAACGTGTATTATTGTTACTAAATGTTGCATAAAGAAATATCCATCTGATTTGCCCGCAAGGAGGAAAACCTACCTCCTTAATATAAATGCTAACATTGTGGAGATCTTCAAAGGTTTCCAGCCCTCTCTTTACTGTCACTTCTGGGAACACCAGCACTTACAAGGGAAGGATTTCTGCATGAGGGCATCTAAAACTTAAGTTCTAGTAAGGCTGACTGAATTCCACTCTAAAAATACCTGTTAAGTCCAGGGTGAGTGCCCTAAGGACTGGGACAGAAAGTCAAAATCCATCCTTTATTCCTCCTCCTTCTGTTTCTGCCCCCCAAATTATAGAAGTGCAAGTGTACATGGAACAGTCTCACAAAATCCTACAATTTACTCTGCAGGATTTCACTAGAGTGCCCTCCTGGTAGCCGAAACTTTAGCTCAAGCATGGGAGAGAAGGAACATACATCTGGCCTCTTCTAGCTATGAAGTGAGAAAGGGAAGGGACCAGTGTGCTGGACTCTGGCATTCCTTATACAAAACATATCTTGGAAGTTTCTGATCATGGCCAAGGTCTCCAGAACGCCCCAATAATGTGAAGGGAAAGAAAGGACAAGAGAGAACTTACACAACCAGAAGCAAGGGGTAGTGCGCGGTATCCGAAAATGTTGCAGGCTTCAGGATCTGCATTGGCAATTCTAAGCAAAAAAAAGAACAAATAACAACATGTCTCCAATGTGGGAACGTTGACATAACTCTAATAGATTTTTCTGGTGTTTTGGCCAAATACGAGTAGGAACGAAATGGTATTTCATGAGGCAGTTGCAAATAACACCTTAGAAACACAGATGTCGTCAAAGAAAGGACCCATATTGTGATAGCTGAGGTGACAAGAAATGTAAATTGGGAGTGCTCAGTCATGCATCACTTTTACAGCATTCAATTAACATCTGTCAATAGCTATAATTTTCCTTTTTTGGCAGGTGATTGTGTGACGCAGACAGAAATCAATATTGCAGGGCAGCAGAGAAGGGGGAAAATTGGCGATGAAAATGGTAATTTAAAACGCAATTAAGTGTGGTGGCCGGGGGAGAGAAATATAATTATTTTGCTATAATGGTGTGAAGACAGAGGGGGAAACAACTATTGTAATCCTAACTTCCTAAGGGCTGAATTTTGCTGCCAAACAGGAGGCAAAGGTGCTGAACCCACGTTGTTATATCGGTACAGAACCGATGTAAGGCTGGGATGTGATCACCAAAGCTTCTTTTAACTGAATGGCATTTCTATGGTTTTGAATCAATAGGCAAAACTGCCACCACACAAACACTCAGCACATTTATTTTTAAAATGTTAACTACAATCTAGATTAGCAAAGGCCCAGCAATTAAACGGGTATTAGGAGCGTTTTCCGTAGATTAATACACAGATTAGCAGCGTGGTTTAAGTGGTTTGCTTTGCAATCGTTGTCTGACAGTCTGCCTAATTAGTTATTCCATCTGAATGCTAATAACTGCAAATTGGATCAATGGCCCAGGGACAGCCAAAAAGGCCATCTCTTGACTTTAAATATTACTAAGTGTTACGTGCAGTGTTCCCGAGGCTGCTCAGCCCAAAGCTTTGAGGACACAGGGAGGCCATAGCAGAACAGCCACATGGCTGTGGCCAGCTTGTATTTATCACACACACACATACACATGTGTATTTTTTGTTAAATGAGCAGAATTGCAATGATACTTGCTGTTAAGAAATTCAGCATCAAGCTGAGTTATCCCTAATAAACTGCCAGCGTCACATGAGCTGACTCATGGGGGGACAGACAGGATCTGAATGATAGGCTTTTCCCCTGTCTTCTCCTGCCCATAAAACCTGGGAGTGAATGTCTGTCGCTGTTATTCTATGCACTGGTTTATGTTCCTAATGCCTGTGTGGCAAGCAGAAAATTTTACGGTCAAGCAGAACATTTTAGGGCCATTATTATCCTTTTCAAACGGCAATCATCTCTCAGGCTTTGCTTCACATTTTAGAACATCTGGTAATGACTGAAATCAGTAACCTGCCCCCAGCACACCTCATTGCTTTCATTTCACTGCCTGAGAGTTATGATCCTTCCTGGCATAGGAAACCAGATGGGCCACACTATGAACACAGGCTCTTTGAGGCTTATTTGGAGTTGCTACCATATACAGAAACTGGGATTTTGGGATGACACTGCACAGCTCTGAGTATGTGGATTTTCCCAGTATAGGTCAGTTATATGCTTACAGACAGAGGAGATGCTTTTTAGGTTGGTTCAGGTACAACTACAGAGACAGCCAGAAGGTGCTTGCATTTTGGCTGTTTGCCACCAGGCTTTTATTCTCTCTCTTTGGCATATAGATGCATTGGGCATATAGATGCATAGTAGAAATAACACACCAGCTGCAGATACCAACAGCTCCAAATTTTTGCTTTCTTTATTCCAGGTGAAATTTCTTTTATCTTTTCCCATATAGCTGTTGGTTTTGTTTTTCAACCCTATCAAATCATATGGCTTTCTCAAAGAATCTTGAATGACTGCAATGGGCAGTCACTGGAGAGTCATTTTCATTCACTGCAGTTTGGACTGTGCACTGAAAGACAGTCACAGCTGTAGCCAGCAAGCACACACAGTATCTCACTCCAAACTGATTTCATAGAATCATAGAATCATAGAATTAACTGGGTTGGAAGAGACCTCCGAGATCATCAAGTCCAACCCTTTATCCAACCCCACTGTGATTACTAGATCATGGCACTCAGTGCCACATCCAGCCTCATCTTAAACACCTCCAGGGACAG
>JAWWES010000081.1:6552412-6693045 GCA_035583135.1 Lophotriccus pileatus | reverse complement strand
GAACACCACTGGTGACTGGATCCCAGCTGGATGCAGCCCCGTTCACCAGCACTCTCTGGGCCCGGCCCTCCAGCCAGCTCTTAACCCAGCATAGAGTGCCCCTGTCCAAGCCATGGGCTGCCAGAATTTCAAATAACACACCACACAGCTATGGCAAATGTGCCCCCAACAATGGGGGTACCCCGCTGCGTAATTTTCCAGAGTGGCTTTTTCTCTACAAAGGAGTTTCAAAAGGAAAAAAAAACACCCAACCCTATCATTTTGCCTTTCTTCAGCTGAATTCTCATCAAATTCTGCCTCTGTAATAACCTCCTGATGTAGCACATCCTAAGAGAGTGCTTTGTAAACTGTGTGAGTTTATTGAGAGTCAAAGTCATTTTTCCTCCTGCCAGTCTACCCAAGATGACTGTATCATTTCACAGCTATAGCAGTGAAAGAGAAAAATAAGTGAGAAGAAAGGTGCTACTTACTGTAATCATCTATCTTGATTTCCATGTATTCTACCTTAGGCATTTGCCTGTCATTTACAGCCTGCTGCACATTTTCATTTACCTCCAGCTCAAAAATTTCTGAAAGAAGAAGGTCAAGAACATAAAAACTTTTGGCATTGTTTGTGAAAATGCATTTTAACATTTTATAGCCATCTTAATATATATAACACAAGTTTCCTTGTGAAAGGATTTCCTTCTAGTCCTCACAGGTGTCTAATTCAGTTAAGTCTTTGAAGTTCTGCACTGGCAAATTGTATTCCTGAAATAGTGACATTCATCTAATTTGCAGGAGATGGGAACGTGACCTGTGTTGGCACACTGCTAAGGGTCAGACATCCAACTGACTTGCTGTCAAATGAAGAGGTCCTCAAGTCTGTGCCCAAGTTACACATAATAAATGGGGAAAGGGAGGACACTATGGAGGACTTCAGGACAAGGTTGTGCTGCTATGCAACATAAAATCCATGGGAAGGAAAGCCATGGGGAGAGGAGAGTGGACAAAGGCCATACAAACCTGCAACACCAGGGTTTGGAACAGCCTTGGCTTTTGGAATTGCTTTTCAAGAATTGTTCATTTTGTGTGTCTTACCCAAGGAACCTCTAGGTCTGAAATAGAGGATTCCTTCCTCCTTCCCAGAATTTAACCTTTATCCCCACATCCTGGCCACTTGGTCTACCTGCTGAGCCTCTTCTAGAAAAAGTGACCACCTCCAGCATCAGAAAGAGCAAGTTCTTCCCAGATCGCAAGGAAAGGGCCCAACTTTAGGAGACACTTCAAGTTTTATGTCCTAGGTGGTGGGAAATGTCTCTTGGTGATGGTGAAGTTCCCGAGCCCCACAGAAGAGGGATTCAAGGGCTGGGGGGATCCCACTGTGATGGCAATGAATCCTGGTCTGGGGAGCCTGTTGCAGTGCTCAGCCCCATGGCATCGGTCAGGGTGTGACCAGGGGGATCCAGGCATTATCTCTGCCATGTGTACCCAAGGAAGGTTTGAGATTTTGCACCACATTAAGTATTTCATTGACTGTAACTTCCCTTTGGAGACACACTGATAAACAGATTTGTAACCCCAGCTCCTCAAGTAACACTTCTGCTACCTGATTATCATGCTCTCACTGCCCATCTCTGCTGAACAGGCAGGCACAGCACAAAAACTTGCCCTTCCCTGTTGATAAATTTCAGAGATCTTTCAACAATAGCATATTGGTTCAATGATTTTTTATTCACCCTGCTTCTGAAAAGCCCAGCTCTTCTCTATTGAAATCACAGCCCCCACAAAAGTGCCAAAGCAACAGCCTATTACGTTTAGTTAAATATTAAGATTCTCATTTAATTATGGCATACACAAGTAGCTTTATCAGCAGAAAGGGGCCTGCCACGTAGGGGAATTTAGTCAAGCCGTTTTATTTGTTCATATAATTGCATTCACAGAAAGCCAGGAAGACTGTGGAGGATATAAAAAAGATTGGCATATCTCCTAAAGGACTTTCCTTTTTGCTTTAGGACCACAGGGAGCTTGAGTCTGTGGAGTACAAATGGTCATTGCTTAATTAAATGTAAGCACGCTATAATATTCAGTGCAACTCACTATTATCAGATTATTGCAGAATACAGAGGCAAAGTCCCTTTATAGAGTAATGGGCTCATATTAAATAAGTAAATTCAGTAACATGCAATTGTCAATTGCCCTTTATTCAAAAGCAAAAGAATGGGGGGGTGTGGAAGGAACCAGGGGAAATGGTAATCATATGCAGAAAATCATGAATTTCAGTAGGGGATGTAGGTTGAGTTCTCTGTGTAATAAATGCTACCCATATACGCCTGTCAAAGTAAAAACTAGTCCTGGTGTGTTTTATGTTACTTTTTCAAGCCCTTCTTTTGCTGTTTCTTCATTTGCTTTATGACATCTGTATTTTATAAAACTGTAAGGAGGCTATGACACAGCTCATGAGAGCACTCTCCTGTACGTGCTGGTATAGCCAGTCTGCCTATGGTAAAATTAAGGTGTTGAGTTTGAGGGGGAGGAAAAAGGAAGGGCCTTTGGAGCTGCAGGTCAGAGCTAAGAAACTCTCCTGGCTGAAGAGCCTTGTGGGTATCACCTGGGCTTCTCTGGGGTTATACTGTGTGGGGGCATTGCTGGGAAGAAGAGCTGATACATCCTTGTGCAGAGAGCCTTTCCAGTGATTTCCTTCAGGGGGAAATGAAACAGCCCAGCATTCACAGAAAACCTTTAGTTTAGAGTGAACCTTTAGTTTAGAGTGAAATCCCTGCTTTGCTCTGTTCCTTTGAAGAGACAAGGGCAGTGAGTCGCTGTAAATCCAGTTAAGTGAATCTGATACTTGATAAACTGATATCGACCATGTACAAAGCCGACAGAATAATAGTGTTGCTTGTTATTTGGGTCACAGCCATGCCTGAAATCCTTAACTGTAGGTTAACAGTGGGCTAAACTCTGTGTTAAAATGAAAGATCAGGTCTCCCATCAAAAGCGTGGGAGCAGATTAATCTTGGTTTCACATGAGACTCAGTCCCAGGCCCTGCCATGAAGTCTCCTGAGACTCATGAAAGAGAGAAAGGGGCATCTTGGTTTAAGACACCTGTAGAGAGGGGACAGAGAAAGGCTGCATGTCTGAGGGTCCCTGCCATTCTGACTTGGATCTTTCTGGATATTTTGCATTACTACATGTGTGAAGGAGGAACCCCAGAAACCCCACTGCCAGTCTGGTAATGACTACAGACAGTACCAAATATTTTGAGGGAAGAAATCTATTTTTGGAATTATTCCACCATCACACTGATGTAAATGCAAATCATTAGCATGAAAAAGCCTTACAAAACAATAATTGCTACAATCTCCACAGACAGATCACGAAACCAGGCAGAAGCACCACTTGTGGGGCTCACACCTCTGCATTATCTCTGATAATTCACATCAGAGTGGTTTTATTAAAAACGGAGATTAAGCTAAATATTTCTAATCTTATTATCTTATTTCTTTCGTATGGGACATACATAAAACAAAATCTGTGGAAGACTAACAAAAAGACAGAGAGAGATTTGAACTGTGCTTTTTTTTTTTTTTTTTTTTGAGAAAGCTGATAACCAACATCATGCCCAAACCACTGTGTTTGTAGCCCAAACAGAAACCTGTTGTGATGGCAGCACAACAGCTCTGCAAGCCTCTCTGCCTTGCAGAAAACTTGCATTTAGGCACAGTCTGGGCTCCCCAGTAGCATAAGTTTACTGAAGAGCAGCTACATCTCACTGTCCTGCCTGGCTACTTTTCTCTGAGGAATTGCAAAGCTCAAGCCCATTCTTACTCTGTGCATCTGTCGTGTTGTGAACCGTCACCATCGGGACACGGGGACCTTGAAAAGAAGAAGAAGAAGAAAAGAACTTGGTTAAATTTCTGTCAAAGCATACACAGACACACGTGAACCTGGTTTTGAATTCCGTGGAGCTGAAGACTCTTGAGACTCACTTTTCATGCAAGAGTAATCTAAAAAGCAAATCACCCTTGTATTAGAAAGAGTCTATGACTAAATGACAGTACTGTAGACTCAAAAACATGTGAGGTTTCAAAGCCCTTTCCCAACAGACCACTAAAAGCATCTTTCCCTAATTTGTAAACATTATAATTAGCACAAACACAATTAAATTACTTGCCTTTAAAATTATTCTAATGACACCCAAACATCACAGCACAAAGCATTTACATTTTGTATGCTATGGGTAACTGTTGCTGTTTTGCAAATTATTTTTTTTCTTAATGAATTAAACACCAGTTTGGCTCTCACACTGGAAAAGCCTCATATTCTGTCTTAAAATGCAGCATTTGGGTATTGAAATCAGCCAATGTTATACAAAGAGGATTATCATTACTATGCAGTGCACATGAACATGCCACACAATTCACTGCCATAGGATGCTGCAACACTTAGGATGCCACAGTCTTTTCCACAGGATGCTGTAGGATGCTTTAGTCCTTAGCACAGTGATCTGGATTCATCTGCTTGTTCAGAAAGTCACCAAGTATCTGACTGACAGAAAAATGGGATGGCACATGAGATGAGGTTCATGTTATAGTTGTCAGCTTCTTTCTCTCTTTTCCAGTTGGCATCTGGTGACTGCTCTTGGAGACAGGACACTGGGCCAAGATGGGCTGACCCAGAATAGCCACTCCTGTGTTATTACCATGCCTGTTAGCAGATTTTTCCATAAGCTTGAAGTGTTGCTTAGGAAGCTGGAAGAAGCACTGCAGTGATTCATTCTTCACACTTTCCTTCTCTTTCCCCACAATGTGACATGACACAATGTCACCAAGGGTGAGCAGCTGAGGGAATCTGTCTGCCCAGCAAAGATCCCAACAGCAGGGCCAGCAGGCTCCCATGCCATGTGTGTGTGAAGATCATAGAAGACCCAGGGAATCCTTCGGGTTGGAAAACACCTCTAAAATGATTGAGTCGAACCATTAAGCCAGTGCCGCAAGATCACCACCAAACCATGTCCCTGAGTGCCACATCTACATGTCTTTTAAATAGCTCCACCACTTCCATGGGCAGCCTGTTCAATGCTTGGCAACCTTTTCAGAGAAGACATTTTCTTAACATCCAATCTAAACCTCCCCTGTGAAACTTGAGGCCATTTCCTCCAGCCCAATCACTTGTTGCTTGGGAGAAGAAGTAGGTTCCCACCTGGCTACAACCTTCTTTCAGTAGTTGTAGACAGTGATAAGGTCTCCCCAGGATGAATAATCACAATTCCATCAGCCACTTCTCATCAGATTTGTGCTTCAGACCCTTCTCCAGCTCCATTGCCCTTCTCTGGACACTCTCCAGCACTTCAGTGTCTTTTTTTGAATATCAAAACCCCAAATCTTTTTAAACTTCAAAAGTAAGACAGCTTAAAGAGACTGTTATTCACTGAGATTCCAGCCCCTTTCAGATGTCTTCTGAAGATATCATGAAGGTGGGTCCTTCAACCTACAAGCAAATGCGGTGGGATAACCAATTGTGCACTCGAGATTTCTGTAGGGCTGGCTGACAAAAAGCCCCTGAAATGCTGTGACTGACAGTGTGCACACAAATGGCAACAAAAGCAGGTTACTGTGAGCCATCTGCACCAGTTTGGTAGGTGAAGTAAGTTCTTGAGAGCAAGAAAGACTTTAAGGCACTATAATTGTGTCCCCACGTTGCCAAGAACCCACACCCCATTGCATATAATCAACAGTGTTTCACCTAGACCTTACCTACACAGAGAAAAGGCAGGAAAAGATTTTATTTAGAATTAAGATGACTGATATGGCAGACTGATTTTATTTCCATATAATGGAGAATTTTCTCCCCTAACAATCCAATTCCTTTTTTTGCATCACTTATTTTTTAGAATGCAGCAAGGTGAATATAATGCACAGAGGAAAACAGGTTTACTCACCAGGATTTAGCTGAATTTACCTTTCTCCTACTGATTTACATTGATATGCTGACCATATTTATTTACAAATCTGCCCTGCTTTCCCCCTGCAGTCCCAGAAGCCAGACTGCTGGAAAAGCAACAAACCTAATAAACATGGGCATGATAAAATCATCACTGAAAATAAAAGGAATCCTCTCAAATGACTTCAACTGGAGCTAGAGCAGTCCTTTAATTAACACAAAAACTCATAACAAAAAGAAAGGGATAAAGAAATACGATGTATATAATCCTTTTATTTTCTAATTTATTTTTACTTTTATGTTGGCATTGAAAAAGCTACGAGAAACTAATAAATAAAGAAAAATGCCAGTATGTATTTGAGAAAATTTCTTGTATTATTTATTGTGTTTCCTCAGCCTCTCACTACTCACTACTACTATTACTACCATTATTACTATTACTACAACTGTCATCTCCCCAAATCGATGTTTTAAAGTGAGGTCCCATATAAAGACATTCAGTTTGAGGTAATATCAAATTAAAAAATATTTTAAAAGGTGAATCAACATCCTAGAAAAAGCAGACTTTTGAGTTGCCTAACTTTTGTTTTTCAACAAATGAGGAAAAATGGTAAAGGCAGAAAACTACACAGTAGAATCATCAGGTTTGTGAGAAAGATTACTCTCACTATTACACATTCTCAGTGATGACACTCCAGAATGCATTTCACTTGAGAGCAGGCTGAATCAAGAAGAAAAAAAATCACTTTTTTAGAAGTGACATAAATTGCTTATTTCAATGCCAATGTTTAAAGTAAAACAACCTGGTTACATGCTAGACATTGTCTTCTAATACACACACATCAAAAGTCTTTCAACACTCACAGGTTGAGTGTCTAATGCCTGACAGGGACAGAAAGAAATTCTTGAAATTAGCAGTGTATATTCATTAACTGCCTGCCCTGCTTTATTTCTAAACCTACAATGGTGTGACAGTCTCATTACACATGCCATCTGGTAAATGCCATCCACTGTCACGTGTGGATCTGAGAGGGAAACCTAATTTGTTCAATGAACTTCTGGGAGCTGACAGAAGCAGAGCGAGGACATCCTCTGCTCCATCTCTCCTTCCTCCAGAGCCCGTCCAAACGGGCTTTGATGGGGACTCCTGAGCCCTGGCACATTCTGCTGCTTCTGTTCTGTGATCAGCACTGATGAGTGCCTCTGCCTGCCTACCCACCCCTCCTGGAAACTCTGTAAGTGCTCTGCTTCTTGCTCCGGAGAGCACGTGAGCATCAGGAGCAGGCTGGAGTCAAGCACTCGCTTGTGCTCCTTGAAGGATAAAACACAAAGTTTTATTCACTCTCAGAAAGTGAAGCAGATACTGAGCTGCTTTGCCCTTATTTGCAAAGGTGAAAGAGATCCAAGCACATACCACATAACCTGGGTGATTGTTCCCAAAATCACAGGCAGACCACTTTCTGCATGACGTGGTGAAGGTGGTGCTGTGGGATTTCTTGTCCCAGCCCTGGCTCCAGAGGGGTGAGTACAAGGTGTGGGACCTGGCACTGCTCCTCCCTGCCACCTCCTCCCAAGATTTTAGGATACTGGGTGGCACTATACAGGCTTTGTACCCTGGTTATCATCCCACTCTGCATCCCTCTGTCGGGAGTGGGATGGGGTGTAGTGGAATGCCATCAGCTTGAACTGCTTCACCTGGCTTGCAGGGTCCACTGCCCTTTCCTCTCTCCAGCATGGCACCAGCCAAATTAACCTGACACAAGTTTTAACGCTGCTGCTTTAGTTGGAACTTAAGGGAAAGGACCAAAACTCTCGACAGAACTTCTGTGTGTAGACACACTCTATATATCCTGAATAGATGCATGATTAATAACACTGCATAAAAATCTAGTTTTATGGGATTTACAGGAATGAGATTTTCAATTAATACAGCTGAAAGTCTGGTTTTATCATAAGGCCTTTGACTTTAAAACCATTACTGTCATTATCCATGCAAGAAGTAAATTGAGCCATACCACTACAATGACAACAGGCAAATTTATCGCTGAGGAACTACTACCCGTTGTGATCTAAAGGGCACAGAAACTCAGTGGCTCAGTAATTTGACAAGAAAAAGCATTTTCCATGGCTTGCCATCAATTTTTAAGCAGGTTTCACTATTATTTCCAAGAGGGTTCTGCTTAAACACTATCAGAAAGAAGCAACTCTAGATATTTAGGTGGTAAGATATAGATTTCCAGAATAAAAATGGAAAATCATTATACAATCTCGGAGAAAATATTTACCAGGCATTTGTTTTGCAATACTTTTTGTATTCCATAGTATTCCTGATGCTTTCATGATCTAAAGAGCATAGGGAATTGTATCAGTTACTGTAACTTTAAAGCAGTGATTATAAAAAGAATATGAAATCAAGTTGCAGAAAAGGAAATCAAAGTTACAGAAGTGTTTCAAAAGGATAAAAAGAGGAATTGTCTTATTCTTCTCATCTGTATTCTCAAAGGCTTCAATGTTGCAGTTAATTTCGGAGCAGAAGCTAAATTCACAGTGTGTAAACAATGAAAATTCAAATGCTCTCTGCCAGCGCCACCAGCATATCTCTTAAGCACTGATGAATGATTTAAAAGAGCAGCTGCAAGCGATGGGAGCTGAAAGGGCCTGGCTCTGCACAAGTGAGATAATTGGCAACAGCCATCTCTGTGTACAGATTCCAGATCTCTTTATTTGCTAATCCATGAATTATTTATACATGCTGCATAAAGTTCATATGTTGGGGTGATATTATCAGCCTAATAAATAAAGACATGGGGAGTTCTGTGAACCACTGCTAACAATTAAAATATTTTTCCCATTTACAGTATTTTACAGTCGACGCTATGGACAGATGTTCGTGCTGTTTGCTTTGGCAACCCTGTTGACATAAACATCAAACAGATTTGTGCTGCTATTCACCCTCCCCAAGGCATTTAATTTTTTAATCTAATCTTTACTTCCTCAGATGTAACTTGTCTTGTAAAATCAATCCTGGCTTGTTCTCAGGCAACACGCAGTATCAAACAAACCACTCCAATGGTACTGCTTGTCTCTGCCCTGTCTGATACTGGTAATAAATTTCATGCTTACTTTATGTAGAGCAGAAATAAATCTCGTTGCTCTGAGGCATCATCAGTTAGCAGTGACTAGAGGGCAAACGACCATGAGATTTGGTCTTAATTCCACTAGACAGAACAGGTCCGATGAGTTCTTCAAAAGGTTGCTCGAATGAATAATCGTCGTCAAGTCCTCAGTTCATTCCATGGGATTTTGAGAGGTGCCTATAAACAGTGCAGGAAGCTGGGCTGACATTAACCAGCTCATCCCACTGTCTATTCTGTGGTCACTGAAGGACATGGGGCCTTCGGGTACAAGCAGACCCTCCCTTGTTTCCTCAGGAAATTGTGGATTACAAAAATATTTGCAAACACCCTCTGAATATAATTGGTTTTGCTGATAGAATTCCTACTGGTGTCTCGCTCTTCTGGTAGGAACTAACTTCCAACTTGAAGCTGTACTGGCTGTCACTTCAATTTACACCTTTTTGGGTTTGTTCCAACAATCTGTTTTCTGCTAAGCATGAGTATTTCCATTATAATCAGAGCAGTCATGTATCCCCAAAGCTCTCACCCAGTCAGATAAACTAGATTATTTTAACTCCCTTTTACAGGACAAAGTTTCTTTTCATCTTATTCTTTAATGAAGCAGAGTTCTACATTCAGTTTCTCCTTCCTGAACAGAAATGACCAGGACTCTACTCCTGCTGCTCAGGATGGTGGTCCTTATACTGGTCCTTACAGTGAAACTGCTAATGGCCCTGTTCTAAGGAAAATTCTTTGACTGATCCATCCTAAAAGAACGTTCACCTTTTCCATGACCCCAGCAGGCAGCTAGTTTGCAGACATCCAGTTATCAGCATTGTGTGCCCAGGCACCCATTTGTAACTCTTGAGCTTCAAACATACAAGAAAAATCTTGCCCTGAGTCACCGTGTGCTTAATTTTGCTCTTCGTACTATTAATTTCTCCCACCCCAGCCCTACAAGACAGCCAGCTTCTCTAGTATTTATCTCTGCCTTCTGATGATGCTTATCAGCTTTGTGGTCTTAACAAATTCCATTAGCTTCATCCAGCTTTGGGTTCTCAGGCTGACAGGGAACAATTTAAAAGTAAGGTCATTCCCAAGACCAGCTCCTAATGAACCCTGCTGATGATCTCCAGTTAGCTTTGTATTTCTCTTCATCATAATCTACTTCCTGCTTTCATTTTGCTGGTACTTAACCTTTGCTCACAATCCTTTCACTGAACTCCCTCCTCCCCTTCTTAATTAATATCATCCAATGAGGTGTCACATTGGCTGAGCATTTCCTGCCTTTTCAGGAGGCTTTGGCTGAGGTTTTCAAAAGCCATAATGCAATAATGCACGTGGATGGAACCAAAGAGGAACCCTGAAAACTTACAACCTTTAAGGAATGTTGCAGGTACCTTCATCCATTGTAGTGATGAGATCAGCTGTAAAAAGGACAATTTGCTTGCAGAGTTCTGGAACCTGACAGGGCACCATGACTGCGTACCTAGAATTGCAAGTACCAGAGGAAGGAGGGAACAACTCCGGTTCACATGGGGGACACTGACTTCCAAAAAGCCTAAGGTGCATTGCTAGTTCAATCTATGGAATCTGAACACAAAAATCTCCATACTCAATTCCCTCTCTTTTTTCTGGTTTCTATTCTATTTCCTGCTATTCCTAATTGAATCCCCCAGTTTAACCTCTTTCAAGTCACTTTTAATCCAAGCTTTCTGCAAACTCTGGAAATGGATGAAAGCAAAAGTTAACATTTGTCCCTATATTTAAAATATAAGTTCCTTATTGGATTAGTATATGCTAATCCTAAGAGAAATACCATATGTGGAGGAACGTGTTTGGCATTTCCTGTATTCTCTGACTACCTTGCAAAGTCAGTGGATAGCTCAGGATGCCCCGGGAAATTGTGCATTCTACATTTTTGGAGGCTTTGAAGGCAAGACTGGACACAATCCTGCACAGACTGATCGAATCCTCTCTGACACAGCTTGGAGCAGGAGGTTGCACTGGAGACCTCCTAAGGTTCCTTTCAACTTGAATTCTCCTGTGATTTTGTGATTTCATGTATAAAAAGTATCACAATACAATGGTGACAGACGGGAAGAGGTTTCCCAGAGAAGTTCTGGGTGTCCCATCCCTGGAAGTGTTCAGGGCCAGGTTGGATGAGGCTTTGAGGAACCTGGTCTAGTGGAAGGTGTCCCTGCCCAGGGAAGGGGAGGTTGGAATGAGATGTTCTTTAAAGTCCCTTCCAAACCACACCATTCCACGATTCTACGAAATTTGAGGGCAAAGGATATTTCCTTGTAATTGCAGCATGAAAGAAAATACTCTCTTCTCAGTGCCATTTACATCTCATTAAAGGACAGAATAAAACCCCATTGCATATTTTGTGTTTATTCCATTAAAAATCTAGTGTAAATTGATTTAGATAATCTTAATTTAGTCTTTCCTATAAGTAAAGTTCTCTTGCAAAAAAATAATGATTTCCTGGATAATTAAGTAGTAACTGGTGCTGGATATTAACTTAAAAAAAAATAAGCCAATAAATAACACTGCTCCCCTTTGTCTGGTTATTAAGCTGTTTTCCTCCCACGAGCTCTCAGGTTTTAATATATCCTCGATGTACTGACTGCATTAATAAAAGACTTAACAAGCATCATGCAAAGAGAAAATAAAAGCCAGCAATAAAGCCTTTACAGCTGGTCCAGCTGGCAGACAAGGTGAAAGAAGCAGTTTTCCTTGGAGGAAGCTCTAAATCTTGCAGGATGGTAACATCTGTACTGCCCACTGCAGAATAATGAGTTCAGCCAAGGTCGCTCAAGTGGCTGGAAACAACGCACATGCACCCCGGTCCCGGCATGCAGGAGGCCACTGCCTGATCAGTGAAGCTCCATTATTTGAAACTGGAGGAAGCCTGTTGTCATGGTCATTTATCTCCTACGAGTGGAGCTCAGATAAAATTTTATATGTGCGGAATGACCAAGTGACAAGAGCCCTGGCTAGAGGCAGATGACGGATCACCTTCCTCTGGGCGATGCCAAGCAGCTCATGTTTACAAGCAAGAATCAAAATGAAAACGGGATCAAAACATGTAAAAGCAATGAACACGTAGTGCTTTGCAGAATGAGGCAATTTCGAAGGGGACAGCAGTTTCAGTCCACAATCTTCTTTCATGCTCTGAAAATTACAAGCATTTTCTATTAATTTTGTTAGGAAATATTCATGCATATTTTATTTTTTTCCCACTTATTCTATGTCACTGAGTATTTACAGGCAGTTTACACCACCCGAAAGATGTATAAGAATACAACAAAATATTTTATAACAGAAATGAGTGGTCTACTTCAAGGAAGACAAAATGTACTAGAACATCCACAAAAGCCACCATTTTAATTAATCTCAGACTAATAACTATGTTGGTAACCAGAGATTAAAAGAAGAGGTTCTTATTCAACTTCCAAACCAACAGTATCATCCTCTCTTTTCCAGGAGAAGAAGTTATTGTGGTACCTTCTGTTTGTTTTTCATACCAGTCTGCTATTTTGAAGCCACAGGGGCATGTGAGGGAGTGAGAATGAGCAGCCCCCATGGGATTTGTGACCCATGAACTCCCCACAAAGGGCTTGAGAAGCAAGAGCCAACCTCGGCTGTTAAGTAAGAAAGGGAGTCAAGTGAACGCAAATGTGAATTATATAGTAATTATAATATAAATAGAGCCCAGAGATTAAGTCTGTGCATGCGTTCAAACAGCAGAAACTAATTTAGGCTCCATGAGCCCGAGGAAAAGTTCCAAAAGGTCACAGTTTGCCTGGAAGCACTAATTACAGCCTCCCGCTACTGGGTACACAAAACCCCAAGCCTTGTTGGTAATCATCCTTGTATGGGAAACCACTCTGGTCACAACAGATAACAGTCACCCAGTGACCTAATATGTGAGCAACCACGGGGAGTGCCCTCCAGGCACCAGCACTGCTGTGCTCATTTAGCATCCAGCTGGGTGGGAACCTGCAGGCACAAGGCTGGGTCACTCCTGGCTCCTGGAGGCCCTTGTCACATTGCAGGACATTTAGCTGCACTTCGGAGTTACCCCCCCCCCCGCCGTGTTTCTTCTGCATCTCGGGTTTTGTTAGACAGGTATTTTGGCTGGGATGCCTGGATTGTGTGGTCCCACAAGGACAGCACCTCTTGGGGATTGCCTGTCCTGCTCTACCCAGGCAGGTAACACCACGTTCAGACACCCACAGCGCACGCTGTCAAACACTGGCTTTCTGCCGCTTGCTGTAGACCCCAGAACCAGGACAAGGACGGCTCAGACAGTTCAGAAAACCCAAACACTCATGAGCTGCACTTCAAGAAATAAGTAGCAAAAATTTGTGGTAGTATATTAAGACACTTGCTGGTATTTAAAATAACATTAAATCTGAGCCAACAAATGAAAACCACATTTTATTTTTGAGTAATATAGATTACAGATACCACTCTACTCTGGCATGCAGCAGTAACAAGCTGCAGTCATGAGGTGGCCCATAAAATACTCCCAAATGGTTCTTGTGGTGGTCCTGTGCAGGGACAAGAGCTGACTTCAATAATCCCTGTGTGTCCCTTCCAACTCAGGATATTCTATGCTTGTATGATGATGAAATCCTCACTCAGGCTCCCTAAAACATTGAATTGTCCATTCCCATCCCCACCTCAGCCCCACGGTCCACCCCAGCACGTCCCACTCCTTTGCAAGATCAGAAATGTTTGTACAGTCATCCAGTAAAGCAGCAGAACAGCTTCTAGAACTGATCCCAGAAGAAAGTAATATTATACTAACTTTTCATTCAGTTCAGTTCCCAGGCTGAGCTTGGAGTGAGCCTGTTTGTGGCAAAGGGAGCAGATTGGTGAAAAGGGTCCCAACGTGGAAGAGAGGATGGAGTTGCCTCTTTCAAGGGCAGCACTGGCTTTGACTTTTAGTCCCTGTGGACAGACAGTGCTGTGTTCCTCCAGGGTGTACTGATGAAAAATACTATGAGGTGCTTTATAGGGGATTATTACACTTCACAGCAAGGTGAGGTGGGGCACAGAGAGGCACACTCTGTCAGAACAGCAGGTAGAAAAAACCTTCCCCTGAATCTCCTCCTCCCAGTCAACACCTGGGAGTTATTGCTTATGGTTCCTGCAGTAAAGTAAGTATTTCAAGTTGGCTCTCAACCTTGGCTGAAGTCTTCAGAGCTACTCACATGACTATATGGACCTTTAGCCTGTAGCTGGGGCATATCCCAGTAGTAAAATCCAGGAATCAGCATTTCACATTAATTTAAACCAAGGTGTGCCTATTGCACTTCTGTATCCACAGGCTCTTGGTTAATAACATTTTCTATGCTAACACTTATTTCAGCATCTAGTTAACTCTCTTTAGACCTCAATAACATAATTTATCTTGAACTTCACCAAAGGTCACCTGAACTGCCAAGCTCTGGCCCTCTTAGCAGGACCAGCTGCACTTAGAAAGCATTTCCTTGAATTTCAGTAGGAAGTATTTGGAGACTCTGTAAGATGCTTTGCCGTTACCATGATGGGTAGATTTATGACATTATTAGTTGACATTAAACACACGTGCTTCAGAAATCTTGCCAGGCAGCAGGCTTTCTACCTACCTGAGTAGGGATTAAATGTATTTATTTCCTTCCTGTCCATTTAATGTTGTTTCAGACCCTGGAGTAAGATATTTGCATGCAGAACCACAAGCTTTCCCCAGACATCTGCCAGAGATGCCCCAAGTCACATGGAGCAGTTACCTACGAAGTTTAAATAGGAACTTCAGCTTCTTCATCTCCCAAAAGCAAGAAAAAGAGTTTTTACCATTTTAATTTTGGTGTTACGGACAGAGAACAATCCTAATGAAACACCATCCCAGGAGTGTTTGACATGCAAATACCCTTTTTCCCCTGTTCAGATCCTTCTCAGCAGCTCAGTGCTTCCATATCACCCAGAAGGAGCAAATTGCATACACATCTAAGGACCCTCCACACCAAAAGCCACAGGAAGATACTCCCCCTTGCAGCTGCATGGGGTCTCCCCAGGACCAGGGCACACTCCCAGTGCTGGGAAAACATACAACACGTAATGATGTGATTTAAGTCAAAATGGGTTAATACACTTTTCATAGCTGCTTTGCTGCTGTGATAACTCAAAATCCAATCCCTCATCCAAGAGATCGTTGCCTGTCTCCAAAGGCAGTGAGTGATCTCCAGGGGCATGGGAAGCTGGTCTCGCTGGAGTCCCATCCCTCCACATACCAAGGGGCTGCTGTGGGTGCCTCCTGCTGCACCAGCTGGGTGTTAGAACCACCCAGCACCTGAGAGGACAGGCCCCACACTTATTAAGGCTTGTGGTGTAATTACAGACTCGTTATTGAGTTGCTACTGAGACAACGCCTCGCGTGGAGCTCTGAGCTAACAGCAAATGTCTGCAGCCATGCCTTGTTAACTCTTCACTCCGGTGTGATTTAATCACTTCACATGCTGGTTTTGGTACAGCAGTGCTCTCCTGCATACCAATAGCTGGGTTTCTGCTTGGAAGGTTTCTCTGCAGTGAACAGATTGAAGATTCACTGAACCTTTCAAGACCACTCTGGTAGTTTATCCATCCAGGAGCCTCTTATGCCCCTTGTTGTCACTGCGCATCTGAGCATTGCAGTCAGAAATGCACTTTATTTTCACAGTACCTCGAGGAAGTTGGAATTACAAGACCTGGTTGAGTTCTCTAAAGGAGCTTGTGACAGTGGAAAAAAATCAAACCCATGTGTCCTAACTAGCATTTGGCAACTGCTTAGGACTTCTCAGACCACTGTTACCAAAAGGGTCTTGGAACTCTGCATGTGTAGATATGGATCAACAAATTAAAACAACTATTAAAAGAACCACCTGTTTGTAAGTATATGTATCGTAGGTGTCCACATCCAACACAGGATTTAGAGAATCCAACAATGCTATATAAAAACCATGATTATTTTGTAACAGAATGGGGAAAAAAGAAAGCAATCCACCTAATTTTTGCAGATATATTTGCCTAAATATTGAGCTGTTTTATAGTTCATAAATAGCCCAATATATCCAGGGAAGAGCTAAACTGTGCACTTTCATTATAGCTTGTGCTGATGTTTACCTGAGGATAACAACTGCTAATTACAATCTGGTTCCAGGAATGTTATTGATGAGACTATGATAAGCTGTAAGATTTTTACATAATATGTAAGGCAATACGTGGGCAATGCAGTTAGATGTAAAACGTTGCTTTATGAACTAGTGCTTTGTGAATCATTGATTTACATACGGATCTTGACAGATGCTTGTCCACAGTTAGTTAAAAAAAAAATCCTCATCTCCAGATTTTCCATTGCTTTCCTGGGATGGTAAGTCTGGCCCAAATGGCACAGGTTAAAAGGTCTGACTAAATGAAGGAACTGAGAAAGATGTAGAAAGAGGTTCATTATTCTCCTGCCCGAAGGCATGAACCAACCTCTTATTGCAGGAGCTGGACAGACAGGTCCCTGATGGGAACATTATTGCAAAAATCCTGAAGAGGGTAATTATCCACCATCCACTGATGGAGACAGGCTACAGAAGGACACACATTTCTGGTCTGTTCCAGGAGCCTGTGCTGCTTTTCCTTGGAGTACTGACTTGCAATATGAGGAAAGAAATGGGGGTCATAATAACTTGACTCAAGATGTGTCCATAGGCAAACCACTAATTCTCTCTGCACCTCTGCTCCCCACTTGGTAAAGGCATGAAAATGATCACCTGGGGAAAGGCTGCAAAGGGCTTATCATATCTTTCCATAATTCAAATTAAACATTTAATGCAGTATTTATTTTGCCAACCATAAAACTTCTATTCCCTCTTCCTATATCAATATAGGATTATGCTGAGATACTAAAAATATTAAGCTCTCACTGTTCAAAGAGTCATAGATGTACAAATTACTGCCAGAAATGCCTGTTTGACATGTTTCTCTCATTTTGATGGAAACTCTGAGGAAAAATGTGATTTGATTTGCTCAGGGTGAAAGACAAATGCCATGATCTTCATGACATTTCTTCCAAGGCAGAGACTTTTATTCATAAAGTAAGTTCTTAGCAGTAGAAGCCCCTGTTTTTTTTGATGAATGTGACAGACAAAATTTTTTCAAGAGTGATATGCTAGAACTTTTACATTTTTGTGAAGATATTTATTGATTAAAACTCATACTTCTATGATTTTATGTGATTTGCAGGGGAAAAGAAAAAAGTTCCCCAAACTCAGCATTACAAAAAGTACAGACTGAATCCATAAGAAGATTGGCAAAATGAAATGTTACTTTACTAGTGAAATTCATCAACAAATCCATGTGATTTATTGGTTTTAATTTAACTTTTCTTTGGAATTCATTCAAGCCTATCCAAGTCAGCTAGTAATCCCATGAGAGAATAAAATACTAGGAGATTTTCCAAAATATGTATCTCCTTAAAAAGGACAATGTCCTTGTGCAGTATAATGGCATTTAAGTATAGCCACAATAATAAGAAACAATGCCCAGAATGTTATGTTTGCTCACATTTAAAAGCAAAATAAAAACAATCCTGGGGTTTAAATCTTGAGCTGAGCTATTTAAAAATGGTGCTGGTGCTGGATGCTGGTGCTTCAAAGGATGCTCCCACCCACCTGGCTGCTGGCTGAGCTTATCTCATGCTGTGCAGCACTGGGCTATGCAGCACATGAGGCAGTGTTAATGACCCAGTTTTCCCACTGTTCTGACCACCTCCAGCCTCCTTGAAAAGTTCTTTCACACAGGAGTGTTGGCTAATGGTTTTTAGTAAACAGCCCTTCCCATATAATTAAAAGAAGCTGGGAGAGGGGCTAGCTGGGGTTAGAGAGGTGGCACCAATCGAGCACATGAGCCTGTGTTTGGATCCTGGTCCCAACAAGCATAAATGCTGACCTGATGCATTCTCCTAAAGCAGCCCTTGTCTTTATCCACGATTCCACGCAGCTCCTTTTGTAACTTAGACTCCCCCACACTAGAAATTTCTCTGTATATGGTAAATTCCAGAAGTGCCGCACATTTCAGACTTGTATCATCTATGTGGGCAGGAGCTTCTGCTTGTGCCCACATGGGTGGGAAGAACAACCTAGATACCTAAAAGTATTCCAAAATGTGCTTTTAGACCTCTCCATACTGGAAGGCTGAACCTTGCTCCAGATTATATGGCATTAACGTGTATTTAAAAGCGAAGTCAGGACAAACTGCCACAGAGCCAGAACATTTGATGAAACTTGGTAGTGAGTGTCTTGGCTGACTCCAACAAAAATCTGGAAAATAAAAGAAATGTAGAATAACAAAAGGATTTTTTAATGCTCAACATAAGCCTATTAAGTTGGAGCAGCAAGTAATGCTCCTAAGTGTTCCTGTGTCCAGGTCGTATTTCCACCAAGAAGGAGGAAAGAAGATAATTAAATTCTCAAGAAGCAGTTCAAGGAGCTGAGAAGTTTATAGCTACATGCTGCCTCTATAAAGAATAAATTTGCAGCACTTGTCTTTAAAACTCGTAAAACCACAGACAGAATGAGTTACATGTACAATGGCATGAGGAACTTGACTCAGGTTATCACTAATTGGGTTGGATTGCTTCTTCATTAGTATGAATCACTCTCAAAGGAGATCCTTAAATTGCTAAGTTGTTCTATTCAGTGCTTTTGCACCACTTTGTTATCTGTGAATGGGACTGAAACACGATTTTATCTGGCAGGACCTAAGACCCATAAATCCTATTTTTAAAGATTTCCCAGGCCTATAGGCATCCAGGGCCAGGAGTGCAGTCACAGAGTTGCTGTCATTGCTGTCCTGGGGAAAAGCAGATGTATACCCAGATAAATCCCTTTCCTGTTGGTTCTTTAGGTATTTTATCAAGCACAGCTCAGTTACAACACATAATTTTGCTCTACAGCTGCAGTTACCTGCTAGGAAAGGGAAAAATTACTTTATTCCTGCTACCTGTCATTACTGATCTACAGCATCTAGGCTAAGCTACCAAGACCACAGAGAGGACATCCAAATCAGGTGATAATATTTTAGCATTTTTATTAGAAGAGCCTATTTTCTTTTCTCCAAAGAGAGAGACAGCTTTAAACTCATTTGACCTGCACAATACTGACAATAAAGGATACCAGTCAGCTACAAACACAGGTTCCAGCAGAGATAATCTTGAGAGAGACAGGAAAAACAATACTGATTTTATGGTATTTTGAAACAATCTTACTGTTTCTGGAAAAGTAGGCAGGATTTGAGGTCTATAGAACATGACAGAGTTGCCTGTTCAGTTACGCTCTTGTTTCTTCTCAAAGCAAAAGGTGATTTTCCCCAAATTGCTCACTGAATGAAGGATAATATACAGTGCATTGGCAAAGGCACTTCTCTATCACCAACACCAATGCCAAGCATGAGACAATAGTTTTCTCTTAGCTCTCCTTACAGTCCTCTCCCCTCTACGTAACTACCAATTTTCTTTGTGACATCCCTAAAAATGATTAATCCTTTCCTGATAACACATGTTTATAGAGAACTCTAATTAGCAGCTTGGTAACCATTCCATGAACAACACCCCCCTCTTTGCCACCATCATTTTCATTGTGTATTAAATGGCATTAATTGCAGTAATGCATGCATGTGTCAGAGGACTTGAACTCCAGGTTCCAGAAAACCTTGGCCAATTCCAGGTGCCTGAGAGAAATTCTTTGTGATTTCACAGATTTTTTTAACGAGAGTGAAGACCCTGCAACCAAAGCTGCTACATAGAATGTCAGAGTCATCTGAGTCATCAACAGAAATGGTGGCACATCCTTTCCTTGGCTGTGGACAACCTCATTAGGACTCAGGATTTAATGGTGCTGCACTGGGGAGTGAGGGAAGGAGTCACTGAAGACAAAGTGCACCTGTGTAAAATGGAAATACTAAAACATTCCACAGCTGACTGCAGTGGTAGTTATTGACAAGGCTCCATCCTTCAGAGGAGAAGGAGCTATCAGCTAAAAATGGGCTGTACTGCTTTACTGGCTTGTGTAATTCAGCCTTGCACCCTACATGTCTGAGTCCCACTAAAGTAACCAAAATAAATTGCTTTCCACAGCCCACACTTGTAATTTGTTATCCTTTTCTCTACGCAATTGAATTTTACATCCCATTCCAGATGAGAAAAACCAATCCCCAATTAAATTTATGTGTAAAGTAACAAACTACTTCACATTCTATTTCTGTTTATCTTTAGAAGGAATCAGTGGAGGTGCCTGAGCTGGTTTATGAGAGGAGGCAGAAGTGTAAACCCATATTTTATGATGAAAGTGACACTAGGAGTGACCTTGGTCCAGCAGATATTGCTTTTTCAACAATGTCTAGAGGAGATAATCTAACAACAATCTGTAAAGCATCATGTTTCCTTATATCCTGCTACAGTAATTCAATCATGAGCATATAAAATTAGATGAAAAATAAGGTAACTAGCCTTCTGGGACTGACTGATTGCAATAAATGTTGCCTTCTGACAGTAAGCATTACACTGTCCTCTTTCAAGAGAGGTTACCTTTTATTAGAGCACACTCTTCTCATTTCATCCTGTGCCAGGCAGCAATGCTGTTAAACACAGTCTGCAGGACAGCAAAAATCTTTTAAGGCAATTATATTTTGCCTTTAAGGTACAGAATAGAGAGAGTGAATAGAAAACTTCCAGCTCTTGACCTTCGGGATAAAACGAGCAATGTCAGACCTTTCTTGGTTTTAGTGTGGTTTTTTTGTGGTTTTTTTGTTTGTTTGTTTGTTTGTTTTGTTTTGTTTTTAAAGATCGATATTTTTCTTTTCCCCGCCTTTCATTTAAGTATCACTGAGTGTTTTATAAGCACCTATTGCTTAATCAAATCTTATAAACCTTGCCATCCATTCTAGAGAAGTTCATCTGAGCCACAGTCATTTCTGTGTGTCTAAACTCAGTGAGATTTGCAATGGAAGGTCACAAAGCAAGGGATGGTGGCGGTCAGTCTCTTCCAGTACAGAAATTGTTTTTCAGCCATAAATATTTGCCTATGTATTTGTCCTGTAGAGAGCTGAGAAAATACAATTTTTTGAACTCTTACAGGCCAGATCACAGTAAAATAGTTTACTCCCCTTTAAAGATACATACAAGTCTGACACAAAGTCATACACCAGTGACTGCTACAAGCACACCTTTCTGTAAGCAGTCACAGAGTGCACAGCGAGACCCGAGCTCTGCGTGCTTTGATACAATGTAGATGGAGAAGAACGAACGAAACAGCAACAGGAACTGTCTGCCACTGTCTGGTCAACAGGATTGACTCCAACTGTGGCTTTTTCTGGGAAGCAGAAATGAGAACTCCTGGCAGAAACCCCTCGGTAGCAGGCATTGTAAAACAAGCACGTGGCTGTCCTGGTGGGCTGCTGCTTTTCTGGCTGCTTGATAAGCAGGACTCCTTGATACATCCTCATTCAAGCAGCTTTTCCACCTATGTGTTATATGTGTATATGAATAAATAGAATTTCCTGCTAATAGAAAAATCATTAGAGTATGACTAATGAGCAATGGTATAATACTCTGAGAAAGGGAGGCAAAAGCTCTGGCCAAGCAGTCTGAGGAGCTGTGGAAAAGGAATTCTCCTATAAGTGGATCCCAGTGATCCTCCATCAAACCTATTTACATGACTGAAATCTGATGGGATGATATGTTTATCCAGAAGTCTGCACTTCATTCAGAACAGATGTTTCCACTGACCTGACTCACATGTGCTGTAGCAGAAACCAGAGGGAGCTGCCTCTGCTCTAAATGTACTCATAGCAGATATGTAAAATCAGATAGGTCCTACACAAAAAATGATAAAATGAAGTGCTGTTCCTGTAAACTGCCTGAAAGCAAAAAAGATTGAAAGACCTCTCACTCAGTTAGGTAAATAAAGAATAACTCCACCAAATGCAATGTATTGATATTTTTATAAAATCACTGAAAATAGAAATCCTACCAAGACTTCTGTATTTTCCCAAGTATACATATTTTTTAAAGGTATCTGAATGGAGACTGACTGACTCCATTATTAGCTCCATAGCTCAAGCTGTTCTATATATCTGCTACAAAGACATTACAGTTGGAGAATTTAGTCCTGAATAATGAAAATTCAGACAAAGATATATTCAGCAGATGTAAACAGATCTAACCCTAATGACCTTATAATTGAGGTATTGTTTACAGCAGATGAGAATCTGGCCCACAGTTTATTATGCAAAATCATTATCTTCTATACTGGATTAATGAACACACTAATAAACCTCACCAATCTCTTCAGGTATCATTGCAGGTTTTTGTGAATGAGATCTAACGTAATCAAAAACATATCACCTCATAACTGTTGATAAGATCCTTTAGAAACCTTAACCTTGTTATGCACAAGTGCTTCTAATTACAGTAAAACAATTATCTGGGTGCAAAGGAAATGGACACAGTCTCTGGTAGCTTCTGACAGCTGTTCTTGAAATGAAAATGAGGAAAAATACACAAGGTATTTCTTTTAAAGGGACAAACCTCATAAATATAATAATATTTACCACAGAACTGAATGTTTATTGACCAACAACACTTCTCTGGGTATGTCTGCCATAACTATAGATCCAGATTTACGGGCAGCCCATTAAGTTAATTAGTGCATTGAACTTTCAATGCTATTTTTCTGTACTGTGTTGTCAGATATATTTTTCAATACCTCTCAATGCCCCCAACATGCACTCTGTTTTCTGTCTTAGGGGAAGAACATGTTGTCCAAATCCAGACGTTTTGCTTGATACTATGTTAATCATTCTACTTCTCCACTTTATCTTAGTTATTTCCCATTTTGCCAGCTCAGATATTCCTGTTTTATCACTGGTGTTCACCATAGTTACTGGCCGCAACAGATACTTGCCAGTCAGAGAAGGGGCAGTCCAGATCAGATTGTTCGGAGCCCCATCCAACCTGGCCTTGGATGAGGGATCCACAACTTCTCCCTTTTCCAGGGCCTCACCACCCTCAGTAAGAATTCCTTCCTAATATCCCACCTAAACCTACTCTCTTCTCTCCTGAGCTCTTGAAAATAAGGCATTTCCTGTTGTCTCCCTGCTTTTCAAGTCCTGTTTCAAAGGACACACAGCCATCTGAGCAGCTCCAGTCACAGCAGCAGATGACTGGGGTGTGTGCATTGTGTGTGCAATTTAGGATAATTATGCAGAATTAAATTACATAGGATTAAATGCTATGGAGTTCTGCATTTAGTGCCAACAGAGCTGGAGGAAACTGACTTTTATGGCTCATCTCCTGAAATGTCTTCTATCCTTAGCCTATTGTTTATTCTCAGGCATTTTCAACACAGGAAATCTGTGTTGGACCTGCAGATTGTGCCAAGCTAAAGTAAATTCCTGATGAATGAGCAGGGAAGCACTAGATATTCTGTACTCACATTGTCCATTAGGCACATTTCTGTAAACAGCTTTTTCTTGGCAAATTCTCTTCTCATTGTAACTTACATTGCATTCCCCTGCTTTTCCACACAATGGAACTCAGTCACCCACAGTCAATCCCACCTTGCTGGCTTCTCTCTCATAAACTTGCTGATGTTTTATGTCCTCCAGGTTTTGCTGTTACTTTAACTCAAGGATGCTTGGAGTGTCTAGAGGAATGTACCTCTATCTTCAATAGTCATATATGCACAGAAAAGGGTTGCAAATACCTGCTTTGTAGTTACAAATAAAAACCCACAAAGGAAAGAAAAACATTAAGAGTAAAGCTTCAAAAGCAATGTGACCCAGATATTTATGGCCAGTCTTTCAAAGTTGCCCACAGGTACACAGGATGTCTAAAGATATCAGTGCTGGCTCTAAATCCTACCTTTGGGCACAACAACTGCAGTAACAGAAGCCAACATACCTTCACATGTCAGGAGGAAGTATTCCAGATTGCGGCTGAAGGATGCGCTGAAGTAAGTGCAGTTTTCAATCAGATCACAGGACAGGCACCGCCTGTTGAAGTTCCCATTTGTGCTTGCACTGAAAAAGTTAATACAAGCCCATGAAGGTCACTGAGCAAATGTTGTCTGAAAGCAACATTACTTGAACCTTCCTGTAGAACAAGAATATGAATATAGTGTGTCCAACATCAGTAAGAGACAAAGCATTTCCATTTGGTTGAGTTTAAATAGCAGTAATGGCTTTTTTTTTTTTCCTCCTGCCTGAGTGAAGAATATATAGATGGATACTGATGTCATTTTGCAAGGTCAGGTAGTTTTGAAGGCAGGTATAGTTTTTAAAAGAAAATGATGGTTGCACAAGAGGAAGTCATAATTTGGTGGATGAAGGCATGAAACAAAGGAGCAGTGTTTCTACACTTACAACAGACAATAAAGAGCTAGAATTGCTTTTTTAAAGTTTCTTATTGGTTGCCTCACTGGTCTGATTTGCTTGCTTCTGCCTCAGAGACTAAATGCTTTTTTTGCAGTTTAAATAGTTGTTCTTACAGCATCCAAGTAGAAAGGAGAGATTGTATTTAGGAATCTGTTGCTGAAGAAGGTAATGTGGCCTGTCCATATGCTCAGAAGTGCTTCTAAATGTCTACTACATGTGAAGAATGAATTACTGATCATTAGCAAATATTAATAAATAACATTTTCACCACTATAACATTCTGAAATTTCAAAAATATTAACTAATAGATTTTTCCAGTATCACTGTAAAGCAGGTGAGTGTTTTTTGCTACCATTTCAAAAGATGAGGCTGAGCAACCATTTTAGGGCCACAGAGACTGAAATGAGTAGATCTCGGGTTCTTGTTTAGGCTCAGATTGTGTCTCTGATTAAATCTTAATTAAATCTACTAAATCAGGCACAAAAAAGGAAAAAAAACCTCTAAATGTATCTTCATCAGATATCAGCTGTGAGTGCTCCAGTGGAGCTCTGTCAGTGAACATGTGCAAAGGTTGATGGCTTTGGGCTGGGATAAGAGACAAACTACCCAGCACAGGAAACCAACTCCCTGAAGTGAGGCCAAGATCACTGTAATCAAAGTAAGGTCAAGGGTGAGGTCAAGGACATTGAGATTTTGGGCATCTCTTTCTCTGTTGCCTGTGTGGGGAAGTGAGGCTGATGAGGCACCAGGGTGAAATTTGTGCCAAGGCGAGGAGGGGTGGGAAGCACTGTCTCATGCCAGCAGCTCTTGAGCAGCTGTGCCTGGACTCAGTTTTTAAAGTGAGATTTTCTTCTCATTTCAATAGAAATGAAGGGTTAAGATATATATTTTTTTCTTTTCTTCAAGAAAATAAACACCAAGCTGAGTTACTCTCAAAAACATGGGGAGTGCAGTGAACAGGCACAGAGGTCTCAAAGGGAAGAATGATCCAACTACAGGTAATTTAGTTTGCTCTGTTTTCCTTCCCACTGAGGAAAGAAAAAGGCATGATACCATGTGAGAGAAGGAAATTGTACTGACTGTCCTTTATCAAACAATGCCATTGCCACCTCTGCCCTTCATTACAGATGTTGTGATGCCAGCACGATGACTTAGAAGAAAAACAGGACAAGTGGAATCTCGATTCCAAAATGTTTTTGAAAGGTTTGGGTTTCCTCCCCTTTAAAATCTGCTTCCACAATACTTCACAATAACTACACCAGCAATAGCTTATTATGAAGCAGTCTTTTACTCATCATACACTTAGGGAGGATACCAAACTCTCCTGGAACTGCAGAAAAAGGTTTGTAAACATAATACACTGTTAATTCTTTGCAGTTTTGTGAAGAGGTGAGCTGCTATCAAATTTCCATGAAAACCGCTATCTGAAAGTGTAAGAACAGTTTATACCATTAGTTTATGTAATTCTGAATTCTTTCAAGTGTGGAAAGTTTTGTGACAGTCAATCTTAAGACTAATTTTAAATTTGCATTACTATGAGAAAATTGCTAAATGTAAAACATTTCCAAATGTCAAGAGCTTTGTTCACTATGGTTACGCTGTTCTGTCTGTTCCAGTGACACACTGCAAGATCTTGCAATGCCATTAAAGACAAAAACTTAAGAAACTGCTCCTACTGCAATTGCTTATGCAATGATTCGTGTAAGACTGAAGAAATGGGAAATTCTGCACCTGAGGTTAGTAAGGCACATACCTGTATAAATGTCTCCTCCTCGGCAAATCTTCTGTGCTGTGGAAATAACTGTGGGGGAAGAATCAAAAGGCAATTGCATCGTTAAAAGTGTGTTTAGAAGCACCTCATGCAACAACATCTTCATTCACATCACCATTTTCCTGATCTTGTAAAGGCAAGGAAAGTTTAAACTGAACTAGAAAAACATAGAGAGGGAGACCCTTGCAGAGGCTCAAGCAAGGATGTCACAGAATGCACTGCAGTTAAAACAAGCCTGGAAAAGTTTGGTCCTGTCAGTGAACCAAAAACGATCAAGTGGATAAGTGAGAGACATCCACATTTTTACGTTAAGATTTCTGGCTAAGAATTTCCTTTAATTTTTTTGTTTTGTTTTGTTTAGAACTAGTTTTTACTTCTCTGACGACCTTTTATTCTTTCTGGAGTTAAATAGCAAACCAGGGCCTGACGTGAAACCCACTGAAATGTCCTCTTAGAAAAAGGGAAGGCAGAGTACGAAGCAGAGGAACATTTCATTGTCCTTGTTTTGTGCTGAGAGTGTGGTGAGCTCCTTTCTGGATGTTTATCCCAAAGCCCTGTTGTGCAGTGGCTTTTGAAGGCAATACAGAAGTGCTGCTGGATGTAGCCAACCTCAGTCCAACACGTGGGGATGAACTGACTCCCCAGATGCCATCTCATGTCAATAAGGATGGACCACAGCAACAAATATTGCATCCCTGGGGTGAGTCACGTCAGGAAGCATATTTATCCCTGCTGATCTGCTTCCAACAAGCTGCACCTGCTTAGGCATACATTCTGATTGCACAAATTGTATGTGGTGTTTTCTGCTTGGCTGGCCAGTTAAAATGCAAATAAGACTTTGGTGCCAGTTTGCTGCTTAGACCACTCCTGGAAGTGTTCAAAGTCAGGTTGGATGGAAACTCTGAGCATCCTGGTCCAGTGGAAGGTGTCCCTGCCCATGTTAGGCAAGGAGTTGGAACTAAATGATTTTTAAGGTCCCTTCCAGCCCAAGCCATTCTATGACTCTATGTTTCTATGGTTCTATATTGTACGGAGTTATTGGCAATTGAGAGCATTCAAAACCTTGAGGAAGCATTGTGCTTTTAGTGATCATTCAAAGTTTATTATATTCCAGAGACTTTTTACTCAAGTTTCAGTGACCTTAAGTAACTCAGAGGTGAGAACCTTGCATCCACCTGAAACTTTGCCTGGAAAGGAACCTATATGTTATTTGATTCCAGAAAGCCTTGAAAATATTTTATTATGTAATTTCCTGAAGTGTATTTGAAAAAGTGAATATTTACAGACATTATTTTACAAGCACAAAGGGCAAGTGTGAAGGAGGGTGAGAAGGGTGTGGGTTTTGTGGGGTTTGTTTGTTTGTTTGTGGGTTTTGATTATTTTTTTTGAGGGGGTTGGTTTTTTGTTTCGTTGGTTGGCTTGGGTTTGTTTGTTTGTTTGTGTTTAATTCTACCTAACAATTTTTTTTTTTCCTAATGCATGGATATTTTTGCAGGTCAACAAAGGATTCTTTCTAAAACTGAGTATCTAGGTGGTCAAAGAAAATAGACTTCTTTCCTTCAGAATCTAAATTCAGAAGCTGCATCAGGAGAAATTACTCGTCTGCACAAATATATCTAATGTTCTCAGATAGAGAGGTTTGAACTGTACAGATAAAATCAAAGTAACACAAGATATATATAATGATGTGAGAGATTAAGCCAAAAGGGCGACAGCTTCTCCTGCTTTCTTATCTACACCTCATGCTCCTACATTTCAGATGTACACACAGCATCACTGTAACTGACCCCACAGCCCAGGGCTAAACCAGGGAAGGCTGATTTGTCAGGTCAAGGTTTACTTACATTTTATGCCTCTTTTCATCATATGCCAGTATCTTTGTCACATCCCAGTCGCCAGATGTAATAGACTGTAAGTTGTCACTGCTGCTGTTGGGCTGCCAGAAAGAAAAGAATATTAGATTTCTTTACTCTTAAAAGAAGATATCTGAGCAAAGCTCCTCTTCTGCAGAAGAGAGCTCTTTTGACTCCATTGCCCATGAAAAATAAACCTTACATCTTCAATTTCCACCACCCCACCTGCTGTTTCTGTGAATCTGCAGGCACAGAAACAATAGGGAGTCAGAATCATTTTAACCATAACTCCACTGAAGATAATTACATGAATTCAGCACAGAGCAGCTTCAAACCCTTCCTCTAATCCAGTGTGCCCACTTGCTTCTAATTAATTTTTTATGGCAGGGCAGCGATTTATTTATTCATTTACAACTGAGGTGGTATTAAAAAAACCAAAACAAAGCAATGATAATGTTTGGAAGGACATAGTTGGTTGACCTTTTTCTTCTAAGTGTTTCATTTGTAAATTCATGTTATCTCATGCCCAACAAAGCATCACTGACTTTTTTTTCTTTTATGTACAAGACCTTTCTACATTTGCACCTCCCAGTCTTGCCAGAAGAAGCACAGATACTACTTTTTATTGCTGTCTGCCTCAGGTGGCAGTGAGTGGGTTACCTGTGATGATGACATGGCAATGTGGTAGAACTTCCCACGTCCTCCCTGGGGAATGGCTCGGACAAAGAAAAACTTCCGACCGTCCTTGGAAAAAATCGGCTCTTCGTTCTGTATAAGCAGCAAATTTAAGGATTGTTTTATTGTTCATTTATTGTATTTAGAGTTGCTCAGCCCTCCAAGCCCTGGTGAAATTAATTCGCAGCGAAATAGAAAGTGCTCCTTGACAGCAACCTGAGGCAAACAGAAAGCCCACTGAAAGCTGAAGAAAGTTTTGAAGGTTATTGCTTCCTGCTCTTGGGAAAGCAGACACTTTTCAGCTGTGGGAAGATGGAGGCAGGCAACAAGGAGAGTTTCTTTGCTATAAAGTCAATTCCCATTTGCAAAGCCAAAAGTACACATATACAGCTGACGGCTCGGGGCAGTTGGAATACAGCCTTTAGAGCTCGTTTGAGCCTTGCTGGCACAAGTATGACAAACCCTGTTTACTCTGCTGGAAGAATGGATTTGTTCCTATCCTGGAGGAAACACAACTAACAGCATCTAACTGCTGTCTTTTTCTCCTGTCTTACAAAGGCTTATCTCACTGAATTATTTATGAAGGAGAGGATCTCTTGCAGAACTGTCTTTGACACAGAGCTCCCAGGTGAATGTGGTGATTGACTTTTATTGGGTGACTAGAACTTTCAACCAGAGATAGAAGAGACTCAGCAGAAGGAAAATCAAACACCACATATGGCAAGCAAGCATCTCCTGGAAGGATGTCTTCTTTTTGTAGAGGAACCCTGAGGCACATGAGAAGTCACTGCATGAGATGGTTGAACAGCAGGCTACAAGGGAAAGCAGAAGGATGGTCCATATGGTGTGACACAGGAGCATTGTACCAATGGGAACTGGCCACATGAAGCTTACTCTGAATCTCAAGAAGTTGGGACTAAATAAGGGGATGAACCTCTGCTGAAACTCTCCTGTGGTATCAGGCTTTTCTCTGGCTGGATAAGCCCTGCCTTCCTTGGCCCGGCTTTGTGGACCCTTCTTTTTCCATGGCAGTCAACAGCAAGACTGTAGCTCAGCCTGTTCTGGGTCCTTCTTTAGTTTAGTGTTAATCAAATACCATGGCTTTCTGCTTGGCTCGTGCCAAGATACCACAATGAACTGGCAAGAATTTCACTGTACTGGGAGAATTATGGCTCATACAAACACCTACAGGAAAGGAATAAACATTTTTATATATTTCTCACAAGCTAGCACATTATTCTTACTGTATGTGCCTTTGCTCCCAGTTCCTTACTGATTAATTCTTTTCCACTATTTATCAGATTTATCAATGCTCTATTAGGTGTTCAAATTATTCATTTTTCCTTTTATTTTCCCCTGCTTAGGTTTTCAGTATAGTTTAAAATATGCCCATTTACAGTGTCTTTCAGCTCTAGGAAATAATGGTTTCATTTGTTTCTGACATTGTTCTGGCACCTGAAACATGAAACTCTATATTATTTCCAAATGTCTTTCATGACATGAGAAAACTCATTGAATAATGACTGTGATAGCTTGGGCAAACCTTCTGCTCGACAGGTTTTCTTTTACTGAGGTAAGTAGCGATGATTTCACCCTCCATTTCTATATCTGTGCCTTCTGCATTATGTATTCCAGCAATACATCTCTGCCAGCAAGAGCAGGCGTTGTGCAGATGAGTCTGAGGTTCATTCAGTTACAGGGAAAGGAGCTTCGTGGCACAGATGTGAGGTTTTAGCACTGGGCTGATGTTACAAGATGGGCTGTTTGCATGTTCCTGTTACTGGAAAGACAGCACATTAATGCAATCAGAACTTTGTGAGAGAGATGATGACAGATCCCAGGTGGTAAATGGGGGGGCAGGCTGAAATTCTCTTGTAACGGGATTTTTTACTGCAGGGAGCTACGCTGAGCACATAATTAAAAGATTCTGCATGTGATATGATCTGTCTGAGGTGTTGGTCAACTATTATTGACTGAATCCCACAACAGTAAAACAGAACAGCCCTCTTTGAAAATAATAGAACAGTTTAATGCTAGTAAAAGAAAATATTTTTACTATGCAGCAGGTAGGGAATGTTTGGAAGCTTTTGCCACAGGAGGTCTATGGAAGCAGCTGGTATGAGAGGGTGCAAAAAGGGACTGAAGAAACTCATGTTTCATTAATAGATCTTAAAGGGAATAGCATGATTATAGTCTCAAATGTCTGTAATCTTTTTGTTGTAGATGATGGTGAAATATGAGAGGACTGGACTGCAGAAAGGTCACACACTGTCCTTAAATACATCAGCTGCTGTGCCTGCTGAGGACAAATGACGAGACAGAGGGAGCAGTGGTGAGATCCCATAGGACACTCCTGAAGTCCTTATGGTTCTTCTTGTCCTTTTGCTCAGCTAGATATCCACATTCAGACAAATGAATTCTGCCCAGATAGTCAAGTCACCTCTTTTGGGCAGAGAGGGAAGATCTCCTTCCATCTCCTGATACACTCAGCCCCTGGGGCAATGCTGAGTTTCATCCTCCATCCCCGTCCCCATGCTCAACTGTGGCTGGGTGCACCATGCCTGGCCATCTCAGAACCCAGGGCAGCTACACCAAAATACAGGGTCATCATCTGGAGAGGAGAGGAGCCTGTGCCTCTGCGTACCCTCCCCTCCACTGGATGAAATCAGGACTTTTCATTTAAGTACCAAAAAGACTTTTTTTTTGTAGCCAGATGCTGCTTTTTTAGCTCTGGCAGATGAATTTGGGTATTTGAGTTATGGGACTCTGGGTCTTATTTCTGTTGTGTCCCTTGTCTATAATCCAACATTCGGTCAGATATGGGGTAATTCCATGACAAAAGGGTGAAAAAGGGGTCTTGTTCATAAGTTTCTCTGAACTCTGTTTTTATTTAAAAAAATCTCATTTCATATGTCCTATTAACTACATGCAAGATTACTGGGTTATCATCCCAGACAGGATTAAGGTAAGGGAGTAATCAAAGAGAAATGGTTTGAGGTGTTCAACATCTCAGCCTTTTGACAGAGCAAGTCTCTAGTTTCAGACTGAGGTTATCTGAAACACCAGTGAAACAGGGGACTGGAAAATAAAATGCAACCCAAAGAAACTGTTATCAGGGGAGGGCAGCCAGCCCACGCAGAGAGTTTTGGAGGTTATAAGTCTCTAAACAATTTTATGGTAATCTCCTGGCCCTGCCAATGCCAATGTCAAAGCCTTTAAAGGTGGAGTTGCAATTGCACCCTGGTTTATAATGATTTTTTTTTTCAGGCCACATTCAAAATTAAATAAATAAACTAATTAAAATGCCAGTAAAGTTTATCTTCAGCAGGTGCTCAGAAATTGTGTTATTTCTCCCTTGCTGACTCATTGTCTGTACATGACCATCACTGGTACTACTGGAAAATGGCTTCTTCACAAAAATTGAAACAAACCTGTTTGCAGCTGTAATTATTGTCTCAAGGAATTTGTATATTTAAGCAAAATTAAACGTCTGTCTTTTATGCTCAGAAGTGCACAAGCAAGTGTATAAATAAAAAGGAGTAAGAACTTCCAGAGTCCCTAGACAGTTTTAGTGAACATGTGCCACCTCATCTGACAAAGAGTGACAGGTACTTTCTAGCAAATCCTGTGTAAATACTGCATATTTCTCATCATGTTTTAAGTAGTTTATCCTATTTTTCAGCTACACATTCAGTGACTGCAGTATTTCTCTTTGCCTGTGTCGGGGAGAGGCTCTCCAAGGATTTTGGACTCACATAAAATGCATTCATGAACTTGAGCCCACAAGGAAATGAGATGATTTACTATGACATTCCACAGACTATTAAATGACACTGAGTTACCAAACCACTACAAGAAAAGTCAAGTTCATGGGTTGTACACCCTATCTCAGAACTCCCAGTATTTCAGACAGCTGGAAAAAAGTCAACGCTGTCATGCTTGGAGACTCCCTCATGTCCCTGGTATCATCTCCTTGTCTCCTGCTCCCAGCTGACTGTGAACTTTGTCCCTATTCCAGGAAGACCAGATGCACTTAAATTCCCAAGAAAAAGGTAAAGCCTATGTATGCTTTTCAAACCACGTGTATGGAGCACTTTGAAGGGGTTTTCTAAAGAAAAAGGCAGGCAATTAGACTCCTTGGTCCTACTGATTTATTGATTGTGTGACCCCACTGCTCACCACACTGGCTGTCTCCAGAGGGGATCTGGCACCTGGCTCATATGTGTATACACTAAAATGTCTCAACCAAGGAGTCTTCATGCCGAGCTGAGTCACATTCCTGAGCTCCTTCAGTAGCTGCCTGATGTGCAATTCATCTCCTTCTTGAAGAGGTTAGTGGACCCACACTAGCATTTAGCATTTTCACATCATTCTCACAGTAAGACACGCCATGAAAATAGCTTTCCAGTTATCTGATTAATGTGTCATAAAATAAAAGGTAAATATAGAAAATATAATTATCTTAGTGGTCATATTCAGCCAAAACTAGAATTTTAAGTGATTTTGTTGTCATAAATACAGGGGAAAGAGCTCTATAATTCTTCAGACTCTTACAAAACCTTTTGAAGGGTGCTATCAAATGTCTCCAAAGTCAATAGAAAAAATGTTATCTTAGTTTAGTACTGAGATGTCTGACTCATTTGGCTGTAATGAACATCCTTCTCTAACACCAAACTAAGTGTGTACTCTCAATATAAGTATATGCTCTTTGGAGATATAGTAAAACAAAATATATCTCCCTGGAGCAGGACCATTAGAGACTGACAGATCGTTTACTTCAGATATTGAGGATAAAACATCATCTTTTAATGCCTATCCATGTAGTAGGTAAGTAACTAAAGAACCATAGCAGTGTAAAAACACAAGTTCTGCTACACAGTATTAATTCTATAAAACGGAAGTTCTACTGTACTGCAGTAAATAGAAGTAAAAAGATTACAACTATCCTTCAACTTAAAAAATAAATGAATCCTGTGAAGTCTTTTTTATATTTTTTTAAATATATGATATCTGGACAACTTATCTCTTCATCTGGCTTGTCTTTCAAGCTTTTGTTTCCTCCTCAAGCCAACACGGTTCTTATGAATGTAAAGAATACTTCAGCAGCATTTTTACTCTACACCTGTGCACACCAGCAAGAGATTATTTGAAATGCCTGGAGAACAAATTCCATTTCCACTGTACAATCAATTTTTGTCTGGATCACACACAGCCCATTGCTGCAGGACAGCCTCTGGAACAGAGGAGAGCATTGCTCTTGCCATGAACTGATATAGTGTCATTTCTACACGTTCTTGGCTCCTCTGAACAAGATGTGACAAAAACGTGAAATGCTTTAAATCTGGACTTGGAAAAATACACAGTAGAAGATCTTTATCAGACATGCTGCTCCCTGTCTGGCATTCACACAATGCTTGAAAAACAGTTCAGTGTTGTGGCTGAATTGGTATCACAGCTTCTCTCTCAAGAACAGCTTAATCAAATCTGAGGTCACTTCACAAACTGATTCCTGGGCAAGTGTTGCATATCACAGAATCACAGAATATGCTGAGTTGGAAGGGATCCACAAGGATCATTGAGTCCAACTCTAAGCCCTGCATAGGACCATCCCCAAGAGTCACACCATATGCCTGAGATATGATCTTTAAGTGACTTAAAAAGTCCTATCTGCATGATTTTGTCTAAGAATGGAACACAGAATCTCAATTAAAATGACCAGAAAACAATGCCCATACTGTTTAAATCATTATCAGTCTCAAGGCAGTGTATGAAGGACTACTTCTGAGGTTGTTGAGTCCTACACAGAAACTTTCGGTGGGTGAATTTACACCATCAGCTTTTCATCTCTTTTAAATCCAAGTAAATTGCAGGCTAAGAACTATGACACCTACCAGAGAAGATGCAATCTTCAATAAGAACTTGTTTGTTACTGAGAGGCTCTTTTCCATAATACAGGTCATGCCATCTTCAAATATCTTTTTCAGGTCTGGAAATCAGTTTTTCTCCTTGGTGGAAAACACAGTGAAACAAAAAACCTGCCAAACACTTGACCACAAGGAGAAGATCATTATTACCTGTCTGTGTAGCCAGGCGTCACTCTCGTCTTCATGTTTCTAAAACAGAAAAAGATCATTAATACAATACTTGTCATGTATTACATTTTGCTCATCAGTGCAAGAAGCTGTTGAATTGAATTTTAATGGTTGTTCAGAAATACAAAGAAACTGTTTCAGTATGTGCTTCAGGAGTGGAATCCAGGGGCTCCTCGCCTTGCCTTTCCTCTCTAATGAATAAGCATGCACTAGACCAAGAAAGCATTTTACTCATACAGACCAAACACATAAATCCACAATATATATTATTCCCCAAAGAAATAAAGCTTTACAAGAAATAAATAAAGGCTGAAATGAAAGTTACTAAGAAATTTTCTGTACAATGTGCTCTATACACAGAATTCCATCATTTTTTCAAGGGATGGGTATATCAGGGCAATTTTCTACTGTGGAAACACCTATGTCAGTTTAAAAGATAGAATTTGCTAATACAGAGCTTATATCCGTATTTATATTAGTGCATTTATAGAAGGGATTAATAAACTACGATTAAAATATGTGTAGATAAACATGAGCTGGTTTTAATGACATTAAATACATATAATGCAACCAGAACATTGCTAAGGTGTCAAAGTTACAAAATGTTGAGGTGTGTGTGCTCGTGTCTGAATACAGGTATTTCAAGGCAAGTAATCACTCTCTCACACACACACAGAGTATTCTAGGTGTTTAAAAACAAAAAGAAGTAAATATTGCAAATACTGTTTATATTCTGTGTCTCCCTAAATAAATATGTGCCAGCTGAGGTGTCACAAGGTGAAACAACTGAAAGAGTTTCTTCTTCTTCGGGTTATGAAAACTGATGGCAGGTGACCCCTTTGCTTGTCGCTCCTACCTTCGTGCAGACTCCAGTGGTGGCATCGCACAGCGTCAGGATTGACACGTTCTGGGCCCTGTTCAGCCAGTTTACTGCCACCTTGGTGCTGGTGGCCCATTTCACCATGGTTATGTAGTAGTCCCTGCAAACACAGACATACATGAACCAAATCACAGTCCTGCCATCCTAATGAATTCCCACACGGCAGAGCAGCTGGGGGCTGCCACAGGCCAACGGGCCAGGAGATATCTCTGGTTATTAAGAACATTGTGTCTTGATGTCTTCAGGCTGCCTTATGTATGTATTTCAACCCCTAAAAATGACATTTTTAAGGCTGTGAAAGTGTTTTATCTGACACTTCTGCAAGTTATTTTCAAAGAATTGACGAATACGGAGATAAAGAATCTTTCAAGCTATTCTGTCTTCTGAGCAGGACTGAAATGCCCAGAGCTACAAATTTATGCACAGGTGGAAAAGAAATTGCAAACTATTTCCATCCTGAGCACATGAACTGGCTGACTCAGACCCACCACCACCAATGGTTGGATTCTTTATGCTTATGAAAAGTTAAGGGCCTCTAATTATGCCAAGGGCACACCTAAGTATCCACAAGTGGTTCCTTGCGTTAAAAGGCAAATACCAAGAGGAACAGAGTTGGGAACAACATGAGATTTCTGTAAAGCAGATGCAGCTGGGTGCCATAAAGCAGAGATGTGAGGGTTTGCACTGGCAAACCTCCCACACTCCCAGCCCCACCCTCTATTGCTGGACATATTCAGGTTGCGAAACCACCTGAAGTAAATCATGAGTTTGGACTGCACAGTCCTGCAATCAACATCTTCAGGAAAAGGCCTGTGTGCTCATGAGCAATGGAACCACTTAGGCTGGGCTGGAAAACAGGATCAGGAATAAATTTGCTGATGACCAGCTTCTCAGAGCCAGGGTATGGTGATGTCCACCTCTGCAGCAGTTCAGGGCTCCACCACTTTATTTGTAGGGTACAACTCTGGCTGAGTTGTCAAGGCTGGTGATGTTATAATATACTGCTGGGCTCTGTGAGCCAAAGATATCTTTAAATTATAATACAACATTTTACAGCATATAGTCTATAAAAAATTTATTAGTTCATTTGTTTGCTATAAAATATGTATAAGGAATTGTTGCTCTCATTGGAAATAATGTGCTGTGTCACTGGAGAGTACTTCGTGTGCTGGAAAGCGCTCCTGCACATACTGAATAGAAAGGGAAAAACCACAAAGGCCTGTTTGTCTAGAAAAATAACAAGTTGGAAATTGATTTTGCAGTTTTCAGTAATATTTACTGTCGGAAATGGGCTTGGGAAAAATAACAAAAGTCCTCAAAACTCGCATCCAGTGCACAGGAGGGAAGGATATGTCCAGGTGGCAACAACGGCAGTCTGAGAATTTAGTGCCTGAAATAAAATGTAATTTTACTCTATATCTGCAACAGTACGGGCCCTAAGAGGAAGAAAACAACAAAGCAAAATTAAACTGTATAACTGTCTCTTTTTTTCTCTCCAGAATGAACTGACCAGATTCAGCCTCCCCAGAAAAGGAATGTGAATTTAGTACCTGTTGTGGCTTGGAGCGTTTTTTACATAATTCCAATTTAAAGTGTCAAGGTAATATATTCAATTTTTACATCCCTCTCACTGTTTAAACACAGGAACCATGTTTTTTCTGGTAGGGACTTTTAATTTTTATTTTAGGTGACTCAAGAGCTTCCTTAACACCGTAAAGAGGGGCATGGAGACTCAATTTCTCCCTCTGAAGCCTCTCCCAGCCATCAAGACCATGGATAATCCAGCCCACAAATAATTGCAGATACTTGTATAGTCAGTATTCTCATTTCTGAGTAGTGTTGAGTCTTTCATTTATTTTCCTTCACATCTCCTCTGTAGGACAACCAGGTTTTATGGTTCCCATTTTGCAGAAGAAAATGAGGCAATAAGGTGTGATTCATCTCAGTTAATTTTAAACATCTGCTGCTCCAGCAGCTGCACTGGTTGAGCAGCCAGTGGGGAGAAACGAAAAGTCAGTGCCTTTCCCAAGCCCTCTCCACCTGACCTATCCCAGATTTTATATGGAGCTGATTTAAGGAGAACCTATTTCCTCCCATAAAGCAAACTCTAGACCCCATCCCAATAAAGACATTGGTGGTCGGGTCTGCAATCATCTGAGGTACACCCTTGTTCATATCCCAGTTTTCCAGGGCTGCTTCCTGGAGGTATCAATCCAAAGTATCAGGTATGAATCCAAAGTATTAGGTATGAATCCAAAACATGAGGTATGGATCTATGACATGAATACTTACACTATGACCACAGTAATAAAGCCATAAACACCCCAAAGAACACAGTGATATATTATATGGCCAAGTGACAGCCCGTGGTCCCTGGGGCACAGATGGCTCCTGCCTCAGATCCAGGCTGGAGTTGTCTGAGTTTCTTCATTATTTATTTGTTCCTGGCCTATGAAAGGACCAGTGACAACTTCTGCACTCAGGGGAAATAACATGTTCCTTCATTTGCCACCTGAGATGCAAATATGACATGAGAGATAAGCTGGGTCATGATCCAATTCTGACCACCTGACGATGTAATTCTTGAGGTTCAGTGGTTTTCAATCATTAAGTGTTATAATATTTTTTTATTTTTCTTTTGCCTGTAATTTCTACCCCTTTTGTTCTTTTTCTCATAGAAAAGCGTAACTTGGAGAAAATTTGGCAAAAAATGTTCAAAATGAAAGATTTTTAAAAAGGAAAAGTTATCAATATTGTACATTTCCCCCTAAAATATGTCTTCCCATCAACAGCTCTGGTTTTTGCTTTTCTTTTAACTGAAAAATATCTAATTTCTGTCGAAAATTTCAGACTTCTTTTAATTTTTAAAGAAAGAAGATCATGGCATATCTCCACTTTATTATCTGCTTTATTAATTGTACTAAATCACTTTGCTCCAGATAAAGAGAACACGAAATACCACTCTGTCCATAGATCATCTACGTGAACTGACTGAGAACTCTGAAATGCCTCAGACAGGACGTGCCTGCTTGGAGATCCTTATCACCAGCTTCTTGAAACTCTCTTCTGTAACTAACTGTACGGTACATCCCTCTTGCCTATTTTAATGAAATGTTATCACACTAAATCTCTCATTTCAGAAAACATATGCATAATGAAAATGCACCCCTATTGCTCTAGCAGCCCTGCTTATATCATTCCCTAGAGATGGCAACTGCCGTGGCTTTGATGAAACATACAGACACTAATTAATTATGATGTATTTTGCATCGTTTTGCGATATTGATTGCAACCAAATAAATGATGGCCACCCATAACCCTATAGAACAAATTTATTAACAACACTTGGATCCTGCAGTCTGAAGTTATTGCTGTAATTAAAATGTTTCCGAGTCTCTCTGTTTACAGAGAATGTTACCAACAGGGAAATTACACTTTTCAGGAGCTGCCGTTTTGATACTGCCACGGGGATACTGTGATGGGAATACCATGATCCTGAATTCCTTCCTGCTGGATACAGGTCTGAAGTTGTATCTTTGAAAGGAAATTGCATTTGTGCCCATTTGGTTCGGTCACAGGTCATACATCTTTTGTTGCATAAATGAATTTGGAGTATTTTAGAGGTACTCAGTGTAGACATGTTCTAAGGCTGACAGGAGCTTTCCTATTAAAGAAAGGAATTCTCACCATAAATAATCCCGCTGGTTAAGTGTCCTCCTATCAGATGACTGTGCAGCCTTATCCACAGTCCCTATATCCTTATCATGCATAATGAAGGTCACACCTGCACCCTCCCCTGCCCTCCCCACTGCCCTGATTTGTTAGCCCTGTGCTATAACTCTGTCTTTATTGGACTGGAATTACATTAATTTATGTATCAGCTGAAAAACATGAGCATGCACATTGGCTGGATGCTCCTACAGGAACAAGGGATGTGCCTGGGAATGACAATCCTGCAGCATTTCATATGGAAGGGTCGCTGTGGATAGTTTAGATGTAGAAACTGTGTCTGATTTTGCTTGTCCTTCTACAGAGATATTTCAAGTTTAAATCAAAGTTACTGAAAATCTGAATTTGGGTTATAATCTCCAATCTTTGCACGGAGGAGCACCATGCACTACCTAAAGCTGCTTCTCTCAGGAACAATGTAAATGTAGCTCAATGTAAACATAAACACAAATACCAAACACAAGCCTTGGCCACGTACCCAAGTCCAAGCCAAACTTTTAAACTCCTGCTGAATGCAGACTTAAGCATTTAATTACAAATGGATTTCTAAGCAGTTGGCTGAATTGCAGGCCAACTTCTAAAATACACCTGCCCTAAAAACAGCAAAGAACTTTCTTTCTTATTGTTAATGAAGGTCAGGCAATGTATCTGCAGAATGTCCACCTGGTTTCATTCCTGTGTTCACGTCACAGAGCAGTGAGCTCGTGTTTGCTGTGCTATAGGGAGCCCTGTTTCTGCTTCATGGTCTCTCATACAGGCTGCAGACAATATCCCTCCTATAATGCCTGTGATTCCAAGTGGAATGAAGGTGTTCTTATAGATCTGGGGGCATTCTGTCAAGTTCCCTAAAAATAACCCTACTCTAAAGTCAGTTTGTGTCACAGCAATTTCAAATGAAAAACTAATAATGCTATACAAAATAGAAGTGAAAAGACAAATAATTTGGAAAAATAAATTAAGCAGATTTACAAAAAATGAAACTTTTTAATAGCAGCAGAGAAAGAAAGATGATCTAAAAAAAATATCAGGCTCTGATCTAAAACCCCAAGACAACTGGGGCCCGGCACTCCAGGGCGAGAAAGCACCTACCTCATCCTCTGATCGTCTGGTGGAGTCATCTCCAGGTCATGGGTGGGTCCATTCAGACCAATCACATGCAAAGAAATAGTTGGATTTTCCATTCCAGCCTGGATTTTAAAATAAGAATAAATTAACACATCGCATACAACACAGAATGGGTTTGATTTATTACATCCCCACGGATTATAATTGTATGGGGATATGGCCTGGACTGTCGTGGTTGTTCACAGGGAAAATGCAACTGTAGTGATGTGGCACAGTGTGGAGAGGTCAGTGGGCACAAATAAAGGGTAATTTTACTTAGGACACTTGGTCAAAAAAAATCTACTTTCATGACAAGTGGAAATATTGCTCTTTCATGCACCTTTTGATAAAAGATTGTCTAACAGGATGATGGTCAATATAGTAAAATACTGATTCATTTTGTGCTGTAGGAAAGGGCATCCCCTGCTGAACCACTGTGATTTCCACAAGACCTGCATGTACCTGGATATCTCTCCGGCTAAATTATGGTTCAATTTGGACCAACGTGTGAGGTCTTGGGTAATCAGTGCTTATAGCAAGACACCCAGAAGAAATGACTGCAGCAGACACCCCTGTACTGCTTTAGAGCAGAAAATTACAGCAATAACAGTGGCAGTGTGTCTGCACTGGTAGAGAGCTGTGCTGGTGCTGTGCACCCATTGCAGTCTCCAAAATTAAGGATAGAATAGCTCTTAAGTCTTCTCTTTCACTGTGGAAGCCCAAACACTACCTTTTCCATCCCTTTTTTTTTTTTTTTTTTTTTTGTATCTTAATATAGAATATATGTATGTATGTATCCAACTATCTCTAAATATAGAAATTTATCTATATATAGAAATATATATAAATACAGAAATTCCAAACTCTCAGACACCAGCAACCCCATCCTAGCATGGAAACACAATTGCTTTTTTTAACATGTAAAAAACAAGGATTTTTAAATTTTATTTTCATTATATTTAGAATTACTCATAGAATCAGAGAGCTGCAACTTTACAAATGCAGCTAAAGAGTAATGCAGACCACATTCACTGGGGAGCAGCTGATCTTCCCTTAGATCTGTTTATTTTCACTGCTTATCAGTGTGCACTGTTATGCAGTCCCCTGTCTGAGCCTACTGGAAGGAAAAAATAATTTATTTCTGATAGAGCAATGGGACTGATTATTTTATTTTCCCTTACCTTTGGATAATGATACGTTTTAACAGTAGGGTAAAGGCTGCCGGTGTATATCGGGATCTCCATGGTGGGGACTCTGGAGGCATTAATTGTTGCGTATGCTAACCTGGTGCCATCAGGAGACCACCAATGAGCAATGTGAGTATTCAATATTTCCTCTAATTAAAAAAAAAAAAAAAAAAAAAGAGAAGAAAAAAAAGGAGAGAATGGAAAAAAAAAGGCTATTAGAGGTAAATTAGTAGTTAGCAATAAATGAAACGGCGTAGATATGAAAATCCCTGTCTAATCACAGCATGGGGAGGATGCCACACGAATATCAATTAAAAATACTCATCAAATTATGCCATATACACAAATGAACACAATTGATAACAATTACTCTGTATTTATAGGCTATTAAACATAATTACCTTGCTGAAGAAACATCAAATTATTCACATTAGTGCACGTATTCGTGGCAGCATAAAAGGCCCTGCTACTCCTGCTATGTGTCCTGCACGTGGACACAGTTCACAGTGTCATATTAGACAGCTATCAATCAATTCAAACTGTTTATGCTTAGATACAAGTGCTTCACCAACAATTTGAATATTCCGAAGTTCTCTTGCCAATTGCGAACAAACAAATATAGCAATTTTCTAATACTCAGGAAAGGCTTCTTTACAGAATACCAGGCTTTAGAGTCTATGGCTTGAATACCATCTTGACTTTTACCCCATTTCACTTTTTAAAACACTTTTGCAAAGCAATTTTCCATAAGTAGCCAAGGTCAGATCCCAGTCCTTTTTACCACTGAATTTTGGGATATAGGGTTTTTTTTGAGATTTCAGTAATGATGTTGCTGTTGGAAAGGTAGTCAGAAAGATACCCATAAAAAGTGTCAGAGTTCAAGTATTTAAGGAGGAAACAATATTGCCATCATAAGAAATTATTCTGAATACTGGCAGAACCTAGTTCTCATTAAACTCAAAGAACTTCTAATTTCTAATACTTTTCTTATAATTTAATATTCTTCATTGTAAAGATGAGTTCATCCTACAGATATCCAGAAAAGCTATAAAAATTCACTCTTTGTCCAAAGTGTCTCCAGTTACTGACATTTGGAAGACACTAACTTGGCTTTTTAAACCTCCCATTTTGTGAAAGGCAATACTGTAATCCATTTTCATTAAGAGCCTTAATGCCATGTGAGTCATTCCTATTTAAACCACCAGAAGGGCTTGCATATGCCGTACAGATTGATGGGCAGGAAGATGGCTCCCATTACTTTAATGTGAGAATAAAAATTAAAGAGGCTGCAGAGTGTTTCTAAGCCTTCACCATGAAGTCCTGCTACACGGGTCCAAGCAGCTCCAATGCCTGCTGTCACCGCTGGCCAAATGGCTGAGGATTTTCCAAGTTTAGACCCACCAGGTTTGTACATCACTCTATGATGACCCCCCAATCCAACCAGGACATCCCTCTGGTCTGAAGACCAGAAACTCACTAATGAGTTGTTTGGTTTTTTTAAACAATTTGCGTGAGCAATCCTTGGAGAATCGACAATTACATTCATCACAGAGCAAATAAACACTTTGTTAATCCAGACTTGCATATGGCTCGGGATAAAAATCAAGGGAACATCAGACAGGGTGCAAGGGAAAATCATCCTCCACACTTACTCATTTTACAAATAACAAATTAATTAATCAATGCTTAATGGCAACATGTAAGTGGGGTTTTGGAAGTGTATTTAGGAAGTCACAAATGTTTCATGGGAAAGCACATCTGGCAAATTTGCTTTACTGCATTGTCCCACCTGTTCTATGTACATTTAAAAGATGCCGCTTTTGACTTTTATATTGGTTGCCCATTAAGGAGATAATTAAGAGTATAAAGGAAAAGCAGTAAAGATGGATGGCACATGAATCTTTGACATTTTAACATTAATTAGGAATGACTTTATTCAGCAAACATTTTCTGCAGGATCTCAGACTTAATGAAGCAGTTTTGCTGAAGGTCACACACCCAGAAAGGTTTTAGTGCAGGTTTTGTGGTCCTCTGTTAATGAGATTTAATTGAGTGAACCTTTGCCTTGAATCAAAGCCAGGACCTTGCTGTTATTAGAGAGATCAGTTAGTTTTAGCAAACCAGGGGATGTTCTCATGAAATATAAAATGGATCAGTACCAGAAAGTTTCAGCTAAAAGTAAAACGTAATTTGCAGCCCATTAGTTCTTGTTCTCTCTATTACTTGCATTTGCTTAAACCACGACACACTTGCTCAGAAAATCAGTTGGAATCAATACTCCTGGGTCTTTCTAAAGTTAGTTCAGAACCTGCCTCATGTTTATGAAAAGGTTTTCTTTAAACACCAGAGCCCCCCTACACATACAGCCCATTACCTCCTGACTGAGAGTATAAAGTGATAATTGATCAAAACCTTTGCTCTCTTCCCCAAAGCTTGCAGTGACTGAGTGCTACATGATGTTGGCAACATCATGTTGTTGTGAGCGAGCTGCTGAGATCCCTCACAGTCAGATGCTGGTGGCTTTGTGCTTTGCTTGCCAGGGACACCAGGGCATGGAAACCCAAAACCAGTGAGAATAAAGTGTGTGGCTGCCTTAACTGAACAGGGGCTGTTCAGATATTCTGGCTGGGTTCAAGCACAGGGGCTGAGGCAAGTCAATGCTTATTCCATGTTAGCATATTCAGTATTGAATCACTCTGAAACAGCTGGATGACCTTGCTTATAAGTAATGACACTTTGGTGGGGACATATTAGCCAGTGAAATTTTTGTGTATTTAAACCTTTTTTAAGCTGAATAAGACTCAACTGAAAATCATTTCAAAGCTGTGTGAAACAAAGAGTCTTCTAAATTAACAGACCCTCACGAAAAGCATTTAACATCCTAGGTTGGAGTATTTCTAGTGACAGTTTGGTATATATCCATCTTAGAGATTTCAATATCACTGGATGAGAAAATAAACTGGAAGCAATAACTGAGGTGTGATGAGAGGAATTTTCCCCAAGCTGATTTAAAGGTTGCTGCTTCTTTAAAAACTTTTTTTTTAAAGGTTAGTACATCATGTGGGTGGCTGTCTTTGGAATCAAGACTTGAGCAGTATCCACAGTGATCCAGGCTGCCTGAAGGGGGAATGCCATCTCTTCTGAAGAGTGTGCTTCCTGATAGATACTTTCTTGCTCACCATCAGGAAACAGAAAGAGAAATCCCTTGCTGTAGTTCTCAGCTGCCAAATAACAAGATGTGGTGAACTGGAGGTAGCATTTGGCTGTGATGGTCAATCCCTGAAAGGACTGTACAGTGGATCAGAAATTGCATGGACATTTCTACTAGGTGTGTCATCAAAAACTAGCCCAGCATGTGTATAAAATGTAAGGAGCCATCTGCTTGTTTCAAGATGCAAGTTAATTCCAGCAGTACCTGCAAGATCAGTGAACTGGGAGACTTGTATCCTACTTTAGGTGACAAACTTCTCAAGGAATCATAGGAAATGGACCTGGAAAGGACTTCAAAAAATTGTATGTTTCTTTCCTCCATGGACAATATCCACCCTGCAAGAATCTTCACAGGTGGATTTTGCTATTCCTTTTGACACTTTTGAACTGGCTAAACCACTTTTAGCAGAGGTTTATCCATAGAGCTCAGACACTTTTCATTATCATGTTTATCTCTGTCTAAGAACAGAACAGTCCCCTGAAGTGCATCCAGACCTCTGAATTCTCTTATGGACTCAAAACAGGGAAAAGCACCAGGGCTTTATCTTCTGCAACCTCAGTGGCAACCAGCAGGTTCTGGAAAAACCTGTTGTATGTGCTGCATTTGGAAATCCAGATGGTTTTAATGTTCTGAACCATAATCTGCCATTGTGGTATTTCTACAGGCATTTCCATGACAAATCTACTTCCCAGGCTTGCACAGAGTTCCAGCTTGGCAGAGCTCCTCTTTGTTAATAAGCACATGTAAACGCCATGACCAAGGGGGTTTCTTCATGCATTTCTAAAAATCCAGCTGGTTCTGCAGAATTTGCCCATCGTGAGTCATACTGGTGAATTTCGGCTTTCTGCTGAAGGTGGCAAAGTTCTGGCTTGCTGTTTGGGAAAAGATATAGACTTTACCAATGGCTGACTGAGAAAGCCATTGGTAGCTTAGAGGTTTCTTCTAATTTATCAAGTTGACACGAATAACTTGTAATTTTCAAGTGCGAGTTAACAAAACCAGGCGTGTACAAGAAGACACTAGGACAGAACAGGTATCATTGCAGCCCTTTTCTATCACCTTCAAAAAAAAAAAAAACAAAGAGTAAGTATGATATCAGGAGGAAAGAATGAGAAAAAGACATAATTTTTCAAGTGAAAAAAAGATATTTGCTTTTCTGTCATCTTCTAGAGATACGAATGTTGTGCCCACTTCTGCTGGAACACCTTGTGCTACACAGATGGGCCGCAGTTAACACCTGCACATCACTGACTTCAGAGAGGTAAATTCCATTTCTAACAGCTCAGGAGGCATCCTTGCAGACTGAGCAGAAAGGCTTATTTATCTGTATCTAGAAAAGTTGAGGCTTCCTGCACCTCAAGAGTCCAAAATAAGGGTGCAAAGGACAGAGGCACTTAGGAAATTTCAACCATTAAATCATAGAAGCGTTTGAGTTGGAAAAGGCCTCTAAGACCATCAGGTCCAACCGTTAACCACTGTGTTCACCACTAAAACCATATTCCCAAATGCCACATCCACATGCCTTTTGAACACTTAAACCAATTTGGATCATACAATCAAAATCCTCTTCGTGTTCTGAGCGTTGCATTTTCTTCTTCAGTAGAAAATCCAAACAATATTATGAATGTTGTACCCACAGAATACAAAGACAGATAATAAATAGTTTGATTCTCCTTTGAGTAGATATGTATTTACACACAAACACAAACATATCTAATTTTCTCTCAATAGACTGATTAATTCAGAGTAGTTTAATTTTTACACCAAGTATTATGTAAGATTTTGACTGACAGAGGGAACTTCCCCTTCAATATTATTAATTCCTGATGTGGTTAAGTACAACAAATCTGGGGAGCTTAATCAATGGTTTTGTTTTTGTGATGTATTATAGTTGATGATCATGAAGTATTTGGTGTGTTGAGAACATTTTGCTGTTTTATTAGAACTGGTAATAAAAAAGGAATTTCAAGCAAAGCAAAATTAAAGCCTAACATAAAGGCCATGGCTTACATTAGGAAAGAAAGCTCAAAAGAAATTGTCAGTAGGACACATCAAAAGAACATGAGAGGAAGAGAGATCAGAGAACAGAAAGGAGGTCTAGGGAAGGAGAAAACAAAGACTTCTGAGACAGCAAAACCCCAAGGGTTGTCATAGAAACATCAGATAAATACAAATGCTTATTTGACAGCTGCCATCTGTTTTAAAATCAATTACTAGATCATCTCAAAGTGCCAACTACACGTCCAAATCAATTGCTATTGTACAGTTTGAAAGCAAGTATTTTTAGCCAGTTAGGGAAAACTTATTGTTCATATTGGCCTTCACTGACCCGTGTTTCAGGGACGGCTACAGATCACCATGCCATCTTTCATTCACATGCAACAAATTGTTTCTCTCTGTGTAGGTCTACACTGACTTCCATTAAATCATTGTAATAGGTATAAAATGAGTGTTACGGTAGCTATGTGTATGCAAATAGTATAAAACTGTTCTATATTACTATATCAAATTTACATTTTCCTGTGTTGACATTATTTTGTGCTGATGTCAGCAACAGCCCTGCAGCACTATTGATTTCAGAGCAATTAATCCTCTTTCACAGTTGTCTAATTGAGTCAGGTGGAAAAAAACCCCCGCAATTTTGCAGGGCCACTGAACAATTCAATAACATTTTGTAGAAAAAGAAAAACTTAATTTTTTGGCTGAGCACAAACTCCAGGCTCAGCCCAGTCCCACAGTTCCTGCATGCAAACAACCACCATCCTTGAGGTGCTTATGCCATTGTCCAAGAGAACCTTAAGAAAAACAAGTTGCAACGCTGACCCCCATGGGACTTTATTCCTGCTTGGAACACACAGCCTCCTCTGTCGCTGACAGGCAACAAGCTTATGAAGAGTAAACCATTACTTGCTTCCATGGTGTTTTTGAGGACGTGCTTCAGAGAGCACTTTATAAACACCGAATCCTCGATCCAACATCTCACCCCCAGACAGCAGCAGCATTGTGCAGCCGCGGAGCCGAACAGACACAGGTGAGCAGCTCCCGCATGTCTGGCAGCCACGGGAAGGTAGTCCCGGGGAAAGGAGCCCAGCCAGGAGTTCTGCATCTCCTCAAGCATGGGGAAGGTGTGGGCTGCAAGTGTCATGATTTCCCCTTAGTCATGTGGTTTAATTGCTTGAACACGTGTTGTTTTTCTGCTCACGCAGTTTTGCAGCCTCTTGCTCCTGCAGAACATCACTTTGAGACAGCGGGAGAGGGTTTGGCCAGTGCTTTTGCCCCCTTGTGGCCTGATGCTGAAGGGCTGGAGAGAAGCTCATTTTAGCTAGGTGCTTCATGCTGGGAACTGAGGACAACCCCATGGGACTCTTCATGTGTTCTGGGTGGTCAACAAGGTGACATCTTAGCTCCACATCCCTTATGTGGGCCCCAGAGCTGCTGAGGGGCTTGAGCCAAGCCCAAGCTCAGCAAACAGGCAAACCCCATGAAATGTGAACACTAGTGGGCCATGGTTCACCTTTGTTTCTGTGAGAAGGCAAAGCCAGAGTGTGCACATCAGAGACAACTCTGCCAGCCAGCCTGGCTGAATCCTGACCACTCCAGCCTGGGCTCTTCTTCTGTAGTCCAAACTACCAGCAATAACCACCACTGTTTCTCTAGGACGATCTTTGGGACACCTATCCCCAAGAAGCAGGATGAGATCACGTTAGGATGGCACCAAACTCCTGACAGAAAAGTCTTTCTGAGAATAGTAATTTTGTCCCCCTTCAAAACAGCTAGTTTAATGATTGTGGTTTGTTTAATTTTTTTTTCCTCAGATCCATTGATTTTTCTAATGTGTTGTGTTTAAAACACTAAAGGATCCTGTAGTTGTTATATGAGTCAGGGCATTGGAGTGTTGTTTACAAGGTTATTGGCAAGTAGCTGCCAGACCTTCTTTGCTGTCTGGGTGCTTGGGGGCTTCAAAAGGTGGTGTTACTGAACACCAGCCTGATCCCCAGGTATATCTCTACAGCTCCTACAGAATACATGCAGGAGGCCAGGCTCTGCCTGTAGTAACTAAAAAATAATGAATCTTTAAAATCACCCTTATTCATACAAATGGATTTGTTGGGAAAAAAACCCCACGTAACAAAATAGATACATGGAAGCGTGGGATGTCACCTGAGAAGTGCACGTGGATTCTCACAAAATAAGAGAAGAATTTATCTACTTGGAAACGGCCAGAGAGGCTCCTACTGGCCATCATGACACAATGAGCACACCCAACTCTGCAAATCTCACTGGAGAAAGCCATGTAGAGAAGCTGTCCCTCAGGTCTCACATGGATCCTGGGTCTCCATCAGGAGCAATGAGCAATTCCCCAGGAGGTTTAGCACACCCTCCAGAGCAATCACGGCAGGCAGGCAGGGTTACCATATGTCACACACAAAGCCACACTATCCTATTGGCACATCAGTATTTTGGGACCTGCTTTGCAGTAAAAGCTGGACAAACACACCAGAAAAACAATGAGCTGCCTCCACAACCTCCCTCTGCTCTTTTCAGAAGTTACTTTCTCAGTGCTTCTCACTTTTATTTCCCTGTGCAGCATCCTTAAGAATCCTTAGCTGTTTGCTTTCAAAAGCATTAATGGCTAACACTCACAACAGCTCCTAACAATTAGCAGGTGTCCTGCTTTGGTGGTGTGAGTCAGTCAGTCAGTCAGTCTCAGTAACAACATCTTGGTCTGCTTGACCACGCAGACATTTCATCAGCACCACTAAGGCTGTGATCTGTCAGGATGTCCAGATGTAATAATGAAAATGGGGACTGAATTATGAAAGCAGAAATATTAGAGATAATGTCATCAGCTATTCCCGTTTCTTCTCCAAAGAGCAAATGCCGCTAGGAAACCCATCTGCAGTGGCCCACTGATGTATGCCACTAGTGAATAATAAGAATGTATTTTTCCATCACCTGGCACAAACACAAACCCACAGCCTGTCGTCAGCTCTCCATGAAAGCCTGCTAACCAGAGGCACTAAATCTGGAGAAACTTTTCCTGGTAGAAGTCTTCTGGGTGATTTGCACTGCAGCTCACTGATGTGGGTAAATGCTCGTTGGGAAGTTGTATTGTGCCTTCTCAATTGCTAAGGGCCCCCAGGAGACGAAGCTCACATTGTCCAAATGCAGTAGGGTCCTTATAGTCAAATCTTTTCTTCTTTCTTTATCCTCCACTGCCACTTAACAGGTTGCTGCGCCTGGAAATACAATTTGCTTATCTGTGCAATGCAGTGAGACAAATCAAGGCTTTCATTATATGCTGAATATTACTCTATTCAAACCTGCTCAAGTAGCTTCCACTTCACCTTTCCTTTAAATTAAAAGTTACAGGTTCTTCCTAACTAATCTATGGGGTTTATGATAAAAGGAAGACGGACAGCCAACCTTGGCACAGGGGATCCATTTCAACAGCTACAGACATATCAAGAAAGTTAGTGATCACAAAACCCTCTGAATTCGACTATCAAAAATTCATTAGACGATTGCAATAGTTCAAGAACACAAGTGCCCAAAAGCAATCTCTTTCAATGTTTCATAAAGAAATATGAGAGATAAGAAGAACTGAACAGCTTGACATTGCTATTAAGGAACTTGATTCTTCAACCCCATGGACTTTTATCAGCACTTGCACAAGCTGTCTTTCATGTGAATTGCTTGCATGATTTATTCACCCTGAGCAGCACCTGATAGTCACCCAGCCTGAGTGCTAATAAACGTCAGTTAACATTGCAAAACACAGCCCTGCTTTATGAAATGGGAGCTGGAGCACATTGACTGAATTTAGTTTAGCTCCAAATTCCTTACCTGGTTTAAACTGCTACAGTCATTGAACAGCCATTAAAAAACCACTTAGAGTATATATTGCCCTGCTATGGCAATATTCCCAGAGGTTTCAAACTGAACAGTGATTCAGGATCTGGCTAACTGAGAGATTTAGCTCAATAATGACTCAGAGGATGAATCTGATTTTACAGTACTGAATAATCAGAGGAATTACTGAGATCAATAGAGTCACCCAGGAATAATAAAAAGAAAAGAGAGCAGGATAAAACTAGAATTCAAATTAGCTTACAGCAATATTTCATAAAAAATGCTCTTATCAAATAACAGGAACATTTATTATTAATGAAGGAAATGGTATGTAATCAGGTTATGCCACTGATGAATCAGTGGGGTTTGAATGTGTTTATCAGAGTGGCGGCACTTGCATGTTGAACAGAATTCTGCTCTTGCTAGGTGTGTGTCTTGAAGGTCCTCCACTACAGACTCAGGAAAGCATAAAGAAAAGACAAACATATCTGCAGGATAACGTCCACCCAACAAAATCTCTTTTATCCCTGCTACCAGGAAATACTTTTTTTTAACAATATTTTTGAGCTGTAGGCTCCTGTGTAGCAAGTTTAAGACTCTAGGCAGACCTTTATTGCAGCCTTTCAATATTTGAAGGGGACCTATAAGAAAGATGCCCTTTTTAGCAGGGCCTCCTGTGAAAGGCCAAGGGGTAATGGTGTTAAACTGAAGGAGGGTTGGTTTAGGTCAGATATACAAAAGAAGTTTTTTACAGTGAGGGTGGTAAAACACTGGCACAGGTTGCCCAGAGAGGTGGTGGATGCCCCATCCCTGGAAACATTCAAGGTCAGGTTGAATGGGTCTCTGAGAAATGTAATCTGGTCAAAGATATCCCTATTCACTGTATGGGGGTTGGACTAGATGAGCTTTAAACATCCCTTCCGACCCAAACCGTTCTGTGATTCTGTGAAATGCTGGCAGAAAGCACAAACATTTCTGCTACTACAACTTAAAGGCAATATGCACACACCCAGACAAGGACAGGCAAACTAGAGGAACACCTTCCCTTCTACTGAGGTGGAAGGGAGCAGAAAGAAAACTACTGTGAGTGTTTCCATTCACATTTGCAGGGCACAAAGGGTCTGAAGGCCTTCAAGGATGCTGAAGGGGCACTGGGGGATGAGCAAGGTGGTGTCACCCAGCTCAAGCTCATGAGGGGGAGCTGCTGGGCTTGGTCAGGTGCTCAGTGCCCTGCCCAGTGAAGATTTGGTCCATGGCATGTTTCTCATCACGGGTACTACCCCCACATACATCTATATTCACTAACATTTTTATTTTTGAATTTATGAACCTTTAAAATTCCTTGGAGAGTCCAAAGCTTGTGTCCCTAGTGATTACTGGTTTTACTTTAAAGCCACAACAAATAGAATCTTCTAATGGAGAGCTTCAATTGGGTAGAGAATTAAATACCCAGATGATTTTGACTATTCATGGTGGAAATGGAATTCCAAAGATTTACAATTCTTAAAAAATTTTGTTGTGTTGATGTGAGTTTTATAGTCCCTGTTGTATGTTGTTTCTCATGGTTGTACATTGATTCCATTATTTTCAACTTCTTATTTTCACCCATAAACCAGCGTATACAGATTTCTGAAAAATATACCAAAATATAAGGAAATGTATATATAAACACACACACACAGAGCCATGCAATACCAGTGAAATGAAATTGCTTGTTTAATTGGATCTAAAAGTGGTAGGAAAAAAACTTATTAAAAATGAATATCATAGAAAGGCAATTAAGAATTTTAAGGAAAAAAAGCGCCCTGATTAATTAACTGCAAATTATAAGTATTACTTTGAATTGGGTTGTACAGAACAGGATCAAATTACCAATTATCCTTGCCTGCTTTGTTCAAAGATCATGAATGTGCATTTTAATTTACGCTGGATAAAGCTAAATATACTGAGAACCAGCATGTACAATTTTGCAGAAATCGCTGGGGATGAGGAGGAACTCCCCCATTACCATATAAATGACATGCACAGACTTATAAATGACATGCAGAAGATCCAGCTCGCATTGTTCCTTAGGATGTAGGAGGCAAATACCGGAAATTAAAATAAAGCTTATAACCTACCAGATAATAAATGTAACCCATACCCCACAAATCCCCATCTACCAAAGATAATTTTGTCTGCTGTTTTCTGCTGATTAAGGGTGGCTTTGGAAAAAACACCTTCCTCCTTTCCCCTCTTTATCTGTTGCATTTATTGGCAGGATGGAGATGGCTCCATTTTTATCTACCTAACAGCTCACAATAACTAACATAGATTAATCTTTATTTCCAAGGTCATCATAGCCTGCTCGACCCTTAAAAACTTCCTATTTAGTACTGAGGACAATTCCTACATAAAAACAAACCCCCCAAAAAACAAAAAGCCCCGACTCATTATAGCAGCTCCTTTCCTGCCATTATATTTTCACCACAACATCCATGACATTGGCAGTGCTGCTGTGCTGAGGTCATGGCTGACCAATACCTCTTTATTCCCTGCAGTGGTCTGGAAGTGGCTCTGGTTGTGTGGGGTGCTTGTTGAGCACTAGGCACAGCCAGGGCACAGGACATACCAAGCTGTCAAGTACTTTCCTATGTACTATGAAATGCGTGTTTTGAAATGCTTTGAAATGTTCAGATGGCAAACATTATCAAACTGCAAAGAAAATACCATTGCCCTTGCTGAGTAGGACCAGTAATGGTGAGTTGTACTCTTAGCCATTTACTGTTTATCACTAAAAAAGGTGGTTTTCTAAGTCATGTTATTCACAGAGTATTTGGATGTGGGTTGCACTCAGAGGTGCCAATTTGAATATACATATTGTCCTTTCTTTCTATGACTTCCATGGATGACTTTCATCTTTTCTTGGTAACTTTCCTCCTGGAAAACCCAGCAGGTGGATGCTCTGCCCTGCTCCTGTGGGCACAGAGACTTGTGTGTGGGAAGCTTCATCAGGGAGGGAGGCTGCAAATTACTCTTCTGTTTTCTTCCAAGTGATATTTCTCTGTCACTCCCTCCAACCCCTGAAGATTGTATGCTCCAGCCTGCAGCTATAAATCCCAGTTATGTTGTTGACACGTTGGGTGGGAGGTTTCATCTTCATCAGTCTTAGCAGGATTGCACCAGGATGTGAAAATATTCAAAGCATGGTTACATCATGATTACACATATTTTTATTATATTTTTTTTCAGTATGAAGAGCATTTCTTTAAGGAGAGCTAACAGGATGTCTGGTTTATGTTTTCCTGATCTGCATTCCCAAACTGAAAAAGGTACCATGATATACTGCTATAAACACAACCACCTGGCTGGGTAATTGACTGTAAATCATCTTTCTGAGCCCTATGTACTCAGACGGTTTAATTTTAAATCTAAATTCATAACTGGAATTAATAATGTATCTAATGATACATACCTACTAAGAATCCAGTTCTTGTTCCTCAAAGTGATGCAAAGAAATGTAACAGTGTTATGCTTGCCCAGTAAGGACTGAGGTGTTTGAAGGAGCCAAATCCACTCCTGTACAGGCAAGCAACTATTTTATGCTTTTTTCCCTTTTTCAAGTGGTCAGCAAAGTATGCACTCTTTCCACCAAGCTAAACTAAAAGGTTAAAATGAAGTCAGACTGCAGAAGTCCATCTTCAGACCCAGTTTAACTGCTGTGTTGATGGGAAAGGGCTAATTTGCTCTCTCAACAGTATTTCAGCTGTGCTTTCAAATGTGTATTTTCTTTCAGAGGAGAAGAACGGGTCAATCATGGGACAGTGCAGGTGAGGGACCATCTCTGGAATGTCCCGGGAAAGTAATTTTCCTGGAACCAAAACCAATGTTTTGTGATCTAGTGTTTAGTACCAAGCACTTGGTGGACTTGCATTTGTAATTTCTACAGTCCAAGCAAATAATTCATGCAGTGAGCATCAGTTCTGTGAGGGGAACAAATAGACTGGCTGTTTTAATACCAGTCAGGGACAGGCCTGGGCTTTGTGCAACATGACTAGATCTATCACGTTGCTGCCTTCCTCCTTTCCGAGGGAAAAAAGCTGTGCCGTGACTGGATTCTGCAGTGGCCCAGACTCAGTGGGATAGAGGCAAACAGACCTCTCGGCTTCTCCACTCTTTCTGCAACTTCCCTTCAGCTGAGGTGCCATTCTGCAGTGCTGTGCTGAGGGACCTGCTCATTAAAGATAATATTGGGCCTTGGTAATTAGGAGATCACGTACTATGACACTTCCGAATGGCAGCTCACACCAGGAGAAAATTGTTGTTACATCTGCATTTCTGTCTTGCTACTCCCACTCTCACCTGGCACCACATGATCTCTGCTAACAGAGCCAGAACAACACCACTGAAGTTACCATTTCTCCTTTCTGGGTTTATTATTCTGTCTTGCATAATTTTAAATCCTGCAAAAGTGCTGAAACATTCCTGATGCGTGCCAGGCTTCCCTGGTTCACTGCTTGCCAGGTCAGCATCCAGTTCAAATCATTCTCACTCACAAGGTCAAAATCAGATGGACAAAATTCATAGGCCAGCTCTTAAACAAAAGATGTCCCATAAGCAGCCTTTTGCTCTTTCTTACTCCAACAACATAACATTTTAACTGGGTCACTCCCCAGAGAGAGTTTTTAAAAGGCCCTGAGTTCTTGAGTGGCAGAAGTGAGTTTCTCGTTCATCTCAGTGTGCTCACTGGAGCCACACAAGGATGACAACTTCTCCCACCGTAGCTCCAGGTCTGGTGTTTATCAGCAGTGCCCATGAGCCAGATCCACAGCCCCACTGACAGACCTGCCGAGATGGGGAAATTCCCAGGGAAATTCCCAAATCCACTCTCTGCTCCAGAGTGCTGGACAACAATCATGTTCAGTTTCCTGAACCTTCTCCTAACCCTCTCATCCCACCACTAAGTATCCTCAGTGGTTGCTGAGAGATCCACAATTGTATCAGATGTCAAATATTAGAGAAGAGGGTTGAGAAGCACGAAAGGACACTAAAATGCCTACAATTAGCTGGAAAATTATTTATCTGGGATGTCATCACACTTCATATTATCTGGGCAAGAAGTGCTACATCACAGGGCTTTTAGACCCTAATCAGGAGCCCCCACACATACAGGTCTCAAGGCAATTCACAGGGTGTTGGGGAGAGAAGGGGAGAGAGGAGGGAGAGTTAAAAAACAAGATAAGTTTAAAGCACCGTAATTAATCCTTTCCCTCCTCGTGTATTTATGCAACTTTGTGCTGTGCCTCCAAGGGGCAGCACAGCCTCAGCTATCACATCTGAAATCCTTCAGCTGCTGGGGATACAGCTCTCACCTCCTGTCCTGGTCTCACCATTTCTCACCTGCTGGTGATATCCAGAATAATACACGACAGTCTAAGGGTTAGGTTGGGTCAGTTCAATAATCAAGTGAAGTTTAATTTTTAAAATGAGATATTGAATCTTTTAAGTCATCTCTGTGCCTACAGTCTGAGGCAGAGGCTAGAAAATCAAAATAAATGCAATAAATACAATGATCTCCAGATAATTCCCATCAAGTAAGATTTATTTCTATGTCTGTTTTCAGACTGCTGCCTTCAATTTTAAAAACACAATAGCATGAAAACATAATGTTTTGCTTTTAGGAGCTGTTTTTATTCAGTTCTATTTCGTACCAGTTTCTCAAATCTTTAATCTAGCTATCATGAAAGCTTCCTTTAAAAAATGGCTTTTGATGTAGTCTCATGCAGTAACTACTGGTGGTTATTTTTTTCCCCTGCTATTGTTGTTAAATCAAATACAAGGCAATTATTCAACTCTGAGCAAAAGCAAAACTGATGTAGGAGGCAAATGCTTGTGAGTCATATGCGTAAAAAGGGAAGGGCTGAAGTGATTTGCTCCTGTTTTCTGGGATTTGCAAGGCAGGTGAGAGTCCATCAGCCCATTCCCAATCCAGAACAGAAGTAACAGCCTGACAGAGCTGGGGCAGCTTTACCAGCAGATGTTTGCCTGCTGCTCAGAGGGTGCCCCATGGGCTGGAGGGGCTCCTGCTCCTGTCGAAATCACTTGGGACCAGTGCAGCCTTCCTGCACAGACACATCTCTCCAGTTGTGCATCCCTCATATCATGTGACCAAAACTGAAGGGGACTTGCCAGGGATCTGTGCTGGAGGTGATCCCAGGGATATGATGAAAACAGTCAGATCTGGGGTTTCACACAATGCTCTGCATTTTATTTGGCTTCTGGGGTCTAAGGTGAGACTCTCACCTCAGTTTTGTGTCCTAGTTTCTCTCATCTCATCTAAAACCAGGTCAATAATTGTGCCTCAGTTTGCCTGTTTCGAAAAAGATGGTAATAATTCCTGTTCTACCAAGACATTATGGGAGATTTTATTAATTGGTGCTTGAAAAAGGCATTAAGATCAAGGCAGAATAATTGCTTCAGTGTAGGTCATAATTAGACTTGTACCAAGAGATGCATCTGAGCGTCATCTGTGAAGCTCATTTAATCTGATTCTCACATTTTAGCTAAAAGTGTGTGGGTGCTAAGGAAGGGAGCTGTTCTTACAAAAGCAACCACTGTATTTAGCACGAAGTTCAAGCACTTTGTTACTCTGACATCCAAACAGCCACTGCAAGGGATGTTAAACACAGTGGAGGCCAGAGAAGAGTTCACACTGCAGTGAAGACAAGAAACAGACTTTGCAGTGGAGCAGGACAGAGCTGTCTGAAGGGAAAGCCGGTGAGACCATCAGCAATCCCTGCCCTGGGAGGAGAGGCTCTCCTTGGCTGAGGGTCATCTCAGAGGCCAGCACTAATCTGATCAAAAAGGGGATTGTGAAAGCTCATCCGACTCAGACTGTAAAATCATGCTCCTGAATCCTAATAATTTCTACAGCAACCAGTTGTCACGTCATGAGGAATTACGAGCTAAAGTTGGAGGGGAAAGAACAAGTTGACACACTTTTGTGGATCTCAAATCCTGCCACAGGCAGAACTTCAAGGCTTTCTGTTTAAAAAAACAATTATATTTCCATAGAGTGTGCTCTAAAAAGTACTTTGTGAAAAAGTAAGTCTCATGTTTCTAAATGTGATAGAAATAGGGATTATCCCAGGAAGTACCCCAGAATTATGAAAAGATTTTGATAAAAATCAAAATTAATGCAGAAACTTTGGAGACAATTTCAAGAAGACGTGCAACAGAATGATGAATTTTTGTGCTTATGAAACTTTATACATGACATTATTTTCAAAAGAGAACCATTTTTCTTATTCTTTTCTGCAGTCTGCTCACTTTTCCACGGAATATTTTATGTAACAGCATTTTGAATTAAAATTCAAGTCAAAAACAGCACAAACACACCATCAAAGGACCGACCGCACACGCTAATCAAAAGCAAAATAGGATTTCATCTCACATTGCTTCTTTCCAATCAGGATGTTATTTGCATACTATATTTTTTTCCAGCAAATCATGCAGATTTCTGGCTGTTTGCAGCTCTCTTCTCGAATCCTGACAGAGAAAGTAGCTGCTCCAGCTCTCCACAGTCTTACCACATGGTGGCAATGTAAGCTCCACCTTCCTGCTAAGGAGGTGAGTTGCCTCTGATTTCCTCCTTCATTAGTTCTTATTCACTCTAATTATCATATTTGTAGGTGGCAATTACAGACTTCTGAGTTTCTGCTTTCCATTTCCTCCATAAATTTAATAGAGGCTTGTTGGGTTTATTTTTCAAATAAACTCTGCAACATTTCTAAGGATATTAAACCCTGTAATGTAAGAGTTTTTCTTTCAGTTAATGCAATATTGCATGTTTCTCTGATCTATAATGAAGTTTTGAGGACCACTCTGGAATTATTCCCTTTTGCCAACAACCATTCATATGTCCTTCTGTTTTAACTCTTTCTTTCCTAGATAGTACCTCTCCTCTTTAGTCTATGTTGCTTTTCTTGCCTCACTGAAATTGGGAAAAAAAAAAAAAAGAGAAAAGTCTGAATTCATTTAAAACCAGCTTAAAAAGAATGCATGAAACACAAACAAGAAAAATGAGGAATATATATATATATATATATATATATATATATATATATATTACACCAACGACAGAAAACAGTAGAAGATTCCACCTGGAAGGGAAATACAGATGCAGAAGAAAAGGTGACCCTTGAGAGATCAGACTTTTGTAAACCATGGAAGAAAACTGTAGTCTAAAGCACGAAATAAAACTGTAGTCTACATTTTAAATTATTGTGCTACAGAGAAAACTTAAAAAAAAAAATCAAATCTATTTGTTACTACTTCAATTTGCAATCAGTATGTAGAGACAGTCTGGACCTAAAATATGATGTAAACATTTTTTTCCTGCACTTTTTCAAAAAGTGTTGATATTTCTCAGGCTGGAATATAACTATACCAGGTCTCAACAGAAGACATTTTTTTCTCTGATGCCCAGCCCAGGCACCACAGATTTAAGGCTTAATTGGTTATAGGCAAGAATACAGCACTATATAATTAAAGAAAACACTCAAAAAAGAAAAAAGTCTTGAAGTAAAACTCAAAAATGTTTAAGGAATATGTACAACTGTTAGGGGTATCTAATATATAAATCAGGATATTGTACATACTAAATGAGATCGTAATTGTGAATTTTACACCTCCTTTTCTGGCACATTTGTGTGAATGATGGGGAATATTTTTCAGCTAATAGTTTGGAATTGAAGAACTCTGCCCAACAGACCACAGAGTCCACCCTTCCCCCTGTAATCAGTACCAGGAGAGATGAGGAGTAAATCTTTTCTCAGTGTAGCTTACATACATATAGCCAGCACAGTTGCAAGGCCATCTAGGGGACTTAGCTACATCACAGAGCACTTGATAGTTTGCTTTAGTACTGTGTGACGCTTCCACTCTCATTAAAATCTGAAAGAAACCTTTAATAGTGAAAAGACACCCCTTCAAAATCCATAATTAAGCAATTCACTAATAAGAAGCATTTAAAATTACTGTAAATAAACTACAATATGTAGCTCTTAGCAGCATTTTGTGTTCCTGTGCTGTTTAATGTGACTCAAAACAATGGAATATTTTTTTTCCAGTGCAGAGTGACATGTGAGAACTTGGAAAATAGGGCACAGCAAACTTTCAGTCATTAAAAATACAAAAAACCCCACCCCCCAAAAAAAAACCCCAAAAAAACCCAAAACCAAAAACCAACACAAAAACAAAAAAAGAAAGAAGAAAGGTATTCTAATATAATTTTCTGGTATGCAAACAGCAGCTTGTCAAGCTGGGAGCACAAGCTGGCTGCAAGTGTGATCCTTCAGCAACAGGATGACACAGGTGAACACAGAAACGACTGTGATCCTTTTAGAGGAAAAGAAGTGGGAAGAATGGCAGCAATTCCAGCTCTACGTGGCTTTACTGTGCTGTGGAAATATTTCTCAAAGTAGGAAACTCGGTTTGCAATGAAAAGAGTAGAGAGCAGGCAAAGAAGCTGGGCAACATAGAAGTGTTTGGCGCTGCTCTTGCTGGAGGCTGCAGACCTGAGCACATATCGGAACACAGGTTTATTCCTCACTCTTATCTCTGGTGCAGTATCTGGCTCTGCTCTGGTGGGCAATAAAACCTGGCTCGATACCTATCACCTCATCTCCAGCCTCTCAGAAATCCCAGCGGGTGTGGGAAAAGGCTGCGGGAAGGCAGGGCAGGGGGAAGGTCAGAGCAGCACCGCTGTTATTTGCCCTGGATTTGAAGGAAAACATCTCCTTCACGTTACAGTGTTGCTTGGTCGCTGCAGTCCTCACCGCAGGACGGACTGAAGGTTTCTGCCATCCTCCTGGATTCAATCCCTGCTGTGTCACGCTGGCTGCTGTCACACGTGTTTGGCATCCCCAGCCCGGCACACAGCAGCCAGCACATCCCTGGCCACTTATATTTTACTACTTAACCACCCAAAAGCTTAAATATCATCTTCAAAATACGCTATTTCCCCCCATTTTCTAATTACCATTAACTCCGTGGCGTGGTTTCCCCTTAGACCTGTACCCACTGAAGACTGGAAAGCAGCTGGTGCAGGAGCTACACCATATGGTAGTTACTTATAGCAGCAACTAATTGAGTGTTGAGGGTGATATGGTCCCTGGATGCTTCATCTTTTAGAAAACTGCTGGTATATCAATCTGAGCACTTTAATGATCTGCTCTAGTTCTCCAGTTTTCCTGATCCAGAGCAAAATCCAGGTAGCATCACCTCCATGTCCTGGTTGTTGTCAACACTGCAGTCACCCCTGGACTTCTTTGCCCCAGTTTGAAAAATACCATGTACTGCAACACCCATATGACTCATGTTCCAAAGATCTGAGGTCCAGTGGAGAGCTGGTAGCTTGAAACACTGGTGGAAAAACAGGTCTTGTTTTCCCAGTACCAGGATCTGAGCATGTTGGTTATTATACCTCACACAATGCCAAGCACATGCAGCACAGATAGGAATGCTGAAGGTCTTTTTCCACAAACAAAGTGTTAACCTCTTGCCTGTTCTGTTCAAAAAGTGAACTTGAGCTCTGTGGGGGCATCCCTGGTCCCCCTTTGTATTTCCCATGTCATAACTCTGTCCTCCAGTCACATGCCCACTTTGACCTCTGACTGCTTACAGCTGGTATAAGGATTTTGAGCTGCAGTTTTTTAACTGCACTTCAACTTGGTTCTTTGGGTTATTTTTTTTTTTTTAACTTGGTTCTTCAGTTTTTGGTTGGTTGGTTGGTTGGTTTTTTGTTTCTTTTTTTTTGGTTGTTTTTTTTTTTCTTTTATTTTTTTAATTACAGGAGCTGAGGTACACAAATCCTAAGCTGACTTGTGTCATCATTTTGGATATTCTTTTGATTTCCCTGCTATTATACAACAACGGACAGGCCAACTGTGAGACTCACATATCTCAGCAGAATTTTCATCCCTTTCATGTAGGTTTTACTCATTCAAATTTGGACAGATTACATTCTTTTTTATTTATTTATTTATTTATTTATTTAATTTCTTAAGGCATATACTCTTTATTCAGGCCAGGAAGCAGTGAGACAAAGAGGATAGATATTTAAACAGCCTGTAGCTTTTCCACTGGCCCCTGAATTTCCATAAGCAAGGCTGTACCAAAGAAGTACCGTGCATCAAGGAAAAAAAAATGCAGAAAATGACTTTTTAGGTCAGATTGATGGAATTTTGCACTAACATAAAATTTCTATGGCTGTCTTTCAGTTTTGTTGTTTGTTCTGTCCTTTTAATCACTTCTTGATTGCAGCACTATAAAACATGAAGCTTGCTTGCTTCCTTTAAAACATATTTTTCAAACAAAAGTACTTGGACACTCCCAGAAAAAGAAAATAAGCAATTTTCCTTGTGGGAATAATGAGGCACATATAAATGTATCATAATAGAGAGCTCCATTCCCTACACCCATCTTGTCCAAGCACTTTATGTGTATTCACCCTGTTATATATAGAAACAGGTATTCTTTAAATTCTGAAGGGATATTCCAAGAGCTCTTACAATGACTTTGTAATATCAGAGCCAAGATGTCTAACTGCAAAGATATCAGAAAAAGCCATCAAAACTATATATAAAATCATAAAACTTTAGATCTAGAAGCCCAAAGAAATCGTCTAATCCCTCCCTTGCACTGAAATAAGATTGATGTTTATCTCAACAAGCCATGACAAAAATCTGTCTAATTCACTCTCAAAAATCCCCCAGGACAGAGGTCCCTACAGTATCCCTGGGAAACATGCCCTAACAGCTGTATTTCCCCCCCACTAATACTGTACGTAGATTTGTACAAATTAATTCAATGCTTTTAATCTCTTACAACATTCTACAGCCTGGAAGACTCTTATGTATATCACAGGCCCCAGGCTGAATTCTACCAACATGGAAATGATACATTTTTGCTTTACCCACAGTGAATCTGATCACCTAAATATGTTCTCTGTCTTTTATCCTATCAAACCACAGAAATGAATCTATGAAGGAAAAGCACAGCTCTCAAATTTGACTGAACTGGAAAATAAAATTCCTCTCTTAATTTTCTGGGAATAACATCAGTTTAAGATATTTCCTTTGAAACCCTGACAGTGGATATAAAGCATGAATATTACAGCAAGACCCTATCATTCAGCATCCTGGTGCGGATCCAGAGCATCACTATCAGTTTTCATGGAGTTATTCCAGACTTCAACTTAGCATGGCATAGGTCAAAATCTGTTCTGCAATATTTAAAGTGCTGGTATACTAATTGGTTATTAAAAATACCAGCAAATCAGAAAATGAGGACACAGATCTCCAATAGACAATTTAACCCAAGGCCACAGTAATGAAATTGGTGCAGAGAAATAGAACTCCTGTACAAGCAGAAAACCATAATAGCTCTGGTTTACAACTTATAATACACCATTTTTTGGGAAATATTTGACTCAAGTGATACAATACCTATTTTGTGATACCTACCAGGCCTTCAGGGCAAACAAACCCAACTTCACTCACTGAACACTTCTTAAGGGGCTGGCAGCTACTGGCTGACCAGTGACATCAGGACGAACAACTGGCTCCCTTCCACTGCCCCAAGGAGATCACTGACCACAGTAAACAATATTCTGTTTTCCTTCCAAAAGCCATCCTGAAGCCTGAATGACAGTGATCCAAAAATTAGAGGATGACAGGTGTTGGTTTTGGCCAGCAGCCTCCTTCCCAACAACCTTCTGCAGAAAGGGAAGGTTAAAGACTGGGCTAGAGCTGGCAAGGTTTCTCATGGTGCAGTGCTCGATTTTGAAGCCAGGCCAGGTAACAGCACATTTTAAAGTTTTCAGGAGCTTGCTGATTTCTAGGCAGGCATTCACAATGTGCATTGCAAATGGTTCAATTTGCCCTGACCTTTGCCTACTGAGAAGGGCCAGAAGCCTGTTCTGGTGATGCAATCTGTAACGGGAGCTTCCCTGGGACAGGGGAACCTCCACCAAAACAAGGTGAGAGAGCTTCTACCAAACCTTTCACGACATTATCTGGTGAAATTTAAGACTCTCTTTTCCTCTGCTTTTACATGGAGAAGGCACAATAGTGTTGCATCTATTTCATCTTCCTTGCAACAGAATTATGTACGGTGGAAATACCTACTTCAAACACATGGCTGAGGTCAAGAGCTGCTCTTCAGTCTTACTTTGACTGCAACTAAACTTGGCAGATTTTATGCCCATTTGGTATAAATCAGCACGCACACAAAGGTGCACAAAAATACAGTAACCTTCAACAGGCTAAATAATGGCTAACTGGGACTTGTATAGCCCCAAGTGCCACGCAGGAGCTGCATACACTGAATGGGCAACAGTGAATATGACATCCAATATGCAAAACAGAGAAAAATTTGCTATTTTAGTATGGTAACAATGTCATTGAAGCACCACATTGCTTTTGCTACCTCACCTGAAGAAGCACACAAATGAGAGCACAAATTCCATGCAGCTTCCCCAAAACCCCTGAAAAACAACAGCATGCACTTGGGGGCAAACTAAGGGCTTTTAGCTTTGAAGTGCACTTGTGGCCCTATTTTGATGTCATTTCCCCATTCCAAATGTTTCCCATATTCCCTTTACCCCATAGCACCCATGTAGAATTGCAAAATTATCCATGTCTATGAAATATTTTCTTTGTGACTGATAATGTGAAAGTTCTTAAAAGCAAATTAAAATCTATATTCTCTGTCCCAATGATTCTTCACATATCTTGTCAAAAAGGAATCTTTCATAGTCCCATTAGGTCTGATGCCTTTAACTGTCTGGAGCACTGGTTTTGCATGGAAAGAGATTTATTTATCCAGAGTATCTTAAAAAATGCAGTGATGACTCAGTCTAATTCTTCATCTCAACCTCCTCCAACAGGTCTTGGAGATACTAATTACTGGGAAAGGTTAACCCTGACTGTGAAATATGAGGATATGTCATCTTCCTCTCTGGTGGCACTGAACAGGAACTTTAGGAGATACTTGCTTTCAGACTAATTATGAATGTCCCTTTTCAAATTCAGGTATAATTCGATCATCAAAGCTCCTGTTTCCAAGCAGAAACAGCGTTCTCATATTATACAATGAAAAACTGAGCACAACACCAAATTAGTTAAGGCACTGCTTCAGCACAATTACTGAGCATTTTCCCAGTATTGTGGCTTCTTCCAGAGCCCCAGAATTAATCTTTCTAAACTTAAGACATATGTCTACTTAACTTGCTTGAAAAACTATAAGCATAAAAGATACTGCTCAAAATAACTGATATTTGATTTGGCAGCTCCTACCAGGCGCTGCTCTTCTGAGACCAGTCATACATGTTCTAAATATACCCTCTGATATTTTTTGTGAGATGCTGATTAAATTATGGAAAAGATTTTTCTTTATTACTGTGTTCTCTTTCCTCTCTTTATAAAGCCTAGAAAAGGAACAGAAGCACTATTAGCATGAATCAGCCAGCAGCTCTGGATGTTTAGTTCCCATAAGCTCAGAGAGAGTTTCAGGGAAACTTATGTGAGGGGAAATTGGGACTCTTTAATAGATCTTGCAGCTAAAAATTCTGCAGTTTCATTGTCTTAATGACAATGACATCCTGGCCTCTCCCACCAGGTGTCACTGCGAAGTCACGTAAGAGGGTCTGTTGGTGATCGTGCAAGGCGCAGGCAAAATGAAGATTAATAAGGCATAGGAATCATCTCTGAAAAAAAGAGTCTTTTTCCCCTCCTCCTCTTGGTTCCTAGCCAAAAATAAAGCACAGCAATGCCAATGTGCATTAAGCTCAACAAAACAGAGTATCAGTTTTAAATGGTGGCTGTGTGTAGTCCATATTGTGTAAGGGTTTTAAACGTGTGTCATGGGAGCTGGGGCTGAGGTTTCACTGCCAGATGTGCTTCCTTGTGATGTGAGAATGAGGAGATGTCCAGATGAGACGTCACAGCCACGGTGTCAGGACTAAGTCTGGAATGGGGATGCTGCCTTTGAGATGATCCTGAGATTTAGAGACTTCCAGGACAAACCCTTCTGATCCTCTGGCAGTGACATGAGATGAGGGGGTTACTCACATGCAATTCTTACTTTTGCAACCAAAGTCCCTAAAAATGTGTCCCACAGACCAAACTGCAAAATAGTTTCTAAGTTTTTCTAGTTTCTACTCCTGCAACTGTGGGCACATGAAGCAAAACACAGGGAAACCCCTCAGATTCACACTTCATGGGTGGGATAGGACCATCGAGAGGTGAAAATCCTTCCTTCCCCTCCCACCAGTGACAGCAGTGCACATCACTGTGCCACATGCTGTTCCTCCATGATTTCCAAGCATACACTTAGCAGTAGAGCATAATTCCAGAAGTTATCTACCTATATCTGTGAACACAGATTTGCTCAAAGGAGATCACACCAGGACTTTAAAGCAGTGCATCCCAGAGAAGGTCCCTGTCCTGCTAACGGGACCCTGAACTACCCTGCTGGGGTGTTCCTGGTCTGGCAATAACGTGCCAGTATGAAGGGAAGTCCTCCTGCCCCATTCCCCAGCATTCAGCATCACACAATCCCAAGCTTAACGAGCTTCCAAACTGCAACACAGGGACATCTCAACCTTCTCTTTGTCACTTAACAGGATCACAGAGGTGGCCTCTGTCAGACCACCTTGCTAACACCCTTCCTCACAATATCTGGACAGTATCTGAACAGCCACTTGTAAGTGCTTGGTGGCAAATGAAGACACTTTATTTACATCAGGATAGAATTCATTTCTGTGGAAGAGTGCCCTAATGAAATGTTTAAATGAAATGAGTTTTACCTGCACTTTACTTTTTAAATGTACATTAGTTAAAAAAAAAATTGCTATTTATACAAAGAATATAAAAATACTCTTATCCTATTGCTTTGGAAGTACTTTGTGCTATACCAGCACTTGTTTTAAAATTATCTTTAAGACTCATCGTTGCTGAAACATATTCTCAAACCAACAATGATCATACAGCAAACTGAAATATAAACCACTCTTTGCTGCTGCTATGCATTTAAATGTGTAGCTGATTTCAGCTGCAGAACTTTAAACTCTCTTTTATAGGATATTACTCCATTTTAGTGTAAGCATCTATCACGTACAGCTCCAAAAATATTCAGTCAGACTGTGAAAACATTGTCAATGCTTATTTTAGTAATAAAACCCATGTTTAATCTATGCTTTCATATTACAGAAATCTATGTATCAATCTATAACCTTCCAGCTAAATGCACTAAGTAGATTAAGCTCTGATTGATTTGAAATGTTTTTCACTATATTATCAAAAGTCTACAGATCAGCATAAATACCTCGAAGAAATTTTTTCCCGTTTGGCAGACTTACAAAAGCAGAGCTTAACTTGAATTGAAATGAACTTCTGCATGTTTCCAGGGCAGAAAGCCTGTCACTTCTATTCTAGATCTGTTCTGCTTCTGGACTTCGTAAAAACCTGTGATTAATAGTACAGTGCATCTATTCTGTCGTGACAAAAGCAATGACAAAAGCAAAAGTTACGAAGAAGTGTCCCCTCCGGGTCTACCTTTCATATGAAATGTCAGGAGTCACCCCAAAGGGTGTCACTGCTGGGATTGCCATTTGCAGAGTGCGGTGTGAGAACAGCTCACAGAAAGGGGAGGGGGGATCGTTGTTGATGTGCTCCTGCTACATACAATAAAAGACATTAAAAATCAGCTCCCACAAATAGAAAACACCGAGTTTTGTTATTTTCTGCGCTGCATTCAGGGAAAGTGAGAAGCAGGTTGTGAGCTGTCACAGTAACCGAGCAGGAGGAGGCTCGGCTGTCGCTGCCAGGGGTCACCAACTTCAGCAGCAAAAAGAGCATGTGAGGAAGAGGAGTGCGCTGAACTCTCTGTGACCCCGCTTCTCACAGCTCCTTAGCAGACTATCTGCTCTAGATGGCTGCACAGATGGGACGAGATCTCTACATATGCTCAGCATCCATCCCGGTGGTTCGCTGAGACGGCAGCAGCGCAAACAAACAGGGGCCTGAGCATCCCACCCAGCCCCGTCAGGGAGGTGGGGAAGGCACGGCTACAAACGGCAGCGTGAGAAGAGGAAAAAGAACCCCGAGGGGGTAAATTTCAGTCTTTGCCCGGTTTTCAAGCATTTTGAGTCAGGTAGGTATGGATTTAAAATGTTGCTCCAGTTTATCCCGCTGAAGAGGTGGCTCCCAAGAAGAGAAGGAAATTTGGCAAAACAAAGACACTGGTAACAGTGTGTTGGCAGAGCGTCCCAGCTTCTGCCAGGGCAAAGCTTCAGCCTCACTGACGGTACCTGAAGTCCCATGGACTCTGATGGGGAGGTGCCACTCATCTCTCAGTGGTCCTTATCCATTTACCACCGTGCAATACCCAACTTCTGGGATCCTGCTCCTTCCATCCACACATGTAGACAGCTGGCATCTGAACACGGTAGATCCATTCCAACACCGTTGCCCCTCAGCTTTGTTCAAACATCTGCCACAAGTCCTCAGTCCTGATGCTGGTCCCAGGCTTTATTTCCATGAGGTTTGCACAGGGGACGTGGTGCAAGAGAAGGAGCTCAGCTCACACAGTTCAGCTCTGGATTTGATTTTGGATTCTGCACCTCACTACTTGGGAACGTTTATATGTTGGCATTTCCTGTAGGAACTTCTACACCTTGCTTGTGAAGTAAGAGAATTATTTAGTTCAACATAAACTGCATTTGGACACAAACTGACATTCCCAAAAGGATGCTATATCCTAATTTCTTCAAAACATACTCCCAGTGAATAGCAGGCTCAGTGGTTCTAATCTGCTTGTGCCTCACAGAGAGGTCACAGAAGCTGGCTTGGGATAACCAGACTCTATTTGATCATACATTCCTTTCTTACCCTGGTACATTTGCATAAAGTTTACAAGCAAGTTCATTATAAAGGACAAACCCAAAAGTCAATGTCAGCCAAGAAATTGCTTGAGCAATCCCATAATTGAATAAAAATGTGTGTCAGCAAAAGAAGTGTCATCGTGGGCTTGCTGGTGTGCTTGGAGTTCACGGGCTTGACAAACTCCTCTCAGCGTGGTGCTGTGTGTGAGACTCTACAAGGAAACCTTATGTACTAAATGATGTTTATCAGCAAAACGTGGGTGGTAGTAGCAGGCACATTTGACCTACACACTCAAACAGGCCTGCCCACAACTGCTGCAGCAAATTAATACATAAAGAAAAAAGTGGAAGAAAATTAGCATTTTGTAACTTCTTAGCCACTCCTCTGGTGTCCTTCACAAGGAAGAAATTTACTTGCAAATTTTCTGTGGTACAGTGTCAACACACATTTAAATATCAAATGTAATAAACTGGTACCAGATATTTCCACTGATTGTTTGATGAATTTGTACACTGATTTATGGGAACAGCTTCTTAGGGAGTGGCAAATAAAGTAATTTATTTTAATTCTCTCATTTTTGACTTAGACAGTCCCAGCTTAGCTAAATTACAGAGTAATTTAAGGAGTGATTCATATTCTTACACCAATTAATGGCTATTGGCATCTTGCAACCTATTCTGTTCTATTTCTCAAGAAAACTGGGAACAGCCAACAGGACAGAGTTCATAGATGTATCTGGAAGCTTTCTCTCTGTAGAGGTAAAAAACCCTTGGGACTATGATGGGAGCTGTAGGAGAAAGTGTGACTTTAGGGAAACTGTATCACAGGTAAGAAACACTACTAAGTCCAAAAACCAGGATCCTCGTGAGAAGGAACTGCTCTCAGCACTAGACAGCACGATGTCTGCCTGTTATATTTATATGTATACATTAAAATTTTAATTCTGATACCGTATTTGTTTAAAAGCCCAAAATAACTGGGGATAGCAGGGATCCTTTCCTAAGCTAGGGAGCAGGTGAGATCACTTTGCAAGCAGCTGCTCACAGACACCTAAATGGCCATGTGCCAGCTGAAAGGATCAAAGTAAAGCAGTGCTCCAGAGATGACCCTCTACCCAGTCAGGCTCATTTTCAAGGGAAAGAAGCCAATTACTGGGAGAACCTGTCTGATTTTAGAATTTTTTTTTTTTTTTTTTTTTTTTTTTTAGGTAGCAAGATCTGGGCAGCTTCAGGGCCCACCTAGAGCTGTGGAAAACAGATAATCAAGTACAATTGTTTCCTTCCTTCTTCCTTTAAAATAAGAACCCTTTCCCTCCCCATTTCTGTCCTTTTTGTGATTTGAAAACTGTCACATCTGTAAGTGATTGAAGGCGCCATTAAATAATGAAGCAGTTCTGTTCATTAAAGCTCAGTGATTTATTACCTTTGGACTAAGGGAAAGAAAACAGCCTGAAAACAGAATTCTTACATCATTTCACATTACTTCCAATCCAGCACATCAGGCAACTGTTAGAATACCAGATTTCCAGCTCTGTGCTCCACCAGTCCCCAGAAATGCAATGCTGGATGTGTAATCCAGCCACTTCTGTAAATCTAGAGTGTTTTAACTTAAACTCATGACTAACTACTGCCCTAAATGTCGTGTCCTACCTTCGTACAGCCAGTCGCTGAGCCCATTGAAAATTACACCTTCCTTTCCTGTGGAGACCACTCGGATGGCTTGTTTCCCCACATGAGCACAGTAATAGATGTTATTCTCAAAGATAAATATCTGATTTGAAGGGAAAAAAAAAAAGAAAAAGAGAACAGCATTAAGCAGTGGCTCCATTATAAAATGTAGCATTTTGCTTTTACAATAATTGGCAGCACAAAATCACATATCACATTTTTAGAGCGCCTTTTGTCCAAAATAGGATTTCCACAGCTTGCTTCCAATGCCAGCAGCTAATAGAAAGATGCTGATTTACAACAAACTGAATCCTTCGGGCTTTGATACAAGTTTTATGTTTCTCACTCCTGTCTGTGTTTCAGAAATTGAACAGCGCAGTTAGAGGGCATGACATGAAGAATGCCATCACTCAGGATTTTGAAAAAGTGGTCCAGGACACAGTAGCAGTTTGCAGAGCTGATGCTGATGTTATGTGGTGACCGAACCGGCTACTGAAAATGGCTTCTTGCTCTTTTCTAACTGCAGCTGCTTCCTTAAAGCACAGCTGGCAATCTTTTAGCTAAATCTGAATCCAGTTTTTAATGCAGATCCAATTAGATAACATTTGCTATTGAATAGGGACAGTCTATATGACTGTACCACGTTGGCCAACCAAGCATGAGAGGTTGATGTTTCATCTGGGGAGCAGGAGCTTATGCTCTGAGGACACAAAGGGGTGTGCTAGACCTCCCCCAGCCCCCAGGTCACCTTCCTGCAGAGCCAGGGCAGATGGGACAAAGGCCATGGGGTCTCACCTCCCTGTCAGCATGGATGCAGCTGCCAATAACCTCCAGCCCACATTTGGAAACCTCCTCCCTCATGTTGCAAGGATCTAGTGGATTCAGGTTGCTGAAAGATTACATGACCAAAATGTCATGGGACCCCACAGCTCCTCGGGAAGCCAAGGGCAGGCTCCCACTAAGGATTGCCATTGGGTACCTCTGCCTGCCTCTGCAAGCACCTTCTCACACAGCTGGTGCTGTCTGAGGGAAAGCAAATACATCTTGGAGAAGAGTTAAGGAATATAAAATTCTTATCAATCATAACATTTCAATTCAAGATCGTCAGGAAGGCAATCTAACACAAGACTCCTAAATAAGCTCCCCATTTTCTTTTCAAGCAAATTTTTGAGAGTCATTAGATCTACTGCTCTGGGAATGCTCCTGTGAGACAGGCTCTTCATTTGGGTGTTTAAAAGCTGATCAGTGCTTTAGCCAGACATCAATAAAAATACTTTTCCATTGCATTAGTCTTTATAATGTGGTTAAATGCTTTGTTCTGTGCTTTGTTGTCATCGATGACACAGTTCCTATCCCCTCACTCCAAAGTGAACCACATCCTGCTCTTGCTAGAATCATAGAATCACAGAATCATTTAGGTTGGAAAAGACCATTAAAATCTTTAAGGTCCCTTCCAGCACAAACCATTTTAAGATTCTGCAGTTCTATGATCATTGAGTCCAACTCTTAACCCAGCACTGACAAGCCCTAAACCACATCCCTCAATGCCACATCTACAAGTCCTCTAAATACCTCCAGAGATGGTGACTCCACTACTGCCACAGGCAGCCTGTTCCAATGCTTGTCAACCCTTTCAGTGAAGGAATTGTTCCTCATATTCAACATAAACCACCCCGGCACAACTTGAGGCTGTGTCCCCTTGTCTTGTTGCATGTTCCTTGGGAGAAGAGACTGACCCCCACCTGGCTACAGCCTCCTCTCAGGTAGTTGAAGAAGAGTTTCTCTTCAGCTTCCTTTTTTCCAGGGTGAACAATACCAGCTCCCTCTGCTGTTCCTCATAAGATTTGAGCTCCAGACCCTTCACCAGCTCTGTTGCCTTTCTCTGGACACGTTCCAGCACCTCAATGTCTTTCTTGCAGTGAGGGGCCCAAAACTGAACACAAGATTTGAGGTGCAGCCTCACCAGTGCTGAGTACAGAGGGATAATCATTTCCCTGGTCCTGCTGACCACACTATTTTTTGATACAGCCCAGGATGTCAATGGCCTTCTTGGCCACCTGGGCACATGCTGGCTCGTGTTCAGCCAATGTCAACTGGTTCCCCCAAGTCCTTTTCCACCAGGCAGTTTTCCAGCTGCTCTTCCCCCAGCCTATAGCACTGCCTGGGATTGTTGTGACCCAAATGCAGGACATGGCATTTCACCTTCCTGAACCTCACACAGTTGGCTCTTCTTTTACATGGGCATCACATTTGCTGACCTCCAGTCAATTAGGACCTCCCCAGTTAGCCATGACTGATGGTAAATGATGGAAAGGGGCTCAGTGATCACTTCTGCTGGCTCCCTCAGTACCCTTGCGTGGATCCCCCTAGACTTCTGCTTGTCTAAGAGGTGTAGCAGGTCACCAACCATTTCCCCTTGGATTATGGGGCCTTCATTCTCTCCCCATCCCTGTCTTTAAAATACTTTTAAACCCTGCTCAGACTGCAAAGATGTTCTGAGCAGAGTATCAGAAAGCTACTTAGACTGAAAGACAAACTGTTACCATAATTTAGTAGACATTTATAGATGGGTTTTTATACACTTGAAGATACTGGAATAAATGTTATGTATCTTTACCATGACACTAGAATGTAATTTCCCATGTTATGAAAAGACAGAACTGTGAAAAATACTTGCTTTCAGTTTCTGTTTCACATCCCCTTACAGTTTATGTTTCACCTAAAGATGAGCTGGAAAGATTCCAGCAGAAAGTATACATCCTAATTTAATTTTGGCAGCAGTTATAGTGAGTTTGCCTAGGGGTAAAACTTATGACTGAAACTGTAGCTTGCTCTTCTTCCTTTTCAACTCAGAAGAGCTGCACTCAATTCATAGGTTTTAAAAGTAAAAAATACTTTCTAGAAGATACTACATTCTCCTTGAATTTTAGTAAACAGAGGAGCCAGATAAGGGATTCCAAGTAAAGAATTTTATGTGTTAGCTAGTCTGCATATGGGAGGGCTGTTGAAGCTTAAATATGCATTACAATCAGGAAGGCTAAGCAGAATAAGATACTTTGGACCCAAATAAATCCAAATCTCTGTGTCTGAGCCCTAAATGTGCTGGGGCTGCTTGGGTGGGAGCTGTTCTGTGACAGGCACACAATCAAGTGGAGTTATTCAAGTGATGGAACCCTTCCCTTGCCCAGATTCTTCCAGCAAAAGAAGGTTTAATGGTATTTTGTACTGTATTAAATTTTATATGACTTTACAGGAAAAATAAAGAAGGTGGATTGACAACCTGTGCCTGCCCTTCCCTTTGCAAAGCATTGCAATGTCTTCTGTCTTTACTGTTTTGTCTTTCAAAGCTTCCTTGCACTAATCAGGCTGTGTGAGGTATCTGGTAGCTGAAATGGAACAATAATACAGTGCTCTGACTTCAGACTGTCTCCCATGTAATTCAGAGCCAAACTGCAGCACCTCATAGAGAATTTAAAATTATCCTGCTAACTACAGTGCTGTGTACCCTAAAAACGTCAACCATAATCAAGATAAAAGATAACTGAAGCAGCACAAGGAAGATTTCTGTGTAATGTATCTTATAAATTAAGAAAAAGCTTTTGAACTTCCTGTTATTCATCAAGGAAGAAATGTCTTTGGATTACTTCATATTCTGAGTTTGAAAGATATTTGGTGATATTATGAAATACCTATATAATATTTTTCACTGTTTTGGTTTTATGGCATCAAAGCAGTGCTGTCTATCAAATGATCAATCCTGGCAGCTAATTAGAGGATAAGAAAATTTAGTAAAGAAAAATAACAACAATATGTACAGACACCACTTTCAAATTCTTTTATGTTTGCTTTACATAGCATTTCTAGTCAAATGAAAAATGATGACAGAAGGGGTCAAGCCTAGTTTTATGATTCTCTGTATAGCAGACAGAGACCAGAACCAAAATTTCTGGTGTCTTCTTTTTCAGTGTGCATATTTGAACAAGACTTTACCCCAGATATTCTTGCAACATATATGCCTTAAAATCCAACACTGAGCACAACTAAATCAACCTGTGCTAAGTCAGGAAGATCCTCATGTTGGATACCATGTCTGATTTCATCATGACACACTCAACACAGAGGAAAGAGAGGATATTCTGAAAGAAGTAAGAGGAATGGAAACATCCATACATAGATTGAAGAAACAGAAATTGCTGACTCTGTAGAATAAGCTGGGGCCTAAGTTCTACAAGATAATGAACAGTACATTAAAAAAAAAAAGGAAAATGTTCACCATTTTATTTCTCCAAATCAACAGGCAAATGAAAGAAAACTAGAACACTTTTCCTACATGAAATCAGAATTAACACATAGAACTCCTTGCCACTGGATCTAACAAAAGACAAGAACTCCCTTCTCTTCCTGCTGGATGTTATAACAGATGCTCAAAAGATTAAACACTTAACAAAAATAACTAGAACATCTGAGGGGATTAAGATAAATTTTTGGGGTTTTTAAATGCATTCACTTAATCCCAGGGTAATAAAAATCAATGGGGATTTTGCTGTTGGCTTTATGTGGCTCAGGATGTCACCTGAAACTTCCAGATATAACCCCTTTAGCCTCAGGTATCAACACACCACTAATTCCTGTGGTCTGGGAAGAAGTCTCTGTCTGTTTGCAATTTGTGTTAGAACCGATTACTTCAAACCATTTGACATCCTTGTGTGACACAACTGTTGGAGAAAAAATACTAGACTGATTGGACCACAAGCCTGAGAGGGGAACAGAGATCAAAGATTAAGCATCCAGTAAAAGGAATTTATACAGTAAGGAAATATTTGAATTAACAACAAATTAAACTTTATTCACTTCAAACACACAAGAGCCTTAACGACACTGATTGATTTAAGGAGGATTTCTTTAAAATGATTTTGCAACTGCTTAAGGGCTTCTAAAGTAGTGCTCTCTGCCAAACTGACCCAGAGTGGTATTAAGTAATTATGTTGCAGTAATTAAGATACTGGTACTTTTAAATGGATTAATTTATGGACCTTTTCAGGAATGCAATGACAATAATCTCTTTAGGACCACTTCAAAAGTCACAGTGACCAATCATTTTGAGCAGGTGAGTACTACATCTCCTTTTACAGTTGTTCAACCCACCTTCCTTCCAGCCAAAGAGGTGTGTGAAATTCCTCTTTCTTCATAGACCAAAGTAAAATAAATTCATGTGCACTAATCTGCATGTTTACTGCTCGTATTTATTTTCCAGCTGTAAGGTGGCTAAGTTTATGTTCTCTTTACCCCACCATTTCTAATATGTATAACTTGTCAACTGAACGAGCTGCATCACTCAAATTTAGCATCTCCAAGCATAAAGTTAATGCCTAGGTGCTTATTACTTTAAATTATTAGCACATTGAGAAGTGTGCATGTTTCCTACACATTAAAAGACAGCTTTCCATACTGCAAGGTGAGCCCACAGGATTTATCTATGAGAGAATAGATAACATGGAAAGGTTGTCCATTTACCATGGAGAGTTTGATCAACAAGAACTGGCTTTCATGTATAGATAGGCACAAAGCCTTGGCTTGACATTGTTTTAAATTCAAAATCTGTTCAAGTTTCCTCTGAGGCTTAAAAAGATCAGACACAAAATGGAAGACACAGTGAGTGGGGAGATGATAGAACTACCAATCAACATGCTAGTCTCTCCTCATCCCACATGATGTACTTCACTGTTTTCTGGTTTTAATGTTAAAGCCTTCTTTTACTTTTTTCTCTTTCTGCTCTTTTGTTGGAGAAACAGTTTATCTGGGAATGTATTCTGAAGAATTAAAAAAAAACAATGACATGATAATTTCAAAATTTTGTGCATCTCTCATAAATGCTTCTATTTATTTTGTAGAATTAGTAAAAAAAATCTGTGTAAGGTGACAGACCTGCCATTGGTCAAAGCTGAGCCCATCAGGGATGCTGGTATTGCCTCTGTGACAATGCATTTATCAAAGAGTAAAATGCTCATTTCAGATATGTGAGAGAGGAGTGAGAAAATGTGAGAAAAACAGCCCTGCAGACACCACAGTCAGGGCAGAAGGAGGAGCCTGCACTGGGGCAGGTTTGCTGCAGGAGACCCATGGTGGAGCAGCCTGTTCCTGAAGGACTGCAACCCATGGGAAGGACCCAGGTTGGAGAAGTTCGTGGAGGACTGCCTGCCATGGGAAGGACCCCACGCAGGGGCAGGGGAAGAATGTGAGGAGGGAGGAGCAGCAGAGAGGAAGCAATTGGAACTGACTGCTACTCCCATTCTCCCTCCTCCTGCACCGCTCAGGGGGACGAGGTAGAAAATTCAGCAGCGAAGTTGAGCCCAGGAGAAGGGAAGAATGGTGGGGGAGGGGAGGTGTGTTTATTTTTGTTTCACTTCTCACTGTCTCTCTCTTTTACAACTAACAGGCAAATTATTAAATTTGTATTGCCCATGATGGTGACTGGTGAGTGATCTACATGTCCTTGACTCCACCCACGAGCTTTTCATGGTATTTTCTTCCCCAGGCTCATGAAGGAGGGGATGTGATAGAGCAGCTTGGTGGCCATCTGGTTGCTAGCCAAGGCCAACCCACTACAATAATGCCACAGTCTAATCAAGGACTTTTTTTTTTTTACTTTTCAGCATGAGACAACTTCCTTAAAATATTTTAAACCCTAATCATTTTCTTTTGGGTGTCAGTGATAGGAATATCTTGTGCTGAACTATATATTAACTATCTACATATTTATATGGTGCTATCCATCACATTGATCTGAAAAACTCAGGAAAATACACAGATTTACTTTCCCAATATGTCTAGGAAGCAGAAAAGTATTATGTCTTTATTTATATGCTAAATAGCTGGTTGAGGTCTGTAATAGAGTCACAGCATGTAAATGGGGTTTGGAAGTGTCAGACCATGAACACAAGTAGTTTTGATTACAATCAAGCTCTTCCTGGAAATTCACATGCAGAAAGACCTCTCCCTTCTCCTCTCCATTTCTAGTGCCCTCTAATTCCATCTAGATATTTTGGACACATCCCTTCTCATGACAGTTTTGTTTCTCCACTGCCACAAGAAACATGGAAGTTGAGGACTGTGAAAATGAAAAGCTGCAAAGAGAAAGATTCCCTGCTGTTTGTGCAAGTTAAAACTTGTCTGTACTACACAGAATTAGCGTGCCCATCCTCAGCAATGTAGCACCTTGAATGAAGCAGATACAGTAATTGTGTTTTCATTTTGTGATGTCAAGGAAATCTGATGAGCATTGTACCAGAGAGGTCTTGGCATTTTGCTGTTATTGCTCCTCCATCAGCATTAGCAGAAAAATGTTTGACCAATTCAAAATCAGCTCTAAAGCTTGTTGCTGATTGACTATGCATTATTTAATGAATACTCTGCCAATTTCTTCCTTTGAACCTCATAAAATGCAAACTTTGATGTTCAAATAGCTGCCATTAATGCATTCTGTCATTAGTGTTGTTCTTAATGCATATGACATGATTATGCCAACTCTTATCAGTTCTTCAAAAAAGGTCAATAAAACCATAAACTGCTCCTCACCAGTGAGCTTACATAATAAGATCTAGTTTTTAAATTAGGCTTTTCTTCTTGCCATTTAAGTATAGTTTGATAACAGGTGGTAAAAAAGATGTAAGACAAAAAACTTCAAAATACTTTCATTCTCTCCATCAATCGGTTCATGTTCACAATTTAGGAAAGAGGCAGATAGCAATTATGATGGAGCAGTGAGATGAAGAATTTTTAAATCAACCTTTTTTTCTTTACAAAACAAAAATGTCATTATTAAGAGCAGTGACAAAACAATGAAACTCTTCCACACAATCAGCACATTGCAGAGAATCACATCTTGATAAATAATTGACAGAAAAGGCTACAGTTTCAGTTTTTCCTACCAGGGTTTATCTTTGCCTTAATTCAAAGTAAGAAGCTAACTCCTTAAGACAGCAAGGCTTTAGAGGACATAGCAGTTTCTGAAGGTATGCCACAAACAGGCAAAACTTGGTTTAATTCAACTTTACCCTGTCCAGAGGTGGGCAAAGGTGATGTTTAGACCAAAGCAAGGACTACACCAGTTTAAAGTGATTCTGCAGGAAAGCTTTTAGGACAGAAAGCTGAAATTACCTCAGGGGACCACTAAAACCAGAGAATACAGTAGTACAGATTGATGCATATAAGAACTGTGCTGATCCATAAACACATCAAAACCAGTCATGGCTTCTCACTGGGGATCGAAGTCTTGGACACATCTGATATCAGTGGTGTAACAGCTTAACTACAGGGAAATCAATTCAGTGAAAGGAAATGCAACTGTTTCTGCAAAGGAAGCCATCAGACTTACTCTAAAAGACAAACAAAAAAATCTGCTGCCTTCAGTGGCCTTGATTACACATTTAGGGAAGGAAATGCAGCAGAATCACCACTTTTGAACTGTGCAGATCTCCTAATTTTAGCCATTTATTCTTGGAAATTGCCAATATCCCTTGTAAAATAAACATTAGGAGCTTCACTTTGCTTTCATCACATGTGATCAACAAAGAGATCACATCACATTTCATCACAAGGAGATGAAAAAGCATTCCTACATGTCTTCAAACAAAGAAATGTTTTCTATATCTATGAGCAGTGTCTAGACCTCCATGAACAGCATCTTAAGAGCTGCTGAGGGATGATGTGGCTCTCAGGGTCTGGAGGAGAATTCTCTCTAGGGCTGGGGGAGATGGTCACCTTGCCTGCAGGAGGTGGGCATGGATGGAGCAAGTGAAGAAGCAGTGGGAGACTGCAACACCAGAGGTGTCAAAAAGGGTGTTAAAGGACCTTCTCTGAAACCCTGTGTGAGAGCAGGGGCAGGCAGAGTCTGAGATGACTGTGTTGGTTAATGGAGATTCCTGAGAAGGGGAAGGCTGGAAAGTGGTGACTTCAGGCTCTGGGAGGAACAGTACTGATCTGCTGACAGAGCTGGAGCTACAGAGCAAGTTCAGTGCCCCAGTTCTGGAAGTGAACACGCTAACAAGAAAGGCAGATGTGGACAAGAAACACCCTGGTGAACAGGGTGGAAGGAGGCTCACTTCAAACAATGCACAAAAAGAAGGAGAAGATGAGCACGCGAGTCCATGAGGAAAGCTTTCATATTTTACCAAGGAAACTGTCACAGCTGGGTATCTCCATGTGCCTGAATCCTAATGCTTGCAGCATGGGGAATAAACAGGAGGAATTACAGAACCACAAAATATTCTGAGTTGGAAGGGAGCCAGTTTCTGAAGGTATGGACAAGGATCATCAAGTCCAACTCATAAGTGAATGGCCTCTGTGGGGATCAAACTCACAACCCTGGCATTATTAGCACTGTGCTCCTACCAGCTGAGCTAATCTCATTAAGGCTTGTGTGCAGTTGTAGAGCCAACAGGATCACAGAGACATGGTGGGACAGCTCATACTGCAGGGCTGTGATGGAGGGACACAGGCTCTTTGGGAAGGACAGGCCAAGACACCAAGGAGGAGGAGCTTCCCTCTGTGCAACAGAGCTGCAAAGATGCCTGGAGCTCTGCCTGGTGATGCATGAAGGGCCAAATGAGAGCTTACAGGTCAGACCAGTGTGGGTGATGTTGTGGTGAGCATCTGCTGCCAACTGACTGGTCAAGATCTTTAGGTTACTTCTTCACGTAACTGCAAGAAGCTTCACGTGCAAGAACCCTCACATTCAAGAGCCCTGATCCTCATGGGGAACCTTAACCATTATCTGCTGGAGGGTCAACAACAGGGCACAGTAACCCAGGAGGTCTGTGGAGGGCGTTAATGACATTGTCCTGACATTACTGATCAAGGAGTTGATGAAGGGAGATGCTCTTTCAAACAAGGATAGACTGAAGGGGAAGGTGAAAGCTGGGAGCAGCTGAAGCTGCACAAACCATGAAGTGGGAAAGTTCAGGATCATAAGAGGAAATATCATGGCAAAAAAAGCATTAAGCTACGGAATTCAGGAGAGCAGACCTTGGCCTGTTCAGAAACTTTCTTGGAAGAATCCCACTTGGATTCTCTCTTTGAAAATCAGGAGAGTTTGTAAAATCTTGCGGGTTTAAAGGACTTTAGAGACAATCCAAAATTGGCAAAACTAACACTGTAGATAAACATCCCATATAATGGACTAGAGTAGTAATGACATTTCTGTGATATGGAGACATATTTCCAAAATTTTTCATTTTAAACTGGATACAGAAAAGATTTTTTCCCCCACTTGATTCTTCCATCTTAAGTCCTTCATCCTTCAGTGCATTAATATTCTTCTCAGGTTTCTAAAAGCATCCTTACAAGCCCTGTGCATTTCCATTTGTATTCTGTGAGCAGGTGAGTCCCCAACACACACAGATTCTAATCACACCTTGAATCTGCCAAATAAACAATTATCATGATTCAGGAGATTTAAAAATACGTGTTTCAAGAAAAACATGCTGTCCTATTTTCTGTTCTTTGGGGAAGAAAAGAGGGTTCGTTTCACCTCAACAAAGAGAACCATGTCTGCTTGGATTTCATTGCCCTGTATTCTAATGGGGTTATTTTAATTTATAACTGCCTTGTTACATAAAAAGAATGAAATAGTAAATGTACCATTTAGTATGGAACTCTGATTCTGCTTTTAAGTTCTGCTTAATGGATTATCTTGTATTCTGTAACCTAATATCACTGATGGTTATGTAGAGCATCACTATAAATTAGATTATTTAATGTGAGATGATACAGTGTTCCATTTAAAATATTTTATTGTGTTATAGAATGAATACCTGACTAAGAAGAGCACAGATGTTACTTGTGTCAGCATGAAGAAACTGGCAACTGGGATTCAGGATTCTTCCAGGTGCTCATCTGATCTTGGGCAGTGAGTCAGTCAGTGTAATATTCCTCTTTAATTAAAGGCTTAGTTGTAGAAAAAATCAACACCTATTCCAGCAGGTGAAGAGAAGGGCTAACAGAAATGTTCCTGAAGCTTTCTCACGTCTGTAACAAGTGGCAGTTTCTGGGGAAGGAGAGACCAACACCACAAATGAAGGTGAAACACTCCACGGTCCCTTGGGCGGCACTGCTCAGCCCTGCTCATGGCATCCTAACATCTGTCACTTCATCATGCTCTCAGCAATGATTGCTGCTATCTAAAGTAAAAGGTACCTATTTTCATGGCACCAAACAGCAGCTTTCATAACACAACACTTTTCATAAGCATTTACTTCAGTGGACATCATCTACCAACCACGGCTTTGTAAGATGCCAGGAGCCCTTAGACAACCTGATACTTCTAACAGTTAGACCTCTAACATGAAAACTACCCTTCACAAAAAGAATTGTTCAATATACAGGAAGCACAACTGAAATTGCAGGAATTTCTGAAATAGGAGGGAATTATTTTCAGTGAAACTGCCTCAATGCTGAATATTGTATTCCCAACGGGAATATCATATTTTATGCAGCCTCAGTTGCACATAAGGTAATGTGGTAACATCTAAAGAAAGAGAACTCAGTGCTTTCCCTGTAGTAAAACAAGATGGTGAACTGGACTTCATCCATTGATATGTACACTTCTTGTAGGTACACACTCAGTTGCCTTAATGGAGAGTGTGATTAACTGCAACATTTAATGCATTAATTCTGTAAGTCCACTATAAGGTAGGAATATATTGCTGTAACTTAACCAGCAAACAAAGTGACTTAGATAAAGTCACAGAGGAAGCCTGTGGCAGTGTCTCACCCCCAGGGTGATGCCTGTATTCTCCTATGTCTCATATTTGGGTGTAAGAGTGTTTACTTTCTGATTTATTTGCAAAATTTCTATGGCAAATAATCTGTTTCATTTTTAGCTCTGAAATCTTTCACACCCACAAAAAGAGTGAGATATTATTTAAAATAAAATTAGCTATATATTTTTTTCAGTAACATTTATTGTAGCATCTTCAATTATCTTAAATATCTTGCTCTTTTGCCACTGATGAAGGTGCAGTACCAAGGATGCTGAGAGGGGAAGGGACAAGACTATTCTCGGCAGAGCTCCTAACACTGACTGGGCCAAAGCCTCCCTCTGGGAATAAGGACCCAAAACAACAAGCCCACTGATGCCAAAGGAGTGACAAGGATGTGCAAAATTAAAAATAGGACACTACTGCCACTGGAACCAAAGAGCAGAGCATCAAAGGAGAAAAAAACCCCATCAAATAAAAGAAAACTTAAACACAACACTTTTCCAGTGGAATTATTTGAACAAAGTGAGAGGAGAAGGAAAAGGGAATCCCCAACAGGAGCAACATGTCCAGGTGTTCAGGGTGTGTGTAATATATCTTACTAGAATTTCCCTAAAAAAAATCATATTCTGACACTGGAAAAGGGGATGAGAAGGAGATGGCACATTACTGGGCTGAAATTCTTGTTTTTCCACAATGCAGGGGCTATGTAAAAAGGTTGTCTGAATATTCCTCACTATGCTTAAATAGAGCTTATATAGACATCTTGGGGAGGGGGGGAAAAGCTTTTCTTTCTTGCAGCTAGCAAGATAAGCAAGCCAGAATAATTACATACAGCAGACCAAGCTAAATATTGATTCAGATGCTATTGAAAAAAGAGAAGGTGAGAGAACAGAAGCTTGAAAATAATGATGTAAAAATCTATGAAATAATGGTAGAGACAAATAGACCTACAGCAATTATACACAGAGCAGTTCAAAAGCCCTGCTGGAATAGGAACGACAGCAGATGATTCAGTGCCTCCTGTGAAAATGGTCCTCCTCCCTTGATATCTGTGCAGCCCTTCTGCCTGGAACTAAGCTGGCATGACAGGCACAAATTCAGGCAAGGAAAAAAAAATTCTAATTAGAGGAGTCACTCCAGTTTAGTTCCAGATGTCATCACTGAACCAGATTTTTTTGCATCTACATATCCCAGTTGGCAAAACATTGTACTACAGCATTAAAAAAAAAAAGATAACAAGCAAGATGGGTTGGTTCTGGTCATGTGCAGCAGGATCTATCATTCAAATGTTTTAAGGAAATACAGTATTTCTCTTAATTGTATTGCACTTTTTAAACAGCAATATGTATGACAATAAGCTGTTTATCAGCGTCAGCATTCACTGTTTGAGGGCACCTGCAAACCCCTAACATGGTAGGGGCTGAAAGAATCACTCCTTTTTTTTTTTTTTTTTCCTGGCATTTGCATTTCACTGAAATAGAGATTTCTTAATGTATCTTGTGCACCTGCTGTGAAACTGAACTTCTGTTACCTTAGAACCAATTACAAATTTGATTGCAGCACAATCTACAAAGAATAAGAGTTAGTTTCTGCTCCAAAAGGAGCTGACACTGGAAAAGGCTCATTCCCTACGAATGCAGGAAAAAAACATGTTGACCCTTTTGTGGGGCTGCAGTAAGTGCAAGGGCCTACAAAACTTCCAGTGACCCTAATCCTCTTCCTGTATGTTTTTGGTACTTAAAGAAACAGAATAAACAGTAATAGGCTGACTGGCCAGGGGAACCTTCAAAAAAATGTTTCTCTTCCTTGAAGAATAAATACTACGATTTATGAGAGAGATTTTTTAGAATTATAAGTGCTGCCTCTAAAGTTAAGCAAAATTGCTTCCCCCAGCATCTGATGTGTCACCATTACCATTAATATCTGTCAGGACCGTTAAAGATTCTGATTTAAAAAAGGAAAAAAAAAAATAAAGAAAACAGCAGCACAGCAGAAGTTCTTCTGCTTTTGAAATTGGAGTTTAACAGCTCCTGTGAACTGTATTTAGTGCTGTCAACGCAGACAAATATTCACGGCATTTTATCAGAGCAGTCCTCCTGCTTCCTCCTTCCTTTGGCAGTAGGGCCCACGGATATTCCCAGCTTCTCCTTAAAGCAAATATTTTGAACCCGGATGTGCCCATTTTGGGATAACTTAGATAAAAGCCTCCTGAAAGCTTTGGATTTATTCTCTGAGCACCTTAGCTGCAGACATGCACTGGGCAGTCTCCTACTCCTGGAGCCCTCCCTGACTTCGGCCATGCTGCCAGGCAAAACAGCAAAGGAAACCCCTTCACCTTGCACTTTCTGGATAAATAGGTCCAAGCCTGGCAGGCACACAACTTTTATGAAAGCTGAGTTCAAGATCATAGTAACTATTAACCTTTGCTTAGATCCTATTGGGGCAAACGTACCATGTGCCAAAACCTCTCATGTGAGGTCTCGGCACATGGGCAGAGCCTCGCTCCAAGAGAGGAAACTGGTAAAATATTCCAGTTAGATCAATTAACTGAAGATTTTTTTTTTTTGTGGCAGAATTAAAACATTAAAAGTGGGTAGCTGTTGAGTCATAGGTAGCATGATCAGAAAAAGAAAGGAAATCTAAGGAGTGAAGCTCTTATGCAGATAAGCACACCCAGAACAGGGCGAAGGTACAGCCTAACACTTTTTTTGCAGTCCTGTCATGGCACCCACATCCTCATAATGCTGGAAAGTGTCACACAAGCTGAGGATAATACAGCCTATTCACTAAAAAAAACATCAAGCACCACGCTGAAGGCCAGTGGGCTGATGAAACTGCATACTAAGTGTGACTTTGTGCTGCTGGGTGCACCATGGAAAGGATGGATTTTTCCACAGACATTTTGCAAAGTCATTTACACCCACAAATAGTGAATATATCATGCTGCTATTCCAAGTTAACAGTGTTTTTCACTCATTCTATAAGGGCATGAACGATGGCTCATGTTGTAGGACAAATGAAAGGAATGAGCCCTTTATTAACACCCAGATTTAGGGAATGTGTTCCCTCTTGCAGTGAAATTAGCGGCTCTTACTATTGACTCTGGAGCTCATACCAGTAAGGGCCCCACACTTCCAGCAGTTTTGTAAGACTTTTAATTTGTTAAGACTTTGGCTGAGATCAGAGAAAAGCTGAAGCATTTTTTCTGAGGTGCCAGAAGTGAAGGGTTCTTTTGCATTCTGATCTTCTGACACAGATTTTCTCTGATCCAGTATCTGCCATTATTTAAACAGCTCAGTTGGCATGTGTGGCATTCTGCAGCCTAGTAAGAAGTCAAGAACCATGCTCTAAGGAGTTCGTCATCCAAAAATTGGCATATAATTTAATGAGAAAGGACAAAGCAAAGCAAGATAAATAGCAAATTGCTCCTGGGAATATTCCACTATTTTTAATCATAGAGAATGCAGATCATTCAGGCTGTTTCTGTTTCAGATTTGTTTCTTTTCTGAATGATTAGACATGCAAGAGAGAAAGAGGTTAGGCACAGCAACCCAAAGTTCCCCTAGGAAGCATGAAATAGAAGCTACAAAGAGAACAAGAATTTTGGAATCAAAACCTCTTACTGTCCTGCCCTGCCTCTCCTTTGTGCTGCCAAAAAAGAACAAACCAGGAGATTTCAAGGGGAAAGCTTTTTCATTTCCTGAAAATTGGGGTATCTTCAAGGTGTTACAAAACCTATCTGCCCTTTGCTCCCACCTTTCCTGGGAGATGCAGCATGAAATTGGATTGCAGCCTGTGCACAGAGGGATGCTGATGTGTGCAGCACCAGGGCTGACACATGCTGAGGTACCTTACTGCTGCTGTAGGACCACCCTCAAATATTCTCACAGATGTCTGGCCCTGTAACCACCTGAAACAAGGGGAGCTGACATGTAGTTCCAAGTATTTCACTCCTTTCCATTCCACTCAACATATTTCCCCTCCTTCTCCTGCCACACAACTCAGTGCACACTTAGAAAAAACACATTCACACTATCAAATTTTAGTAGACTTTCATTTTTCTCTGTCTATGGATTTGATGTTGTCCCCACAAAAGGTGATATGAATTTTGCTGGCAGTTATATTCTGAGTAACCCAATTAGTACTGAAACACAGAACAGTGAGCACTGTGTTTTTCACTCATTTATAATGCTTGTATAATTTTTTTAACCTTCTTCGGCAATTCTCTGCTGATCATTGAATATAAATAGATTATACTGATGCATGTAAAAGCTTGATTATTTTATAAAGTACAGCTATAATTTTATTTCAAGGTAAACTGGCAAGGAAAAGAGCATAGAGGCACATATGTTAGAAAATAATGCTTAAACTACCAGCGAGGTGCTCTTCACTCACCCTGATTCCAAATGCAAGAACAGGGAAGAGAGCTCAACTACAGGCCAACAATTTTACATATTTGAATTAAAAAGAAAAAAAAAAAGAAGTAGCACGCAGAACAAATCCACTGTAGCAAGATATTTACAAGATTCAACAACTACAGGGATATTTAAAGGTCCTTAAAAATATATAGCATGTATCCCACAGGAGGAACATGTACTAAACTTGATGTCTTCAGGAATTCTTAGGGCTTTAAGTTTTCCCTCTAAATTTCTTAATAAAATATGGTGGAAAGTGGTATTGGTTATTTCAGCATTAAATGATAAACTTGGGAGTAAAGAAGACTTTTCTTCTCCTGGACTGTGTATAGTGCCTGTTGTACAGGAATACTTTTCCCTTCTGTATGGTTGTGTAGAGAATGCATGGTAGAGAAGGCAACAGAGGAGTAAATGGAGGCATCTTGACTTTGGGATGAAAAAAGTTAAATCTTCTTTCCAAGGTGGAAGATAAGTAAACCTATTCAGCTTGGTAGGATGAACACGAGTGTGAATCAATAATGTTCTGTGACTCAAGGTGCTCAAGGCACACAAGTTCACAGCAAAACTGTATTAAAGAAAAGAAGATTCACTCGTGAAGTGGAAAATATCACTAATGCAACTCAATATTAGCTTTTAATTAGCGGATGTATTTTTTGCTATACATTGTTAAACTCAGTTTGTTAGACTTAAAATGGAGCTAGTGAACAGTGAATTAAAAAATACTGTTCTGTTTTGGCTTTATTTGCTATGTTCTAGAGGTATTCCCTACCCACGGTGGAGGGGTTGGAGCAACATGATCCTTAAGATCCCTTGCAACCCACTCTGTGATTCTATTTTTGAATATAATGTGTTATCAGCTCTTTGTACATTCTCATCAGTTGTCCAGAAGCACAACAATGAGATTCCACTGGTCTTCCCCAATGAACACAGAGGAAAGAGCTTGGCCATGCTCAGACCCCAGTCCCTGTGAATCGATACAAACTGCTCAGCAGCGATCTCTTGGGCGACAGACTAAGGAATTTGAAATGGCACATGTTAGAGGATGAAATTCGGCATGTGCATGTGTGCCACGAAAGCAGTGAGCTTCTCAGAAGTCATTTTGCATAGAGGTTAAGGCTGCTGCATCACCTCTCTGATGAGATTTGAGGTCGATGATCTCCCTGATGGAGCAGAGGAGAGACTTCCCTGTCCCTGTATCTGTTATGTTTTCTCCAACCCGATTTGCAGTCTGGCAATTCTAATGTCTCCTACTGCTGTTTTCTAAATCACAAAATTTGAAAACAATCCAGTTAGGGCCACAGACAAACAATTCCCAAGAGAGGACAGGGGACAGGAGACATATGCCAGATTTTTTTCATATAATGAGCTTTCAAAGCTCATTTCTTGATATAAAACTTCCATATCAAAAAGGAAGTTGCCACTTTTTTCTTTTCTTGTTACAGTAGAGAATATGTGGAATATGCACAACCTTAATGTTGGATTTGCATCAGGATATGAAGCCAGGGGATTTTGGACAGGAAATACATGCTCTGAAAAATGGGCATGGGTGGCCATGGCTGAGGGATAAAATACTGGAGATTTCAGGATAGTTGCAGGATGAAAAGCTCCATGTAATAAAATGAATCCCTGACAAGTGATGTCGTTGGTTTTTTAAACAGCTCTGAAAACTTTCCAGAATACACTTCTAATTCTGTCTATTTTACAAACAACTACAGGGCAAATTCAGGGCAACTCTGTTCTAGAAAGCTTCATTCTCCAAACAGGGCTGCTAATATTAACATATCCCCAGTGCCAAGTTTGCAAGTCTGAAGATGCCCTTGTGAAGCAATGAGATGTGAACTAAATCACACTGCCTGTTATCTTTATAATCTGTCCTGTGTCCAACACTGGGAGAAGCAGGTGCATCCTCTCAAAAAGCTTCCATAAAGTGTTCTTTCTCTGCATTTTTAGACACAAATTCTCTGCACTGAATGTATATATTTGGGAATTTTATAAATAAATTTCATGATAAAACAATCCCCATAAAGATGCTAGAAGCTATCACACATGTTTCAAGAATCTAGTCAATAAAGAATTATCCTTTCTTTACTTCCAAGCAATACCAGCATGGTGTCTAAATGCATTTGCACACTTGTTCTTTCTCTTACCAGCTGTTGCCCTTTTGGACCCCAACCAGCATACTGAAGCTTTGCATTGCTGACCTCAGGGGGGTACAAATTCTGAGGATCCCTGCAGAGAGATAAAAACGAGAGTTCAGCTTCAGAAATGTCCTTGTTTCAGCTGGCGCACACCTGCTTCAGAAATACACCATGAACTTTAAGATGTCTTTCACCTGGAATCATCCAATAATTATTGCCAGATTTCGATAGACTTTTTTTACAGTAAGATAAACAAAACCACGAGCAAGTGCTGGTGACAAGTATTTAAGTGACAATTTCTGTTTCTTACTATTACAAAGCTAAACATATTCGTTCCCCTGCTGACTTGCCTAAGCCTCAAGAATTAGTTAACGGATGGCAAACAATGTAATTGTATTTATCAACACTGATGATGTCCACAAATGATAAATAATAATTATATCTTTGCATCCTACTGCCACAAGAAAAGTATAATTTCATTTTCTTTACCCCATTGCTTTTCTGCCTGATAATTTCCCTTTGAACATGATGGCAGAAAAGTTTAGGAGCTGTATAACAACTGATATGCATCCTGGCTTCAAAGGGAAAAGCTCCTTTATTATCAAATATCTAATTTTTAGACAATAAAATCAAAATGCTTTTCTAGTTCTTTCATCCATTACCTTCATTTTGTAGCAGACCATCAGTGAGACATAACAAACACAATACAGAAAAAGGAGGCTTTTTTGGTAAATGTCAGAGCAGCATAATGTCATTTTATCACAGCACAGATAGCATTGACTTAACTGTATTTATACTTAGCTCAAATAATTACATTACATATTCTGAAGTCACATTGGTACAACTCTGTGTATAGTAACACTCCACAAAGAACACTAATAAAGCCTGTATACAATACGCCTCATTAACAGATCTCAAGCTGCTTGAAAAAGTAAGGGTATTATCACTACAAACAGGAATAAAAAGGCAAATTGAGGCCAACATCACCCAAAATCAGAGAAAAGAACCAAAGCCTTCCTAGCCTTTAAGCAAAACGCCTCCTTGAATAGTGTTTTCCAGGCCATGTTTTCAAAACAGAACAAAACTGAATGCAGTAATTAGCCACTAACTGAATTCTCCTTGTTGCCTGTTTTGGGACCTGGTGCTGTACCACAGTTACACTCCAGAGCCCCATCCAACCTGGCCTTGAGCACTTCCAGGGATGGGGCACCCACAGTTTCTCTGGGCAAGCTGTGCCAGTTTCTCAGCACCCTCGCACTAAAGATGACAGGTTTCATGTAGATGGGATGCACTGAAAATGTGGAGGGGCAAGAGTGGGTTGCTGAGGTACTGACACTTCAAATGTGAATGTACCCTCGGGTGCCCAGATAGCTTTTGCCTCTACATGCAAAGTGCCACCCACAGCTGCTGCCAGGAGAGTAAAATTACGTATTTTCTTATGGTTTTTACCCACAAGTTGTCTTTGTGGGTAGACTAAAGTAATTTTTGTAAGGTATGGATAAGAGAATACAAAACTCTTATACTGAGAGCAGCCACAGAATTCCCATTCCAGTAAAAAGACTAGCCATACAACTGGTTCTGGATCTTTTCAAGCTTGTATGAATTACCTGCTTAAGTTTCCAGTCAGCTATGCCTGTTAGCAATCAATCTCTTTGGTTAGCTATCTTGATTATCTTAACAGAGAGTAACCTCTCAGCAGAGAAGGAAAAGAGAAAAATAGTGAATCAAATCAAAACCTCTTGTGGGAGAAAAAGCGGTACCTCACTATTTGTCAAGTGAACTATCTAGTTCTTAGGTTATTTTACCCGTGGTGAGAAGAAGAGCAAGAAATTACAATTAGGAGGGGGAATACTGTCCCTAAATAAACACATTATACAAATTGTGAGAACTTAAAGCTGTAATGCTTCAGATAACACAGGTGAAGCTAAGGGACAGGCATGCCAATTACAGTGAATAATTCAGACCAGAGCTCAGATAAGTCCTGTCAGTTCTGCTCACTGCATCATCTTTTAGTAGAGGAAAACTCTAATGCAATGAGAAATGCTGCACAAACCAGCTCTGGGAGCTGATAAGGCAGAAGGAAAGGCACCCCACTCAATCTATCAGCAAAGAGCTCTGCTGCAGACAAAAAAAAGAAGGCAAAGTCATCTTCCCTCTCCTGGGTATGGCCAAGGGAAAACGGAATTGCATCTCCTGAGTTCTTTCTTAAGTTGTTGGGTATGGCTGAGAAACAGCCTTTGTAGCAAAACCTTGCTTGTTTGCCTTGAAACCTTTTGATAAATATGTGATAGAAGGGTGGATAGAAGGTGCTCTGGCTGATGGAATTGCCTGTTGTTTGGAGGTGCCTGATTTACAAACCTAGTTACCATAGACTTGCCTCTCTATTCAGGTAACAGCTTGTACATCCAGGTTGTGATGCAGATCACTGAAGGCAGGTGGTAGCCAGGCATCCATCCTCATGCTGTGAGCTATTCCTTTCTACCATAGGCTATTAAAGCAGACTAAGATGCTAGTTTCCTCCCACACGTTCCCAAGAGATGGATGTATTTGTCTTGGTAGATTTTGGCTTGTTCCTCAACTTTTGAAGAGATTCCTCTTCCCTGGAATAGCAACACTCACTCACTCGCCTGCAGCAAACTTCAGTATCACATGCAAGGTGATGGAGAAGACATCCCTCCTTGCCAAGCCTGATCCATCAGGCTTCAGACAAACTGCAGGAATGACCTGGAGATGGGCTGCATCAGAATTGGCCAAGGGAGGCTGTTGGCAAGCCCAAAGGCAGTATAAAAATGTGTTCACTTACTGGTGAACCTGACCATGAAAGATCAGATTCCCAAACATTTCCTTGAGCTATGCTGGGTGCATGGTCTGTGGTGGAATATAAGTGGACTGCCTCCCTGGTAGCCCCAAGAAACCCATTTAAAACCCCATTGTCATAGACTCACAGATTGCTCTGGGGTGGAAAGGACCTTAAAGATCACCTAGTTCCAACTCCCCTGCCATTGGCAGGGATGTCTCCCACTAGACCAGGTTGCTCAAAGCCCCACCCAGCCTGTCCTTGAACACTCCCAGGGATGGGCTATCCACAACTTCTCTGGGCAAATTATATCTTCACTAACTGTATCTTAATTTCTCTGGGCTATTATATCACCTAGAGAGAGAAGAGGACAATGAGTTTTCTACACAACTGCTCTGGGTGAGGTGGCCACAACTCTCTAATGCTCTTGTTGAGAAAGCTTTTAGTGATCCTCAAACTGAAAAACCCTTTTGGAGAGCATCTGTCAAACACATTTCCAATTATCTCATATTATTCTGGACCTTTAACTCTACTTGGTAAAATTCCCTTTAGGGAGTCAGACCTACAGACCTATAGTCAGACCTATATCCCAGGAGCTCTTGTCCACTTTACAAGTGTTGCATAAATGGGATCTCATGTCAGTCAGCTCCTTCTGGGAGGTATGTTACTAAGCTAACAGTCCTCCATGGCTACACCCTTCCTTCTCCTCCAAAACAACCTGCTTAAAATTCCTTTCTATTTTTTTCCTGAATCAATCAATTTTGTGGGTCATCTCAGCCTCCACAAAGAACCAGTGCTCCTCACAGGCCCTCATAATTAGGGCTTGTTTGGATTTCAGCCTGTCCCTTGTGAGCTCATTTGTGCAGGATGCTGGCTTGGAAATGGGCAATTCCGAAGGCAGTCTGTATATCTCCGGTTCCTGGTTTGGATGAAGGACCAGCTTCGCAGCATCCCCACACCATTTTCACTTTTTCCTTGTGAAAAAGAACCTAAATCTTAATTTCCAGCTGAAGAAATGGCAAGGCCTTATTAAATGGTTGCCGTTATTTCTTTCATCTCTTAAAATGACTGATTTTAAAACCTGGGAAAGAAGGGAATAATAACATTGTTTTAGGCCAGACAGAATATGGGGCAGGTGCTGTATAAACTCTTCCACACAAAGACGACATTGTCTGGACCAGAGGCTGTTAAATTGCTCCAGACACAGGTGTGACTTCAGCACAATGTTCAAAAACCATTACTGAAATAGTAAATTGAGAAATTTGCTCATTTAGATGAAGTTTTCTTCCAGAAAGTCTCCCTTCAAAATTTCCAAACAAGGAAACTTCCCAAGTGCAATCGGAATGCTGCCTGCCAAATCATTTCTGCTTGCAATAGTTCTCAGAACATGTACATAGAATAAAACAAATTAATCAATCATTTCAGATTTCCTGCATTTGACTTTAAAAATTATGGTGAATAATGAGGAACTTGTTTGAGAGAGTTTGTATTGTTTTTTGTTGAAATTTTTATATCTGTGTGTTCCCTCTTCTGGCATTTTCTCCTAAAGAACACCACTTTCCCTCAGAGACTGCATGGCATTGGGTCTCCCTCTTAGCATAAACATGACAAACTGTTCTCTATTAAGTTCTTCTAAAACAACCTGAAAAAAAACCACAGAAATTTTCCACTGTAATGGAGGGAGCGTCTCCCTTTTCTTAAAAAAAAAAATAAATATTGTGCAATGCCAGACTGAAAAAAGTCTGGAATGGATAAAAGCAGTCAAAGTCTGGTGTATGGCTGTTCTTCTAAGGTCTGTTTTCATAACTTTTAATTTTAATTTGAAACACAGAGCAACAGGCTTGGTATGGAAATTCTCTGCATATGCTGCCACTGTGAGCAAAACCACAACAATTTACACCAAAGGCTGCTCTGATATGTCCATCCTCTAAAGAAATAATCAAAACTATGCATATGAGCTGGGCGGAGAAAAACTTTTAATCTCTTTGCTTAACTTGCAAATGCCATAATTTTGGAAAAATTTTACTATATTATTAGTATATTAAGATGTCAGTAGTATATGCAAAAAAAGTTGAATAAATAAAGACAGCTAAAAAAAAGTGGGGGGGAAGCAAAAATATCCCCTCTTGTTATCTGCATCAAGACAGCACTGACTTTTTGAAAGACAACAGTCTTAAGGACAACAGCTCAGAGTACTTTAGGCATTTTTTATGGAGAACTGTAAAAAATTACCTATCTAAACTACCTGCCTCAGCAGCAGAACTCAATGTCTTCACATCTACTTCTAATAGAATAAAATCAGACAGCATCTAAGACAGATTTTTTCTTCCTTAGAAAGAAGGAAAGAAAAGAGAGATATAAACCCCCATACAGAATAAATCTGGAGAGGCGATAAAGAAGTGGAAACTTCATCATATTTAAGAGTTTTTGACACATGATGAGAACAAACAAACAAACAAAAACACCACGCTGAAGAAAACTGGCAAAACCAGATAAAAGCATGTAAAACATACATGTTCATAAATGTACAAAGAATCATAGATAAGGACATGGAGAAACAGGGAAAGATTTCCAAGAGCCAGGAATGCCACTTACTGAGAAATAAACCCACAACTTTAATGAGTTGTTTTTAATCACTAGACACAATTAAATGACTTGTTTACTTCAAAATTCACCAAGGAGAAGAGGAGACAGGTGCCATTAAGAAAATTTCTCCCCAGGAGTTGCAGAGCCCTGCTGAGACTTCCAGCAAGATAGAGTAAAATATAATACAAATGGGAATCAAAGCCTTGCCAGAACAGATAAGGAAGAAACAAGACTGTTAAAGAGTGCAACTAAAAGAATCCTCCTGGAATTCTAATAGAAAGGCTTAATTAGATGGGAAAGACTCTTCCATTCATCTAGACTTGTTCACTATTAAATATTTAATGCACATACTCACATGTACAGATATTTTCCTTACAGCACTTTTCAGTGAACAAAAGTAGGAGGTGATGAAAGAAATTTGAACTTATTAATTTCAACTGCAGATACACATCAGTTCATTCAGCTGTTCTTAAAAATAATGGAGTCAGCAACCATTTTTCCCAAGATGAATGAATTCTATGGATTTAGAGTACAAAAGAAAAAAAGCAAGGGAATCTAAAACATTTGTCTCTGATTTGGCAATTCTGTTGGATTCAAGCCAACAATATGAGCTCAGAGGTTCTTTTTTTATTATAGTCTGCAAGCATCCATCAATGTAATATTTGGTACTAAGCCCACAAAACCTTGCACATTACCAATACCACCTTAAAATCACAGGATGGTTTGAGTTGGAAGGGATCTTAAAGACCATCTTCCATAAGCAGAGACAGAAAATCTACTGTCTGTCAGAAAAGGAGCCACCAACTCCCATCAGGAATGATGTAAAATGATGGCACTGGCTTGCCTTTCCAGTAAAGGTCTAAAAAAACTGATTTAAAAATGCACTGGAGACTGGTACACAGCTCTGAGTCACAGTAATACAGGCTGGAGGACTGCAAGATGCTGATCAAAATCTAAGGGCTTCCCTGAGCAAGCAAACAGTGGAAATGGACCTCAGATACTGGTACCATTACTTTTAAAATGATGACATTACCACGTTTCTCATGTGACCCCTCTAAATCACAGACAACCAGGTGAAGTTTTACTGCATTTTTCAAAAGAACTTTTGTTCCTGGAGTCACATTTTGTCCCCTAAAGAGACAAAAAGAGGTGATAGCAATCAGGTGATAAATATAACCATTTTAAAGCAATTTTCTCTTACTCATGTAATTTTGTCTTACTCTATAGAGGTTTCTCAACCAGCTCTGACCTCAGAGCTACTCAAGACATGAGGTAAGGCACTGGATTTATCAGGATTTCACACGTATTTATCAACAACAGAGGCGCAGAAATATAAAAATCTAAATACTTGAATGCTATCAAGAAGGCTAGTCAGACTTGCAGCTAGCTAAAGGTCAGCTATCCAAAATAGGGGGAAAAAACACAGGTTGAAGAGAAACCACTTGGTAGCACTGAGATGTTTAAGAGTGAATTTAGAAGATTTTCACAGTCACAAGCCTGGGATGAATCCACGTGGTTTTTCACATGACCCTTCCCGTCAACAGCAAAGGAGGTTTGTGATGAAACCTGAGCATTTTCCATCCAGCTGACCTTGTCTGACTTTCAAACACTAATAAAAATATAGCACCATGATGTGATGCCTGAAGAGAGCAATATGGGATTATTAGTACATAAAATGAGATACAGAAATGATCTCCTACTCCCAGAGACAGCAGAAGTGCCTCGTTACAACAAGGCTTCACCGGCTGTTAGGTCACACTTTTAATTGGGGCAAGAGATTGATTCTTGGGCTTGTGCTCTAAACTAATTTAACAGTCTGTGTTATTTGGTTTCAAAACAAACCAGAATGACTCAGTATTCTCTGTTTCTTTTTGAAAACTAAGAGTCTTTGAGCAAATCTTATTTCTTCTCTTGTCAACAGGATAAGGAGATCTTGGAGGTTTGTGGGTAGGTTCTCAGGAGTATTGAAACACCCTTCTGAACAGCCTCTCCCCACACAGACCACGTCACCATCAGTTAAAATTAACAAGGCATACACTTAGTAGTTCCATTATTTCCATTTCTTGTCAACAGTGATATGATCACTTTTAAAAAACACCACATCTGTCCTCATTTCAGGTACAGTCTAAAAGTAGATGGAAAAATACTCTCCTTATTCAAATGACAAAAATACCACTCTGGCTCTGCATTTCTGCCCCATAACAGATACGGGCAAACCTCAAGCTGGCAAGCAAGAGGAAATGCTTGCCTTTGAAAGGAGGTGTAACATTTGCCTTCACAGCTCTTCATATGGAAGGCCATTTCATTCCTCTTATCTCCTTCTCATGTGTGGCGTGGGAAAGCAACCTTTCCTATTCCTGTCTTATCTCCTCAAATTTTAAGTGTAACATTCAATAAATGTTAGGGTAAGGGGTGAAGAGGCATCAGGGCTGGTGTGACACAGTCTGGGAGATCATACAGGTATTTTATCACCTTTGCCATAAAGAGACTTACTCAGTGGTTACTGTATCAAGGAAAGTCCTGGCTGTAGCATTCATTCTCACTTAAAGGGCCTTTCTTGCTTTCCAAAATTTCCCCATACCCTTCTTCCCCATATGTTTGTCTTTTTTTTTTTCAGATGCCCATAAAAGAAACAAGCCTGTATATTGTAACATGCAGTGAACACTCTTTGTGCTATGTAATCAAACAGCAATGCACAGAGAGTTGAAGTAGGCTGAAAGGGTTTATCACCCAACCACAGCAACAAATAATCAAGGCTCAGGCTGCAGGGTGTCTCCACAGACCGACAGAGCAAAAACAGTCCCCTGGAGAAATGTATGTTTCTTGTTCCTATTCTAATGGAAACCCCCTCTGGAACTTTGAGCACTAGGGCAAAAATGCAAACAAAAAAATACCAATTCCCATTATGAAAATCCACCTACAGAACAATTTTGTTCCTGGGAAGGTGATGCATGGAAGCAGCAACTGTATAGGCTGTGGTTAGTTGCCTATTTGGTTTTATACATTCTCTTTCATCCACCTTTATTTCCCTTTTCTGTCAAAACTCTGTACTAACTCAACCTTGCTGAGTATGAATAAGCAGGAAAACCCATGCCAAGGAGCCAATTTTTGGTGGTGGGCAGTGTTGGGATGTCCTTGCACCCTCTGGCAGTGTCTATGGTTTGGAGGCTCACCTCAGCCTGGCGACCAGAGGAGATTCATGCACTTTGAGACATGTGAAGGTTTCCAAATGCAGATGGGTTTCTTGCCAGCAAGGCACATTTTATTCAAGAATAGAATTTAATAGGAGCCCTGCCTCCATTTCAGGGGGTGCTGTCTCAGAAAAACTCTCTGGGAGAGTTTGCTTCAAACCTTTCTTCTTTCTTTTTTTTTTTTTTTTTCCTCATGAGCCATAAGCTGTTGACCTTTTCTGTAATGTAAGGAGGTTGGTTGCTGGGCTTTTGTCTGCTAAAGTGTCTAACTATTAATTACCCGAGATTTTATATTTTTTTTTTTTAGTCATTACTCTAATTCTTAATATCAAATCCTTCCCTCGGGGGACCATTCGTTATTATTATCGTTCCACATGGTTTCTAAGGTGTCCACCCACATCACAGCTGATGCTGGAAGAAAGAAGTATGTGGTAAGAACTGCTTTGCCTACACAAGAAAGGAACATTTCACATTAAGAAATGCTATGCAGCGACCAACATGGGCAAGTGGCAAATCCCCTGGGGAAATGATATGGTGTTGAGCTGCTGAAGTGGATTTCCTCCCACCAGCACAGCCAAGAGTCCTGCCTGAACTGCCTTCCCAGGCTGAGCTGCTTTCAACCTGCCACTGTCTGGAAGTGAGTGATGCTCAAATAGTGGCTTTGCTTAATGAAATGCTGGCTCTTTCTTTTTAAAGAGCTACAAAATGTATTCATAAGCAATAAGCTGGTATGTGATTTAACCACTATTTCAGTGATTTACAGAGTGTTTAATTCAGAAGATTATAAAAAGGAAGAAGCCAAACAGCTCCATCAGGGCTTGAGCCAAATGCCAGTAAACTCAGATGAAAGACTCCTATCCGCTTCAGAGGATGCAAGGTCAGGCTCCACAATCAAGCTACAAAATTTAATTATTTCAAGGGCCTGTTTTCTGCTGTCAAAATGCAACTGAAAAAGCATATGACATCATGAGGTTGTTCTTGTTTATAGTCTGGCATAAAAGCCACCACACTGTGCAGAAGTGCCTTAATTAACTATACGAAATATCTCAAAATGTGATAAAAACTATAGAATGACAATTGTCAAAGAGGGAGGAGAGACAAGGAGCAGCAATAGCAGATCCTTCACTAACTGCAGGATACATTTTTCTACTTATTTAACAAATTTCACATTTTTATTTGGTTTTACACACCTTTTTTAAAGGTTTTATTTCAACCTCTACAGATCATTATTGGGGGAAAATATTCAGCTCCTCCAAGTAAAATTGAATTAGCTGAAAGCAGATTCTATTAAATACCGTACTTTTTCCTCTTAAAATAAAATGTGGGCACTAGTACAAGTTTATAAATATTAAAGAGTGAAACTGTGTAGCACTCTATACAATAATTATCACATATTGCCTCCACTGGGTAAGTACAATTTCTCTTCTTGAGAAATTTGCAGATGGGGACATTGAGGCTCAGGGGTTTTTTAATGCTACAGAGAAGGGTTGTAACAGGCCAGACCAAAATAAAACAGGACAGTCTTGGTCAAATGGGCAGGTGTCTGAAGTAGAGTCAGTTCCCTGATGTTCTTTTATCCATGATTTTAAATAAGGAAACACAATTTCCTTTTACTGTGAATGTGGAAATGGGAGCATGTGCACGGGAAACCTTGTTGACTTTTGAAATATTATACAGTAGGATACATCCAAAACTGATTAGGTTTTCACTAGTTAACTTTAGAGTCCATTTCTTTCCTGCCACTGGCTTGCATAAAAGAAGGAATACAGGAAGAATAGTAAGAGCTCTGCAGAGAGATCTATAGACATCACTTTGAAAATTTACCCACAGTGAAGCACCGGCTCAGTTCTTCCCCCTGTTATCACTTCTGTGGATCTCCAGCACTTATTTTACACTCACTCCACTCCTGGGACTTCCCTTGAAGTTACTGGAGCTCAGCGTGGGGGACACGTGCAGGATTTTCCAGCCCCTCTGCAGTGTAGGCAGGGAGAGCTGAACTCATCTCCACGAGTGCTCCTGCACTCTACAGTTCCCTCCTTCTCACATAGAAAACCAATAAGGAGTGGGAATAACTGCTGATTTTCTCACTGATCCCAGTAAGCACATTTGGAAGCTCCCATTGACACTGCACAGCTGGATGTGCTAATGCCATGCAAGGAGCTCATATGAGGAGGTCAGCACTAATCCCTGACACTTGGCTGGGTCCAGAAGGAAATGGTTCATGCAGGACTGGGTGAGCATTAGGAGGTTTGAAGAAATGTTTTTTTGGTTTTTTTAATGCTAGGCTTTATTTTAGGGGATAGCAAGACAACTGTTAAAAAGTGTATCATTTCTGCTGGTCAGAGCAAAAAAAATAAATATACAGATATGCCCTTGGATATCAATCCAAAATAAGCTCTTGTTTAGGACCTGCAGTGTCAGATCAAACCAGTGGTCAGGCAGCACATACTGGTGTAAAATGACCTTAAGAGTGGTGAGGAAAATCTGGCAATTAGGTTAGAGGAACATTCTGGTCAGTCCTGGCCTGACCATAGAAACCCTGAGCAAACTAAGCTTTTTCCCTTATTTCAGTGAAGGATATAAATGACTGAGATAATCCATATTAGACTCGGTAGGACTAACATAATCAAAACCCAGAAGAGAATAAAACAATTTTCCATGCCCGAATTTCATAAGTAGTCTGTTGCCTTGCATTGTACTGCTAACTTTTTATTTTTCCAAAGTTAGGAAAAGTAATATTAGGAAATAACTGTATATGGTATTGGTGTCCCACATTTTCCCAGTGCTTTGCAGGGGAGCTCCCTGTTCCACATCTGGACCTGCAGATGCTATCGCAGTACCTATAAATTACAGCTGGCTGGCAATTACAATTCAGCGAGTGAAACTGTGAGGTTGTGAGAAGAGCTTTGCAAAAATATTTATAATGGAGACAGCTGCAAGCAGTTATCGGCAGATATATCTGAAAAGCAGCAGCGTTCAGAGGGGAGCAGATGGGACGGGATGGGGATGTTCATGGCAGGGAACGCGAGGCTGGTTCCACTAGATGGCACCCGGCGCCAGCATCGCATTTTTGGATGAGCAGTGGGAGAAAAATGGGTGACATGGAGGAAAGCTGAACTGAACATAACCCCCTACCCACCTCCTCCCAGGAAAGTGGGAACTGCGGATCTCAGCCGGTTCCCCCTGTGGAAACTATAAACCACGGGCCATTGAAAGCAGAAGGCAAATGTGTCAAAGCAGTAGGGGTTCTACCCTGAGTTTACCAAGAGGCTGTGAGAAAGCTGAAAAAACAACAAGGGAGATATCAAATTTGTGAGATCTCTCTCTTTCACTCATGGCTTATTTTAATCTTTAAATCAAATCTTTTCGAGTCTACATTATTGGCATCTATTTGTTGTCCTATGGAGAGCTAAATTGTGCTGCTGCCCTTATGTGGGGAGTTTATTTCTACAACAGCTCCTACGGAAAAATGTTGCAGTCCTGTATAAAATGCCATTTGGGAACATATGTGCTAAGGAGATGCCCAAATTGGCTTGTCAGACTTACTGAGAGCTCAAAGTGAAATCTGGAAAACATTGGTATGAGCCCCTTTTGACTTCAGACACAGCCTGAATCTGGAGAGCCTGCAAACGCAGCAAAAATAATTAGAAATTTCCTTTTAAAAAACAATTTGTGCTGGCAGATTAATGTCATGTTATTTAAAAAGTGATGCCACAGATTAGGTTAATTGGCTTCCTTATTAGTTAGCCTCAGCAGGGGTGCAGCAAGGGCATTAGTGGGTGCAAATTCTAAATTGTCTGATGAGGCAGATCATAGCTGAGGATGAGGAACAGGGTAGAGATAGCACAGGGAAAGTCACACTGTCACAGGCTGTTTTCAGGAATGAGTGTCTGATGAGCAGGAGGGGAGTGAGTTTGTTCCCCAGCAATCACTGCTGAGCTGGAGGTATTCAAAGGGACCAGAGTCACATTCTGACGTGGTATAAAGGTGGTGCCTACCTGCAGAAGAGGATTAATGCATTAAAAAGTTTGTAAAAATGGCAAAGGGGCTGTTGCTCGGTGCAGAATTTTCCCACTCCTATTATTGTCAAGTGGAGGGCAAGGATGCTGCTTGTGCGTTGCAAATTTCGTCGTCACCAAAGAACCTGGAATGTCAAACTGAACTGAATGTCAGACGTGCTGTGTCAGCGCGCTTGGTCCTGCCCTCAACAACCTTCCTCCCCACACATCCATCAGAGCACTCTATTCCTGTGTTAAACATGAAATAGGCAATGAAGAGATTTTTACCCCTTCATCCAGCAGAGGCTCTACTTTCAGTTGATATATTTCACCACCTGTTACCTCATGTTCACCTGCTACACCTGTCCTCTCTTTCATGCACCACCCTAAAATATACGCGGAATTCCATAGGAACGACACTCGTGTTCCGGGAACATGGCAAAGTGCCACCCTTTCCACCACTCACATGCACTTGAAAGATCAGTGCAATTGTACAAGATGGTTTACCAATGCCTGTGTATTTACCTAAAGCCTAAACTTTGTAAACCACAACTGCACCAACAAGAGGTGCGGTGATCCCTCCAACCCTCCTCCTGCTCATGGTCTCCTGATCCATCATGCTGTGGGGACACCAATGCCTGACACACCAGTGTGCTTTCTGGTCCCCTCTCGCTTTCCAGATCTTCCCCTTATGCTGGATACTTCTCCTCTGACTCACCCAACCCTCCAACTCCCTGCACGACTGCCCCACCAAACAAGAAGAGCAAGGGGAACCACGGCTGAGCATGCAATAAAGTTGAAGCTGGGAGGAAAAAGAAGCTGGTTGTCAGGGACAAACAAAGATCATGCAGTACTAGAAGACTGCTGGACCACTGCATTGTTATTTTTTTAGCATTTCTAATACATACTATGCATGATACTCCTATTTTTTTCCACCTTTGTTTTGTCTGGAATAGAACTGTGCTGTCAGTCAGATCTTTTTGCTCTTAGCAGGTTTGCTGGAGATACAGAGCTTATGTGCTCAGACTGTCTTCATCCTGTTGCTGAACACTCTTTCAGCCCACAAGCTGCTTCTCAGATACATTGCCAGAAAGATGGAGTTTTCAAAAAGTAAATAAATCGAATAAATTTGTGGGAAAAAAACCCAACCCAACCAACCAAGCAACAAATAATCAACCCAAATAATAATAAAAACAACAAAAAAAACCCCAAACCAAACCAAACAAAAAAAAACCCAAACAAAAAACAAACAAACAAACAAAGAAACAAACCCAAAACAACAAACAAAAGCAAAAAACAAAGACCAAATTGAGGCAAGGAAGGGAAGAGACTGAAGTCTAGAGCATGCCACATGAACACTAGAGCTTTAACATGGTTAATGGTGATAAATCTCCTAACTCCCATGTTCCAGCCATACATGGAAACAACTTAACCTCAAGCTCATGATTTTTTGTGGTGAGTCAATTACAATCTGCAAGCTGGAGGGAATTAGGCTGCACAAGCTCCAGGGCTCATAAATTTCAAATCATGTATGTCTCTATTACACAGGTTTTGTACAAAGTATTATTTCTCTGTTGCTAAGTAGAAGCCAAAGGAAGTTATTTTAGCTTTGCTGTGGTTGTTTTTTTCAGGTGTTTGTTTTTTTTTTTTCTTGTTGGATTGCAGGGTTTTTGTGGGTCGTTTGTTTGGTTGATTCTTTTCCTGTTGGTTTTGTGTGTGTATGTGTGTGTGTATGTACTAATGTTCTAAGACAAATCCTTGAGGAACACCTGAATGTAGCTAGTATTTTTATGAGGAAAAAAATGCTGAGAGATGTCTTTATATCTTGCCATTGTATCTGCACTTCTCCATTGTTAAACCCACTGGATACTGTACCAAAGCAACTGGATTCTAAAGAGGACAGGGGAATCAAAAACACAGGTGTTGCAATGTCTGACTTCTAGGACTTTTGCTCTTAAGACATAAAACCTGTGTAAAAAAACCTAGCTCCCTGAGGACTGCCCAGGGAGAAGGTTGCTGATCCACAGTATACAGGCAGAGTGGGAGCTGCCTGCAGAAAGCAATGGGAAATACTGGGCACACAGGCATGGCTGGGATCCTGCCTTCTCCCGGGGCAGAGCCCTGGCCCGTGGAGGCAGAAATCAACAGGACTTTAGGACACGATCCAGTGGTGTTTTCCTAAGTCAGAGACACAGAAATCCATTTGATACAGTGGTATGGGTGAGAGAGAGTGAGTAGAAACTGAAAGGGGAGGTTCAGACTGGATACAAGGAGAAACTTTCTCCCGGTGAGACAGTCCGGCAGCAGGACAAATTGCCCAGTGAGGCTGTGCAATCCCCATCCCTGCTGGTTTTCAAAATCCAGCTGGATAAAGCTCTGAGTAACCTGTTCTGAGCAGGAGGTTGGACCTTAGAAGAGTGTTTCCATCCTGAGTTATCTAGTAATCCCATGATCACCTTGTGTACAAACCAGGCAGACATTTTAAAGAAGTTTGCATGTTTTGCCATCTATTGAAAAGATCCAAAACATCTACTATCTGTTTAGCCATAATGTATAACAAAGGCACCTTAGTGAAGAACCTTAGAAAGTATGAAAATTATATTTATTACAACCACAATCATGCACAATACTCTGCAGAAATGGCAGAGCACAGCTATATTATCCCTTTTTACCATTTCTGCATAGCTATCGCCATTAAGATACTTAAAACACAGAACCTGGCTCCAGCTTCCTGGCTTTTAGCTTTGTATTTAACGACAAGGAATTGACTTTGCTCTGTAACTTCTGCATTTCCACAGGTGCTGTGGAAATGTCACTCTGAAACACCAAGTACCAGCATATGCCTACATGGGACTTATTGGTACGGTGGCATCCCACTCCTGACCAGTTGGGCCACTGCTTAAATTGCATGTTAAAAAAAAAAAAAAGTCTCTTTCAAGGGAAAAGAAGGTAGAAACTAAGGGCTAAACTCTAAAGAAACAAGGGTGATGAAGTTGAGCCACAGGTAGTCTGCAGCCCCATGAAGGCAAAGCATAAAAAGAGGGATTTAAGAAACTGCAACAAATTGACACTAAAGAATCAAAGAATCATAGAATGATACAATGGCTTGGGTTGGAAGGGACCTTAAAGACCACCTAATTCCAATCCCCTTGCCATGGACAGAGACACCTTCCATGAGATCAGGTTGCTTAAAGCCCCATCTAACCTGGCTTTGAACGTTTCCAGGGATGGGGCATCCACAAATTCTCTGAGCAACACATCCCAGTGCCTCACCACCCTCACAAGAATAATTTATTCCTAACATCTAATCTACTCTTTTTCAGTTTGAAGCCTTGTCTTATCACTCCATGTCTTTGTACCTAGTCCTTCTCCATCTCACTTGCAGGCCCTTTTCAGATACTGAAAGGCTGCAATAAGGTCTCCCTGGAGCTTTCTCTTCTCCCAAGCTCTGGTGAGTGGCCAACCATGGCTCTCAGCCAGACTCCACCTCATCTACATTCTAGAAGAAAACTTGAAATTGGGAATATGAGATTCATGTAGTCTGGCTCTCTGGGGAAGCTGACCACTTCTGCTTCCAGACTTTGTCATCTTTTGCACAACACACAGCTCAGCGGACGCTGCAGCTGAAAGCCAGACCATTGCAAAGGGCTGTCACAGGAAACCATTTGTCACAATACACGTTGCTTTGCAGGATTCTTAATGGCTGAGCTTTAAAATGAAGACATTGAAAAGTTGCTTACCCATGAGGTATTTTGCTGAGGACATAATACGCTGTATATGAATGCTGATACACCTGCAAAATGAAATTAAGAAAAAGACAACAACAAAAAAAAAAGGAGATTAGTAATTGTCACCTGTGTTAATAGGGCTCTTTTTCTACAAATATGATCTGGCATAAATGGCTGGGAAGCTCTTATAAACATTTCAAAATCTATAGTAAAAAAGAACAATACATTAATCCACTTAAAGCTGTTGTGTGTTCTTTTCATCTTGCACTTTCTACAGTGTTTGCCAAACCGTACACACCCAGACGTTCGGTGTCGTTACCATGGCTACCAGGTCTTTGATTAAACTGGGGGCACATGGGCTCTGCAAAGGCTAAATATAGAACAGCCATTAATGAGGACACCTTGGTCAGCTGGAGACATTCTCCATCGTTATAACTAGACACAACAGGGATATAACGCACATTTTTTGGGTTTATTTCCACATAAATGAAACAGGGAGTGATGCCAGCTGATCTCAGAGAGCGCTGTCAGACCCCTGTCAGTCAGCAAATGAAACTGTATCGACTCAGAGTGTAAAGCTGACCTCATGTTTCTGTGACCTGCTAAATTGCATGTTCATATCAATCTGTGCTCTTTGGGCCTTGGGGAGGAGCTGGTCAGCTTGCACAGCAGCTCAGCACAGAGGGGAGAGTTTATTACTTATTTTCTAAGTAGTAAATAATAACAACAGAGTCAATGTCAGTGATTTAAGGGTTACTGATTTTCCACTAGTGACAGAACAGTCTCTAACAGTGATCAGTGGTTGCCCAAGGTGGGTGATGCTGAGCAACACAGAAGTCAGGGCACTGGTGTGAAAGGTCTAAATATGAATCACTTTATACAAATTTATACAGGCACTTTTGCAATTCTGTCCTGTTACTGTTTTGCTACTAAATAAATAAATCAATCTCCTAACAGACAAAGGAGAAAGTTCTTGAATACTTGCTTTGCTAATCCAGTTTGTCTGATCGAAGTAATTTTTCCTCTGTTTTTGCACAAGTATTTCTGTTTTTATGCCAAGAAACCACAAGATGTCCTGGATGATGCTGCCAGCCTCAGCAGGGGCCATCCCAAGTACTTCAGCAGCATCACAAGTAAGCATGACTCACGACCCATCACTGTTGAGGGTAAGCCTGCACAGTGGTGTCTGTAACAGGCTTACAAGTTTTGGGGCCTCAGTAAAGGGACAGATAAACACAAGGCACGTCATTCTGCAGATATTAAAACAAGCTTCTCTGTTGCAATCTGAATCCTAACACTAAATCCTCACATTTCTGCATCAGCTCCCTGAAAAACAGGCATAGAGGCGAAAGCATTGGATTTCTATGTGAGAAATGCAGAGACTGATGCCAGATTGATGTGATTCCCTTCTTCCCTGTGCAGTTCACTCCCTTTATTACAAGGACATAATGAAGTCACAACCCAAAATCCTATCTCCTTTTAGGCATTCAGATCCATAAAGACTCCTCCCTCAAGGTGATTTTCTGGTGTGTTGATATCAGGGAAGGTCTAGGAATGTAATAAAATAGGAATTCACTACCAGCTAGCATTTGTTTTAGTACAAGTGTCCTTTAAAGATCCACCTGTTTCAGCTGACGTCAAATAAATTACCATTTTCTCACCTTCATTCAATCATGCCAAAGAGCTGTTGAATCTTATAATGCTGATACCTGAGACCTGGCCGATGCATGTGGCCTTAGTGTTTATTCCATCTTTGATGAAGTTCTAAAACCACTAAAATTTCTTAAAGAACAAACGCTGGAGGACTAAATTTGGTTACAGATCTGAAAAACTTGGTAATACGTTGCCACCAAATACTGAGCTACTTTTGTCTTCAAATATCCTGGCATTAGCCAGGCATTAGCCATTATGAGGTAGGTACATATGTTTTGATCTGATGCCAGGACTGTTGTTCAAGGTTATACGCCAGGCTTTGTTGTCAGATATCAGAGACATAAGCCAGCCCCCCAGATGAGTATGAACAGATGCCTTCAGGTAAAAACAGAAAAATGTTGCAGGCTGGAGGGAAAAGAGACATCCAGGAAAGTTTTGAGCAGGAAATATGGTCCAGAGTCCTACAGCCATGCTGGAGAGTTCAGAGCTGTCTTAGAGCCATTACTGGAGACTGGGGTAAAATATGTTCTTTGCTGAAATAGTTTAGCATTGGGGAAAACAAGTTGCAGGACACTCAGAGAACTCCTTTATTTTCTGAATGTCATTTGTCATCATCTCTGGTCTTTGGCCAGGCTCTAAAATATCTCACACCAGCTGTGCTATAGCATAGAGTCTTCAGTTTTGCAGCTGGCAGAGTTCACTCACAGGAGCAATGCTTTCTCAAATAAACCCTTCAAATCTGTAGGTTTGCTCACATAAACAAGAACTACTTGTATGAACAGAGATTTCAGGATCAGACATTTATTATTATTACAGTTGTGAAGAACACAAGCTCATACAGCCCAAAGTCCTTCTTAGCTTTACTATTTCAAACCTTTTTGGAAAGCACACATTACAGGCAACCCTCCTAAGCAGACAAGAATCCAAGAGAAACATAATTTATGTCCTTCTGAGAAATGAAATGGCTGCTTTCCTCTTAGATATGCAAACCAAATGAAGTTAATTCAACCTTTTGAGAGGATGACTATGTCTGCTTAATATCACAACCAAAATGTCTGCTGGGGTCAAGATGAACTAGGCTATTCACTCACCAGTAGGAAAGCCCCAAAACAGGGAAAAGTGCAGGGAGGAGATGAGCATTCTTCTGAAATTTAAAGCCAAGCCTCAGAGACTGGACAGTGCTTAAAAATTAGTATTCATTTCATTTAACCTATCTGTTCTGAGGCGTGGCCAACAAAAATAACTGTATTAACTCTCTGTGTTGCCCTTCTCTATCAAAGGATGTGGTAAAAACCACTGCACTGATTTGGTGCTCTTATCCCCGATTTTTGGCTGGATCCCAGAAGCATATAGTTCCTGTCAGTGCAGAGGCATATTTGAGGATAGCAGAGTTTTCGGCAATGTTTTTGCTCTGTAGCTCGGTGTGCCAAGTCACCCCACCAGCATAAGCTAGAACAGGTTTGAGACTGCTCTGGAGGGCTCCAGGTATTACCAAAATTAGGTCACAGAAGCTCCCATGCCAGCTGTCACCAGCAAGTGTTGTAAAAGTCATTATACTAAGGCCACAGTGCCAGAAACACTCCCACTGGGCTTCTCATCCCAGGTCACAGCACAGATCTTGTTTGCTTTCAATCTCCATCATCCTCTGCAACAGGTGCATGTTTACACTGAAAGCATAAAGAGTGTGAGAAATGGGTCTGTCTGCTCCCACTGAAGTCTTGGAAAGGCAATTATCCCTCTAAATTTCGGAAGAACACAGAACTAATTGCATATGACAACACCTTTCTGTGAAGCCACTGACCTCATTTTATGCAACCAACAGAAGAAACCTGGACCTGACCAGATGACAGCAGAAATGGAAAAAACACCACAGCACACAGCGCAGCAGAGAAGAGCATCTGCCTCTCCCACGCAGCCAGATTCCAAAATAATAAGGAAATTGTGGTTCCAACAAGATACATTAATAACATGGAAGAAGACATTTCTGCACTCTATTACCACAGAGCAAAGTATGGTGTGAATGGTAATGTCTCCTCAAAGCACTTGCTTAAGTGCCGTAAGGATACAGGTCCTAGTTCAGCAGGGCTTACTGAAATAGAAACTATATGTTATTAAAGAATAGAATGGATTTGGAATTATTTATTAATTGTTAATATTCATGCACTTTATGTTAGAATCTATAGCTCTTGTTCTTGCCCGAAAGCAATGCAGGAATATATGACGTAAGTCCAGAGAAAAATGTGAAATTAGTTTTCAGCATCTTTTGGCTGGTATGAAAGATTATACTACCTGCTGAGGATTTATCACTAGCATCAGAAAGAAAGGAAGAGTTTGGTTTACCTTCCCACCTTCTGTGTTGGTCACATTTTGTGGGCTGATGCCCTGTTAGCACCAGCAGTAACCAGCATATATGGAAAGGTTGTCTTTTATGTTTGAATGACAAGGTGCTGAATCAACTCAAAGAAGAGGCACCTTCTTTCAAGCAAAGAAGTGGGGGAAAAGCCCTTAGAAGAAGGCTCCCCAGATCAGCCCAATCCACTCATCTTCCAACAGGCTGTTCTATCAAAACAGCTAATTTAGGAAAACAGCTAATTTAGAGTCTTATCACTCAACATATAAAACCGTTCACGGATCTGAGATTAAACCCAGGTGGACTGGCTACTGTCATCTCATGATTATTACTTACTCGATAAATACAGGAATAAAACATGCTTTGCATCCATTTTCTAAATGGCTCCATAGAGCCCCCTGGCCCTTCATGCAGTAGTGTTATTTACATTAAAGAATTACCCAGAAAACTCACAAAAAAATCCCATAAAACTTGGAGCTCACAAGGGAACAGCTACAGGGCAGGGTGGAAATGTAAGTTGTGTTATAAGGCACTTTGCAAGGCTTAATAGAAAATGTCTAATGTTTGGTGTCTTTCATCTTTTTCAGGAATCACGTATTTCATCCAGAAATTCATCCCAGCACCTCCAAATAAAAAAGGAACCCTCTAAATAGTCACTGGAAATAAAACTGTACAACAGGTTGCTAAAATCTGAAAATAGCAAGAATATATTTCAGTGTAATTAATTGTAAAGCACTGAGGAGGTACCTGGGCAAAAGGTAACTTTTTATTCCATAACAATAAACTATATCTCCAAATAATAGAGCCCCTCAGGATTCTTAGCAGACCCAAGTTGTCTTTGTATTCTATCCGCTTTTATACTCCATAGTAAGACAGTAAAAATACAGCACAAGTGGCTGGTGAAACAGGAGCCGCCACATCCATTAAAAGGGTTTTCCACAAAGAGTCTCTAAAAAGACATTAGCTGGAAGTAGATTATGCAGCCTATTTTCCTACTTGTGCTATGAGCAGACAAATCCCCAAATGCACATATGAATGTCAAACCAATTGAATAATCCCAAACATTTGACATAATTACCTACTCCACCTTTCAAAATGGTCCTGGCACCCTTAAGCAGTAACTCATGCTGTGATGCAGAATATGCAGGTAAAAGATGATTTGCCATTTGGCCTTTGATATCTGTGATATTTAACCACTCTCTGAAGCTTACAAATTAGGAGGGAAAAGAGAATAAAGTAGAATGCAGGAAGGCTGATGCTATGCATTGGCAAATAGATCACGTTTTTGGTACCCTGTTATCTAACAGTGGCATGAAAGAGAGGGGAAAACAAGTTCAGGAGGAAAATAACAAGCAAACATTAGCCAGAGGTTGTGTTTCCTTATACTTACATGGACATACTGTGCATGTAAAGGATACAGGAAAGGATGACCTAAGTCACTACCACACTGTCACATGAATTCTTCTATTGGTCAGCCACCAACAAGCAATTTTAGCATAACTGACCACCAACTTCTGGGTAATGTTTTGCTCAATTTCTATACTTTCATTCTCCCCTGAATTTGTGATTTAGAGCACAAGGGACTATTTTGGCTGAGACGTAGTTAGGTAATGGTCTTTTCACTTTTTCCATCAGTGGAAACAGACTGGTCAGCAGTATTCTCCCCAGCCCAACTATTTTTGCAAAGTATTATCACCATTTTATTGCTAATAGGTACTCCATAGTAACCAGCTTGGAATTAGATTCTCTCAAAAACCTTATAATATCTATTCCTTTTGTGTCACTGTAATAAAAAACAAATCCACCAAAATCCATACTAGTATTTTGTACTCTATACTTAGTGAAGCTTGATTGCTTGCAAGAACTAAACAAATCAATAGATCCATATAATTTGAGGTCTCTTCCACATTCTCACCTTCCAAATTCATTGTGATACTGACCTATTTTGTTTTCTTCTGAGACAGCATATTCCCTTTTGTCCCTACATTGAATTATCCCTTTATACTTTATCACTTCCCTGGTAATGTACCTCTAATATGGTCTCATGCTGTGTGTCAACCTGCTTGTACAGCCCTCTAAGAAACACTGCCCATTTTTCTTCATCCTCTAATAAATTAGAAAGCCATAATGAAATTCTATCAACGAGCGTTTCCTGAGCATTGGTTTAGCTGGCAGCCAATAACCCACAGCTGTCATCAAACACCTGATTTGGGATGCTCTTACCCACTGCACCAACCATATCCAGCTGATCAGCCACATGTGTAATGTGCCCACAGTCACAGAAAGCGCACACTGAGAGTGCTGTGCCACTCCAGGACAGTCTGGGGAGCTCAGGAAAGGGCAGAAATGGGTAAAATAGGTTTGAGCAAGAAAGGTGATAAGAACAAGGGGTCTCTGGATCAATCAACATACAGAGCATTTGGCAACTGGTTGCCTTTGCTATAATTGTCTCTGTATTCCAGAGGAAGTAACTTAAGTTAACGTCTGGGCAAAGGAAGGTAGAGATATACCTGGGGAATACATGTATTAGAGTTATTACGGGAAGAAACCATTTTTCTTGGGAAGAGGAGGGGAGGAGCCTGACCCAGCAGGGTAACTCTGCCTGGATGAAATGACAGAGCCAACACTAAGCTGTTAGTGACTCAGAAAGGCATAACGGGTCCACACTTCATCTCAATAAAACCACTATGAGTAAGGAACTGCTCTACTCATACCCAGGAAAGCAAGGATCATCATGAGTGTGTCCAGAACCAGGAACAAATTTTAGCAATTATTTGGAAGAAGGACATGAAATGCTATATACAAAGGATGAAGAGTGGAAGAGCACAAGGAGCAGTGGATCATCAGGAAGGGTGTTGGCGTGGCTCTATTTTTCAAATCTTTTACCAGTTTAATCTCTGAGACTGAAAACTAAATCATTGCAATGTGAGCCTGAGGGAGACTCTCTGTAAGCTTGTCCTTGGTGTTTAGAGGACAACCAGAACAGCTCTCCAGTCATGCAGTGCTGTGAATGCCCTGTCACCCACACCAGAGAGGCTTCCTTAGAGAGGCAACAATCTCATATCAAGGTCACATCAGGAAGGGACAGCACATTCATACCATGGGGACTTGCGTTTTAGATGCATTTGTAACTCAAGCTCAAGCCGACTGCGATGGGGTCACGCCCCGCAGGCAACACACACGGTTAATATGTAAATCTGTCCCAAAAACATACAGAGGGTGCTCTGGGATTAGAAGCTGATTTTCCAGGCACCAAACCAAAGGTCTCTGAAACAGCAAAGCCAAGGAGTTATTCCTTTGCAAATAATGTCATCTCGAGTTTGCACAACCACCACAAACAAAGTGTGATGGCAACACCCACCACAGTAATAGATAATGCTGTTAATTCACCTTCCACAAACTGATTATCTATCTCGGTTGTTTTGTGATAATAATTCTTTATTAAAAGATTAGTTTCTAAATTACACTTTTGAGAGCCTTATAATGCTGACAATGCCGAAAGGGAATTTCAAGGCCGGCTTTAGGATTTATGACTTTGTGACGCAGAGGAGTAGCGTGGAAGCTCTTTTTGTTACAAATGCAGCTCAAGAACCCACTTAGGCCACAGGTATTAACATACAGCTCGTGTGCCAGCTCTCACCCCTAGGAGAGCGTTAATCCAATCTGCCAACTGCTGCTGCACTCTAATACAGCTCTGCCCTGCCAAGCAATTACAAAAGCCTCCTTTTGCTCCCGAGCCACCTGTCCCTCACAGCGCTTCACTGGCACCAGAAAGCCCTTGCAGTCACTGGCTTAAAGGACAACTGATCCATTTTCAACTGGTAAATAAAATGGCAGTTGCAAAGCACTAAGCAGGATTTTCAGACCAGCCTTTGTGTACTTGTTGATGCTCAGGTTATTGGGAAGTAGCGGCAATGAAGTTATTAAGAATTAAAAATTAGGGTTATGAATAATGAGCTTGCTCTGTTGTTGATCTTGTTTTAAACTTTTATCAATATTCACATCACATATATAAATTCCATGGTTCCCTTTCCACTCTCTGTTCAGAAAGTTGGAAATGAGAATTCATACATAATTAGTGTAGTGATTCTAACATATACCAAACAATATATGCAACAAAAAGAAATATAAGATGAAAAAGATGAAAAAGCAGCATTATTACATAATAAGCATACAAAAGTAGCGTAGGGTCAAATAGAAGTTTTAAACTAGAGAGCAATTATCCTGAACCCAGGAAACATAGAACACTTTCAGGTCCATACACAGAAGAGCATACAATTGTGATTCTCTTCTAATATCTGGGGTCATAACAGTAGCTGTACTAGGTCAGACCCAAAGTCCATCCTGTTCGCTATCCTGGCTCGGTAGCCCAAAGCCAATTTAGAAAGAAGACTAGAATTATATGATTTACAGTCATCCTTCCCCAAAATACTTTCCTAGGCTCTCACACGTTGCAGCTTGGAGTCCCTCTCTTTGTATCTGTCTACCTTGAGGGATGTCCCTGCCATTGACCTCTCCAGTCATTCTTTACAAGCACTTACCCTTTTTGCACCTACAATCTCATGCAGCAACTCCCTTTTCCCAGGCAATGGTGCCAAAATCTTGTTTGGGTACGATTCTTCTGAGCAGTCTTTGGTGTCTGTTTTAGCCTTAGATTTACACCTTGGATTACACTGTTTATAGAGGCAATCCAGGGTAGCTGATAGAGATGGCTGATAGAGTTTACAGGGTTCACACTCACTCGACTGATTCTCACCTTCATTGCCTTTGGAGTTATAAGTCTGAAGGGCAGCATGAGAAATCAATGTTTAATACTGCTTTTAATGAAACTTTAGATAATGCCTTCTTTCAATGAAACATTTATTGAGCTGAGCAGACTGACTGTGGAAATATTCTGAAAACCTCTTTTTTTGTGAAGTTTACAATGCAAATTGTACAGCTTTGTAGCAATTATGTGAGAACCAAGCCATGAAAATGGGCTGAATGCTTAGTATATCTAATTAATTTATTCACTTTTGAATAATTCACTTTAGCGTCAGAAATTAGCAACTGCAGAACCACAACATATGTTCTATTTAAAAAAAATTATAAAAATTGCTTTTTCTACTACAGCAGCTGAGATTATGAATTCTACAATGAAGTTAGCACTGTCTTTGAAATCTTCTATGGTCTTAGGCTCAGGGCACTTTTAGAAGGCTCAAAAAATGGAATCCAAAAGAAGAAAGATGAGACCATCAGAGAGCACTAGAGAGCAACACTTTAAAAGCACTGAAGTGGATGTGAAAGAAATAAAAGTGTTCAGATACATGTCAGGGACCTTGGCCCGAAATCCTCTCTCCATTCAGTGAAAGATTCATTTTCCAGTTCCATATGAGATCAGAAGGCTCAGAGCTGTGTATCAATGTACACATGGATCTAAGTCACTGGAGGAGACAATTCTGTTTTCTGACATAAGCAAAATAAACTGAAATCACAATGAAAACAGCAGGACGCTTTGTGTGTTATCTTTGTGATACTGTGGACAACTTCCAAGGGGTAAATGGGCTGTGGTGATGACGAGCATCTCTTCAGAAAGCCATCAACAGCATCACTGTGTGGAGACTCTTCTGCTCTTGCACAGAAATATATGAGGACTCATGCATTTAGAGACATGACTGAAGCCCTATGATTCGCTTTTCTTTTCAAAAAAAAGAGCTTCTTTTGAGCAGAGAATAAAAGAAAAAAGAATAGAAGGTTCCATTTTCAAATCTAGGTCATTAGCTGCCCAAGGAGAAACCTTAATTACTGGTTTGAACGTGGCACTGGTAAAAACAGAGTTCTGCAGGCAGTCAGAGAGATAAAAGGCACTTGTTCAGGGTAAACACAGAGCCACACACTCCTTGGATTTAGGCATGTAACTCGGCTAAAGAGGAGAACATTTGCGTCAGAAGATTTGCATTTCTGAGTACAGGAATTTCACTGGGGTGCTCTGCATAGCAAGAGCTGTTTTTCCAGAAGAGGGCACTAAATATATATATATATATTTTTTTTACTATTTCAGTTATTAAAAAGTAAAAAAAAAAATAAATATAAGAGACTGGAAATCAGAAGAATTAGATTATAAACTCCTGCAGGCTGGGGCCATTTCCTATGTTTCTGCATAGAAACCAGAATTAAATTCTTTCTAATTTTGCTTTCTAAAGCCTTCTAAATCCCTGTTGTTTTCCCATTTTGCATCCTATTTTTAATATATTTCTTTCCTTAACATTTTAAAATAACTACCTATACTTATCACAATCCAGCACAAACCAGGATTTTTACTGTCCCTAAAAAGTTGGGAAGTAAAATTATGCTAAAAAGCAGGAACTCACCTCTAATATAATTCTGAAGCCTCTCTATGTTGCAAGGAATTGAATACTTTGTAAAGTTCTAATTTTTTTTTCATTAATTTTCACTCCACTATTTATTTCATTCCTCTTAAAGCAAAGGAAGTTCCCCCAGGTTTCACTAAGATAGATTCCCATACGAATGCAAGAAAGAAAACTGCAATTATTTTACTGCTACTGAGCTGCATTTGACTATCTAGAAAACTTTGTAAAATTAGCTTACCTATGCTTTATTAAAAAACAGATTGCAGTTTATTTTTAAGGCATTTTGTGACTCTTATTAGCACATTAATCTCTACCAGTTTGTTCAAGTTTGCTCATCTATACACTACGAAAAGGAAGCAGAATGAGAAATATAACCTCTTGTAAGCTAAGAAAAATTGGTTATTTTTGTTTCATAGTGTTTTGCCTTGAGTCTTTTTTTATTTTCTCTTCTCTATTTGATGAAAATCTCATTTACTAAAGAAAATATTTATGGAGGAAGGCTGCTGATAGCCGATACTGATACACAGTATACCTATGTACTCTTGCATGACAGGCTAATTATTTCTGAGTTTTGATGCTACTCTAGTCTTCCCTGGAACTGTGGATTTGCTTTTCAATTTACTGATGTGTATCTGTGCCTGTGAATAAATGTAGGATACAGATTATTGGCCTTTGCTACATCAGCAAGGCTGTCCAACTTGGTTTGAAATAATAATTTTGCACTCAGTCATGTCTGTGCAATTTCTGTTGAAGTCCCCCAGCTCAAATCAGGAGACTTCAAGTTTATTCCTAACTCCATTTATCTGCATTATTAGATGAACAGCAGGAGTTAATCCACGGTTTTAAACAGAGAGCAGTCAAAGCTCAGAGGTGGCTCAGCAGCTGAAGTCAGCAGACTCAGGTTTTAATGCTCTGCTTTTAATGCAGTTAGTATTTTATTGCAATAATTACAGTAAACAACAGTCTCTGGAATGGAGACCTGGTAGGAAATTGAGATTTGGTGCAGTTTTACCTAAACCATTGTTATAGAGGGAGCAGGAAACTGGGACATGGGGACAGAGAACTGCTGGAAGATTGGCTGTGCAGAGCTTTGCTCCCCAGCTCAGGCAAACCCATCGTATTGTGGTTTGTGAATTCACTCAGATCATCATTTCAGAAGATCATTTGGAAGACTGCCTAGTTCCAACCTGCCTGCTTTGGGCAGGGACACCTTCTACTAGACCAGGTTCCTTCAATGTTGCGATGATCCCACTCCAAGAATACCTGCTGAGGATGAGGTGAGCTCCGTGTCTTTGCATTTAAGGTGTGCAAACACCTTTTTCCATGAATAATAGACACAAGCAGCCTCCACCCAGACATTCCTCTTTGCTGACACTCATTTCCTGTTATAAGGAAAATAAAGTATGCAGACATGGGATATGTCTTTTAATTCCACTTTTTTTTTTTTTTTTCTGTTTCTACTGAGTTACAATGACAGACCTTTAATTTTAAATAAGAACCCCTTGCCCCATGGCCCAAGGCACTTAATTACCAAAATGTCCCTGCAGTTCATTTATTTAAGCTCTGAGGGTGCTCTAAGTCTTTGCTTAAGCTAATTTTTTTTTTTCCTAATTAAACCAAGCTGTGTCAAAGCAGAATTGCTGTTAAGAGCAAAGAACCATTCAGGCTACAGAGAGAAACACGGTTTCTGCTGGAGCTTTGTTGGGATTTCAAAAGAACCATAAGGGTCCTCCAAACCAAATAAAATAAAGAATAGCCTGACCTGTTTTCTTCCCCTGTGTTAGTCCAAAACTGCTCCTGAAAGTTAGCAAGAATGAAATTATTTTCTGTGGTTTCTCCTTCAAAAGAGATCTCTATGATTAAACTTGTCAGTAATTATTGCTCCATTGGCCTGTAACTGTGTCCAAAAATTTCTATTCTGAACAATGGGATGAAAATTGGAGAGATTCATGACTGCTGAGCAGTAAGAACAAATATTCCCACCACTTGATAATGTTTACTCAATTGAAGTGTGTGTCCACCCTCCTGCAGCAAGAATTTGCAATTTTGTAAGCACGTGCAGCAGACAAAATTTGGCATCAAAAGGGCTCTGCTGTCAGAGGCGCGGATGAGGACATCTGAGAAGACAGTGTTTGCACAACGCTGTAATAGAGTTTTGAAAACCCATAAATCCCTCTAGAGCTGTGTGGCAAACTTCCCTCCCTCTCTGTGCCGCTGCAGATATCAAACATTAATTAGGCTGAAACAACTGCAGATACCAACACACGACGGAAAAGCTCAGCGTGTTGGTATGTCTGACAGAGATTTTGCTACTTCTGCCTGCACTGAGATTCACAGGTAGGAAAACCTCCCAGCTGCAGAGACTTCATGTATTAGCAGCTTTGGTTTATTCAATGCAAGGTGACCGTCCAGACCTGATGTCCTGGGTTGGATACACTCCCCCAGGTCGGACAGAAAAGCAAATGGAAGTGTATAAATGTTTTTGAATCAACCTTCTCCAACGCCTTTGAAAATTCTGGTTTGTCTATCTTGCTGAAAATTGCAGATTAGGGAATTTATGCATGGTGGGTTTGAGATTAGAAAAGATAGGCTGTCAGATGGATACCCTTCATAAAGGGTATTTTAAGTAGATGATATGCATAATTAAAATACCCCAGCACAATCTCCTTTTAAAATAAATTATTGCCTCTAATTGTTGTCAAACAATAGCTGCTGCTTCGGTTTCAAATCCAAAGTAAACTCACAGCCACAAAATGAACCTTCTCTATGTTCTTAGCACTTTCTTGTTAATACAACACTCCTGGACACACAAGCCTTAGCTTTAGTTATGTAAATGTAGCTGGAGCACTGCTGTCCTACTACAAAGAGGACAAAAAGCACTTTATTAAACAAGGGTATTTACACTACTGATCTCGGCTGTTAAAATAATATGACTCAAAACAGGATCTACAAGAATAAGGAGAAAAAAAAATGTGGTCCCCATCTTCAGCCCTGGAGCCCCAGAATCAGCTGGCCAAAAGCCACCACAGGCATGCTTATAAAAATGCTGCCATTTTCAGAAGCTGTGAGCATTTCACTGAAATATTAAAGATCAGCTAAATGGTATTAGTAATGTTTATTCTAGGGGAGGCAACTGAAGATGTTGCTTTCATGAAAAGCCCCCAAATTTAGCAAATTATCAGATTTAATTAGTGTTGGTCTATGTGGTTCCACTAATTCATTAATAACTTGGCTTCTGCTTGTTACAAAAGCACTAAAAGACTACAGTCCTTTGGTGAGTTGAGAAAAGAGAAGATAATTTGCTTGAAGATACACACAAGCACAGATGTAACAACTGAAAAATATTTTAACTAATATAAACTGCATATTATTAGGACTGATTTATTTTCTTCTCTTTACTTAGGAAGTGATTTATCCTAATAATTATTTATCCTGATGACAGTAACTATTTCTCATTAGTGTAACAAAGTTACAGTGCTTTAGGCTTGAAAATGTTGGAAAAACAGTTTTAGCCACCAGACTTTGATAACAGTGAACATTGCCCTTCTACTGTGCAGTCTTCCAGTAAAGAAGTCCTAGTTTATGACAACAAGGATTCAAAACTGCATTCATATTGAAAAAGGGATATGAAAAACCATAAACACAAACCTTTTCCACCAAAATGCCCCACTCAAACACTACTGATTTACATCAAATGCCAAAAATTAAGCAACAATTGCTAAACCAGGAAGCATTATTTTATGGGTCTAATATTCTATCTGTGCTCACTTTATCGTGGAATGACTATAATTTTCACTGTTTTTGAAAACAACATTGGGTGGGAATGAAAAAAATAAATTTGAAATATATTTATTGCCACAGAAAGAAAACAGATTTATATAAACCTATTTCTAGCCCCGGTAAATCCATTTCAATTAAGTAATAAATATCATGGTTACAATATGAGCAGTATTACTGATGATAGTTATGACAGTGTCTAATTTTCAGAGGCATATTTATCATAATAATGGTTATCACCTAGCTCAAAAGCATGTTGTAAGGATTCATTAATATTTATACCATTAGTGTTTTGGAAATAACAAGTGTTATATTATTTTAATTTTTACACAACTAATTAAAGTAGTATGACGTTGTAATTGAACCATAAGCACAAAGCCTGTTCATTCCACATGACAACCAGACTTGAAGAAATAGTAAGAAATAGTAGCAAAAACAATAGTAATTTATTGCTTTCTGTAAATAATTCTTTTTTACTTCATTCACACTCTAAATACAAAGTCTGTGGTCTGTCCTGGGTCTTTTTGAGGTCTCTTTGGTCCCACCACTCCTGTTAGAGATGTGGCAAGAGTCAGGGAGTATAGAAATACTGAACTCACCACATGAACTACTCAAAAAAAATAGTTGTATATGTTCTAATTACAACAATGGTTAATTCTTTTCAGCCTTCAGCACTATAAAAGAGCATTTTTTTAACTGCAAAATAAGTAACAGCATTTGGTGTAAAACGTGAGCTGCAAAAGTCTCTAAAACCTAACTCTGTTCAGATACCTTTGCTGTTTGGCTCATACTAATCAGCCAGGATATCTGTGTGTAATTGTTCTTAACTAGAACAAACACAGTAAGTAAATTGGAGATGAAGAACAAAATAGCTTTAAGAAGAATCTTGGCCACTTCATTTCCTCTCTTGCATGATGACAACACTTATTCATAATACAGGCAATTAAATATTCTCTATTTAATGTCTCACTGTGTCACTCAAGAGGATCACTTCTCACGTATTTCCTCTATTTCTTTTATTTCATTACACAAACTCCACTCATAACTCTGCCACAGAAAGCCTCACGAGGAGTTTTCTTACTCATCTTTACTCTTACTCTACCACAATCCCCCACAGAAATGCCACAGGATTTGAGAGGTGTTTTGTCACTTGGCTATTTCAGAGATCCCTTTTGGAGACCATGGAGAAGCACAGAGGTGATTGCAGCCCCCAGATCTCCGTGAGTCCCTGGGAGGCACGCAGGGAGCAGGAGCTCACCCAGCAACGCTGGTGGAGCCAAGTGCTGGGCAAGAGTGGCTTTGGCCTGACACCACCAGAGACAGCCTTGAGCCTCTGCACCCTCTCTGCTGAGATGCTGTGGCCAATCCCTATTTGTCTGTGTGTTTTGGGGTGACTAAACCCTATATCAGAGCCCCGTGCACTTGTTTTGGTGGAGGATGGTTTGAAATCAAAGCTTCTCTACAGATGTATTTATTCCCCGATGCTTTCCCCAAACTTCACCCTGTTGTTTCAGCCTCAGGTTGCACCTTGCTTTAGTGTAAAGAAAGAAAAAACACACAACAGAAAAACTGTGGGAGTATTTGAAGGCAAAGAAGCCTGGTGCCTTCCCTGTGACCTTTCCAGAAAAAGAACAAATCTTCCATGTTCAAGGTTAGAAAAGCTCCCTATTAGCACAAGGCTTACCCAGAATATTGCTGCCTGAAAGATTAAACTTCTGTAAATATAAGCACTGCAAAAAAGCATTTACAATGAAACCTGACAGCCCGACTAGCCACAATGTACCCACGCCAGTCTCACAGCTGTCTGCCGAGCCTCCTGGGAGAAATATATTTTAAGGAACATGCTTTAATTCATTATCCTTTAAGATGATGAAGGGATACAGCAGGAAAACACATATTAGTTGCCTCAGTGGCTTTGCAAAATAGATGTCTGCCAGTTCAGTGTCATGTTACTCCAGTGTGGGTGTCAGTGCTGTTACCCAGACCAACACTGAGCAGAGATGCTTCTGTGCAAATAAATAGAAAAACCATAGAAGGAACTATTATTGGCAGGAAATGACTTTGTAGCACTTTTCTTAAAAATATTCCACTTCAGTGGAGCGACACACTGTGCTCTTGCATGTTGATGTTTATTCCTAGCTGGTATTAAAAATAGAGACTAAACCATTCATGTCAGAATTTAGATAAATGATTAATTCACATTATGCATATTAAGATATTATACACATATGTAAATACAACACAACTGTACTGTGTACAAAAATGATGAAAAAATTTATATCCCCAAACAATTAAAAGGCAGCACATCACACTTACAAATGGAAAAAAAAAAACCAAACACTTTCTGCCACCTATAAAATAAGTACACAATAATTACAAGACATTCCCTTTCTGAAATTGTAGAATTAATCCTAAAAGACATGTCCTTTGCCAATACATCTCCTGAAATTTCCTTTTGACTTTGCAACAAGGACAACTGCCCACAGCTTTACGAATCAATTTCTTGTGTTGCAGAAAACAGCATAATTTGAATTTTGTCCAAGAATGCAGTTTGAAATGCAGAAAACGTGAAAAGCTAACTAGGATGCAATTATTTGTAGCCACAGTCTGCATACCAAGTGAGAAGAAAGCTGAAGAAGTAATTTAACAGTTATTGCTACTTTAGTACTCAAAGAGCCACCCTTTATGGCTTAAGAATGCAATAATCAAGAATGAATCTAACTACCTTTTTATTAGTATGCTTCATCTTAAAAAAAAAACCACAAAACAAAACCCAACAAAAAAAGTGAACCAACAAACTTTGTTTTGTCCATAAACATGGGTCTTAGAGGAAAGAAAAGGGGGTTTGTTTTGTTTTATTTTGCTTCAGGGGGCTATTTCAGGAACTCTTGCTATGTGTGAATACTTGAACAATTTGCAATGTTCTCTTACACTGAGTCACATATGTCACACCCTGAAATCTTCCCAAAGGCCATGCTTTCAGCTTTCCACCTTGTGTTTTTCTTTCTGGAAGAAGATGTGGTGTGAGGAAAGGGGCACGTGGCTGTGTGCTGCTCATCTCAAGGACCACAAACACACTTCCCTGTACCTCAAACTCCCAGATCTGCAAGCACTGACTAGCAGAGAGGAGGATGCAGGGGTAACAGATCCAGTCCATCCCTTTCAATTCCCATCTCTATCCCCCTCCTTCCACATTGCCTACATCAAGCACTCCTCTACAGGCTGGGCACAAAGTCACAAAAGCCCCTGTAACTTTGCTTCTTGCAGATTTTCTGAGTGGGCAGTTCTTTCAGTGGATAAAGGTTGAGAATAAAAAGTGAATTCATCATTAGTGCTTTTAGAGATGGATTTCATTGTAATCTTATTATACTATTTGTCATTATAGGCCTTTTTCTGTCGTTCTCAGAGGAGCTGAGGAAGCCCTTTCTCCTCGGGGCCCTCCCAGCTTGCACAGTGCATCTGAGCAGTGTTGGCAAGGGCTGCCAAAGCCAAAGGCCAATTTCCACTAAAAGAACTGAATTTTACAAAACATCTCTGGCTCACAAGGCAAGGGGCTTTTAGGGAAAGGCTCTCTCTGCTCAGTGGCCCTTAGGCTGTCTTCCCCATGTTTACAATTAACTTAATGCTTCGACGTCCATCTCTGTCTTGAACTCTGATAAGTTTCAGGTAAGTGAAATCACACCAGCTGTAATTTCCCAGGAAAAAAATCATTATGAATTATTCCTAAAGTTTCTGATACAGTTTTATTTTAACATTTTCTAACACCAGGTATGGTTCTCCTGACTTTTACGATACTGAGTCAGGAATAACTCCAAAGATGATAGCAGAGAAATCAGATGAGCAACAGAGCCACAACATCTACTATCTAAAGGATTGACAAATTTCCTTTGGTTAACAGCTGAAATTTTATTTACATTATGGAAAAAAGAATTACAGTTTCTAGTGAATTAGTTATTTTCATTTTGAGGAATTGGTGTAATCCTAGACTATGGAAACCAAATAGGGTTTATAGTTCAGCCAAGAAGTACAGCATAGCTATCATTCAAACATTTCAGGCCTTATACCAGCAGAACTGAAAAAGAGCATAAATATTATTCATGCAGAAGAATGTCTTCCCCCATGTTTGATTCTTGGGTCATCATTTAAAAATGACTCATTACACTTTTCACTTTTGAAGTTTGGTAGAAAATTCACTGCAATCTAGAACTTAGTAGCAACCTAATGGTGATTTTTTATGAATGATTTATACCTAAACCTCTGAAGAAAAGGATTTATAATGAAAGTGATAGCTCAATCCTAACTGCAGCACTGGGAATGGTGACACCATAATTAATGTATTATTTCAGTTGTGGGAGACGCTGACAGTAGCTTTTTGTTCTGGGGAAGAAATTTATAGGGCGACTGAAAAAGGCACCGTGGGAAAAAAAAAATCACAGAAGAGGAATAGAAATACTTGTAGCAAAGACATGTCCTTACAATCCCCCTCTCAAAGACTATAAAATCCTGGCAATGACAGTGTTTCCTCTACGGTCTAATTTATACCTTTCTCCTCTACTAGATGGCAGTGTGACATGCTCTCAGAATTGCTAAGTGAGGGGGTTTCTTACTTTGTTTCATAGGAAGCAATTAATTTAAAATATCATCTTACTGGCATAAAAGTAAAAAAAAAAAAAAAAAAAAAAAAGGTTTGCCACTGGCTGTGTATTTTGAAATCAAATCTAATTTACTTACTGGTTCAACATTAAAAGCAAAGAGTGCGTATTCCCGGTCAGGTGATACTTCATATCGGATGGCCTTTAGGGAGACCTAGAAAATAAATAAAACATCGAAAGAAATGTTTTTGTTTTCAAGCTAATGACACCTAGAATTAATTGTTATGACCACCTCTCTAAGAATAAAGAACACTGCAAGATTAAGTGTCTTGGAAAATAAAATGTCATTATCTTTTTTCAAACACCAGAAATGTTATGTGGGCACCTATATACCCACAGAAGAGAAAGATTAAATGCATTGTGACTCAGAGCAGGCAGCTATCTCAAAAAATCAGAATTTTCTCTTACTGCAAAGTGGCTGGTGAGGTGGCAGCTGTAGCCAGTAGTTAGAAGAAAACTCTGATAAATGGAAATTTATTAATTCCCTCTTATTTTCTGTATCCACTGTCGAGTGCAGGCAATGACAAACAGTAAACAGCTTCTGAAGCAAATTAGTATTAGAAAGACAACACTACCTCTCCCAATTAAGACAACACTGAGGAAAATTATTCCATTTTCCCCAGTTAAAACTCTTTGGGATGCTGTGGTGATAAGGCTTTCCAGGTGCACCCTGACCTGGGTTCTGCTAAAAGCAGTGCTGTAAGTCTTGCTAACAAGAAGAGATGCCAAAATATCTCAGACCTGTTACGAGTCACCTTTTTCCTGCTCCGCTTTTCATCTGTACAGTGAAGCCATTTCTCCTTGCCAGTGTGTTTCAATATAATACATTACTGGCACAGATGGCACCAAGGTCAGAGAGAGGTGGCACTCACACGTCACTCATCCTCTCACTGCCTTTTAAACCTCACCCTCTCACCTAACACATTAGATGTAAGTCCTTGAGAGATTTCCATAGAGCAAAATGGAAAGGGGAATTTGGGCTGCGGGGAAATGGGGAATTTGAGCTGCAGAGAAATGCAGACCACCCTACTGGGAGAGTCCTCCCCAAGGCCAGTGATGCTGGATGTGGTGTGGGAGATGCCCAGGGCATGGCCCAAGGTGGAGAGGGCTGGTCATACCATCACAGAATGATTTGGGTTGGAAGGGACCTCTAAAGGTCATCTAGTCCAACTCTCTGCAATAAACAGGGACACCTTCTGCTAGAACAGGTTGCTCAGAGCTCCACCCAACCTGACATTGAATGTTTCCAGGGATGGGGAATCCACCATCTCTCTGAGCGATCTAACAGGCTGATGACCCAGCATGGATCAGGATGGGGGAAGCAGAGGGGAGTGTGAGAGCCAGAAGCGTCAGCATGAAAGGAGATTTTATATAATCCCCATGTTATGCTAATAACATGTTATAATATGGAGAAAGGAAAACATGCCAATGTAGCAAAGGTTTTCTGACCTAGGGCTGTGAAGGAAGAGTAAAAAGATAATGCGTCTGGGTGAGGTGTAACAGCAGCTCTTGCATTGGGACTTCCTGGATTAATGTGGAGGTGAACTGCAGATTTATAGACTGAGAGGGCAGAGGAACTAAGGTAGAACAGGCAGTAGGAAGGCAATATCAGGAAAATGTAGGATTATCTTGTAGCACTGTGCTTTTCTCAGAAATGGAAAAAAAAATAATAATCAAACAAACAAACAAACAAACAAACAAAACCAACCAACCAAACAAAAAAACCAAACAGCAAAACAGTGGAATTAAGGGAGTCAAAATGGATGCAGTTTGACTTCAACAGACCTTGACATTAAAGGAAGCCAGCTCATGCCTTCACCCTTAGCAGAATTGTAAAGAAAGGTAAAAGAGTATTGCTTATGTGATGTAGCAAACGCTGAAGGTTAAATGTAACATTTGAAGTTTAAGGTTGGGTCCTGAAATAATAATTCAGTGAGAAATTCTTAGTCTCATTAAAAAATAATTAATACAATTAATGTACCAACTTCTGCCACAATGCTGGCTTCATCTACTACAGAAAACAATGTAGCAAAGCACTTTTATCACTATAAGTAGTACTCTGCCACCTACTAATATATTTTGAGAATAATTTCTTAGGGTTTCTCTAATATGCAACTCTACTTCCATTCCTCAACACTAGTCATAAACAACACTGAAATTACATTTCAACCATTAGGCAAGAAAAATCAGTAAATACACAAACTAAAAGACAAGTATTTGCATGGAGGAATGAGAGAATGACAACCGACAGTAAATGATATCAATTGTCTTCTACATTAAACATGCAAAGAAGAGAATTATGCATCTTTCAATTATATATGATATGCAAGACTAGCTTCAAATATCTGTATGATACTTTCCAGTAGTATGAGAGAAACTGAGCTTGCAGGATAATAATAAAAGCTGGAGTTCAATCTCACATTATCCGTCACTGCATAGCCCACAGTATTACCAGTATATTGCTTCTCCTTGACAATACAAGAAGTTGAAACCCAAGTCATTTTCTGCTTTACTGATCCAGCTGCAAGAGGACTGTGAAATTCAGCTACTCATTACAGAAAATACTTACAATTTTTTTGTTTTCTATTAATACTGTGGAGTTGTTAGTTTTGACATTCCTCAGAATCACTGTGCCATTCTGGTTTCTATAAATGAATTCAGTATCTGCAAGGAGGAAAACAAAAGAACATTAAGGAAATCTGAAATTGTTTGTTTGTGTGGAACCTAATTATGGAACTTGAACCGAAAGTGCTGCTGGGAACTTCCTTCTGAAGAACACAGATCATTTTTTAAAACAGCCATTGATAAAAGTGGCTTTCAGGAGAGTCATCAAATAACGTGGTTAGTGTTTGTCACGTGTTTATTTTGTCACACTTTCTTGTAGCTGAATGCAAGAGAGTGGCCTGTTTTGTATGTACATACACAGCTTGCTACATTTTTAGTGTAGAAAAAGACAAGGTCAAAAAGCATTCCTTAGGCTTAAAGGTTTCCAAGATCCACAGTCTCTGTAGGAGTTTAATAAGCCTAGGAAGGGAAAGGCAAATCACCCTCTATAAAACAGATTCTGGAACCTAATATAGTGCAGACATTCCAACTCTGACATTTGTTATGCAAACTTTTACCAGAGCAGATGCATGTAAAGAAATCACCATTTTCACATGAAAAAAAGACAGATCAGCTTGTGTCTATTGCACTTTGGTACCACTCCAGCTCTCAGGACATCTGGACAAGGACAAGAATCCCTCTGGTAGCTGCTGCACAGTGGGAGGACAGTGTCCAGCTCTCAAAGCTCACACCACACTTGACAGAAAGGCTGGGATAGACATATGAAAGGAACTTCAAACAAGGGTTAGGTAGCAAGTCAAAGGTTCAGGATGAAAAACAATTACAATTATAAATGGATGTCATAAACTAAAGTTCAAGTTTGATCAGTGCTTACATGCACTGCCCCACAGATAAAAACACAAGCTCCAAGCACGCTGCCATTAAAAGCTTTTCTGGGCACAGGGCTGGGGTTATGGCTTTTTTTGCAACCTGGCTAAATTGAGACTGAGAACTGACAGATCCTGCTAAACTTCTGCTTCGGTTTCAGTTAGGGAAACATTTCCTTGTTGCCTACCCTTACTGAGGCTACCCCAGAGAGACTGCCATGGTGCATCCCACCAATGTCAGGGACATGTGAATGGTTTAACATTGTCCAGGGGTTGCCCTGGGATGAGTCAAAGATGAGTTTGAAATCCTCCAGGATTTGTACAAACACAGATCCAACTCACTGTAACCTCAGAGGTGTGCACTGCCCAGCTTGGGGTAACCTGTTAAAGACAACACTGGGTCTAGAGACTTTCAAAACTTTGGTGTACAGACCTAGCACACTCCTTATTCATCTTTCAGTCTTTTGTTTCCAAGCTGGTGATGACAATCCTCATCACAGTCATTACTTTATGGAATGCTCTGAAAGTGCAGGCAAAAAGCTTCTACACTCTATTTATTGCTATCAATAAAAAGTCTCCTCCTCCATATCAGAGATTCATATGTAAGTGAAGGAAGAAACAAACTGCTCTGAGATTGGGATGAATCACAACCTGTGAGTCCAAATGGTTGCCACAATACCAATGATTCTCTCCAAACCACAAAGTTTTAAAGACTTTATGATTCTCAATGTCCAAATCAGAGCAACATCTCTTCAGATTCATAGGCAAAGTTCTCAAAGCATCTCTCTTTTTTTTTTTTTAATTTTAATTTTTTAATTTAACAAATTTTATCAGCACCTTTGTCCCTGGATAACGGTCAAGGATCTGAATTAGATTAAGACTTACATTTGTCTTTAAAATATTCCTTCATACAATTTATGACTAAACAAAGTAAGATTCTTAAAGCCAACAACGAATCAACTGAACAGAACTGGGACAGAAGTCAAAAATGTCATAAGGAGCATGGAGAGGATAAATAATGGATGCTTATTCCATGCCTCTTCCAAAATAAATACTGGGAAGCACTAGATGACATCAGTCAGTGTCAGGTTCAACACAAATAAAAGGGATTATTTCTTCATGCTGAAGGCAAACAAGCTGTGGAAGTCACAGTCCCAGAGCAGAGTGGGTGCCAAGGCTGCAGGTGGATTCAAACAAGAATTAGAAAAATGGAAGAAAAATCCATCAAAGATTATGGGCCTTGAAGGGAATTGCTTTTCAGGAAGCCCTTGAACCTGCCACTGTGAGGGACTAGAAGAATAACCTGAATCATCCTCTTGAGAAATTCACACGCTTTTCAGACTCTTCCCTAAACATTTTACCTTGTCCTGATCCTTACACCAGATGAGACAATCTCTAGGGTCTGATCCAGCACCAACTTATTTACAACTCTAACTTCCAGTTCCTGTGTCCAGATCCTGAAGAAATGTCTTTTTGCCAACAATTTAGGAAGTAATACAAGAAAAAGTGTTAGTGCTTCCTACACTATTTGTTTTTATATCTTGAGGCCATGAAGGCTGAGGAATCATTTTTATATGAGTAAAGTATACAGTCCAAATTGTCATTTTCAAATATTCCAGAAATAACAAGAAAAACTAAACTGAGAGACAAAGTATTACCTAATTATCAGACATTTTGGAAAGGATTACTGCTTTAATAATCACCCAGTGCCAACAACACAGAATGTTTTCCAATTACACACTACATACTAGACAGAAAAATCACATTTTAAATATGTCCAGCAAAGCTTTTGGATAATTGTAAGCCTCTCAGGATATTGCCTAATTAGAGGGGAAAAGAAAAAAAAAAGTAATGAAACAGCTCAAAGTTCAGTACACAGGTATAGTACCTTATTAATCTAATGAGTCTGTGGACCTGTTTCTTGAGCATCACAGGATGGAAGTTACATTACTGCCCACAATGGCATTGCTACTAAATTTTATTGTTCCCTATGCTCCAAAAACCCATAATGTTTTAATAAGCTGTGAAACTTGAAGAAGATGACATAAAAGTTGCTCCATGGTTGGAAGTAGGAGACAACACACTTTCCCATTATTTGTTAAAGTGCAACAAGTTTAAAATCAGGTGCTAATCTGCTGCAAGTATATCTAGAATGCATAAGGAAGAATAAATGAAGCAGTGCTGATTTGTTAGGGCTGTAAATCTTGCTATTATATTCAATACAAGCCATCAACACAGCATCTGAATTAATGAACAGAAAATTGGTCTGCTTAAGAGAAGAACAAATTGATCTGCATTATATTCCAAGCAAAACACTGTAAGGTTTAGCTGGTCTTAGTCCTCAAAAGAATCAATGAATAATATTCCTGGACTTCTGTTTTGAAATGTGTGATTTGTTCCAGTGCAAAAGCATTTATTTAAATGGGACATACTTCAATCAAAGACAGAAAGCAATGCAGCAGCTTCTGTCTGTAATGAATTCTGTCCAGCAAGCTGATGAGAATTTGCAGCCTGATTTATAGTTGTCACCACAGCTGAAAAAGGTCATCACTGCATCTCATTTTTTATATCTGCCTTTCTTTGGGGCTGGTGTTCAGTACAAATGATGCTGAAAATTATAACTTTCAGGCATAAAGCCATTTATTCCATCTCTTCAATCTTTCTTGGATTTCTTCCATCTCTTTTTTTACCCAGAGAAGTTGTGGATGCCCCATCCCTTGGAGGTGTTCAAGGCCAGACTGGATGTAGCTCTGAGCAACCTGCTCTAGTGAGTTCCTGCCCATGGGGTTGGAACTAGGTGATCTTTAAGGTCCCTTCCAACCCAAACCATTTTATGATTCTTTGATTCAATAGCAAAGTTCACTTCACCAACTCCTCACCCCTCTTTCAACTTCTAGGAAATTGTCTGGTTGGTAGAATGTATTTAGTGTCTGTGAGTATAGACACACTTACAAAAGTGACTGATTACAAAAAACAGCGATTACTAGAAATAATGGAGCAGCCTTGGGGCTGTACAAAGTTGGCGTAGAGGAACAGGGAATCCTCAGAAGAAACTTCTGAAAACCTGCTAAACAGGAAGCGTGAGATCAGAAAACCCAAGACCAATGAAATAACTGCAGTGTCAGAGCTTCCCTGTTTCTTTGTACACATCTTTCTTAAATCCAGTCAGGAAATATGCATGCAGAGAAAACAGACCTAGCGAGAGGGAGCTCGTGTCCCTTGCAGCCACTGAGCCCTTGCCAGGAACAGCACACGCCTGGGTTCGCTTGGCCTGGCAGCTCTGACTGCTACCCTCCTTATTAGGATGAAAAAAAAAGATAAAAACATGGGACTTTTAAAATGAAAATAATGCATTACATACTGTAGTCCCAGTGCAGGTTTTGCATTTTCAGGCATGCAAGCTGGCCAACCCTTTCCAAGGTTTTTCCATCGGAAAAGGCATGGGGTCTCTGGAAATTTGCCCACTGGTGCTGTTGTGATGCTGAACCTGGAACTGGCAGTTGAAACTCAGGAGAAAGACCACGAGGCTGTCACTTGGTGTCATTTGTGGATCCCAAGTCGTCGATTCAATCTGCAGAGGCAGCCTCAGCAGCCAATAATAAAACGCTGGACAACGCCAAGAGAACAGGATGACAGCATGGACCACTTGCCATGATATGAAACAGGAGAGTACAAAAGCAAGACGGAAGCAAGAGTTAGTGAAAGAGAGGAGGTAGTATCAGGACTGTCAGGACCACTTCAGTCTTTTAGAGCCACAGATTTAGAGGAAAAGGCAACTTCTCAAGGTTTGTAGTTTCAGGTCAAGAGACGTGAAAGGTAACTGAATGAGGTTCGGTCGGATGAAAGCCAGCATCGAGGGAATTATCATTCTCAATCCCTAAGATTAAGGTAGATTGGTGAAAAAAGGAAGTTTAAGGACTGAAGTTGTTCTAAACCATTTCAGATAAATGAACCCTCAGCTACTAGCGTGACCAGTATGATTGGCAAACATCTTATGCTGTGTCAAGAGAGCAGGAGGCAACATGCCCTGTGGGATGAGCCTGCATCACTCCCCAGGGACCCAGTCACATTGCACCAGGCCATGTGAGCTGCTGGGGTGGAGCTCTGCACTGGCACAGGGAGTGTCATGGGGCCAGCAAGAGAGGGCTGGCACCCTTCTGTTATTCCTCACAAGAAGAAAAGAAAAGCTGTTGTGGGGTTTTTAAAGACCCAAAGCGGTCAGATCTTTAGGATCTTATCTAACATCTGAAGGATGAGGCTTGCAGGTCCCCTGAAGCACTGCCCACTGAGTCCTGCAGCACTGCCCACCACGGTGCAGAGCATCACTCCACACTTGGCCAGGCTGAGCCCACCTTCGCTGAGGTGACAGCAGTGCCTGAACCAACGGAGGGATTTCTTGGAGTGCTCACAGACAGGTTTCTGTCAGACACACCTGGTTAGCACTCACCACCTGACAAGAAAACAGGCAGGAAGATTGCAGTAGTAGGACAGATGTTTCTTCAGACAGAATTGGTATTTTCAGATTGGCAACACTATGTACTACAGTTGTATTCATCTGGAAAAATACATGAGGATGAGGCAGTGGAATTAAAATTGAATAAATATTCTGCTTGTTTAGCATTCCAGCAAGTTTTCTGAAGGGCCAGGTGAGTCCCAGAACAGTGGATGGAAACCAGAAGTGGAGAAAACAGTGGTTGTGCCCCTTGGGTAGACTTGGGCATGTCACAGCTCTCAACCCAGCACACACCAGGGCCAAAGAAAAGGGTCTGGATGGAGAAGGCAAACCTACACTATCCACAGCCAGTCTGCAGCACACAGGAAAAACCCACTGGCTTGCAGTGATTACCCACATTTTCAGGACTGGGGGAGGCTGACACTTCTCACCACAACACAGTGTGCTCTGTGGGAACAGCACCACGACTGAACCAGGCACGCAGGCTGGCTGTGGCTCAGCAGCAGGGACTGTTCATCACTGTGAGTACCAGCATGTGCATCCAAAAATCAGCCCACGTGCAGCAAAGCCCAATGTGAGAGAGCAGCCCATCAGCACCAGCATCCCCATAGCTCATGTGAGCATCTCCCAGAGAAAGTAAGCTGGGGAGACTCAGGGTTTCCTGGAAAAAAGTGTCCTTCTGAGTGGCACACAGGGTGGAAATAGGACAAGCTGGGGTTAACAGGTTGCTGTGTGTGGGACCAAGACCTTAAAAAAACCCCGTAATCCTGCCAGATGCAGTAGAAGCTTGGCCTTATCTTCAGAGACTGGTTTTGAGAGAGAGAGAGCTTGGACATAATGGAAGCAGAGAGGCAAACAACAGAACAGGGTAAATTCACAGAGGAAAGAGAAACTGTCAGAAAAACAATGCAGCAAACATTAAGAAGGACCACCAAACAGAAGGAATAAAGTGCAGCATGATATGAGCAGAAAGAAGGATGAACACAGAAAGGCTTACGGAAATACTTATTTTACTTTGATTTCATGAAATGGGAATTGCATTTTATTTACTAGGCCTGCAGGATTATGGAATCACTTAGAACAGTGTCTGCCTAACTGGGGTCATGTAGAAGAGTGACCTGCAGTCCCTGGGGCAGGCAGGGTTTACTCCTCAGAAGGGCACTGAGAATAGATGTTGAGCAAACACTAGGACAGTGCACGCTTTCTAACTGCTGTGAAACTTCACCACATGGATCAGAATGCAAAGTAAAAGCACAATCAGTCCCTGATGGAAACCTATTCAGGTGTCCAGACAGATGTAATCACAAACTCAGGTGGAAATAAGACTGTTGTGATGATGCATTTAATGCCACGATCTGTTGTTCTCTCAAGACATGCTGCAGTGCCTCTATTTCATATTTATAACATGTACCCAGAAACAACTGGCTCTGAAATTCCCTCCCCAAGGCAGAAGCAAAGATTTTTTTGATATGGAACTGCTTCCCAAAGACAAAATGCAGGGAAGGCTTCCCATCCTCTGTCCCCTGGTGCTGCAGTAAGCTGGGATAGCAGAGAAAGTGGGAGGCAAGGATCATGAACAGTGAATAGAAACAAAACCCATTTCCAAACAGCTTTATCCCACTGTCAGTGAGAGCTGGTCCTTAGAGATGACCCCTGTAGACCTTGGCACTTCTAACTCATCACAGTTCCCTGCCACCACCCTGCCTTTTGTCTCAATCCACCAGCAACTCCATTTTCTCCTGCCTTGCTACTCTGGCAGAAATAAGTAAGAATTTATTAGACTTTGTGATGCTGACACAAGGAGCAGCAGGGAACAGAGAACAGCTTGCCTTTAACAACACCGCTACAACCTTTAATTCCAGGAGACAACTGAAATCCCATTTTTAGCTTTTTGGCATTATGGGTCATTATCCTTTTATTGTTCCCAGGATTTTTTTTCCACATGTGAGGCTGAAAGAGAAACTTCTTTAAATAGGTGATTTACCATAATTTTGCTAAATGCTCTATAACACATTGCACTGATATATTAAGTAAGTGCAACATGACAGAATGTGCTTTATTATGCAAGAAGTAGTTTTAATTGCTCATCATCTCGGTGCAGTTGCACTTGGTGTACCAATATAATGTTTTTACAGTCATACTAGTAAAATAAAACACAATTATAGCTCAGGAAAATTCCCATATCAACATGCATCTTCTAGCAGGCTTGTAAATTAACTTGTCAAAAGCTCAAAGAAGACTGAGTCTTGGGAAAACTTAAAACTGTAAAAATCAGTAATGCCAGACTGTTTCTGGTTTTTATCTAATCCCAAATCTTTCAAGATTCAAATTAAAAAAGAAAAGCTTATTCCATATCACTGAGAGAAGACTCAGCACCAAGCCTGAAATCCAGTCAGAGCACACCTTTGAAATTTCAGTCCCAAATTTGAAACCAGGTATAATTCTGCTGGTGCCTCATTTATGAGACAGAACTTCCCTTCAAAGAGCCCTGGTCTGGAAACTCTGTAGGCTCAGATACTGGCTCAGTGACACAGGCTTGAAAAGCTGAAATCCATGCGAGAAACCGAGAACTTGTTTCAACTTCAAATAACTCCCTTCCCTGCTTCTGTCTGCTTTTATAACACATGGAGGGGGGAAAGAAATATGCTACAATTAGGGGAAAAAAAAAAAAAAAGAACAAGAAATTCTCTGATCTAAATCCATTTTTTATTCCGTCCAGGGCAAACCATCTTGATTACACAAACTACTGCAAAATCCTAACAACAACAACAACAGTAAAACCGTAGACCTTGTTGCTGGCTGCCCTCAGTTTCTCTCTCTGAAAGGACTGACAGCAGCAGGGGTGCTTTGCAGCACACCAAGTTGACTTTGGTGTATTCCAGAGCTGAGAAATCGTCTTCAAAAATTCTCTGCCATCTTCTTCTCCTGTTCAGCTGGGCTCATGCTATGTGCTTTTCAAACCCTTAACGTTACAGCAGGAATAGTGCAGATGACCCCTGGGTTACAGGACAGCTGGAGATAGCAGATTACACTCAGCCCTTTGATGCCCTGCCAGAAACATCTCACATTCAGCACAGGCCAAAAACAATTTGACCCCAAACAACTAATTTCCCAGGAAGCGGTCCCTGATGCCTTTATCAACACCCCACCTAATTCTCATGGTCTCATCATGCAACTGAAGAGAAAAACAGAATGCAGGCAACAGGTAGCATGAACCAGCTTATCCCAGCTCCACAGTGTGACCAACATGGGTGTTCAGCTCCAAACAGTGAGTTGCACAGATTTTACTGTGAATATAAAACCCCCAGGGCTTTTGCCATCGTGGTTGCTATCTCAGATGAGAGCCCAAGCTACCATTCCTGCTTGGTCATATCCACCTGGCCTGTTCCATGCAGGAACACTTGCTCCAAACACTCCCTAGTTGTCACCCAGGGCAGTGCAGCATCAGTCAGTGACACCTCCCACCACTCTTCTCTGCCAAATGCACCAGGTCTTATCTGCCTCATTTAGTTTGGCCTCACACAGAGGAGTGCATAACCCAAAGCGTTACACCTAAACATAATAATCCACTTGACGCTGAGAATAAAAGGAATCCATGGATACGTTTTCATTAAAATGTGACCCCACAGCTTGCTTTCTTAATTCCTCTGTGCATTCCCTTTCCTCCTTCTCTTTGCCCCTAACCAAATTACACTTGCTAGTGGTCATGATGGAGAAAAAGAAGATATAAAATGTCTGGGTTTTTTCCTTCTCATTATTATTATCGTGGGCAGAGTACTTAAATTTCAGTACAGGCTGAATGAGATCATTGTATATTAACAAGCAAATATGCTGTGTATACAGCTTCAGGTTCAGTTTTAATTACCTTTGCAGGCACTATTTCACAGTCCCTTTTGTTACTCTGCCATTTCAGACGTGTCTGTCGAGGTATGACTGTGCTGACATCTAATTGTGTGAAGAGTCTGTCACAGCCGTGGGCATCACCCCGACTTCAGGCTTTTGAAAATCAAGGCAGATAAACATGAAATCCAATACCTATATATTTTGGTTACCAGTGTGTGATTACTGGTTTTGGACTGGTCACAAGAGGGCACCATATTACAGAGCCACTGGAGACACTTCAACACTTGCAAAGAACTCTCAATAAATAATTGGAGACTATGCTGGGCAGGGGACTGGCAAGGAATGGCTCCAGGAGGAGAACAGTCTTCCTGCACCCAACTGCAAGGGAACCATTACCGGAGGAAAATTTTGCAATTATACATACAGTCTTGTAATTTTTAATCTAGCTGATGAAGGAATGAAAAAATAGTGTCAGCTAAGCAGGGTAGTGAGGCAATGGAACAGGTAACCCAGAGAAGCTGTGGATGCCGCACCCTTGGAAATGTTCAAGGCAAGGTTGGATGGAGCTCTGAGCAACTTGGTTTAGTGGACTGTCTTCCTGTCCATAGCAGGTGGGGTGGAGCTAGATGATCTTTCAGGTCCCATCCAACCCAAATCATTCTATGATCGTGTGATAAGAGAGTGGATTTCCCTTAACATCTCACATCAGTTAGGTTTGCCTGCAGTGATTGGGCCAGCTCCTACAAGGAGTCCCATGCCAAATGCCAAAAATAACTCCTGAATTCCTTATTTTACTTCTTCTTGTTCCTATTCCTCTCTCCACCGTTGAACTGACATCATGTAACACTTACTGCCTTCTGTGATGTTGATCTTGAATCAACAGTGTTTTTTTGCTAAGAGGGCAAACATGCTGATGCTGGTGCAGAAGCAAAACAGCTGATACGAACACTTGGTTTAAGGTTAAGAACAATTACTCCTTTCTTCCAGTTCTCACCAACCTTTTGTCCAATAATATCTTCTCAATGAGTTAAAAACTTTCAGCAGATGGCATTAAAACCAAAGAATGCCCTTATTCAATGAAAAGAATTTGACTTCTTCATTTTTTATTTATCCTTACATAATTTCTTTATAACTCGGGGTAATTCTTTTTATCATGCATTTTCATTCTTCTGTCATGGTCTTTATCCTTCTCTGGACCATGTCTAACCCCACCACAATCTATCTTTTTCAGATGGAACAACCCAAAGCTCAATGTAGTGATCAAGGTGATAACATCTCTCAAACTGGATAAAAACATGTTATTTTCAGTATTGTTCTCTCCTGAGTATAGTTCAATATTTTTTCCCCTAAAAAAGTTGATTGCAACAGAAAATTGATTACATGTTCTCAGTTTTCTGCCCTAGGAGAAGGAGAGCAAATAAAAACTATGGAATTCTAATAATCTCTCTCCTGTTTTCATACTCATACTCTTCTGGCCTGATAGTTTAGTTAAATTAGCAATTGTGTGCCCATTAGGAATAAAAAAATCAGGAATATTGTAATTATTGGTATACAGTCCTAAAACTATCTTTCTTTGTGATGCAAGTTCTAAAAATATCTTCCTCTGTGAGGCCTTAAAAATAAAAAAATAAATAAAGAACATATTTTTATGTTAAAGGTAATTTGTTTTAAGGCCATATCCTATGCAGGCTGCTGAGTTCAGTATCAGCTAAATGCTTCAAGGCAAACAGTGATAGCAAACTCTCACAAATACTGCCCCTGGAATTAACACCTGTGAGAAGGAAAATACAGAATACATGGAACAAATATATATATATGTACATATACACTCTTGGGAATATTTTAACTAAGTGTTTTAAGGCATTTTTTATGTCACAGTTCACAGGCCGCAGTCCCCTGGGCAGGAGAATAAGAAAGGAAAAGACACTTCCAAATTATTAATGAGGGTCTTGGCTTATGCATGAGTATTCCAAGCAATTTGTCCTATAAAATGAGTCAGTCCATCAACTGAAGCAACAACAAACAGGGAAAACAGCTTCACATGGGCCAGCACGTGTGCATTAACCCCCCATGGGGTGAGGGGCCAGCTCAGCCCTCGCTGGCTCCGCTCTCTACTGATGCTTCCAGCTGGGAGAGCATCCAGAGCCAGCTGCAGGAGCAGGTTTGGGTATGGGCTCTTGTCCACCAGGAAACAGGAAAATTGACTGCCAAGCAGAGAATACGTGTTTATTAGGGTGATGACAAATTAAGGGTATTGGAAAAATTTCTGGACACTTTCCATGCAAATTGGTGGATTTTAGATGTTTGTCCAAGTCTTGGTGGTTCTCCTCAGTCTGCCTGAAGGTACCACAGTATTCAGATTTCCTACAGTGCGTAAATGGCAAGGCCAACGCTTCCAAGCAGACCCTGGAATGGTTTACTCTGTGAAAATGAGCACGTGGATCACAACTGCAGTGAGACCAAAGTCTCTCTGAACTGTGGGATTCACCACCCCTTCATTGCACAGTTCACTTTTACTAGGTCCAGTGCATGCCAAAAGAACAATCATTTACCCAGTAGGTCCAAACTTTTGCCCCTTATGGGTAAAATGCTTCTGAGCTGAAATTTTTTTAAAATTTTCTCAGCTTAAGCATCGAAATGCCCCACTGCTCTCATACTAGACTTTGTTTACTTTTTTCCATTCCTGTCATCCTGCCTTCCTGGAAAGTTAAAATGCTATGAAGCTGATTATCCAGATTTTGTGAATTACTATGAAACTTAAGCATTGGAAATCAGATATAAGACTTCAAGAGAAGCTGATATTTTAAAAATATCTGTTCTAATGAAAGCAAACATTGCCTTCTCTCCACTTACCCTCCAAATAAATTTATCATTTGAAGGACCATTTAGAAATAATTGTGATAATACTTATGTGTACTAAAAATTTATTTATAACTTTGCTTTTTTGAATCGAAGTATGTTTGGGTGTGACCTGTGCCCAGAAGCTGGGACTTTAAGTCAAGTAACAAAATGAAAACGTGGCATCATACCCAGCTGTCAGTGTTGTGAAGGCAAACTCCCTGGCCAGGCACACACACACCTGGTGACAAGTTCAGCTCTTTCTCTCCCTCACTCAAATATTCTAGGGAGTTGTTTCCCATACTCCTTTTCCTTGCAATTTGTTTTGCTTCTGTCATCTCTTCATACTTGTGTTTTACCTGGGGTTCTTTTCCTGCTAAGCATGAGACTAGAAGTGGTTTTTAAGAGGTGCTGTACTCTGATAATCAGGGACTGTTTCTCACCACGGAGGGTCATGTCTGTCTTGGGATTACTTACAGGGTCATCTTATTCTCTATCACAGATTACTCCTTGTTACTGGCAATGGAAAGAGATGTCAGCAAAGTTTTCAGCTTTAAAACTCAGGAGGATGTGTACAGACCCAGTGCCGGTGAAGATGTGAAGTCTCTGCTGGGGACCTAGATCACCTGATTTTATGACATCATGATTACTCGGTGTGGCATGTGTGGCAGGATTTGGTACAGAGACTATAGATTTTACCTCTAAAACACTGCAAAATCATCTGGCTTTTCTTTAGGGTCAAACAGATGATACTACATGTATACACTTACCTTCAAGTGCCATGAAACTCAAATAACGTGATCACTTTTGAGAGGCCAACCCTGATACTTCTGGGCAATCCCTGTGTGTAGTTCCCATCCCATCTTCTCTACATTAATATATTAGAGATGGAAAACATCAGTACCTTGGTACTGATCTAAGGCTGATCAAACAAAGCAAGCTCCCAGGCATCCTTCCTCATGCAACAGGTTAGTGAAACTATCCAATGAAAGACATGGTGGATGCAAGAGGCTCTGGAGGACAGTTGGCACGTGTCTTGGAAGAGAAAAACATTTTGGGATACTAAACAGAAAATATACAAGAGGATCTGATAATTCCCTGACCTAAAAAGTGCATGAAGTTTGCTGTCCTCTTGCTCATCCTTGTGCACGCACATCTTGCCTCTCATGGAAACAGGATTTTGGGCTGGGCAAACCTCCTGTTCTTAATTGAACTTTCACTGATGTAAGATTTTAAAGTATAATTATATTCCCTTGATCATTGTTAATTATCTCATTCTAAATTTCTGTTAATGAATTATATAAGTCTGGTACTATTTCTTGTAAGAAAAATAAAGTAGTTCTTTCCATACATTCAACAGCTTAATACAGTCAGGAGATCCAAGCTCACCAGGGACTTTTTTTTTCTTAGATGAATAAATCCTTGCCTGCTAAATTACCAGTTAAAAAGATCTGATATAAAGTTTAATCACCAGAAATATAGTATTTCCTGTCTTCAAATTATTTAATTATGGTATCTCAGCATATATTTACTTAATGTTCATTAAAAGGAGCAAGTAGAATACATACTGGTCTAATTAATCCTTGTTAAGCATTCCATGTTCTACAAGTGTCCAAGAGCAGTGGAGCAACCTCAGGGAAAGGTACTGAGTCTGGAAAATGTGATTTGCACCAAGTAAATATCTTTAGGAAGGAATAAAAGTTGAGCGGGACAGTGTGAAAAATGGAAAATTGCCTTGATTAAAAAAAAACCCAAACCAACAAACCAAAAAACAATAACAACAACAAAAACCCTCACACAAAACAAACAAACAAGCAACAAAACAAAACCAAACCAACCAAATGAAAAAGCGAGTTTCCTCCTAGAGAATAGAGGGCACCTGAAGATGGACTGTGTTGAGACATAAACATTTCTGGAAATCATTGCTGAAGGTACCAGCAGTGTGTTGTAATTGGGATCAGTGGCTTAATAAGAGGCCCAAACACCCTGAAGAGCTCTCCTTCCTCCATCACACATTTACTGGACTTCCCTTGAATTTGTTTTTTGCCCATCATATCCTGAAATGTTGCACCTCATTTCTTCCCTCTGTTTCTTCCTAGGTGCTCATCTCTTAGGTGCCTCTTTCCCAAAACTTTTCTACCTTCACACCAGCCTGACTTTAGGAAAACCTTCAGCAAGTTCATGCAAATTCTCATTCTTGACCTTCTTTACCTACAGTTCAAAACTGAGTCTC
>JAWWES010000081.1:6512151-6552312 GCA_035583135.1 Lophotriccus pileatus | reverse complement strand
CTTTAGGAAAACCTTCAGCAAGTTCATGCAAATTCTCATTCTTGACCTTCTTTACCTACAGTTCAAAACTGAGTCTCCCACCTATCTGCTCAGATTTTCTTAGCACTTCAGGATCTAAATGAAATAAACTTCTTACTCCCTCTCAGAACAACCCTCCTTATGGTGAAACACTGCCAGGCTCCTGGGGAAGGGAGAAGACCATCACCCTCTGTTGTGTCCAGCTTGCTCCATCACTCAGGAGTATGGCTTTCCTTGTTTCTCTCCCTCCTCTTCCCTGTGTTATACTCTTTTGAAGAGGCAAAGGATAAAAAAACAACTTTATTTTAGTAGAAATCCAACCAGCAAGGCTGCAATTATGACCATCCTTTTTTTAAGGCTTATCACAAACAACTTTTTAACGCTTATCACAAACAATTTTTGTCACAGCAGTTCCCCTTATGTAAGGATGTGAGAAGTGCTGGGAGCTCACCCTTACCTGCTTCACTGGGGAAGTGCATCCGTCAGTGTCACACTGTACCTCTAGCTGTTCACCTGGATTTTTAAGCAACACCCGCTGAGAGAACTTCTAATCCCTCTCCCAGTTAACGCCCTGCAAAACCAGCATGTTTCCTTCGGCTCTGAGAGCAGCAGGGTTTTGGTTTCAAGCCACTCTGAACACGATGAAAAAAAACCCCGATCCTTTTTCCAAACGGATTCAAACTGCTCAGCCCACAGGCAGAACTGCCACGTGCAGCTCTTTCCTTCCAGCAGCAGAAACACCGCTGCTGTGAGCCACATCTGCAAAGTCCCCACCGGCACTACCGCTCCCCGTGGCACCGAGATGTTTCCTCAGTGCAACACAGAGCGTGGCGATGGGGAGAGGTAAAGAGAGCAGCTTCTACCTAATTCCCATGGATTCCTACCTCAAATCTACAAACAATTTAAGCACACAACAGAGCCCAAGTTGCTTCTGTTTTCACACACCTCTTACACCTTCAAATTATTGCCCAAAACCGCTCCTCGCTGGAATATGTGGTCACCCCAGGAGGCACTGCCTGGCTTCTGAGTGACTTTGAGAGAAAAATACTGATTTCAGTGGAATTGAGATAGACATGGAAATGCAGAATCTGTCTTTGTTAATGGCTATAAAAAGTCTAGGAGACCAGCCTGCTGGTCTAACATGTGAGACGGGGACAGTCATGTTGCTTTCCAGAGGGAAGCCTATTGTTCCTGCTTTGTTTAAAAAAATTAGTGGGAACAGAATTAGGCAGATACGGGGAGTAGGTATTAGCAGAACCCAGTTAACTAGAATTGAAGTCCAAGGAATTCTCCTGCCTCTTCCAGCCATTTTGCTTTGCTAATTGTTCCCTTTGATGCTATCCTAGCAACTGAATATATTTTCCAGCTCTTCATCTTAGGCCATTAAGCCATTTCTCAGGCAGTACTGACTTCTAGAGTAATTTTCACTCTCTGCATAACACCAGCCCCTTCTCCACCTGGAACATCCCCCAGGATCCTCCCTGCCTGTCTGGGCTTCTCCCCTGAGCAACTGCAGCCTGTCCTCCCTGCGCAGCATCGCTCCAGCAGTGCCCTCCTCACCACCCGTTCTCTTGCATCTCACTTCTCCCAGGTGACCTTCCTGCCACCTGCCCTGTCCCTGGGCCAGGCTCTTCACTCAAGCTGGCAAGATGTAGAGGCATAACAAATAGAATGCACTGAATGCCTGAGGCCACTTTTCCCTGCACATGGGTTTTTAGATGTTCAGTAGCTAAAGCCATATGTTGGTACCTCAAGAGTACATTTTGACTCAGAGGCTCAACAGCAGTCAGTGACAAGCAGGGGAATGGTTAGAGTTCATCAGGCTCTGGAGAAATTGCTTATGGAGGCTCCTAAATTTAGGGTTAGGCTCATATGGAAATCTTGACTTCCTCAAGGCATCAAACTACTAAAAACCACCACAAACAACCTCCCTATTTGACCACTAAAGTGTTAACTTCTGCTTTTCTAGGGTGGGATAATTTTCCTGAACAGGACTTTCTCCAGCATATTTCTTCTTCTAAATTCAGAAGTTGCTGTACACACCAAAGAATTATTTTCTCAGTCCAAGGGCAGCACAAGTGCCCCACCAGCACCCCAGCACTGTGGAGAAAAGGGCCTTGAGGCACTGCCAAAGCCACAGCACCGCACTCCTCCCCAGCTTGCTCCTGCAGGATGTGTTAATTTTTAAAAGAGCTAAATTGATTTCTCATTTCATTCTCTTTTGCAGTAATGAACAAAACAGCTATATGGCAGAAATGCTCTGCTCCACGGACTATGTTAAAAAGCTATTAATTCCTAGGTTTCCTGTCTTTGGTGAACAGGTTACTGTCACTGCTGGATGCCAGCAGTGGCCCAGGAGCTGAAAGGCAGTAGGGCAACTTCTCTGCAGTGCTCTCAGAGCATAGATACATAGAAATGCTTGAAGAAGGTGATCCAGGATGGGGTCTAAAACCAAAATTATGATTCTAATGGTTTTCCTCACTCCTTTCTCAATGTGGTAGTCGTGGTAAAGAAAGATCTTTTACCTACTCTGTTTTGGCAACATAGCATGTCACTTTGTGACATTTAGATCAAAAATAGTAATCAACCAGCTCTAAAGTACAGAGACATTTCCACTGGCACGAACACTACCTCACTTAACTAGCATCTGTATCTTTATGAATCGTAACAAAGGTGCCATCCCCAGCAAAACCATGACGTGCTAGACAAGAAGAGCCTTCTTAGTCCTTCCCCTGTGTCTTCCTCTGGTCCACATGGCATGTTCTGTTAGTGACAGTGTCTTTATCTCAGCATAAGGTCATCTTTACAAGTTGTTATGATGAAGGATGTGAGGGTTGGGAGACCACAGTTGTGAGTGGGGCAAGTTTTCTTTGAACCATTTAGACCAGTAAACCCATTCATTTAAGCCTTCCTAACACATATTAAAAACATATTGAAATTAATGAACTAATATTTCTATTTAACAAGGTGGGCAAATATTCTGATGGAGTAAACCAATTTTCTTTATGCCTTCACCAGATGTGAGCATTTTCTAGCTTACATTCATTTAACTTAAGGCAAGAACTGGGACAAGTGTGTGGCCTTCCTCTGGCAGCACCATGGTTCAAGAGTGCCTGAGTGGAGGTCTAACTCCTTCTTAACGCAGACCTCAACCACACAAGACTGCAAATTGCAGTGTCCCAGGAAGACAATTTTTTTCCTTGAATGACAAACAGAAAGATGAATTTTTCTTTCATGCCAACAGACTGACCTTGCCAGGGAAAGGCTCCTGCTGCCTTGCAATTTGGATGGTCATTTGCAAGTTGTCAACTGCTCTCTACTACATCCTGACAGGAGTTTGTGGTTAGGTGGGAGTCAGCCCCTTCCCCCAAGTAACAAATGAGAGGACAAGAGAAAATGGCCCTGAGTTGTGCCAGGTTTAGATTGCACATTAGGAAATATTTCTTCATTGAAAGTGCAGTCAAGCACTGGAATTGGCTGCCCAGGGAAGTGGTGGAATCACCATCCTTGGAAGTGTTCAAAAGCATGTCAATGTGGTGCTTAGGGACATAGTTTAATCGTGGACTTGGCAGTGCTGGGTTAACAATTGAACTGGATGATCTTAGAGGTCTTTTCCAACCTCAGTGATTCTATGAAGCTTTTGTCCTGTGCAGGAGCAGCCCAGGGAAGCCTGCACTCCAGTCAGCCATGCTGTAGCTCTCTAGCAGGGCAATTGTAGTCTTAAGAGCCGTCAAAGCGAGCACCTTAACACAAACCTTTTTCACAATGAAAAATATTAGCACTTACAAAGTTCTTAATATCTATGCAAAGCAACCTATAAATAATTCATTTACTCCAACACGTATCTGCATCATTTGAAATGCATCAATGCTTTTATCAATACAGCGCGATGGATTTACACTGCAGAGAAGAGGCCTGGGGGCATTTGGGCTATCCAAATATTGTTGATCCAAGCACTATTATTAAAGGTAAACTGAAATAAATTACCTCAGTTACTACACGATGCTTTTTTTCAGCATGGTAAATAAAACTTATTAGTTCTAGGTCATTAAATTCAATATTAGACTTTAAAAGAGCCCAGAGATTCTATGATGCTATTAGTAAAACATGCAAAAAAAGTATGTGTTTCGGTATTAAAGATAAAAGAATCACTCAATTATATTTAGATATTAGTTAATAGTGCATTTTTCAAAGGGAATTCTGAGATAAAAGCCTAGCTGCCATTCTCAGAGGCGAGCTGGGCACACCATGGTCCTGGCTGTCACTGGATGGCAGGTTTCCAAATAACTGAGCCATTTCTGAAAGTGTCATTCAGGTGCATTTGCTAATTTACCCACTATTACTTCTCACATAGGAATAAATACTATTTTGCCAACATTGCAGGTGAAGTGATTGGGCAGGTACCTTGGAGAGCAGGGCTTGATTTTCATAATTTTTTTAAAGTTCCTATGACCCCAGACGTGTCCTTTGGTGCCCTGTATCTCAGTGCTTCTCACTGCTTGACAACATCGTGCTCTTCATTTCAACCTTTATTCTCCTCATTTGGCTACACCCCCTCTGTAAGGACTGTCTCACCGTTTTTGGCCAGTTTCTAGCACAAACAAGATGCACTCCTAATTAAAACCTCCAGTCACTAACATACAGCCCAAAATCCTGACAACAGCCACTGCTAAATACACTCTGTCTTGCAAGATGCCAACAGCAAGGCTGGAAAATATGCTCTAAGAAGTAAGTAATGACGGCATTTTGCATCCAATCAATCACAGTAACCTCTGTCCATATATTAGAGGCCACTGTTTTGTTTTTCTAACTTACAGCAGCAGCAGCCAAACACTTTCAATGTGAGCAAAATGGGTTTGCCATTAAGTACAAAGACAGAAGATAAGCATAGGTCTCCACAAGTGGCATATAGGGTTCAGTCTCTACAGCTTTCTTTGACACTGAGCACGATGCTCCCTCCCCAAGAAGGAGTGTTCCCAAGATGCTGGGATCAGATTCACAACCGACAGGAATCACTGCAGCTCAACACATCCACAGAACCAGCACTCATAACCCAACTGGCTTCTCAGGCCAGGTCTAGGTAATGACTATGAATTATTATTTGCAGGAGAAATCAGATGACTGAGCTGCTCTTCAGTACAAAATGACAGCTTGCTTCCTCCTGCTTTTTGTCAACCATCACAGGAACTTTGCAGCATCCCGTTGAGCTTTACAGAAACCTGAGCTAAAATCCACTCTGAGAGGAATGACAGGAAAAGCCCAGTAATTGTGAAGGTAATTACAAGGTAATGTGGAGCTCACAAGCAGAACTGCTAAGCACTTAGGGACCAGACTAACAAGCAGGCCACCTGTCATATGGGACAGGGCTAACGAAAGGCTGCCATGGGACACTCCTGACAGGCTGTGGAGGGGGATATGAAAACAAGGAAATGTTCAAACACAACATTTAAGATACACAATATGAAATTAGCCACTGATTGGAGCACATATGCATGCTGAGTATAAGAAAAACATAATTTTTTTTGTACAGGAAAGGGAAGTTCCCAATAGAGGACGGCAACAGAATGGTGCAGAGTGCGAGGCACCAAGTGATGAGGGGAAGGGCATAGGGGAATGCATGGGATAAATGGGGCTGGAAAAGAGACCCAGCTCAGACTCTTTGCACTTAGACTGCAGGGAATGCTATTTAATCACCAGCACAATATCAAGTTCCTCATACTTCACTGCCTTACACTTACTATAGTATAACAGAGCCCTATTCAACTTGGCCTTGAACACTTCCAGGGATGGAGCATCCACAACTTCTCTGGACAACTTGTGCCACTGCCTCACCACCATCACAGCAAAGAATTTCTTCCTAATATCTAATCCAAGCCTATTCTCTTCCAGTTTGAAGCCAGTCCCCCTTGTCCTGTCACTACATGCTCTATGAATGTGTTGCTCCCCTCTTAGCAGAGTCAATGACAAGAATGGTCAGGGCAGTAGAAGACAGCAGCTAATTAATGAAAATATTCTTTCCTCTCCCTAAACCACTGGATAAAAATGGAAATTGGAATTTGAAATTACAGTGGCATGACAGAAATTTTAAGAGGTTCAAATTTCCAGCTTTGGCATATCTCTCACCCTGGGCAAGTAAATTTAATTGCAATTCCAATAAAAAAAGGTGGAAACATATCCACAAACGAGCCAAAAGTTGTGACTGAAAGCTGAGAAAAAGCCTGTAATCTTTACACTGAAAGTGTAGTTCTGTCACTTTTGAGACTGGTTCTTTTTTTTTTTAGCTATCTCCTTTAAAATTGATGAAATGACACAAAGCTATTGATTAGAAACATGTTTTTTCTTCACTTGCCCACAGAGAATCAAGAACATGAGCTCATCCCATCAATTTCAGGGAACTTTCAGCATATTTTTAAGTGTCATCCTGAACATAAATATTTTATTTGTTTTATCGCTTGCTCTAAGACTCATTCAAGACAAAGGGAAGACCTTGTTCCTTCTGAGTGTTTGAATCAGTCCCTTGCTCATCGGGAAGAACACAAGCTATTTTAGTGACTGAACTATTCTGGGTGAAAATCCCTCAGATGATTCAAATACTCCTAAACATGCAGCTTGCTTCATCTTTTGGAAGGCCACCACCCTCTTTCATCTGCAATAATGTAGAGGGAAATGAAGGAAACAGAGCTTTGAAGAGCCAAGAGGACTAAACTTTGCAGATCTCTGAATGACCACGATATTTTGCTGTATAATTAATAGGAGAAGAAGGGGAAGAATGATACATGACAGGTACCCATCCTTTAACAATTGTGTGGATCCCCACAGAGCATCAACTGAGTTTATGAGCTGATAGGCAATTTTAAATATGTAATTTTAAAATATGCAGTTTATTTTTGCTAAGGCATTCCAGCATTCTTGCTATACTAAGTTAATTAGTTTGGCTTTGGCGTTTTCAGAGTCTTTCATTTGCATTCTGAAAACTGACACTAAGAGACCAACAACAAATGTGTGCTTAGGAATCTGGCTACTGGTCTTTTGTCTTGCTTATCAGGGACTTAATCAAGATTTCACCACTTAGCCAGCTGGAGAGGGCTGTGGAAAGCAACTATAATGCAGAAAAGCAATTAATGCTGTAAAATAGCTTTGGGTCCTCAGATGATTGACATTGCAGATTAGCATCTTGCCCTTAAATGCAAAACCACCCTTGGGTAAATCTTTAGAGTACCTATTGGCTTAATAAAATTCCTCTAGACATATTAAAAGGAGTGTCAGTGGTTGTCTGTATCAAAGCAATAGAACAAGTAATTCTAAAATATCTATGCAGGTTTGCAGAATATGACTTCGTGTTTTGTACTTTATAAAAACAATATTTGAGTAATTTCAGATCTGGCAAGGCTACACTGGAGTCAGTAGGGGCACACGACAGGATTTTAAAACAGTCAAGATCAGACTCTTAATAAAAGTTTATATTGCTTTAACATTTGACCATAACTAGAACAGCAGAGGAAATGTTACTTTTTTCACAAAAGATTAAAGTTTTGTGGAAAATAAGCCTTGTATCCACATGAAGTGATACTCATCAATGGGAGGAATATTATAGCCAGCTCTAGGGCAATATGTATTCTCTGTTCCTGCAAAAGTTTACTTAATTCATTATTATTTCTTCCACTATGCTCAATTTGCTATACTTTAGCAAATAAAGAAAATAGGAGTTAGGATCTCAATAAAACACCTTTTCCTTCATTAAGGCCATTAGGAATACCCATGCTAAAAGATAAAGGATACTCGACAGAAAATTCTGAACTGCAACACAGATATTTCTGCTATCATTATTCCCAGAAAGTGGTTGTGGGGAGCAGCTTTCCCACGGAGAACACAGCCTGAAAAGAGCTCCTGCCCACTGGCAGGTGTGTTTTTGAAGGTGTGTATCATCTGCAGCTGCTTTCCCCTCTACTTGAGTGGGTGGGAGAAGTTGCAGCTGGGGAATGCGTTAATTCAGCACTACCCTTTAACACTCTCTTTTCATTACATGTATTAAAATTGTTCCCAATGGGCATAGCAGACAAGGAAAGCTAAACACAAGGAAGGACTTGATCCAGTTCCCAATTAAATACAAAATAAAAACTAATAACTTCCATGATAATAGGACTTGGACTGGAACTTACATGAACAGCATAACCACAAATCATTTTATTCTTGCCAAAGCTTGTTTTGACTGCAGCAATTTCCACTGAGAGCTGGAATCTACATCCCCCCAAAGTAGCTCCATGCCAGCAAATACAACATGCATTAATTCAAGTATTATTTGGTTTTCCCCTGACTGGAAAATGTAAGGCAGCAGAGGATAAAAAGAGCACATGGCTTGTGTGCAAGCCCCAGCCCAGCTGCTGCTGGACCACTGTTTGCCTGTTGCTTAGCAATGCTTCACCTCCATGCCAGGAAAAAGTGTTTTGATGAGGGAATATAAACCTGCGGGTTTGTTTATGGTGAAATAATAACTGATGGTGCTCCAAGCACTTCTTTCAACCATGGGCTAACAAGGCTTACTAAGCCCTGGAAGCCCTTTGAGACAAAGGCTGTAGTTTTTGATGCCTATCTATGAGCCCATTGGAGAGCCCTGGATAAAAAGTTATAACAGAGCAGTGGTGTTTGCATGTTAAAGAGGAGAAAAACTGGAATAGGAATTTGAGGGTTTAAAACAGGAATCTGAGGGCATGACCCTGGGCAACCAGCTTTAGCTGCCCTTACGTGAGCAGGGAGTTGGACAAGAAGATTTTCAGAGGTCCCTTCCAACCCCAACCACTCCTTGATTCTATAATTTCAGAAGCAAAATAAAGAACTGGAGGAATAAAGAAGGAGATAAAAAATACATGTGCAGGGAGCAGGGAAGCAAAGCAAAGACACTGCAAAATGTTTATTTGCAAAATGCTTAAATGCCTCACTCACCAGTTATCCATTTAGCCTCTGGGTCATGAATTTTGAAATCATCACTGAAGAGATCTTCCACTGTTATCTTTTTCTTCTGAGACAAGCTGTTATCTTCAACTGCAAAACATTCAAAACCAGTTCAGCTTTAAAATGTGTCTAAAAGTACAGCAACTGTGAATACTGCCATGCAAACATCTCATTTGGAAACAGTCCACATTAATCTTTCTGTCACACACAAATCCCTTCCCTTCTTTGGTGTTATGAAAGGACCATCTAGTGGTTCATGAACAGAAAACTCTTTGTTATTGATGCCTGGTCTCAACAACCACAAAAAGGCCAAGACATGGTCCAAAACACACATTTTCAAACAAAATATGATCAAAAAGGATTTTTAAAGTCACGAGAACACACCTATAGATGCCATAGTGATATATAATGTCAACTATTTGAAGTATATTAAAGCTATTTAACACTATTTAACACATTTCTGAAATCATTAGATACATTTTCAAAAAGCATTTTAAATGGTCAAGTTTTTTAGAGCTTATATTTTTATTTCCTTAAAAACTGTCACACAGAGCCATAGTTGGAAATGTATTTAACTTTATAAGGGCTCATAAACACTATTTCAGAAATTCTCAAAAGATTTTCCATGAGAATCAGACTCTTGGTTGCAGAAATATGTTTGAAAAGTCTTTGACACATAACCCTAAATCCTTAGGTGTTGCATAGCTGGCCCATACTAGTTTTAATTTTCAGTGAAAGGAGGTACAGTTTCATTTATAAACGTGGAAATATCAAAGCTGAAAATTTTAGAGAAAAATAAACCCAACAATTTTGATTAATATATTCCTTCTTTCCTGTCTTCCCATCAAGTGCATTTTTTTTTTTGTTATGACAAGCAGCCACCCTCTATGAAGAATTTGTTTTCAACATTCAATTTTTTGCTGAAATAATATTTTCATGGAAACATTTCAGTCAGCTTTACATACATTTGCTCTTTCAAAGAAAACATGAGGCTGCATTCTGGGTATTTCCACAGCATCTCTCCTCACTACAGCCTCCTCATACCTGAGGTTTATTAGCATCCTGCAGCCTTAGCTACCTTTAACATTGTTTGGTGCTAAATTTACACTGAACACTCATGGTTAGAAATGTGGAATCAGACTTTGAAGGCAATTAGTAGAACTAAAAAAAAGTCTTCTTTACTATACTAAATTGATACCCCTGAGCTACCTGAAATGACAGAAAAAAAAGGTGTTTGAATACAAACTACCATTTTTACCAAATTAAATTATATTCTTCCATGTTCATATTTTTCCCAAGTCTGGCTGGGGTTTCAGTGATGCTGCTCGATGTGGCTGCCAAATACCAAAACACATTAATACAAGTCCTCAGCCAAATCCCTCTGTGTGACAGCATTATGCCAAATTATTCTGCATAATTTTATTTATCAAAATGGAAAATACAGGTGACAAGAATCCCAGGAAATGGTTCCAGCTAGTTTCCATCATGGTGCAAGTCTCCAGAACTGGATACCCAGGGAGGTCAGGCAGAGCAGAGCGGGAGGCTGGAGCCCACAAACAGCCCTGGGGTTACAGCTGTTCCAGGAGCTGCTTCCCAAATGCCACCCTTAGGAACATGGACACTCTCTTCCCCACCATGTGGGCATAAGGATAGGCACAAGAAAACCTTTGTGGTGGAGATTTGGGAAGGGGCAGGGTGGGAAGTCCTTCTTATTCCCCCTTTTTGTGCAGGATGGAGACAGCCAGGGTGGGAGCTGCATCGCCTCTATACCTTCACAGCACTCAAACTCCTCATAAGGGACAACAGGAGGAGGGAAAGGCAGCACCTGTGGTGTGCACATGCAGGAGCCTCCCTGAGGCATGAGGTGAGATTCCCTTACTGTGTCCTGCAATTTGCTGTAAGAGCTGTAATAGGTCCTATATTAAACCATGGACCACATTAATCTCGGCCACAGAGATGGGGAGAACACAAGTAACTAAATAAATCAATCAGTGAATTTCAGTAAAAAAACCAGACTTGCTGACCTCCCCTCTAACAGGCAGGTAAGTCAGAGTGCTGGTTAAGAATGCATGCTCTATTCCTCTTGCCCTACTGGAGACATTTATAGAGGAAAAATGCAATTGCAGGATCTCAGGCAGCCCACCCTGTCCTGAGCACAGACTGTAAGTGCCTCAGGGTGTCTAAGCCAGCTGTTGGACACACAAGTTGTGTCCACACCCTTTGAGACCTCCTTGGGCTTACAGAAGGACTGCACTGAGCCACACCACATTTTGTGCATTCATGTCCCCCGCTCCAGCAGACTCAAATGTCAGCAGGGCAGAAGTGCAGGGGGCACAAGGAATTGTGATCTGAGTGCCAAGTCAGAAACTAAGCATCCAAACATCAAGATTATGTGCTGAGAGAACTGAATGGAAACCATTTCAGGTTTGATTCAACGTTACAGGCATGACAGGAACCCTCTGTTTCGGTTCATCTGCCTGCACTTCATCCTTGAAGTGCGTGCACCCAGACAAACATGGGCTGAACTGCCAAAACCTGGCTCTCCAGAACATAAAAAGAACAAAAATCCTTCAGAAACCCAGAAAATTCAGACAGGAACAAGGAGTGGACCTCACTGCCTGTTTTGCCTCCTCTCTTTCAAGCTTCCTACGAATTCCAGCAATGCTCAGAGTCTGCTTGATGGGTCAGAAAGTTTCAGCCACCTTTGGGTGCCCACCTTTCTTTCCATCCCCACTGCTGCTCGGCTACAGCCAACATCAGATGCTTCTCTCACGCACCTCCTGGGTGCATTGCAAGCACCTGGCTGTGTAGCCAGCACACCAGGAGCTCCTTTCCCACCTCAGAATACGTGCTTGATCCCTCAGCAGACCTAATCCCTCCTTTCCCCTAGATGACCTCTCGGTGCCCAAAAAGCAGTGGCCAGATAAGGCAAACAGGCAGCCTTTCTCCCTTCTGTAAAATCCCACCTTTCTGTAACAGCATATAATATACATTTATATATAACTACTGTGAACAAACAAATTTCTATCCTGCAGAGCTGGTCAAAGGATATTTCCTTGCTCTTCCTGAGTATCAAAAGTCCTACAAAGCTTTCTAGGCAATGCATTTGACTGACTGACAGCATGTTGTGAATTAATGCTTGGTACCATCTCTGAAAAATGTTTCCTATGGATTTTGCAAAAATTTTAATGAGCATTTGGGTGTACTTTCTTTTATTCATCTAAAGGTCAGATTTGAAAGGAGAAAACTTGATGTATATCTCAACAAAGCTTTAAATATCAGGAACAGATGTGCAAAAAGTCCTTGTTTGCCTCCATTTCCAAACAGAGGGGATGAGAAAGCAGCCTCCGTCTAAGCAAAATGTCTAATGTAATTAGAGGAAGGCTTTAATTTATTCAAAATTTCTGTAGGCTGGGGCCTCTTTTCAGCTTTGCTAGTGTGTGTGTATGCACAGACATGCACATTTATAAAGTTCTGCATGGCTTTATATAAATGCATACAGAACAGTGCCTGGATGGGACCTGTACAGGTGCCATATGCTGCAACAAGCGAGCAGCCACCAATTAGGGAAGGCTCAGACCCACTCTGTTATCATTGGTATAAACAGTTTCACGTTTTTCAAAGGTGGGTGGAATGGTAGGTCTTACACACACATGAAATTGGAGAACCTCGGTGTAGGTAATTGTGCACACGTTCTTTAATTACACCATAGCATAATTAAATGTAAACTTTCACACAGTTACTGCTTCTTTTGAGAGTGTTGTTCTAGAACACTGAAGGACATATGAAACATAGAAATGTTGAAATGTTTTCAGGATTTTTTAAAGTAAGACATAAGCATTAGCTAGCAACAAAGCACTGCTACTGAAATGACCATGTCTGCTGAATGAAAGGACCACTGATTCCAGGTTATGAGCTAATCCTGAAGGAGGGTGGGTGACCTGCCCCTGAGAAATCCATACCAGTACATATTTCAGCGCTTCTGCAGCTGAATCAAGAGTTAAAACCTTTAAAGACTTGGACTGATTGCAAAAAGAATCTTGAAGAGATATACAATTCTTCTTTTCCCCAATTATTAAATACCTTAATCATTATCTGCCCTGCTAAGCAAATCTTCCCCATCTCCCACTTGACCAGCTGTTTTTGACTTTGCAGAAGATTACCCAGGAGATTACCCAAGTTTCCACAGTATTGGTGCAATGTAAGGGTCCAGTTAAGCAATTTGCTTTGTCTGAACGTGGACTACATGTCTGCATGCTGCAACCTATCCCATATATATGTCCCAAATTACTGTCTGTAGGCATTGCATAATGTTCAGCACTGGGTTTAGAGCATCTCTGCATTTCATGCCATGGTACTGCACTGCAAAACAGGCCTTCAAACCAACACCAAAATACTTAGAGAAGAATGGTTTCCCAGCCAGCAGGAGGGTCGAGATAGACAGAAATAAGTACGAAATTCAGAGGTAAAATGCAAAAGGTTATTTGTACTGATAGGACACTGTCAGGCTGGACTCCAACGTTATCATCAGAAGGAAGACTTAAAAATAATTGAACTATTCTCAAGCACTGTGCTCTGCCCAAGCCAGACTGCATTACCCCCTTCAAGACATTTGCAGTGAAGAGGGACGGTTTTTGTTTGTGTGTTTTGGTTTGGGATTGTTTTTTTTTTTTCCTGAAGTCACTCTCATACTCAGCAGCTCCCCATGAACATCCACAAAACTGCTTCACCTCCTTTATTCACTGTTCTCCTGCCCCTTCCTTGCCTCTTGTTCAAGTATCCATCACTTAAGCTTGGCTACCAGAGGATAAACATTTCTTCTTCCAGAGAACTATTTTATAGCAGGGAAACACAGACTATGCTTCGCCTTTTGGACAGGCTCCTTCCTCACTGCTTCCTTGTTGGGACCCGCTATCCCCAGTCAGGATTAGCAACGTGATATTTTTATGTTTGTCAAGTCAGCCTCAATGTCTCACTTAGCACTTAGGCTGGTGGGAAATGCCCGTGAAATGAGTCTTCCATTCCCTTCTGCCATAGCACATCCTCGTAACAAGTTCCAGGGCCAGTGGCTCAAAAGAAGACTGAACTCAGCTGCTGCCAAACCACAGCAGCGACCTAAGCTCTGTAATTTACCCTTGGCAGAGTCTCACCATGAAGTGCTCTGGATCCATAATAAAAACACAAGCAGTACTGAGCTCAGAGATTTTGTCTTTGCATGTAGTACACAGTTCTGAAACATCAACAGGGCAAAAACCAACCCAAGCCTCATTTGTCAGCAGATCAGGTAATTAGAAATCTCAAAAAACATGAATGGAAATTTTAGCACAGAAAATCTCTCAACAGTTCTATTTGGAGTTGTTGCTGATTACATACCAAAAACTGTGTGATTTATGTGTGTGAATATCTCTTTTTATGCATACACAAATATAAATACTCAAATACACTTGTGGATTTTATTTATAACTAAAGGTGACTATTTCACATTCCCACTTCACAATACGTAAAATAGGTCATTGTAATAACTGATATTTACTTGTATCTTCCTAAATTAGAGAACAATAACTACAGGGTCTCAGTGCTCACTACGCCTCTTCTGTCTAGACACTTACCTGGACAACACCACTGCAGTATCTATAGTCATAACAGTCACTATAGTGGATTTTATGTGCAGCCCAGAATTTAAACCAGAGCTGCTAACTCCTCACCAGATGTCACTCTGAACATCTCCCAAGGAAATCGTTATTACAGGTGGTCTTGTAAGATGAAATACTTGTGACTTCAAACCTATTTAAGCCTGTACAGGTATGTTATGCTCCTTCCCGTGTATCCATTATACGGAAACCTGCTTTTGATAGAAGTGGCATCTGTGGTCCCATCTATGCAGTGCTGTACCTTCAAGACAGCTTCTTGAGGTGTGGGTAGGAATCTAAGCTTTAGTGTGCATCTTTGAAAAGTCTGGGACTGCATTTCTGTAAAACTAAAGGAAACATCCCCATATCTAATAAGCTGTGCCTGATATGAGTGTAGTCCATTCACCGTTCCCCAAAACATCTTGGAGGTGAACAGCACTGTCCAAAGGTGTTGAATCTGAACACCAGTAAAATTAATTTAATAAATGATCCTTAATTAAGTTTAACCTTAATTCATTTCATTACATAATTACTCTGGTATGACTACGTGCTACTTGCTTTTACACCGAAAAGTTCTGGATAACATGAAATAAACTGAATATGGCATGAAAATAAATAACCAAAAGGGTAATGTAATGATTTTTTCACTCATTTTCAAATTAACTCAGCACAATCATGTATTGCTTGATTTGCCACTGTCTCCAGTTCACACAGCAGGATTGTGAGATAAGAATTGTGTGAGGGAAGATGGCCCAGACCAGCTGGACTGCATGTCAGTTCACACGTAATGAGCTGGAAATTTCTGCCACACAACTTCCATCTCGTTTTTCCACTTCACCACTCTGTTCTCTTCCATTTCCTATGGTTTCATTTCTCCCTTGCCTCCATTGTCCTCCTCAGCTCTGTGCTCTCTGTCCTGCTGTTCCCTAGATTCTATCACTCGCATAAACTCATCCAAGAAGGAGCCCCTTTTCTTCTCCTCCACATCCTACTGCAGGGGACCTTCACCTTCTCCTGTGTTTTGTACCTCCTCACCCTTTCTGACACTGAATTCTCTTTTCTATGTCTTGTGTCTCACTTTGTTTGTCGTTTCATATTCAGTTCACAATCTTACCAGAGGTAGGAAAGCACGTTATTTCGACTCCCTAAGTAGGCATGGAAATTTACAGGGCTGTATAAATATATAATAATCAGTAACCATAATGACACCACATTAAAATTCAAGCCTACAACCTCAGTAGCTACTAGAAGAGAAGTAATTTACAGAGGTTACGTGCACAGAACTTTGCTGAAACTTGGTAAGGGGATTAACTTAAAGAATTCCTTATTGGGAAGTTACTAATTATTTGCTGTGGTTAACTGTTATCTGGTACATCATTATTTGAAATTGTTTTGTAAACACCTTGGTCTGAACTGAAAATCAATCCAGCTAAATGGGATGGGATTTAGGTGCCTAGGCAAAGGTGTCTAATGACATTTGAGATGGTCTAGGATATGCCACTCCACTGGCAACTGCTGCTCCATATAGACATGAATTTCAGGAGTTCCTGTGTCCTGGCTGACTGCCCTGCGTGGGTGTCTCCCCTAGCCTGGCACGTTCAAAATGACACTCCCCATCTACGCTTAAACAATCAAGTTCCAGGATCGTATCCTCAGCTCAGCAGCCCTGATTTTGAATTGAAATGTAAAACTCTCAAACAATCTTCCTAAGAGAGGCCTTGAACTCGGCATCACATCAAGATAAAGACAGGAAGGAGCATTCCTTTGATGCTGACTTTTTAGTCAGTTTGCAACCCCTTTACCCTTGGAAGTGTAAAATTACAGAAGAAAAACAGAATGGGAGTGAGTTAAAGGTCATAAATACCTGGTGTCAGGAGTATAACAGAGGTGACAATCAGGGAGCAGATAACGAGAATAACAAGTAAGGCAATTGCAATTCCTTTCCAGTTCCTTTGAGGAGGATTACTCCCCACCAGCTCCTAGAAACATCAAAAGAAAATGGACATTTAGAAAGGTCACTTAGAAAAGGAGACAAGCAGCAGAATCCAAATAGCAAGGTGTGTCTTCAGAACTACAACCTGCGACCATGCTGGGTGAAACCCACGAGCCAAATACAAACCATGATGTTACAATACATCGTGGCAACAACTGAATCCATCCCAAGTCATTATACGGGGAAGAAATGCAATGCACCCACAGGATGCTCAGTAGTGAAACCCACACTCCCCATCTTCTCCTGGCATGTGGGCACCAGCTGCCCAAGCAAGCACTCATCTGAACTCACTTATCAGTGCCGACTTCCTACCAACCCTCATTAAGACTGGGAATAAGAAGCTTTACAGTAACTTCCAAGAGACTTTCATAACAAGATGTCAGAGAAGAATACAGAAAGATAAATAATTCACAGGGGCATGCATGGAGATAACAATCAATATGGATACCCCCACGGTGAACTTTTCTGCCTTGCCAGAAAACACCACATCTCCTCAGGGCTTGCAGCGTACATTCCTAGGCTGGTGGGTCTGAGGAATTGAAGACAGGCTTCTTGTCTGGCATATGCATTAAATTTAATCACATCCTTAAACCCTTGTAATAAAAGCTCCATCACCATTCACTGATTAGCTTTGACTTCTCTGTGGTTGCACCATATGTTCTGTCTGTGATGTACACAGCACCCCTGCTCTCGAGACCGAAGGGTTTATGAAGTGCTGCCTTCGCATTCACAAGTTCTTAAATATTTATTGCACTTTATCCCTTTCGTGCTTTTTGCTGGATCCCCCTTAGCGTTTTGCATTACGTGTGATCTCATGCACGCGCTGAAGCACCCCCAGGAACTGTATGAAATATCGGCGCACTCCAGTTTCCCGGAAGGCTGAATTCACTTAAAGGATCTGGCCTCACAGCCAGAACAACTCTGGATGCTCCTCCTCCTAGCAGACCTCATCTATTTAGGATTTTTGCCTCATTTCCTTTATTATGAGGGATGGCGTGTCTAAAACAGAGCTGCTGGAACTTCTTTAAAAGTCTGGTGGTTTTTTTTTTCTATTTTAAATTTTTCATGAAACCAAAAAGCTTTATAATAGATTCTGCAATTCAGAGCTTGTTTCACTTACTGGAACTTTTTCTTATACACAGCAACAAGACTAGAACAGGGAGGCCCAGCAAACCTCACAGATTTTATTTCAGAAGAGGCTGGAAAATATTTTTCAACTTTTCCTTATGAAGAATTCAGAGAAAGATAATGTTGAGACTCTCTTTATGTTTGGGGATCTATCCATTGCAAAGGCTATAAATTTGCAATGGAAAGCCAAGTTTGAGGCATTAGACATCTAAGGTAGCATCTGTACTCCATCGTTTGTTCTAGCTCTGGAAAAGACACAAGGGTTCCCTTTCTTCCAGCAAGGAGGGGTAGAGGTCAGCACACCCTCCCCTCCTTCCCTTTCTCTCATGTATACTTGGCTATTTGAAATGATAAATAATCAGAAGGAACAAATGTGTTATTATTATTACTAGAGAAAAATCTGAAAAGTAGGTCAGGTGCCTTGAGAAATGCAATTTTCCACAAAACCAAACAAAAAGAATATAAATACTTCAATTTCTATAGACTCTTCACCCTAAGCATGAATACAAATGCTAATTAATTTAGTCTTCTAACACTGTGTTTAGGAAACTTATGATCTCCATCTTTCAGCTGATGAAAACAGGGACAAAAGAGAGTCTGTGCCTTTCCTAGGAAAAGAAAATGATAAATAAGCCAAGAAAAGAATCCATGGCTTCTTAGTAAGTGGCAAAAATATTCTTTCTTTTGCAGCAGGGCACCGGGGGACCTAGAGGAATACTGGGGAGAAGCAGCTGAGAAACCCAGACAATCCCTCACAGTGTCTTGGGACAGTGACAGAGTTACAGAACTGATGGCAATAGTCACAGTCCTTAAAATTATCTAATGCTCTTACCAAGAATGGTTGGAAGTTTTAAACCCCCCCAAAAAAATAGATCGTGGACTTGAATTTTCTCTACAACCCAGCTGTAGTTCAAAAGTTTAATAAAGCCTTGCATAATATTAAGTGTGATTTCCCCATTTATGAGTCTGGATGTGAGAGAAATACACACATATACTTAAGCTTTCAGGATATCTGTACTTTCACTGAATCCATTATCAAGTCATAATTCCATTAATTCTTCAGTCATCCAATCAATATTTGAGCAAAATCTCAACAAAAAAAGACCGGGAATTTCTAGTGTATCAAGAGGAGGAAAACTATTCATAAGCAAAACACTGGGGTTCAATACAGTGCAAGGAAGCAGAAAGGAACATTTTCACTTTCTTTTCAAAATTCCATCAGGAAATTTCTCTTGATAAAAAGCAAGAAGAGATAAATGACATTTCAAAGAAAGACAAACAGCTTTATTCAGTACAGGCTTGGAAAGCTGCCTTTCCCCCCCACCATCTCTTGGTCATTTGAAGTCTCTTTTGATAGAATCACTTCCAGCAAAACTGCAGACACATCATACCATATATATGATAGCGCTGATCATTCCTATTTGTATTTCTGGTAATTCCAGAGAGATGTTGCTGTGTCACTGTGACCAGCTTTTACCTCCAGCAGATTACAGCCTCACCAGAGGCTTGTGATTCCCCATGCCCCTGGCAGCAAACTCCTACCTTTCACTTGAGTTCCCCACCAGTGAACATCAGCAGACTACTCACATTGCTCAGGAAAGCCTCTGTGCTTTGGGACTGAAGCCAGGAAGGTGTTTAATTAAGCCCCAGGCAGGTACAGATTGAAGCACATAAATAATGTTCTTGAAGTGCCACCTCAAAAGGTTTGTTTCCAACACACAGCACAAGGCTAGAATTTGCCCTTTTCCTGAAAGATCCCAGCTTGCAGATGTAAACATGGAGAATCTAAACCAACCGGCAAGCAGATGCCCTTTGTGACCGTGGCTGTTAATCCTAAAGATACCAACTTTGGTTTTCATACTGAAATCTGAGCGTATGACACAAATAGAAATAAACCAAGCACACACAGTTTCTGTTCTGATGAAAACAAGATGATAGAAAAAACTAAAGCAAAGCCACTCATCAATAGGAACCTGCTCTCTGCTTCACTGTAACACATCTGTATGACCTCTGCAAGAAAGCTAAAGCCCTCCAGCTTGGTTTTCTCTTTTTTTTTTTCCTTTGCTGTTTGTTTTTCACCTCCTTCTTCCTCTTGCATGAAACTTTAATTGATTTTGGATTCAGAAAGTAAACCAGATGTTACCACAGGTTTCAACACAAGCATTCTTCATTCATACTGCATATTGAAAACCGTAAACATTATCACTTTCATCTTCATTTATGATTGAAAAATATCACTACCCACCTGTGAAGTTGACTTTGAAGCCATAAATCCAGACAACCTACAGTATTTTAAGACTCTAAAATACAGATCTGTGGTGACATATCTTCCTGCCTGTGAAAGAATCACTGTACTGACACGTTATGGATGAAGGCTGGATGTGCTCCGATCCAAGATGCTGTCAACAAAATTATTGCTGGCATGTTTATTTGAAACCTGCCAAAAGTCTGCCAGCACAGTGGCCACATTACAAAATATAACAGCTTCTTAAAACAATTCATCAAACACAATTTCTTGCTTTCTAATAACCATGTCTATATTGCTAAATGAAAGAAGGACAATATAGACATCACTTGTCAAGTATTGGTATTATTTAATTAAAATTATACATCCTGGACCAAAAGCTTTGACGTATCAGTAGTGAGAGAGTCATGGTTGGCCTCTTAGTCTTTTTCAACACAGAGCTGATACACAATGAGGTGCAAGAAGGGGTGGCAGGATTGGGGTTTATAGCAGTGCTTCCATACTTGCCATTGCTCTGCTTCTTGCCTTTTTTATTTATTTATTCATTTATTTCTAAATTTCAACCAGGAGTATTACACTAATTAACACAGGAAACGAAAAATCTTCTAACAAGCTTGTAACACTGTTAATTAAAAAATTTGAATTCTACCTTCCACTCATGCTACCTGGTTCTGAATTAAGACTTTTTCCTGATGACACAACAGTAAGTGAGGTGTCTCTGGCAAGTCAGCTCACCAAGTTCAGAACATGGCACAGAATAAAAACTTTGCTGAGGAATTAAGCTATAGGAACACTGTTGTCCTGGGCAAAAACTCCCGTGGAGTTCAGTGGAAAAATAATCTTGCTGTTAATTAGTCCTTTAGAATACAAAATTGCAGCAGATTATAACTGCTGCACAGTACAACAAATGAGCTGAGGAGTGAGCTGGGTAACCCATACAGTTATTAGATTATTAACCTTATGTTGCAAAAAAAGAAACACTAATTGCAATGATGATGGCAGTAAACTAGATACATTGCAGTGGTTACAGCAGGAGGTTCACTGAGACTCCAGGTTATACTGCTGATTGATACTGCCTTACTGTCTTATCACAATCCCCCTGTCTGGATCCTCCACTGTTCCCCTGCCTTAAACTTAGGATGGAGGTTCTTCACGGGCAGGAATCATTTTTGCTACCCTGCCTGGCACAGTGGAAACCTCAGTCACTACAGAACTTAGGCAGTATCATAACACAGACAAACAATAATAGGCATGTAACTGCATCATTCTCACCTCTGAATTCAAGCTGAGTTACTTTTGCTTGGGAATATTTTATTTATTTTCTTCCTTTTCCTTCTCCTCCCTACTCGCCTTCCCCCCCCCTGCTGCTGCAGACCACCCTGAGCTGTTCTCCAGCTGGAGTGTGATGCTGAATAACAATCAGTTTGCAGACAGACACAGAGCCCGAGCCTGAGGCTACAGTAAACTTAGTTGTTCAGATGCCTAAAGGTGACACTTCCGAGTGAGAGGACTAAAAACTTGCTCTGTTTTTACAAATAAGGCATGGCATGTTACGTGGGCTTTCCTTCAAAACCCCAACAGAAATGAGAGGGATAAAACCATCTGCCTGTTGCGGTGGTGAAAGACAACTACGTTATGTTTCTCTTCCCTTTCTGCTGATGCTTTTACTAACAGGGAGCAAGGACATAGTAACAGTTAACATCTTTGCTGTCTACTCCCCAGCACTGTGAGAAAAATCTTTTACCCTGCATACAATGCCACACATTCTCCTGCCCTGAATTTCTGGGGGGCTCTTTTATGAATGCCCTAAAGCCATTCCATTTGGCCCTGGAGCACCATGTCCTCTCACCATTTTCTGCTAAGTGCAGGTAGGTAAATGGTTTGAGGTTGGGCATTAATGAGTGTTTGACAGTGAGCAGGGAAAGGCTGTACCTGTAACACTCAGCTCTCTGTAAAATTAAACCCTGCATGTTTTATGCTCTGGTAGAGCTTTCAGTCTTACATGTTTCTATTACAAAGCCAACTGGAGAAAATGAATGCCATCTGCATCCCACGCCTAAGTGTAGCTTAACAGATGATGAGTCTTCCACAGTTTTAGAGCAGAAGGCACCAGATCCTCAGCTAGCATTGACTGACACAGATCACTGGCTCCACTGGAGCAAAGCCAGTCTGTGTCAGCTACAAATGAAACCCAGTGCTTCTTTTAAGTTAAAAAAATATATATCTATCTTTATATCTGTAAAATGATCTAAATACAGTAGTATCTGGAATTCCTAAATGTTCTGTATTGCAGAAATGGATATTTAATAACTTCCCATCATTTTTATGGGCGTTATGATGAAACAGTTTTGGATCAGCTCCAGACCTTGCAGCACTAAAAGAATAATTTAGTGTCTCTACATTTCGAACTGGCATCTCACATGACTTTTGCACCCAAGTAGAAGTAATCACACTGCAATACCCTCCTCCACCCTTATAATGTATGTAAATAAGCAGCTCTGCCATTTGAAACATTCCCAAACTATTCCTAGTGCTTAGGGACAGAGTGATTCCATGGAATTTCCCCAATAAACTTGAAGCTTGGCACATGGACTCTGAAATTCTGCCAGAAGCCCATTCTCAAGGTGACAAAAATTCGAGCTGCCAACACCATCTGGACCTGTTGCACTGCGAGTGGTTCCAGCCAGGGGCATGATCACCTTCTGACCCACGGGCAGGAGAAAGGAGATGGCAATATTGTACCTGGGTACACATAGGACATAAGTGATTAGAGATACTTTTAGCCAGGAACTGTGATGGTCTTGATTTAATGTCATCTTATTCATCTCCTTCACTTTCCCCCCATCAGTTTGGTTCATTTTTCCACTGTAACTCAGATGTTTTTATAGTGCCTGGCACGGTGAGACTGTGAATCCTCACAGGGGCCCTTCAGCTGCTACTGTAATTCAAGTCACAATTAAAGGTCCATTCCCAATACTGACAGAGCCCATAAAATCAACAGCATTGCTTTGATTTTATTTCAGTGTTAGATATAAGAACACACATTCATCCACTAAAACAGAAGCAAATCATCTCCTAGGGTGAAATATCTGCCACAGCACAAGTAAAACTTGGTTTGATGCTTAGGATTTTATTGCAGAGGAGTCTGTGTGTTCATCAAATCCACAAAAAGGCTTGGCAAGCCCAAATGCCACAGATTGTATCAATGATCCCAGGACCTCTCTAAGCCACAGCACTTGCTTAGCTCCAGTTTTTCCACTACAATGCCCTGACAGCCTGGCTCCCTCCAAACTGAGCCACGACACACACACATGAGCCTTGAAACTGTTCATACCCATGCAGAAAGCATCTGCAAAGAGTGATATTGCCAAGGCATGCCAGGATGACATCTCCTTACTTAATTTCTTGAAGAATTATGATCTTGAGAAATGGGAAAAGGAGTTTCTCTGAAATATTTGAGAGGTTGGGGAAACCACCTCTCAGCTTTGTCGTCTCCCCTAATTCCAAAATGCCATTCTGCTTACATTTGTGAAAAGACAACTGCAATTTTTAGTGAAACTGTATTTCAGAAAAGAAAGAAAGAAAGAAAGAAAATATCATTCAATTTATGGCTCTGAACACCAAGAAATAATCTGTGATAAAGGAAGTAGTCAGGTGTTTAATCTCCCTGGGTAGAAAGACAGCACTAGAAATTCTGTTCAATATTATATTTTATTGACGAGGCTTTATTTTTTTAATTTATTTAGTTTGCAAATGCTTTGTTTCTAAATGGTATAGGAAGGAAAATGTAAGGCAAACAAAATTTAATTCATAAATAATTTGCTTGGGAATAACAAGAGAAAGAGCTGTGAAGACAGCTAGGGTTTGAGGTCACTACGCTGCAGAGACAGTGGGAAGAGGAATTATGAAATCCATGTGCACAGCAGGGGGGACAGAAATGGATTCACCAATTTCACTTTGCTTTCTCCTGAGGTGTCCATCCAACTCAGGATGCAGACATTTCACTGTGTGCTAAGAAAGTAAAAATTACCTTGCCAGGTTACCTGCAAACAGGTGAGGGACATGGACAGACCACAGCAAGAGGTGGCACGGGATGGCACTGCAGGGAGGAGGAGGCTTCAGGGACAATTCAGTTTTTGTGGGGGGAGAGAACATTTTCTCAGAGTCCATAATAATGGGATTTCAAAAGTAATGAAAATTACTTGCACCTCCATTGGGAGACACAAAATTAAATATTTCTATGTACTGAACAAAGGAAAATGTCCAAACTAACAAGCATGTGATGATAAAACCTGTTTTGTGTGCTTACTAAAACACTCCCCAAATTTAGTAAAGAATCTGCAAAAATCATGTATTTCTGTCCCCCGTGGGACCTCAAGTGATGGGTTTTACATAAGGGTTGAGTCCAGAAGGAAAAAAAAAAACAAAACAAATAAACCAGTAGAATCTCACAGGGGACAAAAGTTCCTCCCTGCTTCAAGCCAGAATCTGCCCTCATTGAGGACAGATAACATTTTTAGTAGCATGTCTGAGTCTTTTAATCACCTCAATATAACATAATTAATCAGACTATAGTGCTGGATTTTTCAAGCATCTGATTGTCTTATTAAAAACAAAGTATAGTGTAGGAAGTATATAAAACTAACTACAGAGTTATTCTGGATGCTAAAATTCAGATTAGTTTTACACATCTTATAAACAACTTATTTTCAAACACCAGTCATTTACAGTTTTGAAAAAGACAAATTGTTTGATGTGTGGATGCTTCAAAGACAATGCAATTTCTTTATTCATCATTGTAGCAATATTTATATGAAGATGCTACTTATAATTATACCGTTAAGGGAATCTTAATTTTCTGTTGTTTCTAGGATCAAGTCATATTGATATGTGGTCTCTAATGCTGTAGTAATCATGTAAATGCAGCCCTGAACTCCATCCGAATCCCAAATCAGAAACCAAAGGACTACTTCCCAACTCACCCCCAGTTGTGTAATTCTTAACTCTTAAGGAAAATCATCTGCTTGAGCCTTCCCTGTTACTCACACAGAAGTAAAGAGCAAGGGACGCAACAGCAAAATATTATGTTTTCCATTTTTATGGAATATTGACTATTTCTTTCTGGCTAGCACCAACCTGTGCTGACATCCATGGGCCTCACTCAGATGATAAGGGAGGGAGGAGAGTCCACAGACTGTGAGAATGTCCTAAAAGTAGCTGGGAGACATCTCAGTTCTCCTAATGAGATTTGCTTGGGTTTTTCTCTGACATTCATGAGCCAGAAACCACTTCATGGATATCCCGATTTGATATTCATTAAGTTACTTAAAAAAAAAACCAAAACAAACAAACCAAAAACAAGTGTCCAGCTCTATCTTAGGAAAACTGTGGTTTGAGGAATTATGGCTCTTCAAAGGGTACTCGGGCTTTTGGCATGAATTTCCAGGAGCTGGCTCAGCACCGATGCTGCTGTCAGGCAAAGCGACTCCAAGGTCTCCAAAGGTTTACAACTCCTATGCTTGGCCTGGTTTAATTGATTTCTGGTTTTGCTAGGGTTCTCACAGCACATTACAAGGCTTTTCAAAGTCGTTTATTTTAATTTTCAGAACTTTCTGGTTGGCAGGAAACACAACCAACAAACACTAAGACATTTTTCCTCAGGAAAGCAAGATGCCAACTTTCTTTCCCATGCTGAGCTGTGTGAACTGTGGCACAACACTACAGGAGCATTACTCGTGTAGAAAGAACACTTTTTTTGCTCATCTTTCATTTGAAAGAATTATCCTTAATTCAATAAAACTCTGAGATTCAGTGAGTGAATTATAGAATGGAACTGAGAAATCTACATTCCCACTCAAAAAAGAATTAAAAAAGAAAAAAAAAAAGCAAAACTGACACACAAATTGCAATTTTTTTCCTCTTAGAAGATTATTTCACAAGGGTCACTGCCACCAGTGCCACCAGCAGTAAAGCCGCTCTATCACCCTGATCATTTTTAATCTTCCTGCACAAGTCATGTTACCACCTTAGCAGCACTGACAAAAGCATCTCTTCTCCTGAGTCATGCTGGTGGTTTATCCATAAATGTAGGGATATAATATTGATTTAGACACGCTGTAGGATTTGAAAAGAGAAAAATCATTCAAGCAGACTCAATGACTTGTGTGTGGCAGGTTCATTGCATCCCATGGAAAAAGTCTCCAGAGATGGGAAGGAAAAGGACAAGTGTCCAAGAAAGGAGTTTCTTGTTGTTCTCCCAAGGAGCAGGATTTGGCTGCTGAAATGGAGGGGTTTATCAGACCCAGCAGGCACAGCCATGGCCACATTTCCCTACAGAGCTCAGCGAAGCTTCGGATCAACTCCTGATCTAAACATACCTATAAAAGGTCCTCTGTCTTCATCTCCCTGTCCATCTCACTCATTTTGCAAGATTTAAAGACATCTTGAACCTGTGCAATGCTGCAATGAACCTTCCAGTGCCCCATGTAAGCCCCTTGATGTGGTGCTGCAAACAGCATGTTGCATCATGCACAGGCCAATGTCCTCAGAGGTGTTCAGGTGCTTAATTCCCTGTGGCTTCTCCAGGTTTCTGGCACAGAAACCCTCCTCAGGACCTGGGCCTTGGTGCCTCTCTTCTCCTGATCTAAATTAAAAGATAAAACTCCTCCGTAACTAATAAAAGTGTTCAGAAGTGACCAGACAAGTAGCAGTGAGAAGGTAAATTACCAGGGCTGAGATACTGGGTTTTTAAAGACAGAAAAGCCTTAGCACAGCCAGGAATTCATTTACCATGTGAAAAAACCTGTTCAGAGTATAATGGGAACTCTACCAATTAATATACTTCACAGATGCCTCTCTCTAATAAGCAGAGTTAGAGGGATCATTTTTCTTTGACACACGCCATAAGGGAATGAAAAGGTTAATGTAGTGTATGTGAGTGCATTTTTTAAAATCAATTTAAGGGAATTTTCTCTGCTGTAAATTAGGCTGTGGCACCAGGGAAAGCCATCAAATTCAAATTAACAAAAGGAACAAAAGAATTTAATTTAAAACTACATTGTGATTGTATTGCTCATTGGTCCACACACAAAAAAAATCAGTAACATACATTTCATTTTACCTTCTTTGATTACAAAAAGGCTATTATCAGTGAAAGATAATGTTGAATCTTAATTAAAAGCAGGACTCTCCCTCCCACCAGCCTGTAAAGCTCAACATTTTCTGTAATGCAATATAGAGTCATTTTGGTTAGGAATCCCATTTGTCAGCTCTCTTTACATTCACCAGACTGTAACTCTCTACCTCTGTTTGCATGTGCTTCTGTAAGCTCAGAAAAAGCAGGGTTTGGCTTCTGAACTCCAGACTTCCCTTCAGCAAGACCTGGTGTTGGGCTTGCTGCAGCTGAAGGTGTGAAGCTTCGTTGGACTCAAGGCATCTGCCTAGAAGAACTGAAACAGTTTTCAGGTTTCCACTGATTTTAACTGACAGAAGAGCAAACATCAGCTGAAATCCTACTTTTTCAAGAGATCTAAAATGATTCTCCTAACCTTCATGGCATTGCCACAGGCTCTCCACTCCCCATTATCTGACTTGCAAACTATGGACTCTTTTCCCCCTCACAACAACTATACCTGGAGAGGACATCCAGTAGTGAAATGACATTTACACTCAAATCACAATAAGAACACGTCTTTGAGGTGACACAGCTCCACACAGTGCTGCCCAAAATTATCACCAGTCATAGCCCTTGTGCTTTTCTCAAGTGACATTTGCTGTCACCAAACTCAGGAACTGAAAGGTGGCTCTGAGGACAGCAAGACTTTATGACATGTTCTGCGTCAATGAAGTGAAGAGAGGATATGACACAACTGATCTGCCCTCATACATTGGCTGCTGTGCTGGCTGCCAAAAGGTATCTGCAGCACAGGAAAGGAAGAGACAAGTCATATGAGCTACTCAAGATAAATCAACTGCATTATTTTCCTTCCCCTTCACTGACATAAACACCTGTATCATTCCCCTTGTGTATTCAAAAGCTCTTCATCTGATTCACTACTGAAAGCCTTCCTCTATAAAGAGCAGACAGTGATCAATATCAGCCTTAGCCCTGTACAAGAAGTCAGTTCTTTAGTTTTCATCTCCTTTGAAATGTGAAACACTGGCCTTCCATACACTGAGTGGAGCTGGACCTTGGCTCCTCTGAAGAAACAGCTCACAAGTCAATAGCTGCAGCCCATTCCCCATCAGGTAGGACCAGGCAACAGTGGAGAACAGCAGCACAATTCCACCATCTCACCTAATGCCCTCCCCATATGCTGAGGGACTATAGCTAGTGAATAATTAATTAAAAATATGTGTGATCAGAAGTTCAAAAGAAACAGGAATTGCAGAAGTAAAAGCCAGTGGTCTGGTGTTTGGGGTTTTTTTCCCCCTCCCCCCCTCCCCCCACTTTCTTTCTCTTTTCCCATGGGCTTCTTTGGGTTCAAAGGGGAATAAAAAGACCCTTAAAAATGTGTACTCCAAATCCCAGACTGGATGGGCCTCTTAGTAACTTGTTCTAGTGGAAGGTGTCCCTGCCCATGGCAGGGGATTTCAAACTAGATGATCTTTAAGGTCCCTCCCAACCCAGACCATCCTATGGTTCTATTACTCTAAATCTGAAAGCCATCACCATGTGTGCTCCTGAGAGCGTGGTGCCTGTTGGTGTGATGTGTCTGCCCTGTGTCTCCCATAACCCAGGAGGGCACCTTAAGCTGTGCTGTGTTTGAAACATGGATCTGGGATAGGTGCTGGGGCAGTCAGCCTGGACTAAGCTGCAGGTTCTTGCAGCCACATGGTCCTGGGACCCCAGTGAGCTAATTTAAACCTGTGACTTGTGACAGTGACTGCAAAGCAGACATGCTTTCATTTACTTTTTAGTGGGAGGATGGAGGAGGCAAAAAACCTGTGTTTTATGACCTCTCCTTGTTAACAAGAAATATGCCAAGACTGTGCCTTAGTGCCCAATGCTGCTGCTTTTTTTTTTTTTTTTTTTTTTTTTTTTTTTTTTTGTGGTATTGGAGCAGCAAAGAAAAAACACTGCTTTTTTTTGTACATAGTATTTTGCCTTTTAAAATATTGCTATCCTAGCCTTATAATGTAAAATGAAAAAGTCGTATTATGTTCAGGAAAACTCATAGCAAACTAATGGGGCACTTCAAACCTCGTATTGTTCTCTTTTTCATCTTCTTGGCAGGAATTCAAAAAAATAATCAGAATCTAGTTCATTCTCTTATATAACCCTTTGTAAAGGACTCTTAAAATTCACATCAACAGCAACTTATTCCCACTTTTGCCTTAATTTACATTTTGTTTAACGGCTTCATCACCATTTATTTGCGATTTTGGTATTTTTAATTCCCTCCTGAGAGAAAGAAGGACCTCTCCTGGGTAATAGGATGAGAGTTGGAATCTGTCTGCTTCTGTGGTGCTCCTGTAAAAAATATACTAACAGAAAAAGTCCCTTACAGGGAATAAGCCCAGTCATATATATTTTTTTTTTCCCCTGGGATCTGATAAGACAATTCCAGTGATGACAAGTCCAGATGCAAGAGCCACATGAACAGGTACTCTGAGTACAAGTTACACCACTGCACAGCACATCCCCTTTGCATACTGAAGACATGAAGTGTAAAATAATCAATCTTCCAAGGCCCTAACGAGCCTTGTGCTACAGGCTGTACCATGCCATCAGCTTCTAGAACAACAAAAATGCCTGGCACAGAGAGAAAAGACAGCCAGAGGCTTGTATCAAATGTCTCTGTGAAATTACAGGAGGTACTTAACCTTTGTCCTACAACTTTTCATGGGAAATAAGAGCATTTGCCATCCAGGCAGGAAGTCATTAACCCCCATGGGAATGAAAGATGTCTTGATATAATCTTGATCCTTTGACAAAAAGAATTTGTTGAAGTCAGACATTCTCAAAAGATAAGTCTATGAAACTTCTATGCTTGGGTTCATGCTCAGCATAGACTTCCTGAGACCCTCCTATATTCCACACCATCCACACTCTGCATATCTTTTAATTACAACACAACTAGTTTTTCACTTATATGAAGTACTATATTAAGAATTCAAATTCCTAAACCAGAAAATGCACTTGTTGCAGGAAAACGGTCTGTGGAAACAAGAAATGAGAGAAATGGTTGGAAAAAGTCTAGTTTGTACAGGCTTCTTCATGCTTGTACTAATTCAATTTTCTGATTTTGAACTAATCCCTCTCCCCATCAGTTGGTGACTCCATGGTAGGAGTAACCATGCAGGGTGGGAGCCCATGGTGTGGTTTCAGTTTTTGATCCAGTAATGTCAACCATACTCCATAGGGTGCTGATCCCCAAATCTGTATCCTCACTGGTTTGTAGCTTTTGCTGCCACTGTTTTGTCAATAGTTTTCTTTTTCATAGCGTGAAGAGATGGAGCACCCTTATGTTAGAAACAGAGATTTGGGGAAATATAGAGGGTTTACTAGGTCATCTATACAAGATGATTGGGAAATTGCATAGAAAGAAGGGTTAGGTTATTAAAAGCGATTTAGGTGCTTGACTGCTCTCAATTTCCCTCCAGACAAGGCTCACAAACATCTGTAAAAATTGATGCTCCAGTTCCTAAGCACCTCACCATTTGACCACCCTTTAAAAGCCATAGTCCTTTGGGTTCCCTGCTCACATACAGAAAAAAAAAAAAAAAAAAATCTCCCAGGATAGATCTGGGGAAGGGGAGCAGCCTTGAAGGTGAGCCTCACACACGAGAGGTTCGCTGGGCAGGGCACGGAGAAAGGGTGCAGCTCCCCTTAGGACGGCCCAGAGCTCACCCACGACACACCAACCTGCCTGCTCAGCTCTCACTTCCAGCAATGCCTCCTCTGAAGCCGTGCCAGATAACGAAACACATGCTCCTGTGCTGCAGCTGGTCTTGCATCCGTGCCCAGGGGCAGCACATCTGCGGTGTGAGCAGCAAGGGGGGAGGCAAGGACACAATTTCAAGTGAGAGGAGCAGGAGGTAACAGCTAATCAACTGCTTCCATCGCCTTGTCAGGACAGGAGCATTTGAACTTGTCTGGGAGAGCACCGTTGGGTGTGCTGTCTGTTATCTGCTGCTCTGCACAGGCAGGTGTAATCTCCACATATTTTATTAGCTCCTGTAACACTGCACGGATGGATGCCACACACAGTTCCAGCTTACCACTTTCACCATCAATTATTAAAACACTTGTTGCAGAGGGAAGAAGAATCCTGTTTCCCTCTGCTGCTTCTGGGATGATTGCAGCAGTCACAGCAAATTGCCTGAGCATCTTTCACGGAGTCTGATTTGGCGAAGACCACTGCCGTGGGCAGACCCAGGATCAGCAAGAGGTGGGGATGCTTGGCCTGCCTGGTAATGGGGATGCACTTGGAATCAGCCTCTGGAAAAACGCTTCCCATGTCCATTAAGGATGACATTTACCTTAGTCCAGATGGCACTCATCACCCTCTGTGCACCATTTACGCCCTGAGCTCAGAGAGATGGTGTGTGGTGTATGGGGATGATGTGTGCAGTTCCAAATTGCAAGTGTCAGCCATGTGTGCATTTTTATTATTATTATTTATTTTATCTTAAGGGAAATGTGGGCAATTAAGCAAAGGAATAGAAAATAGGTAACTTCAAAAAAAAAAAAGTAAAACATGACCCTATTATAGCTATGTTTTGCTTGTCTGTCGATCTTTTATTAAGTAACTGCACAGTATGACTCAGAGTATTGTTGACTCCTTCATCTAAACACAAATTTAACTCTGTGTATTATGGGCAGCTCCTACAATCAGGAACCTTATTTAATACCTTACTAAATCCTTTTGATACCAAATAGGAAATGCTGCTGTCATTAATGTATGATCCTGCATGATGGCTTTTCTGCCTCCTTTCTTATAGGATGCTTTCCTACATCCACAGGGAAAATACTGACAGAAAAGCACAGTGGTTTTCTTTGTCCCCACATGCCCATAGGCTCAGCTGTAGATGAACTCAGGAAAGCATTTAATGGGATGCCTTTTTCTAGTAAGAAAACCATTCAAGGTTGTTCTGAAGTCCCACGTACCTCAGTGGGATGCAGATATGAGTGCCTAGGCACTTCACAGACATTTTGCTGTATGACTTACCAACATAAACACTTGCTCTGCAGAAAAATACCCAAGATACAATGGAGGTGTCTACAACAGGGATGTCCCTCCCTTGGTGGAAGGATGGCCACCCTGTGCACAAACTCCTGCATCACCTCCCAGCAACACTCAGCCCTCTCTGCGCACAGTGTGGGGAGCTGAGCCCCAGCTCATGGGTGTCTATTCTCAAAGTGGATCTGGCCATTAATCAGGAAAGGAAATTAAATATTATGGTCTTTCACACCCTAATGACTCGAGAATATAAATTATATTTGACACAATATATTAAAGATCTTATAAAACTTCATCAACATGGAAGAATATGTCCTGTGTTTTCCTGCTTTTTAATAAATCAGATAAAAACAATGCCACAATATAACCATGAGATGAGAAGATTATCAGGAGTGTAAAAATGAGAAAAACAGGGTGCTACCACGCACCTTGGAAGACAAAACACAACAAGGTGTTACAAGGTTGGGAGGGAAAACAGAAACCCTAGTTAAATTTTGATATAATTGATGCTGTAGATTTAACCACTCCATTACTAAAGGCAAATGATGTTTCCTTTCCTTGCTTTAGGCTGCATCTCAAGGGGGCATATAAATAGTTAAACAGCTATATCAGAATTCATCAGTTTTTAGAGAAAAATTAAACCTCAACATTGATATCTGTGACATAATGACTTAGAAGTCAGTGCATAATTAATCTTGGTATTAACTGGATACCCTTGTGGTATATGATTTATTATGGGTTATTCATCTAACTTCTTCTATGGGTATTACTTCATGCACACACAATCTAATAACTTTTAATGCAGTAGCAGGTCCCGCCTCATAAAAAAAAGACATTAACATAGTTGGAAAAATACTGTTATATCAATTGATCATACTCCATTTTCAATTCTCTGCTGCACTTAGTGATTGAAAACTAAACCTGAAATACAGATCTTATACTTTCATCTTCAGCCTTACTGTCCTTTTCAAACTGCATTTTTCTTATTTCAAAACCATAACTATAGTTTCACATACCTATACCCTTCTTAAATGTATCTGTATCCAGGCAGCATAACATGTAACATCCTCTATTCTTGCCTCTGTTTATATGCGGAATTCTCAGCGATGATTAAGTATTTCAAGAGGCAGCTCAGTCAGTTTAACTAAAAAGGCTCTTCTGGATGATTCTGTGATATGTTGTAGGATACAACCATTAGTTTTATTTAGGTTTGTATCTCTAAATTGTCTTTCTCCCTGCATGAATGCAAGATACTGTGAGGCAGATGGTTCCTTACTCATCAAAGCAGCTACCAGAGATACAGTCCCTGAGATGGCTAGAGAGGTCCCTACTTGTCTTTGAGGAATGTTTCCAGATAGAGCTAAAAGGGAACACCCAGCACACATCAAATAATTTGAAAAATGCTTGAAAATAAATGCAAAAAAAGCATTCCTGCAGCAGTCAAGAAAGATATGGGGGAACCAAATGTAATAACCATAACTGACCACAACTGCCCACAACAGAAACATAACTGTTCAAAAAGGACATTTCCTATACTAACATCACCTCTTTACTCCTCTCTCAGATATTACTGCTTCTCAGACTATTCATTTATAGGTTTCTCTAAATTCAGCCAGCCTTCCAGTGAGGTAATGGGATGATTGGATAAATTAATAATTACCAGAATTTGCTGAGGCTTCAGAAGAAGATGGTGACGTTTGGGTTGGCATTGCATGGGGAGGGTGAGATGCAGGCCGTATACTCATATACCCAGGCATTAGACATAGTCATATACCCACCACAAATAAAAGAGAATTTACCACTAGTGACTATCACTCTGCTTAATAACCAGATTTTCAAATTCTCTTCAGTCTTGGTAGTGGATGTTGAAAGTTTCTATGCCTCCCTGTGTTACAAATGGTCATAATATTACTTGTAAAGAGCTTAATTAAAAGAGGCAGTGTTGAATCTAAAGGCTCTGTCACTGCTGTCAATCTGAAATGTTTTGTCATCATTAGGATAGCTCTGAGACAGTCAGCAGATGAAAACCATGGCATGCCCTGAAATTTTTAAGGTGCTTCTACCAACCCTGTTCATAAGAAAATGCTTTTGGGGTCTCCCTTTACATATTGACACAATGTCAAAGAGTTAATTTATTAATATGCACCAAATTCATGTGAATGAATTAGGATCTATTTCAAGAAGCTCTGCCTTCTGCTACCTAATTCTGTCTCAAGACAATGCCCGGCAGCAGATTCACACCTAAAACTTCAGTATTCTGGCCACAGTAAAAAGCAGCTATGCTCACCATATGTTTACTGGTTAAAATAAGATCCTTGCATAGATGTGATGGATATCTCCTTTGAAACAGGCAACGAGCCACCACAGGGATGCAGGAGTTGGTAGCAGCCAGTCCAGCACCAAGGTCCAAGCAGGTGGCAGTACCTGCCACAGCGACGATGCTCATTGCTCCCCTCCTTAGCAGCGTGTGTTCACACACAAAAACTAGGCTCTGTGGCCCAAAGTTACTCTTTCAGGTGAAAACCCACTGGCTTTCCAAACTGCTGTAAAGTCCTAAGCCAGCTCCATGCTAAGGTAACAGCTGTTTGCACATGATGCCCTTAGAAAGGAGCTTGCTGTGCTGTCACTGCGAATAATGAAAAATTGCTTTAGTTTGGTCTTCCATAATCATTCCCAGCAATGCTCCAGAGTTTAAAGATCTAATCCTGTTTGTAAAATTCAATTAGGCTTTGCAAAAAAAAAAAAAAAAAAAAAAAAAAAAAAAAGGAATTAGTCATAAAATTTTAGATAAACAGATCTTAGCTAAGAACAAAGTTGTACCACTACTCCAGTCAATTTCAGAATTAAAGGAAATCAATAAAGTATCATATTTCTGTAAAATATTATCTGCGGTACAGCTTGTTTTCTCATTTGGGCACGAAGTTAAAATTGAACTCCAGTTTTCACTGACTGCTTATATAGTATAAACTTCAAATAAAATCATAAAATCACCTTCCATATATGCATGTTTCTTTTTAGAGTAGGTGGCCAGGTAATGCCCTGACTTTTGAAGAGATGAAGGAGGCAGAAGGCCTGGGTCTGAGCACCCACCCAAAGGGGAGGCAGCACAGCAGCACCTGCCTATTATTAATCTAACATAGTGCAATGACAATTTGCATTTGCAATCAAGTAAAAATAAGTCAAGCTACATTTTCTCATGCTATCTTTCCTTTCCCTGTGTTTTTTTTTTTTGCTTTCAGGGTTACCTCACTGGAAGGGCAGAGAAGAAGTTTTGGGGGAAGGGTAGAGAGCTAGAGATGGCAGATGTTCCTCTGACTGATGGTGTCTTACAAACCCCAAGTGCAGATGTGACATAACTGGGTTTTGCTCCCTCTTCTAAAGCAGGCTCTTGTAAGCCTTTATGATGATAAATGTTAATTTTATTCCACTGTGTCTACAAGGTGATTTTCAAATTCCTGTTGATTTACAAAAGAACTTAGGTGTTCAGCACTTGTAAAAACACGGCTGTTTCAATAGACACCTTCAGACAGATTTAGGTATTTAACCTGAAGAGTCAACATTTGCAGTTCTCCAGCAAGATTAGTTGGGCTTTCAGGGCAAATTTCTGCATCATCAACTGGATGTTGTGCTAACCTGGATCCTTGCCTGGCCCCTATCCAGGTGACTGTATGAAGAAACTAAGCGTGGCCTGGCTCAGGCAGGGGCACTCAGTTGTTCTTACCATAGCAACTCCTTGGTGTGGCTTCGATTTGTGACACAAGTAAAAAAAAAAAAAAAAAAAAAAAATTAAAAAAACCCCACCAAAATTTAAAAAAACCCCACATCAAATAAATAAATAAATAAATGATCCCAAAGGAAAGATTTGAGTTCAGCCCGAGCATCAAATGTCCCACTGAAGCTGCAGCCCAACAGAGCTGAACGGGGTGAAGGTGTCAGAGTGTGTCCTGCTGCCATGAATGGGCCTTTACAGTGTTGAATTTATCGGTAGAGATGTCATGCTTCTGCAAACTCAGGAACAAATCCTTAATGATCCAGGCAGAAAGGAAGAAGCTCTTTTATATTTACATTACAATAAATGCTTGCTGTTTCTGGGACGCGTGCTTTTCCAGAATCCATGTGGACTTTATTCCCAGAATAATCTGATAAATTCCTAAAGAACTGATAAGAAAATCTTGGGGAAAAGAAGGTAAAACAGCCTTTTTCTTCTCAATATTTAAGAGCCAGAACCTATAAAAAATTGTTGAAGATCTGCCAACATTTCCAATGATTTTCAAAGTCATTCCATTTTTAGTTGCTCCAGAACTGCTGATATCAGCAAGCATGCCCTTCTAAATAATTTATTGGCATTTCTACATAAATTAGATACTTAAAGGTGAAGATGCCATGAACCTTGTGGAGGCTGAGTGCTCACTACATGGACTATAATTCATCAACCCAACAGACAGATTTCCAAACTGGCTTAAACCCCAGCAGGCTCACGGCTTGGAAATAGTTCAAGGACTCCAGAGATTGCAATACGCTCTTGAAATGTCACTTGCAGTAAAAGCCCATTCTACACAAATATAAATCACCATAAAATAAGGTAGAAACCTCAGAGAGTTATAAATTGATCATTTAAATCACATGTTAGTTACTGCTCACAAAAATAAGCAATGCAAAAAAATACATTTACTTCAGCTAAGGACATGTATTAAAAAAGACAGGACAGTTTACAAGGCAGAGCCTTCAGCTAAAACATGTATCTGTGTAAAGAAATTCTTCAATAATACACTTTAATCCTGTCTATTTCTAAAGTCACTATGGACTTCTTTTTGGCTAAAAAAGCGATATGACAACAGATGACTGATTTGCAGGATTTTGTCACTGGAAAATGTTATGTTGGTATTTTACTCTGTAACTACTCTACTTATGAAGCCTCTGGTCAGCTCAGAAGGAAACAATCTGAAGAAGAGGATGGATGATATTTCCAGAAGAATGATGAGGACGAGAAACTGGTGAATAAAAAACACTTCTCCTAGTATGGAGCAGATAATCTTAAATCTCCAAAATTTGTTTTTAAATGAAAAAAGGAAAAAAAAAAAATCAAAGAAGATCCCATCCCCGCTAGAGAATCACTGCTGCCAAGGATGTGTGGGTATTGTTAGGATTTTTTTTTAAGTGGATCCCTGAAATACATTGGTATGAAGGAGTGATAAAAACTAGTCATTAATTAAATGCTAAAGGGGATGGAAAGGTGATAAAACCAGCATTTTCAACAGAAACCATGAGAACAGGAGTGACAAAGTCACTATTTGAGGTAGAAGATAACAAGATAGAACAAGACTAAAAATGGAAATAAGCAGTACAATCAGTGCTAATATGTCTTGTGATTAATTTCCAAAGTGTAAAAAAAAAAAAAAAATATCATCAGTAGCTCAAAAGAGTTATGGAATCAATAATGATGGCCTAAAAGTCATGGAAAGGCTGAGTTACAGCAGGTGAAGTGGGGAGGCAGCTGCTGACAACAGAGATAATGAGTGTCAGTGAAGGTCATTCCATCTCCCTGATCTCTGGGTGACTAACCCCAACCCACCAAGAGAAGGGACAGCAGTGCTCAGCCCTCCCTGTAAGAACACGGGGGCAGGGGCAAGAACTCCTGCTTGAATACAAATCCTGGTTGCATTTATTAAATGGGCTGATGTTCTCATCATTTGGAATTCACAGTAAAGGACACAAAGGAAAATGCCAGCATAGTGAACTTTTCAGCTATCAGCCAAAAAGTTCTTTGCAAGTGTTTTTTTGATCTAGTTCATAACACAGATTTAGACTATGTGGAGGCCCAAACAAAATGAATAAACTAAACGGATGATGATCAATGAAACCAGGAAAATTTCAAGCATAAAAAGAATTTGTGGATTCTGGTTTTTTTTTTTCCCTATTTGTTCTTGAAAATGGATGGACTATTAATGTTTCATTGCCTGTTTTTACTCAGTTACTACCAAAAAAAAAAAAAAAAAATTAGACACTTGTGTCCTTGCTGCAAATTCTGAGCTCTGCCTTGGTCCCCAGCTCTGAGTTCTTTTCAGTATTTGGTTTGGACTCTGACAAATCAGCTCTCCTGGCACTATCCAGATTATGATTTTGAGGCCAAACAGAAAATAAGGTATGGCATCATCTTCCTCATGAGAAGAGATGCAGCAAATTAGTTAATCAGAATTCAGTCACTATAACAATTTAAACCATGCTTGACTAGTTACCTCACTACTTGCCATTCCTAACATTACTACCCGTTTAAGATGAGACACCAAGAGGAAATTGGGTTCTGCTCTCACATTTACACAACACCATTACTTTTTCTTAATGACTAACACGCCCTGTTTAATAAAACCCTGGCATCAACTTTATTACATCCTGCACTGCTAATGATTTGGTAGTCACCTAATGCATTAATCTTGATTCATGGCTCACTTGAAATATTTATATAGTACAAAACGCTTAAGCGAAGGTCAGTTGCATACAAAGCTTCAAAGAACAAACTGCAAGATTTTGTGTTGCCTCTAGCTCCTCCTCAGGAAGAGAGTATGCCTTCCCACACCCTGGTTGTGCACCCACACATCTCACCCTGGGGCTCCCATAAAGACGGGTCTGCTCCTCTTCCCCAGCTACTTCCCCAAACCTACGGAGTGCCAAAATTCCATGCTCTGCATCCACTCCATATTAAAAATGTTTGAGGTAACTAAAATTCCCTAAAAGAAACACCCTCATTTGAGGACACGAAAGAACCAACCTCAAAAGGATGAAGCAGAAGCCCCTGTTAGTAGAATATTTACAAATATGTTGATATAAACAAGTTGAGAACCAAAAGATATGTGGAAACAGTTGAAAAGCAGAGAATGGTCCCTACAATACCAGCAGTCAGCAGTGACCCTGGCAGGCAGTAGGAGCTGGGTTTAGGAGACGGTCCAGCAGCTGTGGGCAGCAAAATGAGCCATATGGCAACAAGATTTTATTACTGAAGAAAGAACTTTATTTTCACTGCTTTTTACATTCATAAAGCACCAAATTCTTTCAGATGGTTTCAACATAATTCCTCTGATATTAAGAGTACACGCTGACCCAGGGAAATTCAAACTATAGGACATAATACAGACACTATGGGATCTAGAATAAAAGCAGAGAGATGAATCTCTGAAATAACTAGATAGGCCTTTACAGTCATAGAATCATTAAGGTTGGAAAAGACCTTTAAGATCATCAAGTCCAACCTTCGACCGAATACCACCATGACCACCAAACCATATCATGAAATGTCACATCTACTCGTTTTCTGAACACTTTCACAGATGCTGAATGTACTTTCTCTAAGTATAAAAGCAGGACACTGACTCCCAAACATAACTGCTTCTGCCAGCCTGCTCCCAAGCCCTAGGAGGCAGGGTAGACAATACAATGCCACAGGCTGCTAAGCCTGTAACCAACTTCTTGTCTCTTTTCCAGTCTATACCTCAAAGCACATAGGAAATGTCAGTACTGCAGCACTCACTTTATGTGCTAATTCTGCATGTGGTCTGTGGTTTTCTACTGGAGCATTTTAGCATGGGCTGTTGTATACAAGATGTTTTTGAGGCTCAGAGTAATCTATGAAAGCTGGGGTTGGTGAGGAAAAGTCTGACAAAACCCTCTTCTCCCCTACACTTTGTTCTCTTTGCAGCTGTTTTTTGCTCCCTGTGCACTGTCTAGTGACATGAATCATGGAACAGAAGGAACAGTTTAATCAATAAAATGTTTAATTGCTAAAAATTATTTCACAACCACAAACTCACAGTTGAGAGACCACACTATCTGTCACTGAAGATGCATTATGAGGGTGTCGTAGGTTAGCAGGGTCCCCCACTTCCTGGGGGACTGTGAGATGGTTTGTCCAGGTTGATTTCCGGGACAAAACCAATCAAAAGTCCTGGTAACGCCTTTTGCAATTACATCTTTAAGAAACGGAAGAGAAGGTTAGTTGCGCGGTTTGAAATCAAGTAGCCA
>JAWWES010000081.1:6447835-6512051 GCA_035583135.1 Lophotriccus pileatus | reverse complement strand
TTGTAATATTATTTTTCCCCAATTGGATTTTAGTTTTGTCTGCATAAACCTTCTCTCACAGCTTAGACCAATTTGGTCGGGGGGTGTGGGAAAAATTGTCATTCTGGACAAACCCACGACAGAGGGGAAAACAAAGAGGTTTAAATGTCATTAGCAAAACAATAATAAAATAACCCATAAAAATTGAAAATATGACTTAGTGAGAGGATATAAACATAAAACAGTGAAGTTCCCAAGGTGGAATCATATTGCATTACAGATAATTCCATATAATGTGGTTTAAAATGGCAAGCTGCATTTGTATTTTAAGGTGTGCAGACATATTTATTATGAGCAGCCAGTTTACTTGACTGCTTCATGAATTCAAGGAAAAATGCAGCTTCCATCAAATTGAATTGCATTAAGTGGTCACTGCACCCTGAGAAGAACAGATTCTGTTGCTCTCAAGTGGAAACAAATCTGAGAACAGGAATTTCTAACTATTATACACTGTGTCATACAGCAATGACTAAAGTGAATCAATGTTTCAGTTCTGATCCTTTATATGCAACACTTCCTTGAATACTTACTCACTTTGCTAGGAAGTGATATGTAAAGAGCCCAGCAAAATCATCTGCCTCAGCACTTCTGCTGTAATTAAACGCAGTCACATGTTGGCACAAGTAATGACCACCATCTGCTCAAATCCATGGCTAGTCCATCCTTCACCACAAATCATGAATCTCCACATGTCCAGCAAAATACCCATTACCAGCTGATTCTCCAAAGCACCATATGAATAATCTGAATATGCAACGTGCTTGTTACAGATGAGCGCTAATATATTTGGCCTCTAAAAATGCTCATCTAGTTCTGGATGCTTCAATACTAATAACATCAAATTCTTAAAAGAAAATATACTAAATGACCTGGGTTGCAAAGGCAGGTCTCAGGAATTAGATAAAGCCAAGATTTATGTTGTCTCTTCAAGCTGTAAGCACTTGCATACAAGACCATATCCTGGGTTTATTTCACACTCTGGGTATGCCCAATGCTAATATTTCCCTGATTATTTTTATTTCATTAGTATATCTCACCTTTTTGCTACTCACCACTCAAATCTCATTACATTAAAAGATTATTAACTCCCTTTAAAGTTTTCCATTAGCATTTCTACACCCTCAAATGAGGTCTGAGTACTTTGTGAAGTCTACGCTCTCCCAGTGCTCACATGGTGGATTTGCACATATTCTGCAGGCAGACAGCCTCCAGGACAAAGGCCAGAGCTTCAGCAGTGCTCCAAGCTCTCATTCCTGTCTGGAAGGACTGGGAATGGCTCTGTCATCAGCCTGCTAACAAATAACTGGACATCACCTCTTCTAAGACTTGCAGTCATTAAGGTTATACTGTAGATGTCAATGCTGACAGGCCACACATCAGCTGTGGATGAAGGTGTGAATAGCACACTTGTGAGCCTGCTTTTCACCAAGGAGTATGGGCACAGTCTAGAACTACATCAGTCTAAACCCATCAGGCTTTATTCACTTACAGAATTTTTCTTCCCAACAATTTTTTGAAAGAAGGGAGAATTATTATCCTCTTTTTACAAATGTAGAATCACAGCCTGGACAGATGAATGTCCAAATTTATTTCTAATTTGAGATCACTAATTCACTAGAGATCACTGACTCACTTGAGTCAGCCTCAAGTTCTGCAACCAGTCCTGAAGACATCTTATTTCACTACACAAGCTCTACTTCATCTCTGAAGTCATCAAGCCTGGAAAATGAACAGAGGGTCCAGTGAAAAAACCACCTGGGGGTGAACATTAAAGACTGTGCAAGGATAGCTGTGGGTGTAAGAGACAGGTCATATCTGCATGCAGCCTGATTCTGCTGATCAATTTGCAGGCAACTTCTAAGTGAACACTGCTAATGAATGGGAGTGTTTCTCATGCTCCTGATTCTTCTCTTTTTTTGCTTTTATAGACCTTTGATGAGCAGAGAAAGATTTCTTGGTAGTTCTCTCAAGCACAGAAAAGTCTAAGAGCAATGGTCACAAGTTGCAACACGGGGACTTCTGGTAAGACATAAAAAAAAATCATAATAGGAGTAGTAAAGCATTGGAGCAAGGGCTGGAGAGGCTGTGTCATCTCTACACTTGAAGAATTTGACAGCTCGACTGCATGAGACCCTGAGTGACCTGTTGTAACTGCAGTCCAGCCCTGCCTGGAGTGTGTTTGGGCTGCCTTACTGCTGCAGTACCTCCCACCTAAGTTTTTCTGTGACTGTCCAGTGATGTCTCCACACAGATTATTCTGCATACGGGGGTGCATCCACTGCACTATGGACATGTTCATTGCTCAAATGAGGAGAAATTCCTGACCCACTCTATTTTGAGGATGCCATTTGTACAGTCATGCTTACATAGGATCTGTTATTTGTGCATGACCCCTTCTAAGTCTCCCCATGCCTGAGCAAACATCACACAAATATACAGTCCCAGTGAGGTGCCACAGTTTGGCTGAGGCAATTAGATCATCATTACTGGAAATAGAAGTGAGCTATATACTGTCTGACATAAGTAAATTCAAGGGAATTAAATACCTCATTCCAAATTATAGTATCATCCATCTAGACTTCCTGATAGCCCTGAAAGACAGATGGTCTAGCAAATGGCTATAATCATCATATGGGTACAGTTTAACTCCATAAGACATGTTAAAACAGCAATATTTGCAGAAATATCAACCTGTAGATGTGAATGGGGCCTGCAGATGTGACTGGGTAGGTTCAGTGAAACACAATGGTAAAATTTCAGAGGGTATTTCCTTCATATATTCTTCACTTTCAAAAACCAATTTCACAAAGAAGTTAAAGATGACCAAGATTAACTGATATATCATTAGTAATAATGAGTATGTCAAGCTCTGACTCAATGACTGAAACAACTCTTCTCTGAGACAGCTGCAAGATCTTCCAAAGCAGGAAAAACACGAGACCACACGTGCCTCAGTAAACAATGCTGAAAAACTACACCTTGTTCAATAAAAAAGGCCCAGAGCCCATTCTGTGTTTCTGAGGCCAAATGCCACAGAAGCTCCTCAAAACAGGCTGCTCATTTTTGGAAGGGTCATAGGCAACCTTCTGCCCCAAACTGTGTCTCTGGTGTTCCTGGGAGTGTACTGACTTCCATGACACAAAGTGGTGACGAGTAGCAACTCCTACAACAAATAATCTCAATCAGTTCTCATATAGGAGCCTCTGTACCATACTCATTTTAAAGAAGAGGAGTTTCTGGAAGCACATACTGTCTCAAAAAAAAAAAAAAAAAAAAAAAACCAAAACCCAAAACCCAAATCCAAAAAAAACCCCCAAAACCTAAGAAGTTAATCCTGACATGATTTATCATCCCTTACATCTCATGCAATACTTCAGATGTTCCCCGTGTCATGGCCTGATCCTGGAGTCCTTTCTCCTCTAAGTCACCCTGTTTTTAGAAAAGGGAGAAAGGCCTGCAGGATTAGGTCCTGAACTCCAACCAATATTCTCCTCAAAGGAAAATGATGCATTCTGCCTGCTCAGAATTGCCATGAGAGTGGGTGGCATAGGGAAATGTAATATTTATTTGGTAAATAAGGTTAAGTTATACTGCTTCACTTTTTCATTTGAAGAGGGCAGAGAATTTCCTTCTCCCAGGTTTATTGGATTCAGTAAGTCACCCGTGAATAAAGCATGTGGGGATGGGATGCAGAGTATCTGTGGGAAGATCCACGGAACACACACAGATGGGATTAATCTACTCATTCCACAGATGCAACTGCAGTTTCACAGAAATTCTGCTAAAAACACATTTATTTGGCAGTAAATAAGATGACTAATTGCAAAGGATATCTGCACATAAATTCCAGAGCGAAATTCTGGCACATTTCTAATTGTCATATAAAAGAAAATTACATACTCTCTACTCATTTTTCCCAATTAAATACAATATATGACGTTATTCCTACTAGTCTTATTGGTGGAAATGAAGGCTATTTCTGGTTAACCGTGAAATGCAGCATATGGTTCCCTGATTATTGGTACATTGTGCAGCAGAGGTCCTGGGCAGACAATTTCAGGGGATGATCTGACCATGCCTGCTGCTGGGATCCACAGAGATGCTCCCAATCCAGACCTGCAAATTGTTCTGTGTAGAGTTCTGTGAATGACATGTGGCCCTAAATTAATGACTACCGTATTAGGGCTGTTTGTTTGTTGGTTTTTTTCCCCAAAGTTCTCTAAATAAGGTGTCACATAAAAGTCAAACACAAACTCTGCATGGTAATCAAGGAATTAGAACAATTGTTGCTTGCCTGTGACTTGTTTATAAGAAAATGCTCTTATAAACACCCAGTACCCAAAGTAACATGAGATATATTTGGCAGAAGAAGATGATCTTATCTATCCTAAGAAGATCTTACTTATCCCAAGTCAAGGACAATATTGACTCTTCATATAGGATTTATAATACTGGAAAGAAGGTTAAGAGAAATTATGTGAAAATCATTTGCTGTCAGCTTTGAATAATGAAGCAAAAAAATCCTTTAACATGGCACACAATGTAAGATATGCCAGTAAATGTAACATTAAACAAAGCCAGCCCTGCAACAGCAGTACACTGCAAGTCTAGCACAGACCAGACATGTTTCAGTAGTGCAGTGGGAATTAAATGTTGCTGTCTTTATCTGTACACACAAGAAGAGCTCTGTCATTCTGTCCACATAATGGGATGTGAAATATGCCAGTTTATTAATTGCTTAACATCTACCAAACAGCACAGTATTTCCCAAGTGGGAAAACACATGCTAAGAGGGAAAAAAAAACCAAACCCCACAACCAAACTGTAATTTAAAATGTGACAATTCTCAGTACTGGACATAAAAGGGATTCAGTAGGAATGCAGTTGGTTGAACACTGTCACTTGCCCTCACTGTGAGCCCTTCTTTATGCATGAGGATTTTGAAGTCTAATGAGTATGCACAGAGCATTCCCACTGATTCACCACCACAGAGAAGAGATTTGGCTGGGATTTCATCCAGAAAACAGCTAAGAAAATAGCAAAACACAGGTATGGAAAAATCTCTGCTATGCTCCAGGATTCTACCTTCCCTCCATAATAGAGCTACCTCATATGCAGCTATTTTCCCTGCCTTGCTGCACATAAACCCTCTCTAAAGTGCATTTCTGACACTTTTCCCTTAGGAAATTCTCCCAGACACAAGGAAAATATGCTGCAAGCCATGGCTCTTACTTGCAAATCTCATACATTGAACTCATCTGCTCTGCACAGGAAACGCAAATATCAATATCACGATCCAAAAAAAGGGCAGAGAAACACCATTCTCCTTTTTTTTTTTTTTTTTTTTTTTTATTAACTGAGCTCTGCCAACCCTTCAGTAACCAAAGATCATCAGTCAGACTCATACATACAAATTATGAAAAGCCATGGATATTTTCAAGCAGGAAACTTAAAACGTACCATTAGCTTTCTGGATTTGATCTTTCCAACACATTCATTTCAAGGCCTTTTTTTTTTTTTTTCACTTGTTTGACTGTTCCAAGTCGAGGTTTGCATGTGGCCACTTGCCTCCTGGAGTAGGGCCACAAAAAGAAATGCCAAATATTGTGAGGGCTGTGATAAAAATTGTAGCTTACAACCCAGCTAAGCCTCCTCCTCCACTCATGCTTTGCCAGAGGGAGACAGGTGAGCCCCAGGTCTGCCACTCTCCAACGCTCACGTGAGACTTGTGGACATGCTGGTGGTTACAGACCACTCCTGACAGTGGGAGAGGAGGCTGCAGCATTTGTAGAAGCAGTGTGTGGTCAGGATTTTAATGAGATGGGTCAGGAACACAAGCAACAGGGGACTGATGAGGACAGACCGGCGAGAACAGAACCTTTTACTGTTTTTCCATCTTCATGGACACATTTCAGCACCAGGGCATTGACCCATCAGTGCCAAAGACAAAATTTGGGACCATGAGATCCACGTACTGATCGTGCTTATAGTGACAGCCCTGAGATGCTGGCTACCCCTGGAAATTGTAAAGTCAAAACCAGTCTCTTCAGCTCAGAGATACTAATCTCCTTTCATTTTTCTGTCGCTTAAAGAGTGTCAGCACTGATAGGGCTGCAGGACACAAACCTCAGATGTTATTTAAATGTATCAGTTTTGGGGAAAACATCAGCAAGATACAGCAACAATATAAGCAGCTCTATCAGCCAGAAACATTTTATATCTAAACCTCAAATTCTCTAGAGAAATCTTCAGACTCAAAGAAACAGCAAACCACTGTATAATTCATCTTCATAATCTTGATGTGTGGTTCTTATCACTGACATACTACTGCACTCCTGGCTTTTACTGTAGTCTGACTCCTGTTAAAGGTGTCCATTTGGCCTTATTGAGGTATAATGCAATAAAACCACCTTTTCCTGTTTATTTCTTTTGGAGTCAGCAAGGGACTCAGTGGCATTCCCCTGATGGGACGTTAAAAGCTAGACCTTACATTTGTTTCAGCAGTGTAAATCTATTGCAATACCACCAATTTCAGTGATATAACATGTGGCTACATCCAGAGAAAACTATATTTATTTGTTGGTACAAGCCCTACATATATATAGCTGTAAACCAGGAAAGAATTTTGAGAAAACAAAGCTGTGCATTTGCCCTTTTTTTCCCTCTTGTGCAACTATCTGCTACTGACCACTACCTGAGACAAGGCACTAGACGAGATGGATCCTCTCTCTGCCTTCCTAAGGTCATTCCTAAGTTCTTTTTTTTAGAGCAAAACCTCCAGAAGTGCATCCAGCCTACTTATCTGCCCTGTAGAGTTACACCTCAGGATCCATTTCTTTGATTGCATAAAATATTTGGGCCTTCTTGTTTAAGTGGAGATGTAAATAATGCTCTGTACATTACATTTAAAAAATCACCTGGTATTGAACAAACCATTTACTTTTACTTGGTTAATTTGGAATCAATATTATAATTAATTCTGTACTTCATTAGTCTTCTGAAGTGGTGAAACAAACTAGTTTGTGTCAGTTCAGCCTTGTAGGACTATTTGAAACACTGGGGCTGTATTCCCTCTTACATCTGCTAAGTAAGACTTATCAGTGGAAAAGTTCCCTGATTCTAGGAGTGCTTTATAATAAAAGCAATTCATGACAAAAGCAAACAAAGTTTCACAACTTCATTCATCTGATCTAGTGCCTTCTTTGATATTTAAATCACTAGTTGGGCTGAACTGTACCAGCTTCACTTTAGGTAAATCACGAGGAATTGCCTGCCCTGTGCTCCTGTGGTGTGCTGAAGTACTCCTGGGCTCACTTTGCTTGAAAGAGGCTCAAGGTACAGAGAACACCAGCAGAAAAATCGTAGTCCTACTGGCTCCAGTGAAGGAAGAGTCTAACCTGCCAGACTCCTTCAGCATTCGAGTCTCCAGTCAGTATCACAGCCACCTGACACAGCCTACCTCAGCTTTACAGAGAAAAAAACCCTCTCAGATTTACAATACAGTGCATATTTTACATGCCAGCAAGGGCAGCAAGTCTTCTAGAAAAGCAGATTGTCACCAGTCCCGCTGCTTTCTCATCTGCTAATGACTCCAAAGCTGAAGGATCATCAGAAATCCTGCTCACACTTCATTGGTTTTCCTAATTACTGGTCAACCAGACATATGACCAGAGGGAACAGCCTGAGAGCTCACAAACACAGCCCACACTGCAAAAGGACCAACTGCTACAGAGGTTAAGTCTTTCTCTTGCAGCAAAGAGCTACTCTGCAGGCCTTCAATTCCGTGTGATGTCCAATCCAAACACCCCAAAGGTAATCATTTTTGAAAACCCTTTCCAAAGTGTTGCATTTATGTTTTATGTCCCTCCCTCAGCAGAATGACTTTCCTATCCCACGGGGCCTGTGCAGTGAAATGGAAATGGAGATAGGCTGGAAAAGTCTGCTTTCCACTTCTGCCCTGAGAGCAGTTTTGGAGTTCCAGTGCCCAACCATGACAACCAGTCTCTCGGTTTGGTGTGATATCAAGCAACATTATAAGTGAAGATCAGTGATGCGTAAAGCAACCAGAAGGCTGTAAATAAAATAGTTAGAAAATGTATGCCCTTCTGGAGATATCAGAACAATTTAATGATTTAAAACTTCCTTTTCAGAGTTTTCTAATTCCCACAACTCTTATTTAGCTTAATAAGAGCTGTGAACATGCAGATTTATTCACCAGTATTGGCAAACTCCTGGTGCTTCCTTAATGCTCCTATTCCTTTAGCTGTGTGATTAGCAAAAAATGCTTCTTTTCAGGGGGAAAAAAAAAGGATTTTTATGGTGCAGGGAGTTTTTTAACATGATTTGAATGATCCATTAGAGAGTCGGAATGACAAACAGTAATTCAAGACAACAAAACTGTTTAAATTTCCATATTTCTTGGGCAAACATTAATTTCTTGAGAACTCAAATCATGATTTATAAACACCCAAGGCCAACATCTCTGCAATGATTAAATTCCCTTTGATGGTTTAGCTGATCAGCACAGTAAATACATATTGATATCTCAAGGTAACTACCAGTGAACACTGCCCTGGAAACTGCACTTTCTTTGGTGGGACAAAAATATATCAAAAAGAAACGTTGTGTGCAACACTATCAGTTCCCAGCAGTGTTGCTGCAATCTGCCAGTGTGCTGAGTGTGGTCCAAGGGGTGATGTTCAACCCATCTCTAACTGCCAGGCACTTCTCTGATCCCTGCTCCTGTCACTGACCCGGCAGCTGGGCTCCTCAAGATCCCCTGGGAATGGTAATGCACTGCCCCCAGCACAAGTCAGACAAGTGAAAAACAAGTGTGCATTTGAATGACTTGCAGATCTTGCAGGCCTTGTCCTTAACATTGTGCTGCTGGCAAAGTCACACTCTCCTAAAGCAGGAGAGCATCTGAAATGACAAAATTGGAACAGATCCCTGATTAATACAGTTTGCCTCATTGCCCTTCACTGTTTCTCCAGTGGTAAAACCTGAATATGGGGCTGCTGTTGGGGAGCAAGGCTGAACCCAGATTTTATTAAGAAACACATTTTGCCTTCCCCTGAAATTCCTAAAGTTCCTACTTTCGTGGCTAAAACCTCTCTGTGCCATCCTCCCATAACAGATGCCCCTCTAACACATGTGCTACTGCAGGTTTACTAATTAGCTCAAAGAAGAGTCTGTGTGACTTGGCTTTTAATAATTTCATTTAGCAAGAAAGAAAAAATTAGACAAAGCAAAAAACTCCTCATACTTTATTTATTTGTCTCATTGGATAACAGTTTTTGGCAAGTGCTGCTACCCAGCTGACTTTAACAGCATACTAAGTTGTTGCAATACTGACAAATACAGAGCACACTTCTCATAACAGTGTTAAAAACGATGACAACAAGAACCCAAGCTCTTCTCTGAGGATTACTGGGAATCTTGTGCCCTTTTCACAACAGAGATCTCCAGAGAAATTCCCTTGTGCCTTACCCAGTTTAAAATATTAAGAGGAGCTGCAGCAGGCAGCAAAAGCAGTAGTCAAGTGATGTTCTTCCCACACCAGCCCTGCTAACTTCAAAGAAGATGCACAGGGAACAGAGAGCAATTAAGACTGGTTTTCAGAACATGCTGTCTCAATACAGAGCATCACTGCTAATATTTTGTCCAGTAGCTAAAGAATAATTTCAGTTACAGAAATTTTGAGAGACTTATGAGAAGCAGACGGGGATGTAAATGCATCCCTAAATCTCACATTTAATAATTAACCTTTCTGAGACCAAAAGGGATCAAATTCAAAGCCGAAAACTACTTAAAGATAATTATGATAGTCAAGAGCCCTTTATGAGCCATATTCTTAATGTAGTTACCACTCTGTTGGGAGGGAATACCAAGTAATGGGTTAGCCTGAACATATGTCAGAAGTTATATCATAATAATGTTTTGGTACATGAAAAATACTCAAAGTGCAAAACCAAGAACTTTGCTGCATCCTAATGTATAACCAACCTTGGGGTCTTTTCTGGACATCTGGTCCTTCTTGTTTGCTTTTTGAATTAGGTATGATATTTTCATCACACTAGATTCCTTGCTTTGGCCTTTTTGCACTACATGTCCTGATAAAATACAGGGGCTTGTGAGCACTTTTGAGGAAATAAACTCAGTATTTGAATATTCAGCAACAACTATAATATACCTGGACAGAGAAACAGCACATGCTATGTCTTGTGCTAAGCAAGCATCTTACAACTTGCAAAAGATAAGATAATATTTATCCTCCCAGTACAAGGGCAGAGTAAATTAGCAGACATATATTTCCATTCTTCATCTTTCAGCATTCCTATGGGGGGAAAAACCTGTGGCAGGAGGTCCATTTGAATAAATATTTCTAACTCTTTGGAGCTAGTCAAATTTTTTGAAACAAAAGTGTCGCATCTGCCACAGTCTAATCACCGGAAGCAACATTTCTGCTGGGAATGTGCTAATTTTGATGAAATCTTTAGAAAAGGTGTTTCATGTTTTGAATGGACTGAACATGAGAGAGACCACAGGTAATAACAACAGAGAGAAAATATAATCGGGTGACCGAGAGCAACAACTCAGAAGTAGGTCAGAAAAACTTACTTTACCAGTTTCAGAGTTGAGAGCTGAACTTGGCCACTTGTGTCCCAGGTGAATGTCTTTATTCTGCACATGGCCAATCTGTTTCTCTCGTCCAATTAATATTTAATTGTTTATGCAGCTGCAACAAGAAAGGCTGAGAGAAATCCAGCCCAGAGCAGCAAACTGCTGAATGGTTTGCACATTCCTTGGGGAAGTGGGAGAATGGAAAATGCTCTCTTTCTCTTTGCAGTTTGCCTAGAAGCTCTATATTTTTTTTTTACCAAGAACTTACCCAGTTCTTGGGTTTGCACCCACACAAAACAGCAAAAAAGAGCATATTTAAAAAAAAAAACAAAAACAAACAAACCCACACACAAACAAAAAAAACCCAAACAAACACAAACTTGGGCATCTTTGTTAGACAGAAATATTTCTCCCACATATAACCACAAATAAAAAGAGTAGTGTAACTTTGTTCCCTTATGGACTCTCAGGGTTGAGACTCTCCCCATTTCTGCTCTTCAGCAAAGATCCACTTGCTCCTTCCCTTTTGAAGACATCTCACAGCAGGTTCTACATCAGTAGCACTTACATCCAGAGCCCTGCTGGCTTTGGCAGACACTTTTCTCTCCCAAGACTGCAACCCAAGCTTAGTAGAAGTGATCAGATTGCTCAAAGATTGGCTAATATTAACTAAAGAAACAGACAGAAAAACTGAATAAAAAAAATAGAAAAAAAAAAAAGAAAAAAGAAAGCTTTAATACAGAGAAAAAGATCTGATGAGATCTAGTTTACCCAACCCTTTTATGTGGGGCACTCCTACCCCACCCCTTTTCAGATGGGGCAGCTGTTTCCTTCTCTACTTTTCATCTCCTCTCACCTGCCTTTTTGAAATCATCCAAGGTCACTGTTGTTGTCTGGGTCTTCTCTAGCCTAGTTAAACCCCTTCTGCAGATGTCAGAGGTGTTATCAGAGCAGATGGCTCTACATTGTCTGATATCCCTTGAAACCTCAACCGGGATGTGTGATACTACCAGCTAACACAGCCCTCCCTCCCTCCCGTTCCTGGTTAATTTTTATTAGCAAATTAAACACTCAACGTGTGCCCTGATGCAATCACTGCAGTAGCCAGTCAACACATTGCAAGCATTACTTATCACAAATGTTTCTCCTGCTATTCTCATCCATCAGTGAGCCGCAAATTGAAGCAGCACAACTGTGGATAATAAATGTTTTTCAGAAGTTGCTCAATACACTGAAGTTACAAAGGGATCTGTGGGAGTTGAATGATTCCAACATCTACCACAGCTAAACCACCCCTGTTCCAGGAATGGGGCACTTACAGGTGCCATAGCCAGTGATATTTCTGCAAGAAACCACGTGCTCTGTGGGGAGCTTCTACATTGCAGAAATCAGACACTGATCTGTGCAGAGTCTAAATCTGCACCATGTAACAAGAAAATGGCTCATCTTCTGGCACTGCAACAGTCAATGTGCAACATTTATTGACCTATCCATAGCTGTGACACAACTAATGGCAATTTGATTCCAGCAAAAATGCATGTGATTGACCCTACTTTGTTAGTCTGGAGAGTATTTTACCAACTGAGAGCAAAGTGCTGTGATTTAACGGATAAACTACAATAGCTGATTCATTTAACCTTATTTCAATTCCAACAAACCCAGTTACCTTTCAGAGATAATATATTAATGAAACAGCCTCTATACAAGTATTGGTCCAAGATTAAAGAAAGTAAGTGTCTTTTGTCTGGATTTGTATTTCAAATAGATCTCCATGTGCTTAACTTTATTGATTCAGGCAGTAGGTATATGATTAGAGAGACAGATAGATGGAGTATTTCAACCGATCTACATTCATGATACCACACAAAAGCATTCAAACAGCATTTTAGCTTTCATCCCAGATATCTGACTCCACATAAACACTTTTTCTAACCCAGAACATCAGCTTACAAAGCTTCAGCTGGAGTAATGGAGGACTGCAGGACACCTTTGCTAATGACAAACAGTCTAAATGCTTTTTAATTTTGGGCTATGGTAGGAAAATAAATAAGGCAGCTTTTCCTAGCCTTCCTCCACTGGTGCAGGCACAGAAAAAACCTTGTGGGGCCCCAGTGAAGGACTGAGACTGCAAAACAGCCTTGACATTGACTTAAGTGGGCCAGAACTCCAGTCCCAAAGGGCAGGAGCAAAGTAGAGCTGGAACAGCCAAAACCTGAGAGGCAAACCACTACATTAATAACAGCAATGACTAAAAAGATTTCTGACCAAGCATTTGATTAATAGAAAGTTGATTTTTTTTCCTTGTGATGTTTCCAAAATAAGTCTGCTCCTGTCTCTTTTCAAAGGTATACTTGCCACAAACCAAGAGAGACAATGACATTTTTAATGTGGTTCAAAGCTATTAACTTTTGCCCAGTCCTTGGGGAAGAACCAGTTTTCATTTTTGCTTTGGAACTGCTGTAGAGAAAAAAAGTAATCATTTGCACAGCACTATGGATGTGATAGCCTTTGGAATGGGAAGGTGAAGGATCAGATCCATGGTCCTATGTCTATCCATACCCTGGAGATGCACCTGGACAGCATGGGAAACAAGAAGAGCATGCAGTCCATAGGGGGAGAAAACACATTAATTACATCTGGTATTTTCAAAACACCAAAAAGAAATTAAGGAACTAATGAAGTTGCCTAATTCCCATAGGCAATAAGATAATTCCAGGTAGACCAGAAGTGTGAGACAGTACACCAAGAAATCTGCTGTCCCTTTTGGGTCTGGCTGTCAGGTGGGACAGCTCAGCATTTCCACAGAAAGCCAGAGCTGTTTTGCACCCACTGAGAATCTGCCCCCTTTTTTAACACTCCCTATGTATGTTAAAGGAAAGGAAAGCCCAGCTCAGATCAGACAGTTTATATGCAGTAGCCTGTTAACACAGGACCCACTACAGGACATGATCTGAATTAGTAAACCTCTCACTCACCCTGACTTGTCACTGATCACACCTCCTTTAGAGACTCAGAACACCTGAGAGGAACAGTTTAGACTGAACAAACTTCCAGAAACCTCCAGCAGTGAAAAACCAGCATCAGTCCTTTCAGGGCTCAGGCTCCTGAGGGAGTGTGAGGAGGAAGAGCACCAGCTGGCACAGACTGAGGCACGCTGTTGCTGCAAGGGCTACTTGCTTTCACTTTCTTCTCAGATTTTTTTTTAAGATACTTGTTATTTCTGCCTTCAGCATTCATTCAACACCTCTTGCTGGGTTGCCTTGCTATGTTTATTTTCTAAATGGATGGTTCAAGCACATGATTAGCCCTCAGGCTGAGTCAAAGTAACAGGCAAATTAGAAGCCTAGAGGCATTAGGAGCCAAAAAGGCACTGGGAAATGAGCACTGAAAGATATTCAAGCTTGTCTCAGACCTTCATGCATCCTTCTGCTGTTGCAATAGCCACGAGCAGATTATTCTACTCTTTTCTTGCGAAGCTGAGGGATTTAATCTTGCCTGGTTTCTTGCACCAGAAGTGTATAAAACTTGCTCGGGGTCTGCTGTTTTGTGTAGCTTCCATTTTATGCTCCTGTCATACATCATCCTTACCTGCTTGCTCTTTTTTTTTTTTTTTTTAAATTCCTTTATTCTCTTTTTTCTTTTGAAGATAAGCTGTTTGCAGTAGAGGAGTTCAGCCTGTGTTGATTAATTCAGCAGCTAAGTCTCCCTTTGTTTTTCTTCTGAATTTTAAAGATGAAGACTGGATAGTCTTGAATCAATGAGGTTATCAGGATTTTTTTTTATTTCTATCCTAAAGCAAGCAGTAGCCCACTGCTGATTTCCAACACAGAATCACCAGTCATTTCGATAGAGTTCAGCTTTAATGGACTGAGTCATTGGCTGCTTTTGTCTCTTACATAAAAGAAGAATCAGCCTCAGTAATCAGAGCTAAATTTCAACACCAGGAAGAAAAAAAAAAACACTCTACTTCCCGGTGCCAAACTCCCCCCACATGCCCATGGCATAAAGAGAGCACTGTTAAAAGCAATGTTAAAGCCCCTTAGGCACGGCCTAATAACCAAAGATTTTTTAATCTGGTTAGAGATTTGACTAGTCCTTTGATAATGATCACTAGAAGAAAGACACACTTCACCCTATTCAGTTACCATGGGATTGTCCCTAAATTGTCTATAGGAAAATTGACCTGGCAGTTTCTGTCATTTCTCATTTTGTACCTTTTACCATTTAAAAATGTTCAGGTTCTCCCATGAGACAAAAGACATTTTTTCACCTGATCCTATAAATTCCTTTTCTGATTATGGTAAGATGTAAAACAAAAACAAACAAACAAACAAACAAACAAACAAGCAGGTTTTCCCTTTTCTCAAATCTACTCTTTTCCATACAATGACAGCTTTGTTGTGTTTCAATGACATTGGCATTACAAGACATACTTCCCCGTGATGGATACATGTGTTCACTTGTGTGTATCACCTTGGTGCAAAACATTCTGTAGCGGAGAGAGGTTCATGAACCTCATCTCTCAAATACATTTCTGAGTATCATCCTAAAATGTGACAACCCTAAGTTCAGCAACAGGGCATAGGGAAGGACACAGATCCCAGCCCAGAACTGGAGAGAAAGCACCACCTGCTCACTGGGGTGGCTGTTTTTTAGTGAAGGCTCCTATTCTCTAAACTTTGGGACAACAATTTCTGAAAACATTGCTATACACAGCATTCAGGGGAAAAAAAAAGGATAACTTAAAGCAGATTGCTTCAAAATTAGAGCTGTCAGTGTTAGTCAAAGGGACAGCATGATCAGGACTTCCCACCAGAGGTGAAAACTCAGTTGTTGCTGGCCAGGAAATTATTGTTATTCATGTAGACGCTCTAAGTTCTGCTCTGGTCCTGGGGGTGTTTTAAGTGTTTTTAACACATTCAATAGTCATAACAGGAGGATCAGTTTAAACTCAAGCCACAGGAAAGCAAGGACAAGCCAAAAGATTGCAGCAAGCCAGCGGTCCAGCTCAGGACATTTCCTGAGAGAGACATTTCCTCTGTCTCCCATTGACTCAGATATGCTGGAAGAAGCTCTTCTGAGAAAGTAAGTATTTGTTACTGCAGGATGTAACAGTTTCCTACCAGATAAACTCACCTGGAAGACTGGAGGGTTTGAGTATAAAACTATTAAAAGCTCTGCAACACAGAGCAAGAAAAGGGAATTATATAAGTAATAGATTTTTTGCCCTTTTCCTCAGTCTCTGGTTTCTAGACAATTTTGGCTGTAAGAAGTGTGGATCTGCTACACAGATTGCACTACAAGAGTAATCAGTGACAAACAACTCCTACTAGTTGAAACTTGCCAATGTAGTAACCTACTATTGTATAACTCCAGTCTTATTTACAGAGAATCGAGATTGTATTAACAGTACTGGAACACAACCAAGCTGGCGTGAAAGCATCAATTCACACATTCTTCATGGACTTCTAGAGAGAAACTGAGTTGCACTGCAGGAATGAAACACAGACACACTCCCTGCCCTCTAAACAGGCACAGTCCTCTGCAGGCTTTTCTGTTGGGCTGCACTGCCAAAGGAAGCATCAGTATTTCAGCCTTTCAGAATTACCAACTGAGCTACTGGCCCAGCAGTTTCTGAAAAACACAAATGAGTGAATTTTAAATATGATCATATACCAAAGGAAATAACTTCAGAGAGATACAGCTGGAAAAAAACCCCAAACAAACAGAATATTTCTTTAAAGGATGTTGAGCTCACCTCCTGCTCCCCACAATAAAATGAATGAGATGCCTTCTTATCCCTCAGTGAGAACAAACACAGTAGCCTGAAAATCTGACACAAAGCATACGTTACAATGCCCTTGCAATGTTTTGTACATGTAAGACCACTTTCCACCGCATCATTACTTCTATTGCAAAAGGTTCTAGTCAAAATTGCTTTCACAGTTTCAGGCATTGTGATTGATGCATGACCCCAGCTTAAAAGCAAGTGGAGTTTTATTTGAACTACATGAAATGCCTGAATATGGAAAAGAAAGGAAGAAAGAGCAAAGGTAACAGGAATAGAATAACACAGTCCCATAGAAGTACAACCTGACCATCTACAAACCCAGTGTCAATTAGAAGACTGATTAGTCAAGTCATTAGTTTGTTAGATTGAGTCCCTTCTTTTTGGCTAAATTAAGGTTAATGGAAAGAAAAAACATATGGACTTAGCTATATTTGTTCAGTTCTGGACCCTTCACTACAAGAAAGACATTGAGGTGCTGGAGTGAGTTCATAGAACAGAAAAGCAGCTGGGGAAGGGTCTGGAGCACAAGCCTTATGAGGAGCAGCTAAGGGAGATGGGGGTGTTCAGCCTGGAGAAAAGGAGGCTCAGGGGAGACCTTATTGCTCTCTACACGAAAGGAGGTGGTGTTGGTCTCTTCTCCCAAGCAACAAATGATAGGACAAGTGGAAATAACCACAAATAGCATCAGGGAGGTTTAGATTGGATGTCAGGAAAAAGTTCTTCACTGAAGGAATGGTCAGACATTGGAATAGGTTGCCCAGGGAAGTAGTAGAGTCACTTAGTCCTGGAAGTATTAAAAAAATATCTAGATGTGGCACTTGGGAATGTGGTTTAGTGGAGGATTTGGCAGTGCTGGATTAATGGTTGGAACTGATTATCTTAAAAGGTCTTTTCCAACCTTAAGGATTTGATGGTTCTATGATTCTATAGTTGTTTCAGAGACAGGTGAAGTTTCCTTGAGGAAACTTGCCCCAGTTAAGAATTACACAAACTACTGAGGAGCCATTAGGTGAGATACTGTTCTATGTATGTGTATACTATTTGCATTTCTGAGAAATTTTGCTCTCTGTAACAAATAGTTAGACCTTGAAAATTATGAGATTGCATATAAATAATCAACAATATCATCAAGCTTAAATTACCTAAGTGCATTATCAATTTCTCTTTACAGGAACAAATTCTGTTCCACCTTGATTTATGTGTCAGTACAAATTTTTGAAGAGGCACACATAGATGGTGTAATAGCTTGTGTCATGAGATCATTTAGTAATTAACCATTAATATAATAATCTTTGAGCACATTAGGGCAGTGTTATAGGCCTAATTCAGAACTGCATATCTTTGGAGATCTTGCTGAAAACTTTTACTGTCTTCTTACTTAACTTTATATAAGCAAAGCATGATGGTACATATCTTCTAGGAGAACATCCATATGCCCTTAATCCAAGGAGAAACAGAGAAAGTGGGTTACATCCAGGGAGTTGCTTTGATATTCTTCCAGTTTCTACTTGAATGACAAACCCTATCTCAGCTTTTTGCTCCCTTGTTCTCATGGGAGAGCAATTTCAAGAGAGAGCTACCAGTAGCCTTGTTGTAAACACCTAAATAACATGTTTTATCTGTATAAGTCTGGCAAGACTTAAAGATCGGAATATCTTTCATAGAGAAATAGAGTTTTGGCCGAAACAGAGGCAGCACACTTCAATCTCAGTACAAAGTGGGACACACTGTTCTGAATTTCGTTTAGTTATGTTAATCAGCTGAATGACTTGAGAGAAGAACGTCATGAAGGGTAACCAAGGGGAGAGGTGATAAGGCTCATTTCCTTATCAGTTGGACAGAAAGTGGAACAGAAAGGGTTTATCAAGAAGAAAAGCTTAGAAATAAAATTGCAATCCAAAATAAAAATGAATCTGTTGTGTTTGTATTGCTAATATCCAGCAAAGTTGTGGACTTTATCCCAAATTGCCTTCCTCAAAGATATTTTGTACATCTCCCTTGAGAACCAGGATCAGAAAGGCAGATATAAAGTAGTTGGTAAGAAATGTTCTTCTCTGAGTACTGGCTCTTCTGTCCTTTTCCACTTACCAGCACTGAATTGTTTGGGTGCAAAGTCACTGTTTCACTCACATAACTCCAGGAGGGTGTTTGGAACATTAGAGGAAGTCCATCACACTGTAAGGTTTCTATGTGAAGAGCCCACTGGTGATTTGGTTGTCAAGAACAGTTTTTTGTGGTGGCTTTGGACATACTTTGGAAGCTTTTCTGTTTGTTGCTCTCACACTACCTGATTCTAAAAACCTTCTGATTATCAGTTGGTGAGGTTTAGGAGAGCTGTTTAAAGGATAGAAGGGAGAGGATCAGCATGTGGTACTCTTCCAGTTCAGGAGGTAATCACAGAGTGATTTTCTGTATCCCATATGGGGTAGTAACATAAAACCGCCCAGACATTTTCTAGTTGTGTGTTTAAGAGTGTTATTCAGATCATTTATTCAAAAACGTCATTATTTACATAAAAAAAGCATCCTGCTGCAAGGAAGTTGTACTGAGAGGGCTGAGATGGGCTCTGTGCATTTCCCCCTCAGTGTAGATGCAGATGCAGTGATATCTAACTGCATCATGAGCAAGGGCTGTGTTTTGAATAATAGCTTGTTGTGTAGCAGCAAGCATGCAGGTTTGTGGGTTTTCTATGAAGAACACTTTATAGATTGTTCTTTTTGCTGTTGAACACGATCCCTACAAAGCTTTCCTGGTATAGGAATATTCTTAAACAGTTTGATGGAGGACAAGGTAGTTAACGTATTTGTGCTAAAAAAAAGACAGAGAAAAGGCTTGCTACCTGTCAGACTGAAGTATTACATGTCCTACTCCTTTCAATCTCATTGTAAGTGTGTATAAACTTGCCTGCTATCCCCACTGAAAATTCACTCCAGATGTCCAACTGTGATTTGATGATGCTTTACAAAACCCCACCAGCTATTTAAGTCCATTTGCTCTGGGGATTTCATTATGTGAATATTTCAAAATCCATTTGTCAATGAATAGCAGAATGGTCAGTCCTTTCTTGGGGGTCAATTCTCACTGAATGTTTGTTGCCTTTCTACTGACAGCTGAATGACAAACCAGTGCAATCAGAACTATTTGAAATAATAAGAAACAAACCTATTTCTATGCTAATATGTTTGAAACACTACATTTCTCTGACAATATTATAATGTTGGAGTCTATAAAATGTCTACAGAATATTTGTTCTGTTGCTGTTTTAATAAACAAGAATTCATTATTCTAATTTTGTCCTTCATTCCTTGCAACCTTTGCAGGAAGAAAAAAAAAGCTCGTAAATAACAGTGGTGATAAATCAGCACAGAGAACTAGACATATTTACATGGACACAGACTTCATATTGAAACACTAATTACCGCAGGCAAATTTAGTTTTCCCTTTAATCAGATTTTACAGGTAATTAGCAGTCAACTAAGATTAATTACAATTCATTTTGTGTTAATGTCATCTTTTGGTCGCAGAAAGTTTACACAGTATTTTATTTACCAGATGTAAAGCTAATTCTTACATAGACATATCAAGGTTGCGCAAACACGTTTTTAGTTCACCGCACACCTCTTACTTGTCTTAGAAATATGCTTGTGCATGAGATACCTTTGGGTCTCCAGAGAGCCATGCAAGATCCCCAGACACACCAAAACTCCTGTAAAGCTGCAAATGTTCCACCCAAGCAGACCTCTACATTATTCAGCTGCAGTCAAAAGGGTTATGAGGACTGTTAAGCTCGGTATGTTCAGTGTGAGACCACATTTTTGTACCCCACCCCACGCTGCAATTCACCTGCTGTAGCTACTCAGAAGTCTCATGCAGGAAAGTCACTGCCTGAGGGGCTAGTCCTACCTGGGTGAGTCAACCTGATTCACCAAATCTCACTCTTAAAATTAATAAAAAATTAATAAAGTCACCATTTCCCATCCCCTCCCAGGCCACTTTAGAGAGATGTGTAAAGTCCCCTGTCAAATAACTGAGCTCACATTACAGAAGTTATTCTCTACAGAACCAAAGCACCTCCTGACCCGTCGCTGTTCAGGAATGTGAGAATGTGAGAGCAAAGGAAATGAGTTTTCAGGCCTCATCATGAATAGTCAGCAATCAGAGTTGCTACCGAACCCAGAGACCACAGAAAACTACATCTTCTGAAAAGCTGCTCAGGAAGTGAGCTATAAAGGTCAGACACAAAGCTCATGGGAGGCTCACGGGCTCCAGCATCTTAGGAGGCATCAGGCTTTAACCCTAAACATTCCACTTCTTGGGGCAGGACATTTGAAAATGGTATCTTGGGTTACCTCATCTGTTCAGAACAGAGAAAAGGTCTATCAAACAAAAGAAGCTGAAAGACAGAAGGCAGCAGTAACCAATTCCCAGGAGAGCCACAGGGCCTCTGCACAAGTGGAAAGGGCAGATCCCTCTGTGGAGCACCACTGGCCCTGTTTCACACAGGCTTGATCTCATTCAGGTCTCAACATATAGTGCTCCCCTTCTGACTGCCCCTGAGCCTTTATAGGCATGGAAAACTCTAGGATGTGGGTGACACTGAAATTCTGTGAATGTGGGGACTCAGGATCATAGCCAGATGGAGGAGGTAAGGGCAGGGAAACACTTAATTGATCTTTCCGCTTGTCACATGCAGCTTGTGCTAACTTTGTGTCAAGTGAGAAAACACTCCCTGATGGGTTTTAATACTCCTCTCTAAATCAAAAAGGCTTAAATGTCATAGTCTGACCTCAGACAAGCAAAAACAAAATGACAGAAGTCATTGTGGGGATTCATACAGACATTTTCCTTCTGTTTTCTATTGCTTTCTTCTCATCAACCTCAACAAAACAAAACCAAGAAACAACCAGAAGTACATGAACCAAACCTGAAGAAGTGGATATATAACTTAGAGTGACTGTTCAGCGTGTCTGACTGTGGAGCACACTGGAGCTGCTTAGCCTGAATGAGGAAATAAATGTGATTGAGAGGCGAATAACTGGGACTATTTCAAACTCACTTGAGGCAGGAAAGCAGAAACACACACTCAGTGTGTGCTCACTGTAAAGCTTCCAGCTGCAGCTACAAAAATCACAAAACGCATTTCTTAGGGTAAGACCAGAGTTTGAGGAATTTTTTTTCCTGCATAACAACATGGAAAACTCTTTTCCATTATATCAATTCCCTCCTGCTCAAGTGAAAAGTCTCTTGAGAACATCTGCCCCAGATAAAAACAACTCAAATGCCTGGAGACCATCGAGCAGGAAGATGCTTGTCAAGTCCTTCTAACAGTGGGACAACATGGCCTTTGAGCTGCCCATGCAGCTGTGATAATGTAATTCTGGAGTCACAATACAACTGAACAACAAAAACCCATTGGAACTCTATTTTTAACTTCTTGGGATGAGTCATTTGGCAGTGAAATAGTTTAACAATACCCTGCACTGATAACCAGTTTTCATCCAGGAATTTCTAAACTTTATTTGGTAAAGCTTAACCTACATCACCCCTGTGAACTAAAAGCTACTCCATAGAGTTTTCTAGAGGAAAAAGTGAAAGAAGGTCTAAGATGAACAAATGATCTTACAAAGGCAACTGTAATAATCAGTGATAAAATTGGAAACAGGAATAGAAACACTGACAGGCCAATTTTCATACATTAATCTTGGAAGAGTACTTCTCTCTCTGCAACTGTGTTGCAGAGGTGATCACAATGATTGACTGTAGCAGTCAGACCTCCTAATAGAAACAATTGTATTAAAATTAATTTAAAATTTAAAGAATTAATTTAAATTAATGAAAATTAATTCTGCCTGCACATCAATTCCATCTTTGCATTTTCCTAATTAGAGCCTACAAGCTCTTTGTTTATCGATCATACAGCTAGAGAACTACAAGACAGAATGTCATCATCCCTTGTCTGGCACCAGAGCAGCTGTCCAGGTCCACACTGGCCTCTGCAATAACTGTCTGACTGTGAGTCTGTGCCAGCCCAGCACCGTGGTGCCACGCCAGGCTGGTGTGAACACAGAACAGGCGTTACACAGCTGTGTAACAACACTGTGTCAAACCCATCTTCTCCCCTTGAAGTGGATGTGTATGGAGAAATGGCTTTCCCTTTCCAGCACTTCTGTGCTCTAGCCTTTTATGAAACTGGAGAATGACAGCTCTACAAAGCCCTTAATATCTGCTCAATATTAGGAGGATATTTTTCCTGTCCCCTTCAGCACCCAGCATGGAGACCCACGAGATGCAGAAAACCAGGAGATGCAGAAAAACTGAGTCTACCACCTGTACTCAAGAAAGAAAGCTGAGCTGTTAAGGCCTACAGAGGAGGACCTGTTGCTCTCATTCCCACACAATTCCCACTTGAAGACATGGACAGATCTTACATAATGTTTTTAATGTTCCCAGCTATTCAGACCCTTGAACCCAACTCTATAGGGTTCAAAGGACTGCCCTTATTGCTGCTGAGAAGTAATGCTACCACAATGTGGTTTCAAAGAGAAAACTTTTTAGATGAAGTTGCTGCATGTGTGAAACTGAAGTAATAAATGTGGCAAAATAACACTGGGGCTCGTGATGACATCTGTGTGTTTGCACATCACCTCACACCAGCCCTGCCTGGGAGCTCAGAGCAGTGCTTGGCATTAATATCAATGTTCCCTACAGACAGCAAGTTCATTAAACTCAGTCAGGAAGCAAACTGAATTTGGTAGGCAATGGAAGCACCACAAGACCAATTAAGCAAGACTTTATACATCATAAATGTGTAAAAATTCTTAGAGGCTTCCACTAGATTTCAATAAAAAAGTCCTGTGTCAACCAGCTAAGCAAACCATTTATCAGAGGAAATTAAAAAAATGGAGACAACTTTCAGTACTTACATAAGACAGAGTATTTAAAAGTACTGTAGTTTATGCAATATTTCAAATTCAAAGCAAGGACACAAAATCCACTTTACATCAAACAAGTTCTCAATATATACCACATAAACTTTAAAATCAGCAAAAACTTATAACAAATGGGTTACATCTGTCTTTGCTAAGAAACTTTTAATTCTTTTCTCTTTCAATATTGCTCCATAAGTACTGCTCTCTAAATTCTTAATTCTTTAAAATCCCCGAGGCTGTGGTTTATATTTCTCTAAACAGCATGTTGGAGCCCACCAGCACCAGCTTTTATCTCTTCTACAGGCTTCTTATCTTCCATCCAACCCAGAGTATCAATACTCTCCATTGCTGTGCTCCAGTTTCTTCCTCTGGCTTAATTTGTACTCTTCTGATGCAATATTTTAATTTTTTCCCAGTATCTCCTTATGACAGAAACGCCTTCAAGAGCAGTCATAATACTGTAGTTACTTCTCCCTGATTCTGAGTCACTTACCTCTGTTGTGAATCACTATGGAACACTGCATTAAGTGCTATACTTACAGTATGTTGCAAATATAATGGAATTTGAAATACATTTAAAAAATCAAACTCATGTCATATATCAATATGAACAATGCATCAGGAGACTGCAAATACATAACTGTCTATAAGTAGAAGTAAAATCCTCATCCTTCATGTAAATTAGACAAATAGGAGAGCAAGTTAGCTGTGCTAAGTAATGGTGGGCATCTAAGTTTAAACTATATTTTCAGAAGATTTTGAGGGGTCTCACCCTCTAACTTAAGAGGAAGAATCATTTCATGAGGTCTGACTCATTAGATAACTTAGTTTGGCTCATGGATTCCCAAACTATGTCCCCTCAGTCAGCAGTCTTTGGGCCACTACTGGTCCACAACATACCCCAGAAAACAGACCCCCAAAAGGTAACGTGATTCCCACCTTGTCAGAATAAGAACAGAAACAAAACAGAAAAAATACCAACAACAAATGAAAATGAAAAGTTCTACCTGAACTATTTTCTTATGCAATTCTGCACAAGAAGGTTTGTAATTCCTTTTTAAGAGTACACAGTCTGTGAATAAGAAAGGGGGAAGACATTTATCTACAGAAATGCAGAGAGCATTCAGAGAGCTCTCAGGGTGCTGGGGTACCTTACTTTTTGTTCATTAGCCACTTTAAAAAAGCCAAACTTGACGAGAACCTGTTGAGAGCTTGATTCCTTATATTTTGCAAGTTCCCAGCATATTATGAGACAGCTAGAAATACCTGTGGTACTTTCTTAAGGCTACTATTCTCTGCAGGTAACTGCTTTAGCTGGTGCTTTCATATGGTACAACCCCTAATGCAGACAGAATATGACCAGGGTACAACTTTTCGCTTACAATAGTGCACATTATAAAAAAATCGTCATATAACCCCTCTTGACTCAATGCTTCCAAGTAGTACTAGTCCAATTTTCTGCAATCATTAATGAAAATATAAGGCTGGAATTTCCTTCTTCAGCAACAATACACAGCAGGAAACTGTGCAGTATGACTGAAAGTGATTAATAAGATTTCCTTGAAATAGGGCACTGACAAAATTCCCCAAGCACTTTCAAACTCCAGTCAAGAGAAATCAAACTGAACAAAACAACAAAGTGAACATCAGTTTCTATATTGAGGATCAGAACAATGCTCTGGCTGAGTGGGTACCCTATTTCCAAGTGTCACTAACACTTTTAACCTCAGAGAGATGCATATGTGCTCCACAGACAACTAGGAGAAACCCAGAACAAGTAGGACTCTTTGATAACAGCACATTTCAGTATAAAAAGCTATGCCTTAGAGAACAGGAAGGATTAGTTAAGCAGAAAACCTGGCCCAGTATGGGCTCGTTTAAAACTCCCAAATTGAGTGAATGCTTCAAACAATTTAGTTACATTATTTAATTCAATAAAAGGTAGATTCTGCAGGCTCATCAAAGGAATATTTCAGTATATTTAGGTTCTTAGGCAATTTCTGTCATTTTGGTTCTGATTTTAGGATGAAAGTTAAGGACTAAGCCCAGAAAGGTGTCCTTATTCATCTGCTTTCTCAGAAGGCAGGTTATGTGTATTTATCACTGTGTGTTAAGGTTAACAGTACTTTCATTTAAGGTTATGAGGTGTCCCCTTGTTTGCTCTTGGTAAACTAGGATAAAATTTCATACTTCCTAATGATGTCTTTCTTCATCAAAAAATAATCCAGCAACTGATAGTGACACCAAAAGATAGATTTACTAAGAGATGACATAGGATAGTCACAACTATTTTTGCAGAAGGAAAGAATAAAACACCAGCAATTAAAACTGAGAGCATCACAACTGAGTAAGATAAAGACAAACCCCTTATCTAAAATGTGCTGGGGGAAAGAAAGAGTCTCCAACTAAATTCTGCACACAGAGATGCAAACTATTATTCTCACATGCACCTAATCACAACCTGTTCTCTACTTCCAGCTGAACAAATGCCCTGAGGCCAACAACTGCTGCCTTGGTGAAAGAAACCCACACCACCAAGAGCTTCCCTCTTGAATCAAAATATATCTTGTAAAAGCACCTCACACCTGGAAAAACCTATTAAACAATTAGTAAATAAGAAGTAGAGTATTTAAAATGGATGTCACAAGAATATAGCAAAGTACTGAGGACAAGTTGAAATAATAATCTAATTAATAAGAAATCTTGGGTATAATTTATAAGAAATAGAAAATCAAAGCTATTATTTCTATAATGCTGCATGCAAAAAATATACATAAATGTATGTACAAACACACATATAGACATATACATGATCCTGAACCCTTTCACCTCCCAGGGCACTTTAATTTTACCTCCACACTTTAGTAATTCTTTCTGAAAGGCAAAGACTTAAAATGGTTGCTTCCTATTCAATTATCCTTTCTCAGCCTCTATTTGACACAGGTCCTTCTATTGCATGGTGGCTACGATAAATAGCCCATGAAAATATTACACTTTATATAGCTACTTGCATTATAGCACCTTTCAATAATTACAATGTTCAGTAAAGGAAGATCTTCGGGATAGATCAAACAGCCTGGGCTCCCTTTTATTTAAATAAGAAACAGCACAATTGTCTTTTTGTAATACTTCAAAATAATCAAACCCTAGAATTCTTGATGTTTTGAGCATTTTTTAAAAATGCAGAAAATGCAAGTATCAATATATCTATACATAAAATAAAATATATTTTATTCTGTGTTCACACGACTATTTAAAGTGTTTCCTGCAATGGATTGTTTCCCTTGGGTTGCAGACAGCAGGGGAATCTTGTTCAAAAGGATGCAGACTGTGATAGCCCAATAGTGATGCAGAATTCAAAGCTTCACTACTGTGAATTTTATGGTTCTCTCTTCAGCATTTCATAAAGGGAAGACAATCAGAGAAAACAAAATGTATTTTCACGGGTACTTCTAAAATTAACATTGACAGAAAAATTCTCAGCTGAAAGTCATTGTTTGATCTGTCATTATTATATGAATAAAAATTCATCTATAAATGAATTTAATACATTCATAATAAATTAATATAATAAAAAAAGATACCTCCTCTAAATTTAATAGATCTACTTGCATGAGCCAGGTGTGCAGGATTTGTTTATAAATATGACACAACCAGTAATATAAAGGCTTGAGAAGGTAGTAACTGCAATAACAACTTGTACTTGAATTATGTATCATTACAGATACATAATTAATATGCTTATGTAACTAGAAATGGAAAGAAGTGCAAAAGATATGGGTGAAAAAGGGGGCACAGAGTAGTTTGGTATTTAATAAATTAATTGGGATACAACTTAGATCATGTATATTCGTAACACATCTTGAAAAATTAAGCTTCCTCGTAACACTTTCCTCTGGCTCTGAAGGAGTTGGAAGCTCTTTGTCTCAACTGCATTTGGAGGAAATCAAAAGCATTTCCATGCATATGGAATCTCAATAATGCACATGAAAACAGATATCCTCACTCCACCATGCTTGTCCTCTTGGAGATAGCAGCTCACCGAAATAATAGTATTTGTTATTGAATAAATTCTATCTTTAATTGGAATTATTCCACACCTGATATTAGCATTTATCTCATTAATATTACTTGCTTCCCTTTCCCCTCAGTACCTCTTACTTCTGCCCATCTCTTCCATATGGCCTATGTTGTCTTTCTGACAACAGCCCTTTGGGGGCCATGACTGCTGCTTTACTGTAATTTCTATTCATGCCAGCACAATTCATCTTAAACTGTTCCTGGCCTTCAGGTGGTGTTTCATTAATGCAAATTAATATAAAATAATGAAACATCTGCGTGGCATGGGAGTATTCTGGATACTTTGCAGAAATCAGCAGAAAGGCAGATCCTCCCTGCACCACGTATGACTCCAAATTCCAGTCAGGCAGCCTTTTCTCCACGAGTACATCCTGTGGGCATACATGAATCATGAAGGATTAGTGCCATTCGTAGCAGCCTTTGCTCAGAGGCACATTTTCCTCCCTGCAGAGCCCTGGTGAAGTCATGTGGTGCTGCATGGGGAAAACGTTCTGCTACATGAAAGTCTGGGGCCATGGGCTCTGCTGATGAGTGGTTATCAACTTGCTGGCTCTGGGCATCAGGGAAGTCCTTAATTTTCAAGAGAAGAAGGAATGACCCACTGACTTCTGCACAGTCATTTGAAGGCTAATGTTAATCTTCTTCATTTTGGCTGGAAACCTTGGACACAGGTTGTGTGGACGACACAAGTAAAGCTGACATCTCACAAAAAAATTATGTATCAAGAGAAAAAAAGCAACAAAAAAAGGCTGTAATTTATTAAAAAAACTGAATAGCTGAATCAGAGAACATCAAAAAGTTTATGATGGGGGAAAAAAACAGGTTAGTGTATCGCTGTTACTAGAATGTGGGGAGATGAGCATACTGATGGAGAAGAAAGAGAGAAAATTGTGGAAATTAAGGAAAGCTAAACATTACAGCTACAAATCTCCAGTAATATTCTGTGTGGGGATTATTGGTTTGCCAAGCTCTAAAACTGTTTCCCTATTCAGACCTTCACAGGAAACAAACCCAGTACTTATGCTAATATAACTATCCAACAAAAAACCCACACATACATGCAATTCCAGCTGGAAGCCATTAGGCTGCCTGGAGTCCTTCAAGCAAACTACATTCTTTCAGGTGGGGATTTACCAAGCTGTTGAGTCTTTACTCCATGAGTTTTCTCTCTCCATGTGTATGAGACAGGAAAGCTTCACACTTCATTTGTGGTGACATATGCTATTCCCTTGGGAATTACTGCAGCCACCCAAGATTTACAGCCCACTCCCAAGCTGAAATATTCCTGTCACTAAGCACTATGAAATCTGAATTACTTTGCTTGAGGAAAACTTGTGGGGTAACTGCTAAAAACTACAGAAATCCTGTGAAATTTAGCCAAAATTAACAACTTTCAATGCTTTTTTTGCTCAGAATCTCAAACTTTACCTTCTAGACAGACTCTTTTTCAACATTAAATCAACATTTGCCTATGCAGAGTTCATGAATTCTGGTTATCTTATTCCCCTGAAAATTCATGTTTCTGAAAAGGGGGTATCAAATCTGTTCCAATACACACAAAAAGGGTCAGGGAACTTTACAGCTGTGATCTGGACAGAGTTACAGCCCAAGTCAGAAAACTGGCCATGGAAATGCAAACCACTCCATGTGCTTGACCAGCCAGCTGGCAGATCAGCCAGACCATGCAACTGCTGGGTTCATGCTCCACCCATTCGCCCTTCAGAGGCATTAATTTGAGTTTCTTTATTCCTATACAGCCACTAATTTTCATATTTGGACTTAACATTTTTGGAATCACTGCCTGTTCTGTCACACTTGGCTGAAATCAGCTGCTGAGTCCCACAGTTATTGGCAGAGATGGACAGAAAGACAAACAGCATGGTTGTACATATTCTTCTAAATCAAGCCTAGAGATTTCTTTTCAATGAAAAGTTGTTTGTATCACTATGCAAATGCTTTGTCCTACCAGAATGTACAGTTTTAGGTACAAACTAATCTCACAAATCACTTTATTCTACTTTTTTGTCATATTACAAGCTATGTGAGTGACACTGGTACACCTTTCCTCATTCCTCAGGAACCACTCTCACTTTCTGTATTTTCTGCTGCATTACCAAATAAAAAGTCATTTCAGAATTTTTTGTTTTGAAATTACACTGGAACTACTTTCCCGATCCCCTCCGGTTGTTTGCTGTCTTAAATCTAGTTTCAGTGTAAGCAACTGAGACATTTCTACTGTATGATTTACAGCAAGGAGGTACATGATATTTTGCAAATACTGCTGTTCTTTGTAGAGTTCCACAAAACAGCTTATCCTCTCATTTTTTCAAAATGCAAAAGTTCTGCTTTTGAGAGGACTACATAAATAACACACATTTATAACTTAGTTCATAATCATTTAGTCTATTCTCCCTACATTCTCTTGAACCATAAAATCTCAGATTCTGTGGTTCATATACGTGAAGCTTATCTTATGATAAATATGGAAAACAAAAGTTGTAGTTTTTTCAAGTAGAAAAGAAAAATCCTATAAAAGCCAAGCAAATTTCTTTCATTTCAGTGGAAATCGAAATAATGTAATTTATCTTTCAGTCATTCATGAACATGTATAATTATTATCTGAGATGAGGTATACACAACTAAATATGAAACTATGGTTACGGAATACAAAACACACTACAGAAATTACAACTCATGTAAGATTTTTAAGCAGAGCATTAGCTGGAACAGTCTCTTAAGAAACTGCATGCTGCTGAACTATTGTGGATCTGCAGGATTGTGTGGAAGGCAAATAACATCAGCTGTTAGAGAGTATTGCGGGAAACCAGCAATGAAAAGTCACTAAAAAAAAATGACTAGATCTAAAAGGATAACGGGAGGATTCTGATTCCTAATCACAGATGTCACATGCTGTTCTGGATGTCATGGCCTATCCTGCTTGGTTTCCCTCTGCCATTGCAGAGAGATGCAGTCTTTAGTTCTCTGTATATGGTAGATGTCAATGCTGTGCAAGTGCCTTGGACAACTAAGAGCATGAAAGTGGCACTAAGCACTTACATTCGAATAATTGAATGCCATTCTAATGCCAGGGAAAAAAACCCCACCCTCATAATCATATCTGAAGTAATTTGCAGACACATTGAATAACTGTGAGGTAATGACTGCTTATGTGTAACATCATTTTGGCCTAACTTCAAGCTTTGACTTAAGGTCAAAGTATAAACATGCCTGACACAAACACTATCTTTCAATGGCACCAACTTCCAGCTCTTAGAAATAAGAAAGGCTTTATACAATCAGCAATTATCACAGCAATTCAGACTTCAGTCTGGTTCCTACTTGAACAGTCTCACATAAATTTCTATTTATGTGTGCTTGTAGGCCCACTACTATAATTCCTAGAAAAAAAAGGTAATTGATTTTTTTGCAATTCAAATATACTGTACGTCCATTAAACAAATCATATAATTTAATAATGACTCTGATGACTAATGCTATCCCTGCTTATAAGTAGCAATAAAATTTCTCAACATTATCCTTGCCCTGATACAGTAGGAATGTTAAGAAAAATGCAAGTTTAATGCTTGAGGATGGTTTCAGGTTCATTGGTCAAAGGGGATGAAGTGAGTAATGATTGTTTCACAGCATTTCAAATAGAATACCTTTACCAAAAACAGAGCATTGCTTCCAACACAGTACTTCAAACAATATGCCCAAGTCACTGCCAGACTATTCCTAAAGGAACTTCCAACATCTTATTGTTAATTCAAGCAAATCCATGCTTTGCGTAACAATGGTTTCTCCTGTGCAATAATTTTAAGCCAAAAACATCTATTAAGGTTCATGCAGTGCTGAACAGCCATTTTTCTGTTTACAGGTATCAAGTAAAAACATTAAATACCACACATTTTTCTAATATTAGTAATAAAATTGAAATAGCTCACTGAAATAAAGTGAACTACTCATAACAGTGCCACACAAAAAGCTGCAAAATATCATTATAACAAAAGGCAGCCACTAAGCAGGACTAGAAGTCTGAGGAGGAAACCACGTGGAGGCAACAGTTACTAACAGGGCAGACAGTAGTAGATGCAGGAGTAGTAAATGTGCAATTTAAGATTTATTGAATTGCTCCTATATTTCAAGCGTACTTCAAGCAAAACTGAACCCTTAAGTTTTTGCTTGTAGATATCTGCAAGCAGATTGAAGACATTTCCCCACATGGATATGATGGGCATCCTCAGCTCAAGAGAGGAGAAATGAGGGATGAAGGCATGGAATAATACTAAAAAAAATGTCCTGATTTTGACTACTTTTGCACCCACAAATTCCAGAATCCTTCCCTTTTATTGCTCACAGTATTTCTCAGGCATAATGTCTGATATCATTTGGATATCAGATGAAAAAAAAAAAATCAAAAATCAAGCCTGTGGCTAAATTCTGGAAAATACACGTCATCCAGAGCAAATTGCTAGGAAATAGAATTTTGCTGAACTATTGCAGATCTGCAACCGTTCATGGAAGATAAATAACATGAGCTTTTAGCAAGCATTGTAAGTTCCTGGGAAAGAAACCAACAGTCACAAAAGCAATCAATAGAACTTAAAGGATAACAGTGTTTCAAGTAGTAGGGTTTTGTGCTTCCCAATATCACTTGCCTGGTAGGTATTTTTAAAATAATATTAACAGTTTAGGAAGCCTGTTGTGCAGTTCCTGGGTAAACTACATTCTCTTCCTACTTACAAACAGGAATCCCCAGAATTACAAATTTGGTTTGGTTTTGGCTTTTAAGTGCTTTTTTATTTTTTTTTATAGTGTTTTCCATCGTGATTTGGAGAAAGTTACAATTGGAATAATTAAACTGATTGCTGCAGGTATGGCAGAGCTTATCTTGTGCACTTTAACAAAATAATCCCAGTGGTGGAGCCATTTGCAGTGGCTGGTGTAGGTGAACGGGTACTCTGCAAAGATTGGGATGGTCCCAATGGGATGGACCAACCTGCAGAAATGGAACAGCTCAAGAGCTGCAGAAACCTTCTAGCAGCTGAAAAAAGTTGTTCCCTATAAATTTCTCCCAAGAATTGTCCTGCCACAGTAATGATGAATGCTGTTCCTATTCAGCTGAAGAATAGCTTCTCCATCCAGTTCTAGAAAAGCAGCTGAAATCTCAGAGTAAATGGAATACGAAAATACATTAGTCATTAACTTCACCATCAAAAGAGGCTTTGCAGTGCACACCGTAATTCAACTGCTGGTGAAATATCATTTTCTTATGTTTTCTTTATCTTATAGAAATTTACTGGGATCAAAGGTTTCACTCTCTGTCTTGTTAAATCAGCTGAGTTGAAATAGGGGACTGATTTTTTTTCCTTCAGAGGTACATACAGCAATCTCAGAGATGCCCACCAAAACCCTGGGTGTACACCAGCACATGGGGGTTGGTCTCAGTATTTCAGCAGTACAGGCTTGCTCCTTGAAAGAATAAGTCCTGAAGTGTGGTAGATAAAGCAAGATTTCAAGCTATGAAATAACAGAGACTTCCAGAAAGTCGACTCACCTCTTACAGATGGGCGTATGCGAGTGCACACCCCATGAAATCCCCACTGCTTTTGAGAACACATTTAACACACAAGATTAGAGTCTTAGTGATGCATTCCTGTTGTGCAAGAGAATGAAACCTTGTTGTTCTTAAGACTAATTTCTATAATTTCCATCTAACATTTTAAATCCTAACATCATACCGACTGCTGCTTTCTCATTAGGGTTGATAGAAATGTTCACGGGGTTTTTTTTGCAATAAGAAACACCATAAGAAATGAAACAATACAGAAATGTGATTTAAAACAGAAAGTACGGTACTCATGAAACAGAGAGAGATGAGATAGTAGGAGAGAGGGAATAATGAAATCACTTTGTTCAAATTCCCCTCTGAATTGTGTTGCCAGAACCACTGCAGGCAATAAGCAATGCAGAGCCTCTCTTTTGTGCCACCATCCAGTCAGGCTTGCTGAGCTGCATGTTGAACTTCCCTCCTGAATACAACAATGAGAGAAGAGAATCCACTTGCAAGTGCACTTTTCCTCCTTTTCAGAGTCCCACTGAAGAAAACACTGATTTTCAAAAAGTCACACTCTTTTGGGATGAGCATGTTACTCATTCCCATTGATTGATCCTGGCTATTGTAATGCTCTCAGTGTATAACCCTGTCCTTAGGATCCTTTATAAACCCTAGAAAGAAGGTGCCCTTTCTATTATCTTATTTTTTTTCTGTTTCACTGTTTGTGCTCATCATCAACATGATCTCTTAACTACTTTTTCATTTCTTTGGAAACAGAGACCATTATAATGACCAGAACTACTTGATGTTATTACAATATGAATAAATACAAGATAGCCTAAGAACAGGAGTTACATTTCTATGGCTAAAAAAGACTAGAGGGTGTTGGAATGTCAATTAGAAAACTTAATGAAAATTTAGACAATGATTTCCCAGAAAGGACAGTATCTTCATCCAGTCTAGTCACGCTAGATGTGGTCATCTCTGAAACAGAATTCAGCACTATAGACCCTGTCCAGCATAGTAAAGAAACATTCCCCTGTGATGTGTATCTCAGTTTGTACCTGGGTGTATCTGCGTACTGAAAGGTTATTATTGCTGTTTGATATGACAGCTCCCCATGGGAGGTGGAACCCCCTAAACAATGGAAAAAAGGCAAGGTGCTAGACCACTGGCTTCCATGGGAGAGGGAGCTAAGAGGTGTTTTGCAAAGCAGCCCTTTAGTTTGTGAAAGTGGACAGCTTCCTGGGGTTAAGACAGGTATTTCAATCCAATTGGTAGTCTCACCGTGAGGAATACTTCGATTTTCTTCTGCTACTTCTAAGGAAATAGTGCTTTCCCTGCAAGGTCCCATAAATTGCAGCAGTTAAAATGGCTCTTCTTTACTGCTAAGAAAATGTGCAGGATCAGGGAGTGTATGCCAAGGGTATAGTAGAAAATTATGCTGGTGGTGGAAGGAATGCACTGTAACATCAACTTCAGCACACTTTGATTTCCAAAGTCCCAGAAAGACGTGGTAGGTGCCAGGAATAAAGCTATGATTAAAAAAAAAAATATAACTTTTGCAAGGCAGACAATTATTTGCTAATAATATAAGACATTGCTTATGTAAAAGGGATAAAAAATGTCTTAAATGGGTGGAGGGAAAAAAAGGCAAAATCTCAGCATGCAGGCTGAAAGACTGTATCTGCAAAGGAGATGAGAAATGAATTAACACTGCTAAAATTAAAGTTCTGACCCAACAGCTCAGGATTCTGCCAATGACTCTGCTAAAGATTCTGTGTCTGACTTTGAGGAATTCTCTCCTCTTCAGTGAGTATAAAACAAATTCTGCTCTCTGCAGGCCAGATTCTGCCTCTGTGTGTAAAACAGGAATAAGAAAACTCCATTTGTCAATTTGTACTTCCAGATCTTCATGGCAATGACTGATAAGAACCTGACACAATGGGGTTTTGATCTCTAATGCTTTCTGTAATATAAACAATACCAAAACTCGACTCTGGGTCATTTAAATACCACTCAGTGCATGTCAGATAAAAGCCTCTGTAGGTTACCTCAAGGTTTCTGATGTTCAGAACCGGGTCAATGGAATTCTGCATTCAAGGTTAATAACAGAAATTGTGCATACTCATGTTATGCACTAGCAAACAACAATAAACACTGCCAATACCTAATTTTAGCATCTCACATACAAGGCTGTTTTTAATAGAACAAGCTAACAGCCCTTAGGAATGACAAGAACTTCACTCAGTTCAAGCACTGCATTTTTTCCCAGTGTATTTTTCAGACAATGTGCAACATAAATCCCGGTTTGTGACTTGAAAATACTCAACACTGGTCTAGCTCTGCTCCCACTAAAGTCATCCATTAAGTCCTGTTATCTTTACTGGCAACAGAGACAGGACAGAGCCAAATGTTTTTGAAAATCCTATCTATATTCAACAATAGGAGACAAAAATCTACCTGTAAGTTTAAGGCTCCCACACAGGCAGTAAATTGGTCAATATCAGATTTAAGCCTCAAGGTCCACAAGCTGTAATTCAGCCCCTTGTGCATCTGTGCTGTGCAGGAGTCTAATTATACATCCTCCACACTTCCAGCTGCCTCAGACATTGCACCAAGTGGTTGCTGCTCACACGTAATGAGGTCTCTTCAACATTTCATTTGATCCTCACCGCTGTGTGTGTGGCCTTATCTGCTGCACACAACCCCAACCTGCTTTAAAGGCAGAGTTATCAATTTACTCATAGCAGTTTCTAAGGGAGCTCATCACTACCATATGTGAGTGCTTCACATATTCGTCACTTTCTTTCCACAGCACCTCTACGTGGTGAAGGGAAGACATCATCCCATTGCACAGATGGGCAGCTGAGTCAGAGAATGATTAAGGTCAAACGTCTTGCTAATTTAGGGTGTTTAATTTCAGATGCCTGAGAACAGATTTTATTCAGAGCAATTATCATAACTTTATATAGTTAAGTATAGCTCCTATCTAGTTCAATTGTAGCTAGAAACGTCTAGCACTTCTGAAAGTCAGAAAAGGGAAAAAAAAAAAGAAAGAAAGTTTAAAATCCAAAGTCTTACTGAGCAACTACATCCAGCTGAGCACTGGGGGAAAAAAGAAATGGACAAATGGAAACTGTTAAGCCTGTGAAAAATTTGGCTTAGGGGATCACTCAAAATTACACAGAAATTACAGCACAAGGGTGTGAGAGGCCCCATGACAGCATTTAACCTCCTCAGCCATCAGACCATCTTTCTTGGTCCTCACGAGCCACCTGATACCTTCAGCAACAGAGCCTGAAGTCCCAGATAGTAACGTCAGTATTAGGCTCCCAGAACCACTCCTCCAGTAGTCTTCCAGACTACTCTTCTGAAAGTCCTCAGAAAAGGCATCTGGGCTTCTTTCCACCTTCCCAACATCAGCTTTTTTCCTTTGGATAGGAAAGGTTGGGTTTGGGGGGGTGGGTATGTTCACTTACGTGCACATGTCTGCATGTATTGCTTGACAATATGTGGGTGGGATGAAAATAGAAGTAATATATTGGGTAGTTTGAAATTATTAGAGGTAAAGGGCTATCTTGCTTAATTGTAAAATACTTCTTTAAACCAGCATTTATTGCACCAACCAAGTGCCAGAATCCCTGTCTTTTGGAAAATGCAGGACTCTGCATCCAGCTTTATGCCACTAATACTGCTAGAGCCAAAAGGAAGTGGAAAGATACTCAGAGTATTTCAGGACAGAAACTATCTATGGTTTCAGATGCAACAGAGTGATGATTTATTTCACTAGTGACTTTTCCTCTTCCCTACTTATATATTTTTAAGGCACTACATCTATTTTCCAGGGAAGGCTCCCTCTCCTCCAGACTCCACATTTTTTCTAGGTCCTTTTGCCCTCACTAATTGTAGCTTACTGAAAATGCAGTTGCTTTGCCATGTTATGAAAGGAAGAAAGAGAAATTTCGGGGATTTTTCTGAAAACCTCAGCATATTTCTTTTTCTCAGGCCAGCGATCCGTGGCCACAAAACTATCTGTCTGGCAGGACAGATAAAGCAGCACTGTTCACACATCCCTCATGCCATTCCTATTTGCCCACTAAGGAATGACATACACTCTGCCCCTCAAGGGAAGCAAACACGTTTGCAGGTTATAAAATACTCCTGTCACTGCTGGTGACAGGAGACACTGAATTTGCTGAGAGAAAAGGGTGTTTTGTGGAGAAAGCATTGAAGACTTGGGAGGCAAGGGTTAGCAGCCAGGTCTGAAACAGACCTGGATCATCTCTTTGTGCCTCTCTCCTCTCCCTGTGAAAGAAGAAGCACGAATTAAAGGTAAGTGTGCAGCCTGTGATAGTTAGGAAGACTAAGCAGGTAACCAAAATGGCCTGTGCAGGCTTCATAAACTATGCCAGCATTCCAGCTGCTGAGATTAAATTCATTAGCAGTTGTGAGGCACTTGGAACAAGGAGGAGGTTATATCAGTGCATCTGACAGCCACTTCTGGGGCTCATTTTATCCTGTCACTGCATAGCATTCTCCCACACCACTTGGATATTTTCTTGACACAAGCCAGCAGATATCATGAAATTCTCCTTCCTTCAGGAAGAAATAACAAACCACTTCAAATTTAAAACCATCTGCAGAGGAAGGCAACTATTCTTTACTCCAGAGGTGAGACATTTTTTGAGAGGGGTGGACCAGTCTGCTTTGTATTTCCCAGGTTAGTTATTATTTAGGCCAGTAGCAATCCAGTGGAAGTTGGAAAATGCTGCCTCTCCAAGGGGAGAAATAGTGCCCAACACCTTTCTGGAAGCATTCTGGCTGTAAGACAGTGATTTCTTGCTCTCAGGTTCAGAGTTCAACGGATGCTGCCAGGCACAAGGATTCATTTGATTATTTTCATGGTGGGCTGTATGCCTGTATATCTGTGTGTGTATACAGAGGCATATATAATTAAAGTGTGCACATGTTCTCCTGATGTATTATTAATATGCATGGTTACTTGTTAGAGTCTGGTTTAGGAGGAGATTCTTTAAATGGCTGTCAAATCTCTAGAAGTGCCATAAAGATCCAAAGACCCAAGTGTGTCTGATCTTATTTAAAAGAACTGAAGACTGAGTAATCAAATGAATGGATGAATAAATCATTAAAATTTTAATGCTTAAGCAATGTAGGACATGTCTACAAACTGCCTGAAGCCAGTGCTGACCCAAACTGTTCGTTCCCACAATGAACATCATTGCAATACATGGGTTTGGAGCCTGAAACACAGGAGCAAAATAGCCCTGGGCAAGTCACTTTACTCTTGTATTAAGCTTCCCTTCTTGCCAAGTGTGGGTTATACAGTTTACCTACATCACTGAGATGTCAGAAAGAATATTTTAAAAAGCAATTCAAAGACAGAAAGCATGCAGAATGTGTTAGGCATTATTATTATATGTGGAAAGAGCCATTTTAGCAACACACATCTTTCTGTAAAGAGGCTATATTTAAATAACATAACCCTATAATATAAGTAGATATTTTAGAGCATCTCCTGTCCTGAGGTCTTCCAGAGTCTGTTACATTCCAATTAAAAAAAGAAAACAAACAATATTCTATAACTAAAGTGGCTCCTCAGCTCCATTATTATCTTTTGGATGCAAAGGAAAAGGCAAAACTCAACAGAATTATCTAATGCCCTAAAATCCACAAAACTGCTGTTTTTTCCTTCTTAATACTGACCAAAAGACCACTCTCAGTTTTCCAAATTAAATGCATCATTTGACTACACAGCAGTTCAAATGTATTTGTTTCAAGTGTGCTGCCTTTTTAGATGTTTTCAAAAGAAAAAACAGAGGGGAAAATAAATGACCAGTAATGACAGAAACCTTTTAAAAAACCATCTTTTTTAATAAGCAAGAAAAGTGAGCCTTCAAAGCTTATGCATAAGCACCTACATAACTGGCTGGGTTTTCAAGAGCACTGAGTTTTCAGTGGTCCCCAGTGAGACCAACAATAGCTTTTAGATGCTCAACAATTTATCACAACTCAACAATTTCCCTCCTGGGCAATATTTACCAACTATGTGGTACACAGAAAGCGAAGACATTTGAGACTGTCATTTTTGGTTGGACTTTGAAAACTAACTCTATTAGGCTCCCCTAAAACACCCCTAAGTATTTTCACTTGCTTTATTCCTGGATCTTACAACAATAATATAAATAAAAAAAAACCACCAAACTTAATTTAAATGAACACTGCACACTAGGACTCAAATGCAAATACTGTATCATGCTAGTAAATGTTACATAAAGTAATGATTAATTAGTCTTTTTCCCTGTTCAGGTTTTACTTGTCTGTCAACAAAAGACAGTAGATGACTGCCTGGCTAAAATATGCATTATTTCCAGCCCTGTAATATCATTGAAAAGCAGGCAGCAGTTCAATTTACCAGCAATAATTTATTGTGTAGCATTAAAATTCTGCAAGTAATTTCATCTGTTACTTTCAACATCTCCCACAACTATTGGATTTTCTTCCTGGGTTTTCATGTTATCTGGTCATCTCCTGCCAAATCCCAGAGAACTAAATAAGTCTCTGCAGCTGGTTGAGTAGTTTTAGCTGTGTTTTACACATGCAAAGTGCGTTCCACAATGCAATGATCACACTGTTCAGCAGCTCTATCAAGACAAAACTCAGGAAGATATTTGTCCCAAATGCTCTAAAAAACCAAGGACCTATCCCAGCTTTTTAAAAGCTGAATATGTGACCCAAGTTTGAAGCATTGCCCAACTGACAAAAAGAGTAAGTGTCTAGCAGGCACCAAAACCTGCTTCTAAAAATGGAGGGGAGCCTCCCGTGCCACCCTCAGCCATCTGCCTCTGCTGCAGTGTCAGAGCAGGACAAATCCTGCAGCCAGGCAGCAGGAAGCAACAGCCTCCTGTCCCCTGACCCCTTTGCAAACCACCTTCCTGCAGGGAGGAGGGAATCCGAGAGACCAGCAACAGCAGCAGCTAATTCTGCAAAAATCTTTCTTCCCTTGAATCCATAATTCCTGCAGGCAAGAGTCACAGGTGGATTTATTTATTTACTTATTTGTTTTTAAAGAAAACCCCTAGTCTTCTCTTGTTCACTGGAATTTCACAAATTGGACATCAATGATTTTATTGGTCTTTTTGCTTAAGCCAAGAGTCTCTCTTAATACACATTTTTTCTGTGTATCATCTCCTCCTTCACAGGATGTGACAGCAAAAGGACAGTGTAATGATAGTCCACATTTGCAAAAACAATCAGCACAAATGGACAAGTAAATGCCACACCTTTTTTCAGACAGACGTACATCTTCACTTTTGCACACTGACAACACAACCACTCTTGAAGAATCCCCTAACTGGAGCTGATCTGCTCTTGAGTTAGTTGTATCATCCATGGTGATGAATAATGTAAAAAATACTTTCAATAGTTTTTTTGGCACAGGGCCATGGACTAATCTTCTTGGTAATTGAAGGCTTATATGATGGAAAGAAACCCTATGGAAACTGCCAAGAAGTATAAACATCTGAGCGTCACCTAAATTCAGTCTCCTTAGAGCAACTGTCATCTCTTGTTTTATCAGCAGTTTCAGCAATAAAAATAAAGTTATGCATTACACCTGACAAGCAGCCAACCACTCATAAAAGTACGAACAGCATTTGAATAGTTTGCAACAAGTGCATTCCTTTTTTTTTTCTCACCAATGCAGTTTCTCCTTGAGTGACACAAACCATTTACTCGAGAAATGGACCAAGGAAAGACAAAACATAGGCTCAGTGGATATTGGAGCTGTGTTTTCTTGCAGCCCACAGGCATTTGTGACCAAAAATATATGAGCCTGGACAGAACAGAATGAAACATAATCTGGAAGATGGTTTGAAAAATGTATATCACTGTCTCCCTACACAAGTGAAAGAGCACACATGTATATTTATTATAATCTCTATTAACTTCTTCCCCAAACTTCTGCTACATCTATTCTACTCTGCAGGATTACACACAGCTCGTGCATTACAGCAGACCCTGCTGTAGCAACTTATATGAAGAAAGAATCGATTCTTACTGCGACTTTTTCACAGAGGTCAAAGAAAAATGACAAAAAAGCTATTTGGGAAACAAAAGCTAAGAGAAACAAGCTCTAGTTGCAGTGAGAGGACTAGAAGTAGCACAAGCACAGGCCATCCCAATAGGATTCATTTAGGATTATATTTTTAGCCTCAAGTACATGCTTTATTTCTCATGTGTATTTTATATGGCCTGTTGAGCTCAATTACTTCATATTTTTGTGTACATAAAACAGTATTTCCAGAATGCTTTATTACAGAAGTAGCAACCAGCCAAGCCCTCTTCTCTCTCCTAGAGCAAGACAGGGAAGAGACTTATTATATTAACTGGGGGGATGTAATGAAGTCCAGTTGCATCAAAGTGGGCCAAAGAGTTTCAGTTTTCAGATATTTTTAAACTTCAAGAATAAAACCCGAAGTTTACCACATATTTGGGCAGTAGAAAAAATTTTTAGAACAAGGAGACTTTTTTGGTTTGGTAATTCCCCAACCCATAAAATCATTTTAGTCTTTTTTGGGTTTAAATTTTAATGTAGACACATGCAAACTCTTAAGTAAAATTGGTTTATGGTCAAGATACGTTCAACATGGAACCATAGAATCATAGAATGGTTTGGGTTGGAGTGGACCTTAATGATCATCCAGTTCCAACCTGTCTGGCATGGGCAGGGACAGCTTCCACCAGACCAGGTTGCTCAAAACCCCATCCAGCCTGGTCTTGAGCACTTCCAGGCATGGGGCATCCACAGCTTCTCTGGGCAACCTGTTTCTGTGCCTCACCACCCACACAGTAAAGATTTCTTCCTTATATCTAATCTAACCCAGTCCTCTTTCAGTTTAAAGCCATTTCCCCTTTCCTGTCACTACATGCTCTCGTAAAAAGTCTCTCCAGCTCTCTTGCACCCCCTGCCTTTAGGCATTGGAAGGTGCTATAAGGTTTCTCCAGAACCTTTTCTTCAGGGTGAAAACTCCCAGTTCTCTCAGCCTGTCTCCATGGGAGAGGTGCTCCAGCCCTCCAACCATCTCCATGGCCTCCTCTGTCCTTATGTTGAGGTCTCCAGAGCTGGACACGGCACTCCAGGTGGACCCTCACATGTAAAGGGGCAGAATCAGCTCCCTTGACCTGCTGGCCCTGTTTCTTTTGATGCAGCCCAAGGACACATTTGGATTTCTGGGCAGCCAGTGCACATTGCTGGGTCGTGTTGAGCTTCTTGTCAATCAACACACCTAAGTTATTCTTCCCAGGGCTGCTCTCAATCCCTTCTTCCCCCAGTCTGTATTAGTGCTTGGGATTGCCCCACTCCATGTGCAGAACCTGCCACTTGGCCTTGATGAACTTCACCAGGTTTGCACAGGCCAACCTCTCAAGCCTGTCATGCCTGTCTGTTGGGATGCATTGCTCCTGAGTTTGGAGAAGGTGATCCTTGAATATTAATGATCTTTCCTGGGCCCCTCTTACCTCCAGGGCTTTATTGTATGGCACTCTACCAAGCAGATTTTTGAAGAGGGCAAGTCCAGCTCTCCTGAAGTCCAGGGTAGTGAGCTTGCTGTGTGCCCTCCTCGCTGCCCTAAGGACCTTGAACTCCACCATTTCATGGTCACTGCAGCCTGGGCAGCCATTGAGCTTTGACTTCCCCACCAGCCCCTCCTTGTTGGTGAGAACAAGGCCCAATACAGGACCTGTCCTCACTGGCATCCCTATCATTTGGAGAAGAATGCTGTCATCAACACATTCCAGATCCTCCTGGATTGGTTTTGCCTTGTGTTGTCTCTCCAACAGACACTGGGGTGGCTGAAGTACCCCATGAGGACCAGGGCTTGTGACTGTGAGGCTGCTTCTATCTGTCTATACAGTGCCTCATCCCCTCAGTCTTCCTGGTCGGGTGGACTGCAGGAGGCCCCCACTGTAAAGTCACCTGGCCCTTCCCTCCTTTTAATCCTTACCCACAAGATTTCAGCCAGCTCCTTATCCATCCACAGGCAGAGCTCCACGGAGATTTGAAAGGTCTCCCCAGAATATTTTGAGTTACATGACTTAATGGGAACATCCTTGCATGAATGAACTGCATTTCACAGAAAAACAACTGTGAGTCATAGTTTCAAACAGGTGGGATTTACAGCAGGAAGGTCACTAAAGACAAAACTTGGGCTTAGCCTGTGACAGTGGCTGTGTGTTATTGGTCACCTTAGTCTTTATGGAATTCCCAACAGGATGCTAAAGAAAAGAAAAAAATAATAATTATAAAAAAATATGCTCCCTTTTGACATGACAGGCAGGATGACAATTTATTTATTGTAAATAGTGATTTACTACCCAGATGCTAGGAGCATTATAAGTGATTGGAGAAGTTCTAAAACTTCTAGGAGCTTACAGGAATTTATAAGGAACCTACAGGAATTTATGGGAAGCACACTATCTAGCGTGGAGGTTTGGCAGGGGTCCTACTTGGTGCATTCTAGTCACCTCCCACCTGAAGGTCAGAAGAAGACCAGTGTGGACAGTATTTCTTCACAAGCAAGAGGTTGAGAGCCAATGAGTGATAAAATAAATCTTCTGAAACAAATGAAGAGGAAAGCAGGCCTGCAACCTTATTCCAGCATGTATACACAGCCTAATTTATATCATGGTCCTAATCCTGAAGTCCATTCTCAGACAGAGCTCCATCAGGCTCCATCAGAGTTCACACCTCTAAGGAACTAAAAGAAATCTAATTTGTGAAAGAAGCATTTCTCCCCATCATGACAGAACAGCACAGAGAAGAACCGCTTATAATATCAGCTTTGTCTATTTTGAAAGCCAGTATGGCATTTATGAAAACTGTATGGACCAGCTGAAATAAACCTGTTAGTTACAGGTTTGAAGTTCTTGTATATTTAAAGCCTCAATGTCCTACATAAGTGTTTTCAGGAAGGTGAAAGATAGTACAGGGGCCAGCTCAAGGCTTGGTGAGGTCAATAGATTTATTCTCAATTTAGCCACTCATGCTGAACATCTCTTCATCTTATTTCAGATGCTCACACTTTCCAGAATTCCTTAGAATTCTCTGTTTTACACAGGAACACTCTGTGATCATACAGCCCAGTATCAACACTGAATTCCTTCACACGTTTGAGCAAAAGAGGCCCAACAGATAACAACACAGCCTTCTAGTCTCCCAGAAGGGCATTGGAAAGCCCAGTTTGGAAACAAGGCACAAAAACAAACGAAGACATCATCTATTTACCTACTATCAACCTCAAAGATGTTATGGGTAGGAAGGTAAAACTTCTCAAGTAGATGAGTAGTAACTGCCAAGAGATACCAATTCGAGCAAGCGAGCACTGAACAGTCTTCAGCAAGTCAAAACATCTCCTACTCAATATACATTTTACTAATGGACAAACCTTATGTGCTTAGTACTTTCAGGGGTTATTTCAATCAATTTCTCCTTGGATTTTACTGTCCCATACATTCACAACTGCTCTTTGTTTTATCTGGCTTGTTTAGCTTGGACTGTTGGAATAAGACTTATTAATTATAGCATGACTTGCAATGGCCAAGTCAAGCATCAATATAATCCATGTGAAGCCTTGTGTTGTACCTCATAAGGAAAACACCATGGAAAATAAATCAATTTAATGCAACTGAAACCTTCAGTATTAAGCTCACAAAGATTAATCTCAAATACTTGTTAGATTCAATGGATCGGCATTCTCAGCAATGTTTGTAAATTAGCTTTTAAATCACAGATATTGGGACATGAAAATTAGAAAAAAGAAGGCTGTTAGTACTGTGAGATTCAACTAAACTGGGAAGCGCCAGGGATTCTTAAGGAGAAGAAGGAAAGTTCACATTGCCAAGTTGCAATATGTTTTTCCCATCCAACCTTGAGCTTCTCTCTACTTCTACTTCTCTTTAAAATGCTGCATATGCATTTGAAAATAACCTGTTTGCTCCTGGCCATGAAAACAAAAAGATAAAAGTATAAGGCTGTCAGCACACTTAAGGACAGTTACAACTTAATGTACCATTTCTTAATTCCTACAATCACATTAAGATGAAGTATCAGACCCCTTTAAACCTGACACAAAAAGAGTTGAGAGGTTGGTCACAGTGTGTGATTAAGCTAAATTAATGACCCAAAATGCCTTCCACATGATATGCTACTGTATATATTCACCTCCAGTCAATTATATGTTTATTACAGTATCTCTGACAAGCTAAATTAACAATGAATTAATGTCTAAGTTGTGATTTCACTTTTGACAATATCATAGTACAACTAAGCCTTAAATATCTGCATGTTACTATTCAGCTACAGACATAAGGAAGGTAATGGAGTCAAAAACTGCAGACTAATTGCTTCAGATGAAGGCTTATTATCTCTCCAATTTCAAGCTCAGCAGCAGTTAAGTAGTAACAGAAACTACTTTAGACAAAGTATTGTGGATCTTTATGTAAAATTTATTTTACCCTTCTTACATTTTTATAAACAATAAAAGCATCAGTCCTTTGTTTTCAGACCAACAAAGGACATAACCTGAAGGGTAAAAAAAAAAAAAAACAAACCCCAAATGAAAAAACAACAGATCAGCCTTCAGATTTGCTTGGTTTTACTGTATCTCTCAAACTCATCCTCTTCCCCTTTCTAATGGGTTTTTCCATGACCTTTTCAGGTGTAAGCTCAGCTTAATTCTTCATAAGTATTTGCTTCAGTCTGTCTCATCCTCCTTCACCATGAGGACACACTCAGAGCTTGGTTCTCCACTCAGCTTAGACTTGTGTATTCACATCTGTAAAAGTAATTGCAACGAGGGCACAAGGCTTTCCCACACAGGGATGGTGGTAATGTGTTTGACCAACAAAGAGCTGGGAGGGACACACCAAATTTGAGGGAGCAGCAGAGAGATGCTCCTGCTCCCTTGGGGACTCACTGGGATCCCATCACTAACTCTCTCTGTCCCAGCACGTGTCAGTTCTAACAAAGCTAGCCTGTTCTCTTCCCATGATCATCTGCATTTCAGTTTTTTAAGGTGGTTGTTGGAGACAGGGAAATACCTTCCAACAGCACCCCTCACTTACCAGGGAAGCAGGGAGAGTGTCCCATCATTTCACTAGCCTCTCCTGCCATGGCCACCAAGCGCAGAGACAGCCACGGTGCTGGCACTGCAGGGCTATTTAACAAGACAAGATCCCAAAGCACAGTCCCTGTTACGCCTCTGTGACCAGATGTTGTTCAGCAGAGTAGGACAAATCCCACCCTGAGGAATTATGGTCTATCTGCACTCTCCACCTGCGGTTTCTATCACAAAACAGAATCTGATAAGCGTGATAGCCATACATTGCTTGCCAATGACCACACATCATATGGACAGCCCACAAAGCCTCTCAAACCAAAGCTTTATTCCAGCAGCAGTAAGGGCACCGGCAACCAAGGCATCATCAATTTCCTTGATCTGTGGAGGATTATCACCAGTTGTGGTGGGAAGTAGCTATGCCTCTTCCCTTCCATCACACTTAAGAGCTCTTTTCACAACTTCCACAACTTTTTCCAAGGCTTTGTCTCTACAAGCACCAGACTCTGGGCTTCAGCCTTGGCTTATCACCTAATCCTGACTTTCAGGAAGATGATCTCCATCAAACTACCCAGCATAAAACTTCAGCTTTCTTTCTGAAAGGTTTTGGTTTAACCCTTACCATGCATATCCCTCGTTCATCATCCCCCCCAATTCACTTTTCCATTTCACCTCTACGGCTCCTAATTATACTCAGTATTTCTGCTAAAAAAAATCAATTAATTACTCCTTCTTAGAAAAGGTCTCTTTATTACACAACAGAGAGCTGAAAGATGCATCTCCATCTTACCTTCAAGTATAAAATTGCTTCGAGTTCTCAAAATCTTAGGATCAGATACAATCCCGAAATTCCATGCATTATCTCTCTCTCATTTGCAACTTTGCTTATAGCTGTCTCAAGTCCTGACAGGATTTACCTTTATCTTGATATTTTTCTGCTGAAATTCTTATTCATATCTAAACCTTCAGAATGAGTTTTAACTTTCAGGTTTTTCTCCTGTGACCCTTTTCCTACATTCTCTAAACATCAAGGAGTGCATCTCTCTGATATCTCAGGTCCTTCTGCAGCCTGAGTTACAACACTATCTCAGAATTCTCTATTTCATGTACTTATCCTCAGGAGACTTCCAGATATTTGTGTTTTTTCCCAACCTAAGACAACAATGGACTAGCTCAGCAGAAGAGAAGTTGCTGACTGTCACTGAGAACAAAACCCTCTTGCTCAAAGCCACAGTGACCACAAGAAGCACCAAGTTCCATGCTCCACCCACTGAACTGTCATGCAAAGCCACCCAATAATCCCACTCAAACTTTGTTATTAAATCAGAAGTTATTATTAATTTGCCTTTCCATTCTGGATCACTTTCACTGGTTTCCAATATCGGTCCCTCTCCAAATTTATATTAAACAAACCTTGCTGAATGCACTTCTCTCACTTCTGCAGTTAGTTCTTCACATCTGCAGCAGCCTTTTGGAGGAGTGCACATAGCTTTCCTATTCCATTGCTGCTGGCACCCTCCTTTCTCTGAATCTATTTCACTTACCTAAATCCCACCTAAGAATCAGAGAAGGCAGGACAGAGGGATGAAAGTTAAAAAAAAAAGGACAAAAGACCAAAAGATGTGAATGTAAAACACAGAGAATGAACTACGTAAAACACAGATATTACTGCACTCTACATCATTTTAAAAGTGCTGCCTTCTCTCTCATCACCCAAAGTGACCATGATTCACCACAACTAAATGCATGATAAAGATCACAAAAAAGCAGCATTAAAGGCATTGGAACTGAAAGCAAGTAAACCCATTGTTCACTAAATGCCTGTAGCAACTCATAACAGTGCTAATGGACCACAGCTGGAATGACACATCGAATTCTTTAAGAGTTAGAAAAAAGAAAGAAATTAAACTCTAAGATTTTTTTCTTGTGGTGTTCAAACTTTCATGACCCCTGGACAACTGGTGAACTTCAGAGACAAATTATTCTGTCTTTATGCAGCAGCAGAAGAAAGCTTTGGTGAGAAAGACTGCAACACGAGGTACCTCTGCCAGAAGTGGAGGGAGCAGCGACAACCAATACTGTACGACAGACAAGTGGCAGACCACATCCCACTTGGTCAAGGTATAGACAGCATGCAAAATTTACACAATCTCAAACAGCATCCTATGGAAGTATATGAACCTTTAAAAGCTTCCAGAAGCACTTCTATTTCAGCACTGAATACTGAAAGGGATTTTCTACAGTCTCCTCTTTTTGACACTCCTGCTTTATGCCAAACATGCTCCTTTCCACCTCTGTCTCCCCCCCTCTCCATTGCTGCCTGCATTCCTCACAGCAAATTAACAGCTTGAAAAGACTGCCAGTTTGATGCAATTTCATGTTCTTGAATACAGTGTTCTCGGGAGCGCTATTACGGAAATTTAATCTCCTGAGAAATAGATCAGATACCATTAACAGAATGAAACATAAATGTTCTCTATGAGTTCCTGGAGAAAGCCTGTGTTGGGTCTACAATAAAATATGTAATTTGAAGAGTTGTTATCAAGAAAAAAAAAGGTTTCATTTGAAGAATTTTATTTTATTTTTAAAAAATTATGCACTTAAACAACGAATACTAAATGGTTCCATTAAAACTAAAGAAACCCACTGTTTTCTATGCTAGTCAGAGTCATGTTTCTCCTCTTCCCCTTTCCATTGGCAGCCACCGTCCTAAAGTGGACACTGCCCCTGGTTTCTGATTATTACAGCTGTAATAATCTGAGCCAGAATACTGCAGCAAGAATGAGGGATTCTCACAAGCAGGGACTCACCTTTGGGATATGACAGTTTTCAACTCCAGCCAAGAACGTAGGAGCTCTGTCACAAGCCACTGAGATAACACGCTAAATTAGCTCATCTCCTGGGAGACTCACTCCCACCTGCTCAGCAGCTCCAGGCCAAGCTCCTTTGAGCCCAGTGTTGGATCTGGGTACGGCAGAGGTATGTCACGGTGCTCTTCAGCTCCTCTGTGTGGATTTTATGCCACTGGGGTGCTGCAGTGGGGAGTCTGACTGTGCCAGCTAATGGCACTGTGAATCAGGGCTGTCTTGTAAAAATTCACAGCTCAATCTGCTTACAGACATTAAGTTACAATGGTAACCTCAAACCTTGCTAAAAAAGAGGCTCTTTGTGATTTAGCATACAGCAGGGATGGTATTGACAAATAAAAGGGCAAAGTCCCTTCCTTATTTCAAGAAATAAAATTCACAACTTATAGTAAGTGGCTGAACCTGCTGTACACTACTGCCTGTTTAAAATATGATCCTACACTCTTTGGACACAATTTGTGTTGCTCATGTGCCATAAAGAGGCTTTGGTGCCACAGAGAATCAGGATTGTTGCATTCTTTCAGGCAAAGCATGTTGAACCAACAAAGACACTCAGGGACAATGACTTTCTGAACAGCAACCAGCTGAGCAAAGCAGGTCTGGATTGATTTTAAGTCACACCTCCCAGGGAAAAAAGACCAAAAACAAACAACAAAACAAATATATATCTTCAGATACAGGAACATAGTTCACATGAAGTTACATTTATTTGACTGCATCCCCCCATCCTTACTAAAGACATATGGTTCACATCCAGTACTCTTGTTCAGTTCAGAACTGCCCTATTGACCAAATCTCTCAGTCTGACCCATCTACCAAGCTCTAACTCGCATTTTATAGTATGCTCAGAGCACACAAACTGGTTTCATTTTGGATGAAGCTAAGTCAGAAGACACTGAACAACTAAACATATTCCCACCAGTCTAGAACTAGTCAGAAACCCTCTACCCCCCATCCTAAATGTATGTTTGGGACCTCAACACCGTCTCTCTGACTTTCATAAGATGGGTCCACTCTACTTCCCAATGTAAGCACACCCATATGTTTTTAGTTAAATCTACTCTGGGAATAAAATAATACCACAGGACTCAACTCACAATGGCTGAGAATATTTATGACCTTGAAAGAAGGCAGAAGGCACACAGGGATTGACACCTCTTAAAACAGGAATCCCAGCATTACCTGAATTATAACACCATAGAGGAAAAGCCTGCAAAATGCAGCTAAAGTGCACACTGATTTGCTTGTTTGGATAAATTTACACAAACAGAGGCACTTCTCAGCATAGTATATTAGATTCTCCAATGGTACTCACGCTTCAAGATACTACAGGCTATTTCTGTGAAGTACAGAGTGGCAGGGGAACATTAGGAGCATGAAATATTAATCTTTCCATTATTTTATTCCTGAGTCTGGCCAAGGTTTTCCAAGTGAAACGTGTTGTCTCTCCACTTGAAGCTGCCACCCCTATTATCTGAAATTCCATCTGTTCTGTAAAAATCAGAATTGATTACCTTAATGACAGTTAATAGGCAGAACTGTTCTATTGATCTGATTCCACTCCTCCATGGAGCCCACTTCAGGAATGCAGCCCTCAAGCTGTTTTGCCTTGACACTTAATTTTTAGTCTTTTACATGGAGCTCCATGCAAACAGTCATTAACAACCTTGTCTAGGACATGAGCACATTTCAGAGCAGCATCTTGCTCCCTGTAAGCACATGACAGTTCTTCTCTATATCGCAAAAGAAATGAGAACAATCCTTTATTTCGAGTGTTCAAATACTCAATTAACCAATCAACCCTTTAAATATGTTTTATAAAAGGTGTTCTTTGAGAATCTGTGATCCCTGTTATCCTTGATATGCTGACTCACTTTTTAAAAGTCTCATTTTAGCATCATGCCTGTTATCACATTTTCATTAAAAAATCAGCCTCCTTATCTTTACATATGACTGCAGAGCTATTTGCATTCCCAAAGGCCACTAAAAGTACCAAGAACTGGGCTAAATTAAGATAACAAATTTACAGGCTCATGTTAAAACACATAGATCTTCAGCCTGTGTAAATAGCTAAAGCACATTGTCACAGTACTTGACCTGTTGTTGCTATTTCATTTTCCCTTTTTTAATGGAAAAGTGACTTTAATGGTGTATCCACACATCCAGCTAAAAATCCCAAGACAGACAACAAGACTCTCTAGTCTGCTTGAGCCGGATCCCAAGTCTATTAGAGCCTACAGGCTTTGCTACGGCCTCCTGAGCACTGGGTCCAGCAGCAAGCCAGCTGTAATCATTGTACACTGCATGGTATCCAACTCCAGCCATGGAACAAGAAACCACAGCTGTGTCAGAAGCACCCCAGTGTACAGAGGCAACCACATCCGACTTAAGGCTTGATCAAGCAATCACAACTCGACAGCACGAGACAGTATTATTTATCGCTTACAGAATGTCTTCTGTACATGATGCCCAAAAGACTTAAAGTTCAGACTCGTGAAACAGATAAGCAAGGCGATAAATGACTGGAATTCTGAATAGTTTAGCTGGCAGGGAGGTGAGCAGCATTGCTTATCAGAAATAAATTGTACAGAAGCATTTTTAATTACCTAAGGAAGAAAGGGATTGTCTGGCTTCAGCAGCCAAGGCGGTTGCTTATCTCCACATCACAATCATTTTCCAATTATTATCATTTTTGTAAATCTCAAGACAGAGCATGACTTCATTTGCATATAGACACAAGTCTAAAGTAGTTTTTTTAAATTTATGCCTGCAAAGCTTCTGCAGATTTCTCCAAACTTTCCCCACCCTTCTCCTGCACTCTCTTTTCATGCCCAGCTTCTGTTTAGGTTAGCATGGTAGGACACAGCAAAGACTTAAGCCAACTGTGTCACTTGCTTGCTTCTGGATTCCGGGAATGTCACAGCAAGGAGCACAGAAAAGGGATGGTCACAATCTCCTACGACAGCAGCAGCTGCTTCTGAAAAAGACTCAATCCTCTTCAGCCAGACTAGCATTTTGCCTTCAATTTTTTCCCCCAGCTACAATTTTCAGTTTCTTGGTCAGTTTTAAGCAAGAAAAAAAATCTCAGTAATTTTTGATATGCAAAAACCTGGAAATAGAATTTGAGCTAGAAATAGAATTTGGATGAGCCTTTTTTCAGATATGAACTGTTTTAGATAAAATAAGGGTTTAGATCTGCTTTTGGTATTGGAAGATAAAAGTGCACTCAAATCAATGGACAGAAATTGGATTTGACCCCCTGCTGTGAAGCCATTTTACTAATATTGCATTGTGAAAACAAAAAAAGAAATTATAGGAGTGAGCAAAGTTGCTCGCAGACTCAACCATTAATATTCATCAATATCATTGATATTTATATATGCTTGATATTTCTATTTCATGCTCACAATAGGGCAGAGCTGAGAGAGGATGTACTTTCAGAATATTTAAGCATGCCATATGGGTATAATTGCAATTCAATCAGTTACAGAATATACTCAATTAAGATTCTGCATAACACTGAAGACTTATTCCGGGCATTTTATACTTCATGTGGGAAGAGCGAAGTAGCAAAGCCATGTCATGCCAAGAGCAAAGTGGCACTGGGCAGATAACACTACCTGGAACAAAAACACTGCTCCTTTATAAAAGGCAACACACACTTTTTGGCTTACAAAACCTGACACTTTTACACAGCTTTAAGAAGGAGGAGGGGACAGCCTCCCAGCTCTTTGTTCAGAAAAGGCACTTATACACCCCTGCCTACCAGAAAACACAGCTAGACTCATTTTAATCTGTAGCAAACAGTGACAAAAATACATACTCCGTAAGCACTGGACAGCGAAGCAAAGAAGCCCAGCTGATGCAGGGTTAGATGAAGTTTCTTTACCCTGAGTATCAAAGTTGCTTCCTTCTTGTTTTCACTGAACCATTGAGCCTGTTTTGGCCATTAGTAAAATGTCACCCTGAAAATGCAGATTATATGATGCTATTTCTAGTGTGTTCCAATGCTTTTCCTTTCCTCAATTCCCTAAAACAAACTACAAATGAAGGAAAAAGAAAAAAAAAAAAGAAGAAAAACAATGTGTGAGACTCTCAGCCTATCAAGCCAGGAAGAACTATTTTAAGAATTAATTTGTGCCCTGAGAGAGATCTGTTTAAATTATCCTCCCATGCTGTCCTAACCAAAGATTAAAGTGGTGAACTTCCAATGTCTTAAGGAGACGAGGAAAACTGAAGAACTGGAGCGTCCAGGCTCCCCCAGGCACAGGCCCGAGCACGGGGAGGAGAAGCTGGTGCTGAAGAGAACAGAGATGCTGATCCGCCGGTGTGCCCAGAGCCCAGGAACCTTCACCAGCCTCAGCCAGAGCTCAGAGATCGCAACCAGACTTCCCCTCACGCCACCACTTTCCAACTATGCCTATCCTTTATGGCTGAGGATACATCCCTTTTTTTTTTTCCTGCCACCCGCTGCTTTTTTGACAGGGAAAGTTTTGACTTCATTCTGTCCTGGTAAGTGCAGGCAGACAGCAATATCCTCTATAATACAGCTTTGACAGAGAAAATGAAGTCTTTAACTTTCTACCTGTACAGTAACACACAAAACAACTACCACGAGAAATAAATTAATCGAGTTTAGGTATGGTGTAAGCACAGCAATTTTCTCCAAAGCCAGTGGGAGTTAAACCTACTCGCAGCTGTTTTTTGCCCCCCCCTCCCCCGCCATCCATGCTTGCTCATGCACAGCCTGAGCACACGCTGTACCCTGAAGTGTCCCTCCAAGGCAATGTCAGACAAAAAAAATTCCCTTAAAGTGCACGACAAAGTCAGACGCTGAACCCCAGTTTTACAATTCTATATCCATCTGCAGAGGGGGTTTTAAATACTCTTACCCCTTCTTCCAGCAAGAAGGGGCCTCCATCCCAACATTCCCCCCCCCCCCCCAAGAACGCATGTAAGGAACAAGTTACAGAAGAAACCTCTCTATAGTCTTCAGCAAGAGGTACAGGTTGTTAAAAATAGCACAATTTCAGCTTACACACAGACTGAGAAAGCAGACCTTGAACACAGCTACACAGCACTTTCCTCCTGCCACTGACTGGTGACTCAGTTGACAATTTTAGGAATGCACACCAAAAAGATTAAAAAAAACCCCAACATAATAATCATACAAGAAACACAGAGCTATATGAAGCAAATCTGTATTTGTTCAAAATTGAGGAAAATAAGCATTACCTGGTCTTGTTGTTGGGCTTGTTTCCCTGATGCATTTTGCTCCTTGGCTGTAGTCATGCTCACCTATTTGTGCCCACTGCAGTGGCAAACAGGATTTTACTCTGTGTGTGTGTGTGTGTAAGCTTGTCTGTGTGTTCAGACATACACACACACACACACACAAAGACTAAAGGGATACGGATGAGTAACTAGTCCATCACTTAATCACCAGCTGAGAAATTTCCCACCCCCACAAAAAGAAATAAATAAAAATGCAATGCAATGCAAAAAAAAAAAAAAAAAAAAAAAAAAACAAAAACTAGTCTGGCTGTCTTCCCCCTTGAGCCTCTAAAATAAAAGCAGAAGCAGGAGCAGAGAGAGAGAGAGAGAGAGAGAAGGATGCTGTGGGGGCTTCTTCAATTAGCAACAGCCTCTGCAATCGTCACAGAAACAATGATAACTGCTTGGCAACCAGCAACTGGCAGCTCGGAGCCGGAGGCAGCGATGTGGTCCTCGCTCCCCACCTCCACGGCGGCCGCCCGCGCCTTGCGCATGCACCGGCCGCCTCGGCACACAGTGTGCAGCTCGCTGGGGATGTGCACAGCTCGGCACGCATCTCCCCTCCCGCACCCGGGCAAAGGGGCCGCCGCCGCTCAGGAGCCGAATCCCGCATTCCCCGTGATGCCGGCGACGGGAGCCGCGCGGATGCGGAGCTTCTGGCAGACGCGCTCCCGCCTTCTCCCCAACTTGCGGAGGTTTCGGTGCCCTGGCAGTCCCCGGCTGCGAAGCAGAGCTGTGTCAAGGGCAGCCTCTGCCCCGCTGCAAGCACGGATGTGGAGGATGCAGCGTGCGCTCCCAGGGAAGCAGGTTCCCGCCGGTGGGATGCAGGGATCACCGCCGCTCCCCGGGGAGAGCTGCTCGTCTCGCTGCCAAAGGGTGGCACGTTCATGTGCCCTGAGCCTTCCCCGGCACTCTCCGTGTCCCTGACACGACGGGGGCCACTTTGCATGTCTGATGTGGTGGTGCCTCCTGCGCGCTGGTGGCTGCCATGTAGGTCACGTTGCAGGGTGACACACCAGCACACGTTCCCTGCTCCGATCCACGCTGCCATAGCTCGCTCCCTGCAGATTCTCTGCCACAACAGAGATCTGTCCAACACGGCAGCGCTGTCAAACTAGCCTTCCTACAGCACAGCTGCCCACCTTGCTGTCAGCACGGGGTGATGTGGGGTGTGCCCTGAGCATGAGGCATAAGGCAAGTACCACTCTCCAGTAACCCTCAGGGGACCTCACATAGTTGGGCAAAACTTAGAGCACCATGGAGATTGTTCAGTATTTGCTTGGGATTGATGCAAGTCCTCACTCACCTCAACGTCAGGTGATGTGAAACTGCCATGTTGCTGTTTTTCCCATCCTCACCTCCTACCCAGCACACCCAGGATTGAGGTGGGATCGATACTAGGCTGGATCGAGCCCAGATCTCACCTAAGTGCTGTAGCTCTGTGTAAAGCTGAATGTTTTCTGACTCACGTGATACTGGGACCTCTGCTGAGTCTGCAGATAACTAGCTAAGGAAAAGAAACAGCAGAGTGTTTATCTGACAAGGAAGTGATTATACCCCATTTGATCCTTAATTTTACAACATAGATTTATTATACAAGGTCACATTCCATTAGAGGCAAGGTCTCCTTACACCTGGGATCATTTTGATCCTTGGTTCAGGGACACATCAGTGGCAGGCCAAGTTTTTCTAGAGATATCTACTAGCCACCACTGGGACCCCCTAAGCATTTCTGCATTTTCACGATTACATGTCACCGCAGTTCACAGAAACCATGACAGAAAAGATCTGCAACATGGAATTGTGCTGGTAGGAAACTGGACTACCTTGCCTCATCCCAGGTACCACAATCCAGGCAATAGCTCATTTAAAAAAAAAAAAGTGAATAGCACCTTTCTAACAAGAAACAGAAATTTGCATTTAAATCTAACAGCCTGTGCCAATTCCTTGCTGGGTTATACTCAGACACAGTCCTAGATTACATTGCAATTCCATCTCTTTAGTCCCAATAGTTTTAGTCCCAATATTCTGTATATGTTTATAGTGAGGTTATTGCTCATACGTTTTTTCCCCAGCCATTGGAACAGAATTGTTTTCAAGGTCTTATACAAGTGGATCAGTTTGAATTTTCCAATTGGCTTGGTCTACTTTTCTACCTGTTGTGAGTGGTAATGAAGGCTTGCTTTACTTCACACTTATGCTATTTTTGTTTCCAAGAGGAATTCAAATGAAACAAAACTGTCTTTGGAGTGTGGTTTTTTTTTGTTTCTTACTCTGCTAGAGTAGAAATTTCCAATGCTGAAAATTTCTTCAGAACAGATCCCTTTTAAAATATGGTCCATTCACTGTGTCCCTGACCCCTCAGTACTTACACTGGCAATCCCTGAACTTAATTGCATTGATATTAAAAATTAATATACCTTTACCTATCCACAAAGCTATCCAATTCCTTCACAGTTAGCAACTTAAGACAACAGTTTTCACTCGTTTTCTGAAAATGGCCACTCTTCCTTACAATGTAGATTTTTTTTTCCCCACTAAGCTTGTTGTTGGACATATAAGAAGTTAATTGTGCTAATTAGTCCAGCAGTTAGCTATGCAAATACATACGGCTGAGCCTCATTAGATGGGTGCATTAGGATGCTGACTGTCCTGACTGCATCTCCCAATGCTTGGCACCACTACCCCAGTGTTTCTGAAATGCCTTGATCTCTCTGCCTGGCAGTACCTCCCTGTCACCCCTGACCTGTGTGGGGTGTCTCATCCCCTCAGATGGCCACGAGTTGCTGCTCACTGCCAGGAGGGTGTGAAAGCAGGGGACAGAGACATCCTCCAGCTCTCTGTCACCACCCTTCCTTAATCAAAGCGGTTCTGAGGTTGCCAAACACTTCCTGAAGAGACACTGGAGGAGGAAGCAGAAATGCCACTCAGAAATGCTCATTACTCACAGGCAGAGAATAATCTGCTTGCATATTAGCAGGGCTGAGGACATCCATATTGACCTCTGTGCTATGTTAGGGTACCAATTTTATTGCTTGGCTGAGTCATAACTGATGAAAGATTAATACATCCCTATCAAAGGACATGAATCTGCATCTGCCAAACCCAACAGCTGCCCAGGCAGAAGGATTTATACAGACAGTCCCATTTAGGGCATAGCAGGAGGCACTGGTAGACAAGGACCCTGAGAGTATGTCTTTCCCATCCATCCCATCTGATCATAAGGATAGAGACAGCAGGTTGTTCCTCCCTACCAGGTTCAAAAATGCATCGGGCTGTTCACTCCCTACTACCCATCATTGCAACAGGTTTGTCTCCACTCACTGCCTGTGCTATGTGAAAAGTCTGTCTCCAGGCTCTCTCCCTTCCACAAAAGCTGCATCCTCATCATGAAAATCCTACATTAATCCATGAGGTCCACCCTGTGTCACCATTGGGACAGCTCAGGAGCACCACGATGAGCACAGACAGCTCTCCTTGTTTACCAAGATGCATGTTTAAAATGCCAGCTACAACCATGTGAATGGGATCCCCACACATGATAGCAATTAGCTCCTCCAGCATTTCAGCAGGACACAGAGATTTCCTTCCCATCAGGAGAGGAACCAGCGACAGGTGAAAGGAAATGTTTCCAGCCTCTCAACTCATCTTCACCCAGAGTGCTTGTTTCAACAAAATCATGCAGCACTGCTGTAATACAGATAATTTTTAATTACCTTATAACAAATTAGTCACACATGTCCTAGAGCCTTTCCTGTTCAAAGCAAAGTGCTTCATTCTTCTGAGACTGGCAGGAATGGGATTGTGGTCTGGGATCATTCTCAAAACTCTCCTTCGAGTTCACAAAGTCACCATAAATCTCACTCACGCTCAAAGACTGTTGAAAACCTCGAACGCTGCAAATCAAAATTAACGTCCCCACGGCTTTGGGAAAAAAGGTGGACTAAAACCTTAAAATGTCACCATGAAGACCTGTGAACTCTTAGGAGCTAAAGTACAGTAACCATTGCTTATGATGATGCATTACAGCAACACATGGTAGGAAAAGAAGCAGTTTGTTACTGCTCCAAACATTTTTAAGCAGATCAGTTTACCAGGACCATCCTTGATTCTACTTCTCCATGAGGACAGAGGTCTCTGCTGCCCATGGATGCAGAGCAGCTCCTTCATGGGAAGCAGCAATGGACTCTCAGGAGTCAGTGCAGAGCATTCCCATCCCATGCATGTTACAGAGGCCAGATCCAACAGCAGCCTGTGCTCACAATGAGCCCTCCAGCTGCACACATCTGCTCCAGGGAGTACAGACTAAGGACAGTGATGAGCCTGTAGCAGCAGTGGGTACACTTATTTGATGCAGAACCCTTCTGCTCCATTAAAACCTGGGGTTCTGGCTGCACCACACTGGACTGTTTATTCCCCTTTCATTGGCACATCCAGGAAGTTGAAGCCAGTGGGCAGAGTGGGGAGAAATTAGTTCTACTTGGTTAACCATACCTTTGCACAGTCTGCTAATGTTCTCCCTTCTCCAGATGAAGAACAAACCCCACGGAGAGCTACGTATCTGAAATTTTTTGTGGGTCTAAGCCATTAGTATCTGGGCTGCAGTAATGTGTTACCTCCAGCAGAACACATGATCTGCTTCTGTACAGCCAGCCCCTCTGAGCTCCACACTCACTGACAGTTCCCACTGGTTTGGCTGGTTTGCTCTCAGTTCAGGAAGGACACAAGGCCCAGGAAGGCACATAATCTGGCAAGATATGACAATGGAAAAATCAGAAGTAGGTTACAAGGGAGAAGTCCTAAGAGCTACAGTTCTTTTTGAAAGTTATGGTAGATGTAGTAGACAGTTAGAAAGATAACTCAGGAAGAGAGACAGACTCTGCCAGCACAGATATCCACTATAAGGAATGTGAAATGAGACTGTAAAAATGTCGTAGCCATGGATTTTAGCATTCAGTCATTTGAAAGGTGGATCAAAACTGGCCCACGGGATGCAAGGAAAACAGTGCTCTGTACGCATTGGTGCCGTTTTAAAGGCAGGGAGGCAGCAGGGTGGGGACACAAGGCTGGCATCTCTTGCCCCAACTGTATGAGAAGGTCTACCTGATCCGTGCTCTTCTAAGACCAGCAGCATACTCCCAAAAAGGTAAATCCATTTAATCTCCAAGACTGATAAAACACATTTGCAGCAGAACAGAGCTGTAAAGCTGTGAGGGCTGAATGGGTAAAAAATCCTTTGTAGAGGAGTTTATACTTTTAGCTGCTTCAAAAGCAGCCAGACATTCTGGCTATTCATTCTGGAGATTTCTGCTTTGTGCCCATCTGAATAAGCTTTGGAGAGGGAGAATTTAATTTTGTTTTGTTCTCAAAGCACAGTTTGTGCTCTGCCCCTCTCCAAGAATGTGACAACAGTAATATCACATTATTGCACAGCAACGTCCCCAGTTGGAATTTGGAATAGGAAACACTTAGATGGTAGATCAGCTGACATCAGCTTTACTCCTACAAAGGCTGCAGAGCATCTCTGTTGCCTACACACCATCCCCAGCACTGCTTCTCATAATAGTTTCTAATAGAAGACCATAAAAACACTGTAATCTTGTTCCAAATTAATCCCTATCTTTGGCAAGAGTTCTCATTTTGTCTGAGCATCCCAAAACTAATTTTCTTAGAAAGGAAGAAGATCTTTGGCCTTTAAGGATATACATTAATTAGCTTTATCTTGCTCCATCCCTGATACTGTCACCCCTCTCTGGTTGTCTCCAACATGTTTGTTTGACCAAGGTTTGGTCATGGGAGTGTCCCTATGTCAGAAACTCCACTGAGAACGTTTCTGTCTTGGGGATCCACTCAGATGATTTTCCAGATTTCAGAAGTTCTGCAAATAGGCTGGAGGCAATAACAGATTATGAATATAGTTACAGATAAAAATATATAACACTTCCATTACCCATGACCAAGATCATTAAGAAAGTAATTTGGTGTGCTATTTTCATTTAACAGACCAAATCTGGTTTGTTTAGTCAGTGCCATTAATTAGCTATTTGCATGAATATCTGTTCCTACAGGGGATACACTTCAAAATGTTCCCAAAAGCTTGAGAACTCCTACTATCTGAGACAGCAGGTATGTGGCAGCAGGGGACACAGAGACAATGGGCACTGCAAGAACCACTTGTGTTTCTGTGTAACAGTCCCATGGTGTTGCTGCTATTTGTCCATTACCACAGCCTCACTAAGTTGCCTTTTTTTTTTTTTTTTTTTTTATCATAAGCATGAGAAGGTAGTTTAAAGTGATTATAATAGGTTTATTTGAAGCACTATATTCTGCTGCTTCCTGTTTCTCGCTTCCTATTTCTCACTGCCTCTCCAAGTTCCAGGACCCCACAGTTCATGGTAAACAAATAAGACAACACAGGGATGCAAGCTGTGAAGAAGTCTGCTCTTTCATGCACAGCTAGAGCTATTTTGCATAGCACTTTCCTGCCTAAATTGGAGCGTGACTCTGGAGAACACAGCAGGTATTTGTGCCCTCCTCACTTCTGGATTCCGTACCCACTTTGGTTTGCTTACCCTGAAGATCAAGCATGTGTGCTGACACAGACTTTCCTATTAAAATGGATGATATTTTTCAAAAACATTACTTTTGATCCACTGTGGGGTTATTTTTTGAGTTGTTGTATATATTTTAATACATCACTCCAGTCTCAAAGGCAGATGATGAGCACTGCCATGATTATTTGGCACTGTGTTATCCCTGCAAAGAATACAGACCATGTCACTGGCTTCTCTCTGCCCCTCTGCCTGTTCCTGCTGGTGTGACCTTGGCAGCTGTAATGCAACAGATGCCTCTTTCTCACTTGTTTATCTGTGTGAGAGAGACTTCTGAGGCCCCAACTTCAGTGCCAGCTGTGAATTGTCTCCAAATTGTTTTTTCAAAGTTTGCCTCCTCGCAGTCTGGCTTAGTATTTCTGCTCTCCGCACTCTTAGGGATCAATATTCACTGACATTTTCCCCACATACCCCCTGGTTATTTCTGGGCAGCAGCTGACTTCCTTACTTATTGACTCAGTATGTGCTGTTTTTAACTGTTGTTTTAGGAGTGGAAGGATTTATTTCTTTGCTCCCTACCTGTTTGTTTGTTTGGTTTTTTTTTTTCTCTCTTTACTTAAATGTAAGTTTTACACAATAGCCACAACATATGTTTTGTAATCCAGGTCAGAAACTGTAAAAGATATCACCAGTGATAAGAAAACAGAGATAACAAAATACCACCCCACCCCCCACCATTTTCAAACAGAGAATCCCCATCTTCACAACAGCTGCAAACATGTAGGGCTATTTAAAAGCCTACTGCTTGGAAAAGAGAGAGCCTCATCTTCATTTTTAGCTGCAACACTGATTTATGGGATGAATAAATGATCTGCATATAAGATGATGACTGGTTTAAATGTAAATGTTGTGAAAGACTTCTTTTGTAAGCACATACGTTGCCTGAGAGATCCTCGTACATAAAAGCCACAGCTGGAGCAAGTGGCTTTTTAAGCATTTGTTTTATGAAGTACACTTTTCATCGCAATGGTTGTTATTTTTCATTCACTTTTATATCAGCTTTAACAAAAAAAAGAAAAAAAGAAAGGACTTACAACAGGAGCCAGACACTTTCAATAGTGAGGTATGCAAAACACTGACACTGTTAAATAGATGTACATAACATACATCCATCTTAAAATGTTGCGCTCACTTGAAAGTTATGCCATGACAACGGATGAGGTCTCACAGGGGATGCAGGCAAAAGGACCAGACATCCTCAGTTTCTGAACATAAAACTTGTTATGTGGCTGCATCATATCTCACAGTCTGGGCAGGTCTGAACCCAGATTTATGCAGTTGGAGAAATCTCCTTGGGAACTGCTACCACTGGACCCTGATGAGTGGTGACCCATTGGACACCGTGTTAGCCTCATGATAACTTCCCTCAAATATTCCCAAACAACACCAAGAGGGGCAAAGATATCAGCTCTGTCACCTGCACCAGTGTTTCACTGGTGTTTACTGCCTCCCCAACATCCTCCCCGGAGCTGGGGGGCTTGTTGTGTTCACTGCCCTCAATTACTGGTGGGGTCTGTGATGTCTGTGAGGGTTTTTATACTGGTATGTGTTTTCTCAAGTGTTTCTAGATCTCTTGGGATGAAATCTGTTCTGGTAACCATATGTTGCTGCATTCCTACCAGCTCTATGGTACATAAGCTTTTCCACCAACCCAAAATAGCCTCCTCAAGAGTCTGAACAATGAAAACACTGCCAACACTTGTCTTCTCTGAAAGAGGCACAAAGGGTCCTTCCTGTCTGCTTCACATCTTTATTTTTGGAGAAGGCAAACCCACAATATTTTCAGATTCCTGTACTCAAGTCTGAAGGTGGAAGGAAGAGGCAATAAACAACTTGGGCATAACTCCACTGATCAGAGGAAACAAGTGGTGCACAGATTGATGTCACTTCACTCACTTTCCCCCCCCCCGTGCCTCAGTACCCACATCCTGCACTCACCTTTCTGGACTGCAGGTTTTGAAGAGTACATGTACCGACCCGGAGGACAGACAGAGCTTGTTACCGGTATGTGGAATGCCCTCTAGTGGAAATGCTATTTATGGAAAATGGGCAACTGGAAAAGCCTACGCAGAACCCCCACCACAGAGGTAAAAGTTTACTAAAAAGGATAAAGGGGGTGTGAACAGAATTCAATTTTATTACAACCTCCATAGTTGATTTCCTTGGATGAAGCAAACATAAACCAGAACAATGTCCTGCTCTATTTTTTAAAAACTGACCAGCAGTTTTGATGTGCCACTTGTAGCACCATAGTTTCATTCTCAGTGGCACTTTTTAAAGTGTGCTAGCACTATGTATTTGTTTTAACTGCCTCAGCAAGTTACTCTTCAGCTTTGAGAATACTGCACCAAACCAGATTCCCAACTCACTTGAAACCAGTTGGCACAGTAAAGAAAGTGAAAACGTTACTGCATGATGTACAAACACACACAATACACAACTCTCTTGATACAAACCTAAATAGCATAATTAATTCAGGTAATGTAGTGGTGAAATCCTGTTCCCATCTATTTATATGATCTGCTTGTAACTCAGGAAAATTGATGCAGAAAGGACGCACAAGATCTATATATCTCATAGATCTTACTGAAACCTTCTGGAGAGCAGTAGGTCTCTGAGCACAGCACAAGACCTCTAAAAGGACATCCTTTACTTAGCCTTGATAATGTTCATTAATTGCAGAGACATAGTAGGCATTCAGCAATGCCACCTTGGGCACTCAGGCGGAGCTGGAGCACAGGCAGACTGCACAGCACCTGATGTGCCACAGGCAGAGGAGGTGTAAAAGCCCTCACATCTCTTCTAGAAATGACAGAGTGCCTCAACCTTGCCCCAGCCTGTCCCTACTGGAAGCAAGAATAAGTCTTTAAAAGACTGTGACTGTCACTGGCAAAAGAGCAGCAGCACAGAGGGGGGGATATCCAAAATGTACAGGGAGCATAAGAAGTCTCTTGCCAGGTTCAAGACAACTCCCTGTGTTTTCCCATCTAAGATGTTTGTTCCTCTGAGGTCTCACAGCCAGGATGAGGTACATGTTCTGGCTCTGGATCTCTGTGTGTTACTGTAGGGTCTCAAGAGTGGTGAGCAGCATTCACTGAGGGGCTGAAGAGCTCTGCTTAACACATTGTGGTCACTGTGACTTTGAGATTGCCCCACTACAGTTAAGCTTCATAATCTTTTATGAATAAGAATAAAATACATTACAGTCTTTCCAAAACACTGCACAGATACTCAGATGTACTTAATAATGTTTTCACACACATGACCCAAAACAACAAGTGTATCCTTTCTGTAACACTCACTACTGAG
>JAWWES010000081.1:6425750-6438103 GCA_035583135.1 Lophotriccus pileatus | reverse complement strand
TTACCTCTGCTTTTTCTCCTGGAAACTCTATCCATAGGCTGTTCTGTCCCTCAGGTTAGTCAGCCAATCCAGGGTATATTAGTCCAGTCTCACTAACCACTCCTCCCTTCATCTTCACTACTGGGTATTCATATATCTCCTTGGTAGTAAAGCACAGAGTCCAGTTACAGTCAGAGAGGAAAGACTCCGAGCAGTTCGTTGAACAAGCATTCAGCTTTTTGGGAGCAATATCACACAGAATCATAGAATGGCTTTTTTTTGTAAGGGTCCTTAAAGATCATCTAGTTCCAACCCCCTTGACACTTGCAGGGACACCATGAGCCCCATCCCATCTGGCCTTGAACACTTCCAGGGATGGGGCATCCACAGCTTCTCTGGGAATCCTGTGCCAGTGTCTCACCACACTTACAGTAAAGAATTTCTTTGTAATATCTAATCTAATATCTACCCTCCTTCAGCTTAAAGCCATTCCCCCTTGTCCTATCACTGCATGCCCTTGTAAAAGGTCCCTCTCCTCCAACTCTCTCAGAGGCCCCCTGTAGGTATTGGTACATGGCAAACTAAGTCTACTTTTCTCATAAAATGCTCTCAGCTAGGCCAAATACTTTATTTAAGCATATTTCCTTCCTCCACTCCACCCAAACACATTAATTTGTGTTATGTGGAGATGAAATTAACTCTATTATCCGTGAGTGTTTATAATCTTTATGTCCCTTTGTAGTCTTTTCCTTTCCTGCCTGTTACTCACAGTTCCTCCCTACATAGCACCACACACAAATTCATTAACAGACTGTTTACTCCCTCTTCAGGATCATTAAATAAAGATGCTAAATGAGACCTGACCTAACACAGACAGCTGCAATAAGCATTTCCTTGTAAACAGAGACTTTGCCATTTATCAAAAACTTTGTACTAATTTTCAGTCCACAAAAAGTTGTTTATATTGAGGCAATTTCTAAAAGTTTTCGAATTTAGCCGTGGCCCATTATTTTACCCTGACAGAAGTTAGTAAAAAAGGCCCATAAAACAAACACAAGAGTTCTTCGACTGATCTCTGAGGAAGCTCTCTCCAAACCATTAAGGAGAGCTGAATACATCTATGAACTCACGAAACCAAGCTGGAGATCCTCAGTTCTCTCCAGTTGGAGAGCTTGTGTGTAGGGTACCAGCCACACTCAGCCCTGGGCTGCTGAAGGACGCAAATCAGTTGGAGAAAGTACAGAAGAGGCTCACAGCTTTCCAAAAATGCATTACATCTGAGGCAAAACTTGAAAGAATATGGATGGTTTAATTTAGAGAGGCAGAGGCTGAGGAGATGTAACATCTCTCAGGAATGGTGTGGGTATAATTAAACTTGCCTTCAGACAAAAGGGTGAACTAGATGACCTTTAGAGATCCTTTCCATTCCTATTTTCTCTAATGCTTTGATTGTGTAGGTCGTCTGCCCAAACATCTCTTGCAGACAGCAGCTATCACAGCCAGGAACCCTGAAGCCCTAAGCTTTGCATTTTAGACCCCAAATGCATCCACTGCTGCTCTGGGAGTGCATCTCCCTCAGATCCCATGGCTGAGGCAGTGGATGCTCAGTCCCCTGCCAAATCTGCATTTCAAGGGTAGGAAATTCAGCAAGGGCTGTATTAAGGATAAATGCTGGAACCACTCAGGACACCATGGCCATGGTGAAAGTCTCCCAGTGGGTAACAGAGAGCATCTCAGCTCTGCATACTCCACTGGGACACCCACACCAGGGAAGGGAGACACCCAGCAGCCAGTAAATCACTTCTGGGGAGGTAGTTCTCAGTGGCCCACTAAGCACAAGGAGGTTGCTTTCAGCGTTGCTGTTTGTTATATGATTCAATCTACCCTTCACTGACGCAGGATATTCCTCAAGTCCTGCTGCAGTTATCTTATTGGCATTTTTTACACCTCTAACCACCCTCTTGGCCTTTCTAATGAAGAGGTACTCAGCACAATTTATTACCAGAGATCACTTGCCTGAAAGCACTTGTCTCTAGTCTTTATTTCTGCTAATACTCAGAGAAAAATATTTTCCCCTCTTTTTTTCTTTTCCTTAACAAACAAGATGATGAATCATTCCCCACTCATCTCTTCTTAACTATCACACTGGGTACTGGTCTCCACAAACCCTTCCAAGCCACTCCCAGCAACCTGATGAAGGAACATCTACCTTTCTACACCTATCCCCACCCCCAAAACAGCTGCTTTTCATGCTCTCCTTCACTTGTGAATTTGTACAATCTTTTTACAGATATAAATACTTTAACTGTAATAAGGTTGACATGTTTTCTTTCATAGTCATGCCCATAAACCTCAGATTAAATCTGCTGCTTAATTAATTTGCACTCAGAGTGCCCATCTCTCCTTCCCTCTGAGCGATGTTTCTGCTGTGGTTTGTGTTCCCTGCTGCACTCACCACATCCTCCTCTACTTCCCTGGGTTTATTAATTGCTCCTTTTCCCCAGGCATAGTGTTGTCTGTATGTGCTGCATACAGCTGGACAAAACTTCTCATATTTAGAAACAATTGTCAGCATGGGCATTTGGAAGGGTGGATACTTGGTTTTAATCAGACACTTTCAGTAACTTTGTGCATCTCTCCCGTTTGATCGTCAAAAAGGAAAAAAACTACCTGTGTCTATATTAAAAAGCTCTGCCTGAGAGCTGGTTGTGTAATCCAGCTCACAGGGTGAAACTCTTGGTGAAACAACCACACAAAATCTCTTCTTTGATCACAGAGGTTCCCATAAGCCTTCCCTCCCCCACATTCCCTCTGCTCATTTACCTACAAAACACACTCTCACCCCCTACCCTTCAGCTCCTTGCAGCTCTCCTGCTGCCCTGGCTCTATGCAGAACCTCGTCCCCCTCATGTCCCCAGGCCAGGCAAGTCACCTCTCATTTCAGAAGAAAAGCCCAGAGCCTCCTCTGGTTTCTGCAGCTGGGAAGGCACCAGGGGAGTTGAATTCACTGTAAAAATACATCCCTTACAACACCCTGCTGGCTGCTAATGACAGTAGAGCTGCCTCCACCACCAAAAGACAGAGGAGAGAACTATATATGAAAAGCTGGCTGTGTCAAGCCTCAAACAGAGCAATGTTTCTTGTTGTCTCCTTTCCCACCTGCAGCCAGGCATTACTGGCTCTGAGAGCTGGTGGAGCATCAGCACTGGAGGTTAGATTTGCAATTACCACCTGTGAGCAGTGACCCACATATAGGAAAACAGTAACATTGAATAATTACAGACATAAGGTAACGGATGGAGGAGTATTCTGTGCCAATTTTGCAAGGAGAAGGCAAGGCAGATACTCCCTTTCGCGTGGGGAAAAGAAAAAAAAAGAAAACAAATAATCATCTTGCTTTTCTTCTTCCTACCGAAATCCTACATGTAAATAATGCCCATTCCTATTCTAATCCATTGTTTCCTGCTGGAGAAGCAAGGATCCTGGACCCTGGAACACCACAGTGCTCCTGTCTGCCACAGTGCTGAGGTCCAAGGAGAGCAGGATGAATTCCCACAAATCACAGGCTGAACAGTGCCTGACCAGATTTCCCATGGCCTCAAAAGCTGCTGATCAGCTCCTTCCAGAGCCTCACACAATGTCTATGAGCTACCCAGGACTCACATTTGGAATGAAAGGAAACACCAGGAAAGGAATAACATTTGGAATCCAAAGGCTATGCTACCGCCACTGTGGAGATTTTGGCAACTGCCCTTAATCCATTTATATATGTATATGTATGTGTGTGTGTGTGTGTATACACATATATAAATATACATATACACACATAAACACACTTAATATGTGAAATTTTCTGTAGTGGTTGGTTGAGTATTGCTACAGATTGCTTGTACATCTAAATACAACAGCTCAGTGTGCCATCTGTACATATTTCTGCTGCATCCATGGCTACAGCCTGGCTGTCCTCTACACCAGGTACTACTTTAATTAAATGCTAATACTCAGAAACAGCTGAGGAAGTGTCTGAGCAACCAGGCAGCAAAACCAAGCAATGAGGTAGAGAATGGATTATCCAGATCCCAACACACATCATACAGAAAACTATTTGCCAGACTTTATTTTCCTCTGGTAAAAATACTGCACTTCATAAAATTCTTTAAGTTACAGGAAATGAAACAGACAAAAGAACCAGTCCCAACCTTGAATACAGTTGGGCAATATCTTAGATGAAATCAATTTGCACAGACTATGAAAAATGAAGAATAGGATTATAATGGATTATTTTAGTACAAGATTTTGATGTTTTGTGTAAATGTATTTGGTATTTTTTTCCCCTCAAGAGAGATGTTTAATGACAACTGCTGAAAATCTATAAAATGCAGTACTTAGGAGCACCATGTAGCTGCCTTAGAGTTGTGAGTGAAATTGCATGCAGAGTATAAATATATGTTCAGCAGCAAGAAGTACTAACAGAGAAACAGTATTATAGTATTTCTATTCTAACATTTTAACACCACAAATCCCAGGTGAAATCTTACTGTATCAGGCACAAAAGAAAGAAAGAAGTTTGTGGAGCAGAAAAAAATGCTGGCATTTTATTAAAATGTTGATGATGCCTAACAGAGTATTACAGACACAAATGTTCAACCCTGTAAATCCTGGAAAATATCATTATCGCTCAGAAAATTTCACTACCCCTTACATCTGTCCAACACCTTTTTCTTCAAACATCCACGACCAGCAGAGCTTTGCCTAGTGCACTGAAAAATGCATCTACACCCAGAAATGTAAACAGGGAAGGAAACACACAAAAGCTTTTACATTTACAGGAGAACTGCCTCCTCCTTCCCAGGAACCTGCCAGGAAAAGTCTCTTGCTGAATCAGGCAGAACACCGAGACCTTTTCAGGTTCAGATGACCTCAACCTGATACCACCATTCTGGCCTCTCCAGAGAGTGTGTTTGGAGATAAAAAGATGCAGCACTTCCTTTCTTTGTAACATCAGCTCGAGTGCTCTTAATTTAAAAACTCATCAGCATAATCATCTCTCTTTTAAAGAGAGAAAACCAGTGCCCAGTGATGACTTATGGTCACTGCAAGCCATTATCTTTGCTTAGATGTGACTCTACTTGCCACTATATAAATTGCATAGATCAATTAGGTTATTCACATTACTGAACTGTGACAGGTAATAACACAAATGCTGCTCCAGGTCCTAATGATACTCTGCTGTGGATTCTAAGAAAGTACCTGACTTATTAGGTGATAAGAGTGATTTCTTGAGTTTGGTTTCTATATAAAAACTAAACACATGAACAGAGCAAAGAAAAATGTTATTTATAATCCTAAATACCATACCATTCCCCAAAGTGACAAGATCAATATTGCAGCTTGGCACTTGCTCCTGTGACAGATGGTGCTATTAAAATACTGAACATTTCTTTTCTGCAGGAAAAAAAAATATCATAAGCGAGGACATTATATGTTGTCCTCATCCAATTTGCATTTCAGGTTACTAAAAAAATGGTAAAAAAGGTAGAAAACACTTGTGTGTTCCTCTTTCAAGTATAACAAAACACTAAAAAGGAGTATTATAGCCTTTTTAGAAGAGAGGAGTGAAGGATGCTTGCAGCAGGCTAAGGACTATCAGAAAAGAGTTTTCATTATGTTCCCAACTGTATTTTGCATTAATTTCACCAGGGCACTTTCATTTTTAACACAAGTCTGTACAAGAACAGATGAGGTTGGGAAGATTACTGATGCCTTTGTGAGCAGCTCCATCCTGTCTGCTGGGAGCCTTTTACAAAACACACCTGAGAAACGCTCGGGTAAGAGTTAGTTGTTTCCCAATTCCCCGGATATTTTAAATGAAGATTAGTTTAGGTACTTACAATGGGTCAGCACTCACAGAGCTCATTGTGCTGCTGAGGAACCTCCCAGTTGAAACCCTCTAAGGCTGAAAGCCATCTGCAAGTACTTTGCAATCAAGATTACTCACTGGCAGAAAATTCCCCATTTTTATTTCTACCTATTAAGATTTCCAATTTGTTTTAATTACCTCCCCTCATCCCCATCTCTATTGTTTAATTCTCTATTGTGAATTTCTCAGAGTTGCAACAATTGGCTTTGCTCTAGTTATTTATTTATCTGCTCGTTTAGATATTCTTACTTAGGCAGAGAGGAGGCATTGGATGTTGAATCAGGATTTTTTTTTGTATTAACTACAGCTCTGCAGAAGATTTTCCTTGTAGACTTAGACCTGACCTTTCCTTCCTTGTATTCTTTTAAACTGGTAACTTCTCAAGAAAATTCTGTTCACTATGTTCTTTTCATTTCCAAGGAACTCTGTCCATCTAGGTGATTCAGAAATACTTTTTTTTTTTTTTTTTTTTTAATTAATGAGAATTGGCAGGGAAAATAAGTCATTTCCAGTGCGAGAAAACCAAAAATCTTCCCACTGAAAAGCGTTTATCACTTGCAAGAATCTTCTAGATGACAAGCCTTTGAAGTAAAGCAGGAAAAACTCAAGGCAGAGCGTTCAATGTGTGTATTAGCAAGTAAAAATATTTCTCCCTGCCTGCTTGTTCCCAGATACATCAGCCCTTGTTCCCAGATACATCAGCCCCATGTGCACAGCCCAGGTTCTGTTGCTGTTGCTGTGGGGCAGAGCACACTGCCTCCACACAAAGGGTGTTGTAGTACCTTTGCTCCTGATGGTAAAATGAAACAACTTCTGTATCTGGACACGGCCACAGCCTCAACATTCCTGTTATGTCACACAAACAATACAACACCTCCCATGCCAGGTGCCTGTGTGTGCTGGGTAGCTCAGCACCTTGACCAACTGGACAATTTAATTGACTACCTACAGGACAGGTGGAAGGTACCCTTAAGTTTCTCTCCACAGTGAGTCCACTCATTCAAAAGCTGAATTCTTTATAAAGGGGTTTCTGTGGGTTTCCTTCAGTGGTGTTGGACAGGTTTGGGAATGACACAGAAGTTTAGGGATGGCTGGTAATGGTCATTTTCCTGGTTTCCCCGTGGGATGAACTGGGTGGAGTAGATGTTTTTAATTCACATGGGACATGAATTGTAGTCTCTGGGCTAATGAGGAGAAGGGGTTAGCCCTAATGAATGCAGATTTTTTTTAGGAGAATGTAATCTAAAGGGCACTTCTAATGCAGCAGAATCTAATAAATGATAAAATCTCTCAATAATGAAAGTTAAAGTTCAGTATAAAGCACATAGTCATTATATGGGATATTAAAGAGTGCAACAGAAGCATTCCGCATTGGATCTACTAAATGTATCATGTCAGAATCAGAATCTCTGTTCAAAAATTGGGGTAGAAAATGAAAGAATGGTGAACTTCCCCAGTTAACCCAGCATAGAAAGAGTGCTGGTCAAAAAGAACTAATTCCATCTAATGCAAAGCACAGAAAGTCTGACTGTTTTAATGTGCCTTTTAGATGATGCTTGATCCAGGTTGCAAACGTGTTCTGGAATTTAGGAGTGTATTCCAGTTGCTGTATTCCAGAGATGTATCGCAGTTGCTCCAGTGACAGGGTAAACTTCCAGCTGTTTTGTTTTACAGAGATGCAAAACAGAATCAGCTGAATTAAAATGATAAAAAAACCCAAACCAACCAAACAAAAGCCACCCACAACTGCACTGTCCCCATGGGTTAAGGCCATGACAAGGTGGAAGAATGGTGGTTAACTGTTACCTTAAACAGGCACCAGGAAATTGTTTTGAGGACTGAGTGAATTAAGAAGGCTTAATTTACACAGCAGAAAAGTTATGCCCATTGTTGTTAATGAAAATGAAAAATATCTGAGCAACTGGTAGAAGTTACCATTTACCATTGCACCAAAAGGTGCTTTGGAAAAATCATGTCAGATGAGTCATCCTTAAAGGAGCAGAACTATGTATTTATAGGGAACAGATAACAGTGTTTTAGTTATTGGCAGGCAAGGCTAAGAAAGGATAGTCAAACAAGAACAGATCCATGAAGCCTGAGGGAAAAATGTAACCATGTTGCTGCTAAACACAATGTAGTTCAAGATTTAGCCCCCAGCACGGAAGAAATTACATGTCAAATTTAAATCAGAAACTGGTCCATGTATATAAATTTCCATTTCTGCTAATTTGAAAATAAATTAAAAAAAAGAAAAAAAAAGAAAAAGAACAAACAAAATAAGATTTTTGATGCCAAGAATAGAATGTAGAATGAGAATAAACAAAAGCAGTAAAGGAGAAATGAGGAAATTGCATAATTCCAGCATTATACAATAACTGACTCTGCAATTAGCAGTGACTGAGTCAACAAATCTAAGCAGCCACCTTTTGAACAGATTGATCTTGAAGTTAAATTCTACTAGAAGCAGCAGAAATAGTGCTCCTGATATAATCCTTTCCTGTATCTAGGTAAACAGGTGACAGCCACCCAGAGAGCACTGGGAATATCAGAGCCCTTCACCCACTGCCCAGGAGAGGGAAAGCCCTGCAGTACCAGCAGTAATTCCTTTCCTCTTTGTATGGCTTCAGGGGATGGGCCATGTCTTCATATTTGCAACATCTGCTTTTGTTTACTGACTTGACAACCCTCCAGGGACTCCAGCAAGGTGATTTTTACCTACTGCCATGCTGATTTAAGACACTTTTTGCTATTCGCTTAAATTTTCCTTTTAGGGAGTTTCTAAATAACAAAGTCACAGTAAATTATTAGAAATCCTTTTTTTCCCCCTCAGACATCCTTGGGGAAAAAAGAGAATAAATTACAGAATCATCCTACAAGTCTCAGTTAATAAGAATACAAGAAAGTCCACAAAACTACCAGAGAGCTCCTTTCCCTCCCCCGAACACTGTTAACCAGCAGGATGCAAAAGGCCAGGCCAGAAAAAGGTTCAGGCAAAAAAAAAAGGCAGGTAATAAAGTCACTCCCACATGTGCATACTTCTACCTTCTGGGTCTACCTCAAACCTCCTGCTGCAGAGGGGCTGGTAGGGAGGTGAAGATGAATTAACCAAGACTATGAAGGGGAGAAATAACCCAGTTCCCCAGCAGCAGGATGCCCACAGGAAAGTTTGTTAGCAGCAGCCCTGTGGTGCAAAAGTGGCGATCAAAGAGAATGAGAAGGTAAATGATTCAGTCCAAGTGCAGAGAAACTAAATGGATTTCTTTTCATTTCTCTTCCACTTCGGAAGGTGAAGGGGAAACATCCATCCCAAGGTGACACTTTACAGGTAATGAGGCCGAGGCACTCTCAAAGGCAGATGTATTGAGAAAAGAGGTGAAAGAACAGTTCAATAAATTAAAATGCAATATATCACTCAGGCTGGTTGGTATCACTCCAAGAGTGTAGAAGAAATGAAGGTGAGTGACCAACGTAAACATATATTTTAGTATTAAACCATTTGAATCACAGCTTCAAAGTGGGAGGACGTGCCCAAAGCAATGTCTGTTTATTAAAAAGGATGCCAGAGGGCTGGGAGCTTTGCATTACCTTGTCTTGCCTCAGTAACAGGGAAGGGCAGAGGGAACACTGAATGAGAAAGAAAAGGATGAGGAAAAGCAATTCAGTGCTTATTATAAAGAATGGGCAGATATGGGCAAACCCACAAACCACTGTAGCATTTGCCAGAGCAAGTGAGCCAAATGAGATAAGGGGAAGCTGAGGTCAAGCCACAAAGCCTGTTACTCTTTCTCAGGACAGACATAACAAAAAAAGCTGAAGAATAACAGTGGATTTCCAAAAAGTCCTTCCAGAGTCCTCAGGATGGTATTTGAGTAATAACTCCGGGATGGAGGAGAACAGACTTCTGTCACACTTTAGCAAAGAAAGCATAGTATTACATGTGCAGTTATTTTTGGCACACTGCAGGGCAATGGCAAAGAGTCCTAAAACCAGAGGGCTGCTGCAGCTCCTGGACATTGGCTTCATCTGGCCAAAGGAAGATAGCCACACCTGAGCTCTCTGTATCATCCATGGCTTCCTAGTCAAAAGCTATGTGTCAACATATTCCACAGAAAGCCTGAGGGAACTTGGGTCAGAAATTATACCCTTAATGGGACATTATTTCTTTAATGATTATAAAAAAAGGCTGGATAAGTAGGTCAAATATATACCCAGATATGCAATTTTTTGGATCTTTCTTCAGAGAGAGATATCCCACACAGCCTGACACCTTGACTTTAGGGCACCATTCTTGGTTTCTGGGTTTTTTTTCCCTATACACATGCAAAGTGTATAAAACCTGTATGGAACAAGCCAACACTACAGACCAGAGCCACAGCCAAAACCAGGGTCCTGCCTGCAGCACATCAGCTGCTCAACAGCACCAAGGGATGTCAAGTAGCAATTTGGGACCAGTTGTTTCAAAGGTGCCACATACCCAAAATGGGAATAAACTCTTCTCGAGCTCCTCAATTCAGGATGATCTGCTAATTGTAGAGGTTTACCCTCCTCCCCTCCTTATGGAAGAGCAGCAAGTCGGTTTTGCTGGGAAGGAGGATGAAAATACCAGACTGTGGAGTGCTTTCCTAGAGAGTTGTTATCTGTTCAGTCAGGGATGAAGCTCCAGGGGGGACACCAAAACCTTCTAACCTACTTTTTTCTCCAGTCAAACGTTAAAATGCAGCAGCTGTTTCCCCATGGAAGTCAGTGTTGTGAATATGGCTGGATTTTCATTCCAGCTGAATCTTGCCAAGGCCACAATCCCTCATGAAAGGAAGGGAATGAATCCTCTCAGGGAGGTCAACGTATCTTAGGAGTTATCAAGCCTCCAGGCAACCTGAGTAACAGGTTCTGTGCATGTTATTTATTTGAAGGAAAAAAAAATTTAAAAACCCTGGAAAAAAAAGATTTTACCTGATATATTCTTGCTTTCATCTGACAGATCGCTTTTTCCTGACTTGTTTTCTTAAGATGGGCACAATCTGATCAAAAGAATAGGTATTGCAGTGACCGCACTGTATGTGATGGAGCCATTTGAGCTGACATGGGCTTGGAGCAAGCAGAGGAAACCCCAAAGTGGGTGGTACAATCACAGCATTCATCTCAGATCTTGCTAGAGTTTTGCACACATCCAAATTTACCAGTCTCTTCCCCCTCAATTTTCATTCTCTCAATTTAGGATTCATACAAACTAAGAAGCTAATCAGATATTTTTAGAGACAACTGCCTTACATAGCTTGTCTCCTAAATTTCTGAGCAAACTGTCTTTTCACTCCCCTAGATTCTGGCTGCCAGATCTGTCAGGTCAGGTAAACAGTTTGAAGGGGTCAGGCCAAAACTCACAGATTAATTTAAATGGTAATCCAATGTCCAGTTAAGTTTTTGGGTGAAGGTCATCACTTGCAATGCTGCTCTCAGAAATTTTGGTCCATTATTTCAGGAACCCAACCCTAGATGCAGGGAACCACAGAGACCAAATACTCAGCTGTGACCCCCAGGATGTGCAGCCCACATAAGCACCTCTCAGCTCTTTTGGTCCTCCAGCTCCAGTCCCCAAAACACCCTGTGCTGAGAAGATCCTCTGTATAGGTGTGCTACTTACAGTATTTAATTATATATAATTTAATTATATCACCAGAGCAGACTGGGTTTGGTGAGGTTTAGGTGATAAGGCAGCTGAGAACACTTGCTTTGCTAATGCAGGAGTGTATAGTTTGTTTTGCTCCTGGGGAATTCTCTGCCTGCCTCCCACTCAGTTATTATGTGTCCCATTTGCTATCCTCAGCTCTCAAGAATTTATGTGTAGGCAACAAAAACCAGGGGGATACATTTTACACTTCTAAACTGCAATCAAGTCTGACTCGCAGAAATCTACTTACACAATCTCTTCTTCATCGAATGCATTATCACAAATATGCAAAGGAAACAAAAAACATGCAAAAACTTAGAATTGTTTAATGTTTGGAGACAAACTCACTTCTGCCTGTGCCAGACAGAGTTTAGTCATACCAACCATTGTATAAGGTGGCTATATTTGTAGTCAAACCTACATAATTATGATATGATTATAACACACTTTTTGTTCTATCATTTTTCTTCTTTGCCTGTGTGCACAGTTTCCAGGCATACCTTTTCAGACATTGAAAAGATTGCAGTACTTTAACACTTGACATTTCTTTATCATCTTTCTTGCTAAGATCCCAAATCAATCTAAACCAACAAGTATGTCTCATAGCACCACCATAAACTCCATATAACTATTTCCATGTCAGCCACTGGGGAAGCTAACAAGTGACCTGCCTAAAATGAAGTAGGAATAGAAATTTGCAGCTCTGATCTAACCAATAAATATTCTGGCTGCTACATGGACTCAATAAACTTTGAAGAAAGGAAGAAAAATTAAAAGAAGAGCCTACTA